>OW387148.1:24506277-25106277 GCA_936440205.1 Lepidonotus clava
CATATATATATATACAGTGTAAGTGACATAAATAAAGTTTAGAATTTGAACATTTTTGTCAAAGATGTCCAACCAAATTAATATTGATCTACACTAAGGATGCAGTGTAGTTTTCTAAGCTGTAGTTTTAGTTTCATTAATTTTACTTTCAAACATGACACACTGGTATGCAGCAGGTAGGCCTGATGGCTCCCCTTACGTCACAGGTTATGTTTAATTAATAATCCTCAATAAAATTATGTTATTCCCCAAGATTTTATTGGTTATAAAAAAAGGAAGGTAATATGATGCTTAAAATTATCTTTTCTCGTCTTCTTTAAGGGTGCCGCTTAACTTAGGGTTTACGCAACCTTCAATACAATGACTGGAATCAATTTCCTGATGAGAATACAATTTTTCTGATATGTATTATTCTAAGCACTTTGGAAAAATGTATGTTGTATAAGAAAAATGATTATTTAACTAACCAATTTTCAAAGTCTGTTCAAAATCAGCCCAAAATCGCAACGTGGATCATGGCCTTTACACTTGGTATAACATGAGAGGGTGTCGCAGTGTTTGACACACCTCAGTACAAAGATCATGGTCTGATAAGCACAACTGGAAAATACCCTAATCAATTCTTTTATTCACAACCCTTTTCAGGGCCAAGGACATACATAAACAAACAGGTGTATATATATACAGTGTAAGTGATTTGAACATTTTTGTCAAAGATGTCCTACCAAATTAATATTGATCTACACTAAGAATGGAGTGTAGTTTTTCTAAGCTGTAGTTTTAGTTTTATGCATTTTCAAACATGACACACAGGTATGCAGCAGGTAGGCCTGATGGCTCCCTTTACGGCACAGGTCATTTTTACTTGGAGTGTCGCACATCTTATTTCTGAATGATGCACGCTGCCCACTTTGAATTCAGTGTATTTCATTAATAATCCTCAATAAAATTATTTTATCCCCCAAGATTTTATTGGTTATAAAAGAAGGAAGTTAATGTGTTGCTTAAAATTATCTTTTCACGTCTTCTTTAAGAGTGCCGCTTAACTTAGGGGTTTACAAAACCTTAAATACAATGACACTCATGAAAAAATGTAATGAAAAAATACCCATAGATAAACCGGTTAACCCAAAGGTTAGGGTGCGGCTTAAATTAGGGGGTTTACAGTAGGGTTTTTTCGGTAGCATATCATTGGTGCAGACGTCTAATTTGTCTCGCCAGTGGCCTGAACTGGGAGGACAACGGCGAGCTCCATGGTACAACCCACCGCAAGTGACCCAGATCCCCTTCCCAATGTCATGCAAAGTGGTAGACTGGAAAGAGCCATGGTACTGAAGGTGTATAGATAACCTGAATATTTTAACACTGAAATAAAAAGATCGCCCATTTGAGGTAGAAACTTGATTTTGACAGTTAAGGAGGGATAGAATCTTTATGGGGGTCGTACCCCCTTTAATATTGAGAGACAGATGTTTGCTAGCCTCTCGCGAGGTATCAATCCCATTTTTTTTCTCATTATTATCGGTCGTCATACTGGATATCTACAAAGGCTGTATTTCGTGATTAGATATGTAACAGTGTTACACGAGTTTGATAATGTCTCGTGTATAAAAAAACATCTTTGAAAACAGCTGAAGAACAGATCCGCATTGTGTCTGAGCTGTATTCAGTACAATAAAAGTGAATTTAAAAGTGAATTTAGAATGTATAACCATAGTATGACCCTGTTTGACCCCTCAAGGCGGTGATCCACGTTGCGACAAAATTGGATCAATGTTCAACCGATTTTCAAAATATTTTCTATGTCCAAAATCGGTCCAGAATCGGTCCAGAATCGGTCCACTTGGAGAAATAATTGTGACGTGGATCATGTCAACCGATTTACTCCAACCGATTTCCAACCGACATATGTGATAGGGAGTTATTCCAACTGATTTCCAATGGATTTCCAACCGACGATGGTCCAACAGAATTATTAAGCATGTTTAATATTTTTGGACCGATTCTGGACCGATTCTGGACCGATTTTATAAAGCACATGCATTTTCGACCTTATTTAATTCATTTTAGGGTCCATTAGATAGCAAACATGACGATCATGTATTACAATAAAAGTGCTTTAATGAGATATATTTTTTACGCTTTCCGATGGGTATTTATTGATTTCATCTATGTTTATAAGTACACACTAAATATTAAATACATTACAGTGTACTTAACATATGTCCACATGAAATGAAAAAAATATTGGTACAATTTTGGTAAATAAACAAACCGATTTTTTTTTCATTGTTTTCCTCTTTATTTCTGGTCTAAAATACACAAAATAATCACTTTTCAATATCACAATGGATCATAGGTAGGGGACTGATTCTGGACCGATTCTGGACCGATTTTAAAACCAACAAGTTTAATTGCCAAACCGATTCAGGACCGACAAAAAACCGTTGGTCCTAAAATCGGTACAATAGTAGTGAATTTAAAATAAATCTTCATTATTCTAAAGCCTATGGAATACTGAAAGAAACTCCACACAAATTGATTAAAACTTTTTGACATCTTTTTTCCGCTAAATCTTTCTATAAAGAAAAAGAACCCCCTTCTCGCATGAAAAGCTTCTATTTTGAACCCTCCCTTACATAGAAAAAAATGTTCTTTATAAAAAGAAGTAACCTCTGTGCATACATGTATGATGTCCGCACAATATACATACTGTCAATTCCCAAATAAAATAGGTATGTCCTCCATGTAGCAATTATCCTTCTTATTAATTGGTGTGTCATGGAGTAGAATCAGGTAATGATGTTCTATTTAAATTGGAGGACTTTCGTCTTACAGAGAGTAAATCTGGGTCATGTCTACTTCAAGTAATCTTCTCAATAGTTTACAGATGACTTGTAGACACACCAAACTCAACGGCAGTGTTGGACGATGGTTGACATTAATTTTATTGAATAAAAAAATAGTGAGCTCATTGTTTACATCACTTTGCACATACCCGGTAATATTATTTTGGACATTGGTTAGGCACTTGAATATAGATTAAAATTAGGGGATGTCCTTGGGCACCCTATGACCCTATTTGTCGTCTTCAGAATAGTCTGACCATCCAGGCATGTTGTAACAAGAATTTTCAGGTCACTGAATAATTCGGTCATGCCATTGCATATAGATTTGCTACAGGCATAGCCCTAAATTTTGCGTAATGAAAAAGCTATTTTACCTTCAAAACTATATAAACCGAAGCCCCACCCCCTCAAAAAATTAAATCATTTAGTTTGGTTAGTTTTGATGTTCCATTCCCTTTGCCAAGTGCATTCCCATATAATAGTTATTCTCTTAGTCAATGCATTCAATGCACTTAAGGATGACCTCAACGTGCAAGTCTACCTTGGTTAGTAAACCTGGCATCTTGCATAGCAATGAAGGTATAAAAAGATATCCTTTAAATCCCATTTACGCTTTTCCAGTGGCCTTGCCAACATCTCTGTCGCCATGCTGCACCCTCTGACGATCGTTGTCGGACTTCTCTCTGTTTCTCTTGGTCACTCACAATGGACAAAACCATCCATTGTTGACCTCAGCTACGCCTTTGACAAGTCCACTGTTTACTGGCCAGGCCAGGACTCATTTGTGCTGGAGGAAACATTCAAAGGATTTTTCAACGATTTTTGGTGAGAAGTCTACCTGTTTGTAATTAATATCAACTCTAACATTATTAATGTAATAATGGCCCAATGTATGGGGTCTTTTAATGTCTCTTTCTTTTTTAGAAATGATCACAGAGTGGAAAAAAGCACAAAAATTGATATGAGGTACCTCTGGGGCATAACTATAAAAACAATCTGGAATGGGAGTCACCTTGAAGTATCGATAGGTTGGGGCCAAAAACGTATGGCTGACCTTTGCTATAAGCAATCATTGATGTCAGCTTCAAAGATGTCTAAGAGGACTTGATTGGCATCGAAATCGGGAGATTAAGGGTCAGGGAATATAATTATTTGCATTTGAAGTTAATGCAGAAATCCAAAATCACGTGTGACTGACCACTTCTGAAAAGAATATTGTCATTGTCAACTGTTAAAAATACATATTTCTTGGATTTAGTGTCATATTTTACATTAAAAATTAAAGAAAAAATCCTCCAAGGGGGGACGGGGGGGGGGAGGGGTTCGTACGTAGGTCATTGTTTTTATACCCCTATGTATTCAGTTAAGTAGCAAAGCTGGGCTCTGTGTACTTACAGGCCTCCATAGCTCAGTGGTAGAGCACAGGCTTCATATGTGAGAGATCTCGGGTTCAAACCTGGGCTAGTCACTACTATGCAGTAATAGTACTATCAATAGTAGTGGTTTGCAGCATGCCCTTTGTATTTTTGGCCATGATTAATAAAATATCTTTTTCATACATTTAGGAACTTGGAACTTTGTGACTAAAAATGTTTCATTTTTAGGTTTTTATGGCGTTATTAAGGTTATCACCTCATTGGCCTGCTATTTTTGGTATGGCCAACGAACCAGAACACCATAAAACATTTACAAGAAGTTTTAAAACACCTTTTCAATAGGATTAACATGCAGACATCCTTTTAGTACAAGAACTTAGCTATAGCCCTGTAGGTTTTACCTCCAACAGTCAAACAACCCATGCAAGGCTAAACCAAGAGAAAAAGGATGTACTTGGTTATTGGCTAAATTATCCTGTAGTATGATTACAGGAAAAATAAAACTTTCAATGCTGCTAAAATTACATCCAGTGTAAACTGTATGGCATTTTACTATAGTATGTATTACAGTATATTATTGTTGAACCTAAACCGTTTTGATCCATAAGAATGAAAGTCTGACGTATGTATTACAGTATATTACTGTTAAACTTAAACGGTTTCGATCCGTAAGAATGAAAGTCCACTGTATATATAACGGTATATTACTGTTAAACTTAAACGGTGTTCACCTGTAAAAAATACAGTCACAGCAAATTATGGTCACCCGTTAAATTTACGGTAAATGTTCGGCAACATAGTTGCCAGTACTTTACCGGAAATTTGATGGGATTTTTTTAACAGTGTGTGATCCCTTCATAGAATTTGATAGGGGAGAGACATTGAAATCTTAACAAAACCCCCACGAGTGGCAAAAAATCCAAAATGGCATACAGAGTAATAAACTTATATCTCAGCTTCTGAAATGCTTAGAAAGGCATTGTTAGTCTCAAAATGGGGAGATTAATGATCAGGGAATTCAGTTGATGCAAAAATGCTTTAAATAAAGAAAGAAATACGCGTGTATCCAAGTGCATCATCGTTTTGTGCGTTTTGTACGTCAGTTGTATATCTCAACTATTTGTAAGTCAAGATATTCAGTGAATAATTTTTCCGCTTTTTTAATCAGTTTACTCGTTTATTCATGTCTAGTACCAATGAAATAACTATAAATGAATTATCATACCTATAGGATTCGTGAAACCTCACGAATTGGGAAAAATTGTATTTTTAATTAGATTGATAAACTATATAAATTTTTTAACACAAATGGAGTTATCAATGTTAATGTACCGTGTGCAAATTGGGACACATAACTAGTTAACATATTTCCCTTCAAATTATGGAAAAATCACCGTTTTTCCGGGTGGCTATGGCCGGATCGGGGAGTACACCCATGGACGGCTACTGCCGGATTGGGGTCTTAAATGTTAAAGAAAACTGTCTTGCATTTGGTTTTATTTACAAACGCAACAGTATATGCTTGGGATCCCCAAATGACTACACATTTTGTCTGTCCTCGGCCCGGGTCCTGGGTAATAGGGTAAAACCTGTTCCTAGTAGGAACTAGAGCATAACCAAGAATGCATGGGCTCATTCACCTTCAATACATCAAACAATCTTAGGTATACAGGTAAAACCTGCTGATTGACGAACATTAAAACGATGTTCCCAAAGACCCCCCCCCCCCCACCACCACCACCACCACCACACACACAGAGACATATTTTCTCAATGCTATGGCATATACGTACAGCTTACCCTGGGATTTTAGGAAACGTCCATATAAGCACCACAACTATAGACCTTGTGCAGACAGGGTCACGTGACCACATTTTGGTGATCACCATGTGGTCATCAATACCACGTGCCCATGGGTTTAGCACATATATCTTGGATTCTAGGCAATAAAAACTGTTCATTATGATTCAATAAACGTTTGTAAAGAACATTGGTTAAAAATATGGGTCTTCAATGTTATAGAATTGTGAATAATAATGATTACAAATTGATCACCAATATGGCGAACAGCCCATTTTCAGATATGAGACATCATCTGCACAACGTATATAACCACCTTATTGATGTAATTTTTACCATAATATATGCATTGCGACGTTTGAGCAGGTCCGCGCATACAGACATCTAGGTATGCATTGCCAGGTAAAAGGACCTTTGAATAAGTAAATGTAATCAGTCATGGGATATGGTAACCTAAAGGGATATTAGGTAATTTCCCCCAAACCCTTTATCAAGTCAGTTTTTGATGAACACAAGTTATATTTTACTGATAATCTGTACCTGGGCAGAATTTTCCACAGATTACGATATTAATCACAGAAACATTCCATCTATGTATAAAATTGCATTATGGGTAATTTGGCATGGGATGTCCATTTCTTAAGGTGCATAAGGGTAAGCAACAAACCATTATTACCATGGCAACAAAAAATGGAATATTCTGATCTCAACGATTATCTTTCTCAAATATTCTAACAACTGTATTTGTCTTTCCTATAGTGAAAACTGCTAGTTGATTGAAGATTTGTATGAGAAATTATTGCATTTTGAAGAATTGTGATAATAAGAAAACCACATATTTTAATAGTGTTTGGTTTAACTAGGTATAGTGTTGAAATTAAGCATATAAGCCAAATGAGGCGTGTTTTCACAGAAACTGGGTAGGGAAATTTAAGCAAGTATAATCTCAACCTCTAACAGTAATGTTTGAAAATGGTTTGGACCATGTAAAGAAGAGATTGCGAATTCGAAATTAAGTTTTTTCTCTCTCTTGGTCACCATTTCCTACGATTGGTCACAAATATGGCTTTTTAGAATGGTGTGAGTTTATAGATTGGCAATTCCGTTTTTCAGAAATAATTATTTGATTATAAGTCCCTTTTTCCTTCTCTCCGTTATACATGTTGTATTCTTTTGAACATACCAACATCAAACGTATGACCAACCGAAAAACCGTGATCAATTGTTTATGCTCACCTTGCACCCATGAGCTGCCTCAGTAGGGTAGAAGTTATAATTAGCCTCTGCGACTTTAATTTGGAAGGTCTATGTATAGGATAATGGACGAGTAGGAGTGCATGGGGTGAAATAATGCACGAGCCCGAAGGGCGAGTGCATTATTTCACCCCATGCACGACTACGAGTCCATTATCAGACATAAACCATGAGTATGAACACACTAATCATACACATCAACCAATATGGTTATTACTTATTCTGAAATATATTTGTGTGTATAACCTTAGCCTATAGGGCCGATCACGTTTATTGTGGCATCCTGCCAAGATCAAGGGTGCCGTATTCTAAGTCATTTTGAACATCTCTTGAACCATCTTTGAACCTTCCTTGAACCTTTTATCTGATCAAGAGAGATCAAACCATGGAAACGGATCAAATCCCGTTTCTAAGACAAAAGTTTGGTTCAAATATGGTTCAAAGTTAAACCAACTGTGGGGGTGGTTCAAGGTGGGTTCAAATAGGTTCAACTTGGTTCAATTTGGTTCAACTCGGTTCAACTTGGTCCAAATGAAAAAGGTTCAAATTTGTCTTAGAATTATCATTTGAACCAAAAGATCAACTGATCCTTTCTTGAACCAGACTGAACAAATGTTCAAATCGACAATTAGAATACGGGGCCAGTGCTGCAGGTGGTGATACGCCTCAGTGAGCAGTCCCGACGTACATGCGGCCGGTCAAGTCGTTTCACCTGTATGTCCCAATCAGGCCAGTCAGCCGTCTATTTTTTGCACATGCAATATATTTGTGGTTTTATTATTTTGTTGATAGAGAGGAAGGCTCAGCTGAGTAGTATTTCATAAATGATTTTGATTAGGAATGCAAATTGTTACAAGCATCTAATATTTGTCAGAACTGTGGTAACTATATTTGAGAAAAATGATCAATCATGTAATTTTCAACTTCCCTTGTTGAGTTGTGGCGGTCATTGGGTTCACAGTATTTTTAGTGGACAAGCCACGCTTATTTCTGTCAGCTCAATACATGACCAATCAAGTTGTTGATGTTCATTTCAGTTCTCATGCCCTCACTACTCTTGACCTGTTTTCTCTACCAAGTCTATGAATATTCATCTGAAACAGGAATGACGTTTTATGTGTGCATTCTGATTGGTCAGTAGGGATCACGTTGTCAGGATTAGGGCGTGGGATTGACCTGAAAGATACCACGTGGTCAGTTAGGGGCACTATAAAAAGCAAGTAGCCCTGCCCAAAGTGCGGGACAGAGCACCTTTTGTACAGAGGGCAGAGCAGAGAGCAGTCAGTGGTGGTGGAGGTCTCACTGACAGGGCTAATACAAAGAGCTGTGGAGACACCAAAGCACTTTGTCTTGGTAGTATATAGGAATTCTTTTTGATTTAAGGCAATCTGGTCTTTTGACAAAGCCCATGCGGGCATTTTTTGGTTGTGACCAGGATCCTTTTTGTTTTTATTTTGTAAATATAGTGTTAAGTTTTTTGGTTTTCCCCATTGGGGTTTTGTGGTGTATTCCTGTGGGTATTATGCCCACAGACACCACACCTGGTAAGGGTCTCCCAAGTGGTCTGGAAAAGCATATCCCCTTTTTTGGGGATATTCTATCAGATGGTATTCAGCCTCCATTGTCTCCAATATATAGTCAGAAGTATTTTGTTAACCAAGTTAAAATAGTCAAAAGTGTCTCTTCTAAAAGTTCAAACAAAAGGCCACCTATTTTTGTTCAGGTGCCTAAGACCATGGGTGAGGTAAATGACGACTGGTCATTTGAATGGGAAATGTCCCAAAAAGAGAAAAGAAAGCATAAGAAAAAAGCCAAGCAGGCACGGAAAAAAGCTATGGCCCAGGAGGCAGCAGGTTTAGAGGGGGATGATCTAGAGGAAGGGGAGGTTGGGGCTCCTGCCCCTAAAAAAATCCGCTCACGGTCACCTGACCATTCTAAATCTGGTAAAGAAGAAATCATATCTGTTGGTAACAAAGAAACCCCTCATTTGGAGGAAGATTTAGACGAAGAGGTAGAGATGTTAGAGGAGCTCTTGGAGTTCAATGCTGACAAAGTGTCACCTTTTGTGATAGATATGGGGGAGGAGTGGACTTCCGAGATGGAGGTCCTTGTTCAGCTGAATATAGCCCATCCCAATTTAGAGATCTTATGGAAACGATCAAGAAAAGGTCAAAATCTTATATTCCCAAAGACGGCAGAGGCCGAAAAAACGAAATCTTTGAGTGGGAAAGTAGTGCAATTTGTCCAACTAGAGGGAATAGAAAAGAAACGACATACAGGGGTGATAGGCAGAGTGCCGTATGCCATGCCGGTAACTCTTCTTTTGGACAACTACCCAGAAATTATGCTAGCAGAAAGACTCTTTCGCTACAACAGGGAAGTGGACACAAAAGTAGCCACTCGGGCAGTGAAGATAGTGTGGGAAGGGGACTCTCTCCCAGAGTCCCTCAGAATAGGATTCCTAGGGACTTACCCAGTGAGACCTTTTGTGCCCGACCTGATAAGGTGCTACAGGTGCCAAAAGTTCGGGCACATAGCAAGAGCGTGCCAGGTTTTAATGGCCAAGTGTGCACTTTGCGGGGGTCCACATTCCACTCAGCTGTGCCTGGCAAAGAGGGAAAACGAGGAGGAAGTGATCCTGAAGTGTTGAAACTGCCAAGGGCCACACGCAGCTTCAGCGTTTGCATGTCCGACCAGGAAGAAAGTGAAGACCCAAATTCAGGGTTCAGTTCTCAAGAAAAAACCAGTTCCCAAGCCCCGTCAGAGACCCCAACCGACTTTGCTAGACAAAGACTTCCCTCCTCTCCAACAGCCACTTCCCCAGGCCGAATTTCAGACTCCCAAACCAAAGCCAGTCCGTCCTCCAAGGGCCAAAGACCACACCAAATCCACACAGACCCCAACTTTAGCTCAGCCTCCCGCTGCTACCAAACGAGATCCAAAGAATCCTTGGGGGGTATCAACTGTTCCTCTAGCTCAGATCAGGCAGGCTCCAGCAAAACAGCAAACAATTGTACCTATAGATCAGAGCAGCCATGCTACAGCCAAAGAACAAGAAATAGCCACAGAGAACATGACAGTCACGGGAATTCTGACCATGATCAGGGGCATGATAGCCAGATCCCAGGACTGTCAGGAGAACATAGTTCCAGAACTATTGGCACTGATGGATCTTGCCATCAAAATAGTAAACAAAATAAATCAATAAAGATAGTTCACTGGAATGCACAAGGTGCAAACAATAAGGTTCCTATGATACAACACTCTATTCTTCATGATAATATTGATGTATTGGCAATACAAGACACTCGGTTTAAAGTTAAACAAGATGGTAGTCCTCCTATCAAAGTTCCTGGTTTTTCAGTATTCCACATTCCTATGGCTAATGGTACTCATGGTTTGGCTACTTTAATTAAGAGAAAGATTCCTGCTACTTTAGTCTCTAACCCTCCTTTTTTTGGTGATGGCACGGAGTGTCTTAGTGTCCAGGTGATGCTTTCTAATGGTCCAATTTTGATTCATAATATATATAGAACACATGGCGAAATTGACATAGTAAGCCCTTTAATTAATGGACCCCCCTCTATTTTAATTGGCGATTTTAATGCTCATGATCTTCAGTGGTGTAGAGTGGAAGACCGCATTGGGAAAAATATGGCTAGCCAACTACAAGATTTATCAGAATATGTACTATTGAATGAAAAGGTTCCTACCACAACTTATGACACTGCCATTGATTTATCTATTATGCATAATAGTTTGGCTGCTGCAGCTACATGGTCTATACATTCTTCTTTGGTTAGTGATCATTTTGCTATTCAGATTGAACTATTTGCCAAAGGTTCCTCTGTTACTTCAACTCATATTCCACGATGGGTCATTTCAAGGGCAGATTGGGATAAGTTTCGGAAGCTGGTTAAAAGGTCTGTTTCTACTCATGTTCCTAAGGACTCTTTAGATGATGAAGCCAAACAGGTCGTTGAAATTCTAGTAAATGCAGCTAAAGAATCGGTCCCTCTTTCTCGTCCGTGTAATTGGCGTAAAAACCATTGGTTCCACACTGATCTTGTTCGCGTAGCAAAGAGAGTGGTGAATAACCGACTTAGGGCTTACCGTCGAAATAAAACAGATTTTAATAAGGCTAAACTTAAAGAAGCATCCCGTGATTATAGAATTGCATCAGACTATGCTAGAGCACAGGCATGGGATAACTGGGTTTCTAAGCTCAATAAAGATACTTCTGTAAGAAGCATGTGGAATAGAGTTAAAAGAGCCAGAGGCTTATCTGAAAGGCCTGAGGTTCATCCTAATCCTGTTTCTAAAGCAAATGAGCTTTGCCAAGGTTTTGCTAATAGATGTTCTGTAAACAACTTACCTGAGGCAACTAGAAATATTCTTGAAGATCGGTATGACACTAGAAGGGGCAATTTGATAGAAGCAGCAACTCAAGAAGCAGATACTGACTCTCCATTTACTATGAAGGAACTTTCTAAGGTTCTAAGAGGGCTGAGGGACACGGCAACAGGGAGTGATTCCGTCCCATACAGCTTTTTCGTTTATGCTCCTAAGGAATTTCATGTTGTTTTGTTAGATCTTTATAATAGATCTCTTAATGGAGGCAGACTGCCAAATACTTGGAAAGAAGCCAACCTTATCCCAATTCCTTAGCCCAGTCAACCAGGAGTTTTTCGTCCAATATCTCTCCTTGAATGTATTTCTAAGCTTATGGAAAAAATGGTTCTAGAACGAATAAAATGGGCTGCCACACCTCCACACCAACACATTCTTGGCTTTAGACGTGGAACTGGCACAATAGATGCTGTGGCCACGCTGGTTAGAGAGGTCTCAGAGGCCAAGAAATGTGGTAGAAGACCTGCTGCCATATTTTTGGATGTTGAAAAAGCCTTTGAGCTTGCAAGCCCTATAGTAGTCCTGGATGCTTTTGTAAGAGCTGGCTTAAAGGGGAACATTCTAGCCTGGTTAGAGGATTTCCTGATAGGTCGAACAGCTAGGCTTTCTTTCCAAGGTGTTAAGTCTTCAGAATTTGATTTTCCTAATGGAACCCCACAGGGCAGCAGTCTCAGTCCAACTTTATTTAATCAGCTTATTCATGAACTACTTAAAGCTCAACTTCCAAGGGGAGTTAAGATTCTGGCATATGCAGACGATCTAGTTGTGTACCATACCAGCAGTAAAAATCCCATACCAGCTCTGCAAATGGCAATAGACATTTTGGTAGATGCATCAATGGAGCTAGGACTTAAGTTCTCACCCACAAAAACGTATGCCATGTCTTTTCACAACATAATCCCTGTACAGAAAATTAACCTTCATGGAAGAGAAATTGAATGGGTACCAAGGCAAAGGTACCTTGGTGTCATTTTGGACAAGAATCTTACTTTTGGTCCACACGTTGATCATGTTGTAGCTAGGGCAAAGAAAAGACTTAACTTTATCAAGGTTTTTTCTTCATTTACAAGTGTGACAGTACTCATTCTAAAGAAATTGTATGTGGCCACAGTACGCCCAATTATCGAGTATGGGGCACAGGTATTGGCTAGTTTGTCAAAAACACAGTTTCTAAAAGTACAAAGAATACAAAACGCAATGATGCGAGCTGTCTTGGGATGTCCACCATGGACAGTTATTGATAGTATGGAGAAGGAGCTAGGCATCTCGCCTATGGTGTCTAGATTTCGTATATTACAATGTTCCTTTGTATATAAGGTTTTGACTAATGGAAGTCATCCTCTTAATTTTAGTCTGGCCCAGGATTATATTAAAGATCGTCGGGTTTTCCCCAAAACCTGGGGTTTGGCAACTACAGATATTTTTAAGTCGTTTGGCCCTCCTGGACATTTTCCACAAGTGAGACCAGTGGTGAAGGGAATGGCACCATGGTCAGAATCTTGTTTTGATTATGTTATTGACAAGCCTTATGACTCCAAAAAATTGGTCTCATGCCAAGAAGCAAAGAGACATGCTGAAAGCAATATAGAAAGGGTTTCCAGATATGGAGATCTGGTCTATTACACAGATGGATCAGTCAAGGATAAGAAAGCTGGTGGGGCTTTCACTGGTCCAGACAAAACTGGTTTAGTAAGAATTTCATCTCTTCAGACAGAACTTGTTGGTATTTTGATGGCACTAAGAGATGCAATTGAAAATGGTTCAGGAAGACCTGTAATACATACTGATTCCTTGGGGGCTATACAAGTCCTCACAAACCCTGCATATGTAGACAATCCTGAATTGGTACTAGAGATTCTCAACATTGCACAAGATTCTTTGTATAGGCCTCTTTTAATTTGGGTCCCTGGACATGTTGGAATTGAAGGCAATGAACAAGTTGATGTTGCAGCAAACAGAGCAACTAACAGAAAAGACATTGATTTCCATGTCATTCGAAGTTTTAGTCAGATTAAAACTACATATGTTCATACAATCAATGATGTTGCTGAAACAATGTATACAGCTAGATCTACTAGATCATTAAAATGGCTTCCACAACTCTCTGTTCCTTCTCGCAAATCTACTCTTGGGCTTCCTTGGCATCGTCCTTTAAGAAGGTGTATTTCCCTTCTAAGATTACATGTTCCTTCTGTTGAGGGCATTACAGGCACACCTTTTTGTCATATATGTAATCATCCAGTTGAAGATGAGACAATCCATTATCTTGTCTACTGCTCCCCCTTACGAACATACCATCAGAAACTCTTGCAACATATAGCAATTAAAGATTGGTCTAGCCCAGAAAGGATAGCGTTAAGCATTCTTGAGACTCAAGCAAAAAGAAATTATAAAGAACTTCTTCCACTCATGGTAGCAGTAACACCACCATGATGGAAAACCATGCTAAGTTTATAATGTTAATGAGATCCTAATTTACTCTCAAATGGTTCTCAACTAACCCTTACAATTGGATAGTAATATCCTTATCTCATTCAGGAGATACTCAAGCCAACTATTGGAGTGCAAGGGCAGCCCCCAATGCACCAGAGTACTTGCTAAGTACTCAAACAACAACAACAACAACAACAACCAAAGTGCGGCACTATGGACCCCCTTGATGACGCAGAGCTGGTTGCGGCCTCTCAGGCTGTTGACGACCTCTTAGAATTCTCTCAGCAACTCATAGAAAATGACAAAGACCTCGATACAGTAGCAGCACCCACATTGCCTGAATGTGGCCCTTCTAGAATAGGTCGTATACTGACAGATGAGGACACAAAAAGGTTGGCTCTTTCCTCTTTTAATTCCTCTACCAAAAAGAAAGCTGAATGGGCTGCTTCTGTGTTTAGAGAGTGGCAACTCCAACGAAATCAAATGGCTCTAAAAGATAAGTCTATTTCTCCAATATATGTTTATTTGATAGACATGACCAATAATGAACTCAACTACAGTCTTGCTCGTTTTGTTGGGGAAGTTACAAAGCTAGATGGTGAACGATTTCCCTCAAAAACATTGTATGAAATAGTGGGTTCTATTCAAAAGTTCCTAGAAATGAAAGGAAGAAAGCTCTCCCTTTTAGATGCCAAAGCTACAGAGTTTTCAGAGCTCCGCCGCTCATTGGATGCTGTGATGAAAGAGAATGTAAGGTTAGGGATAGGGTGCGACAAAAAAGAGGCAGAAATTGTAACCTTAGATATGGAAGAACACTTTTGGAAAACTGGAATTCTTGGAGATGTGAAACCAGAAATTCTAGTACGGACTCTGTGTTACCTCTTTGGTGTACATTTTGCCCTAAGAGGTCGTAAGGAAATTAGAAGTGTAACTCCAGCACAGATTTCACTCAAAATTTCATCAGAGGGCAAAAACTACCTTGAGTATAGGCAAGACTATGCTAAAAACGTCCAAGGGGGTATTGATAGCCGCAAAGTTGTTCCCAAAAGAGTGTGTGCCTATGAAAATCCAAATCCAAGTCGTTGTATTTGTCGCCTCTACACAACCTACTGCTCAAAACTGTGAGTATAACCTTTCCTGTATTGTGCAAATGAGGTGAAGATATTGGTAGAAATGTGTAATATTTTTAATGGGCTGTGTAACAGTGTCTTGTTCTTCTGGTCGGGGTTTTGAATTTATCACTCTATTGTTAAAATAATTATCATTATTATTATAACTTCAGGTAGTTTTGAACATTGGCAAATCGCACCTTGTACAAATTCTATTCTCTTGACCTATCTACGCCACCACAAACTTATTTATGCCCTGACTAGGCACTGACAGACCTATCTACGCCCTAACAGAGGTATATACGACATGAGAGACCTATCTATGCCCTAACAGAGGTATCTATGACAAGACAGACCTATCTACGCCCTGACAGACCTACCAGCGCCCTGAAATACCTACCTAGGCCATGATAGACTTAGCTACACCCTGACAGACCTATCTACGCCCTAACAGAGGTATCTACGACATGCCAGACCTATCTACGCCCTGATTGACCTATCTACGCCCTGACAGACCTGTGTACGCCCTGACAGACCTATCTACGCCCTGACAGACCTATGTACGCCCTGACAGACCTGTGTACGCCCTGACAGACCTATATATGCCCTGACAGACCTATCTATGCCCTGACAGACCTATCTACGCCCTGACAGACCTGTGTATGCCCTGACAGACCTATCTACGCCCTGACAGACCTATCTACGCCCTGACAGACCTGTGTACGCCCTGACAGACCTATCTACGCCCTGACAGACCTATGTACGCCCTGACAGACCTGTGTACGCCCTGACAGACCTATATATGCCCTGACAGACCTATCTATGCCCTGACAGACCTATCTACGCTCTGATAGACCTATCTATGCCCTGACAGACCTATGTTAGCCCTGACAGGCATAGCTATGTCCTGATATTTTATCACATCAACCATAATCATAAATTAAAACAATTAACATTTTCATTTTAAAAACTCTTTTCTTTATCAGTCCAGAAGACCGACCTCCAGATGCGTTTTTTCTCCAACCAAAGCGCAAAGTAAGCAGCTCAGGCATATGGTTCACAAAACAACCACTTGGAGAAAATAGAATCGCAAACTATATCAAGGAAATGTGTGACGAGGCTGGCTTTGAAGGAAACTTCAGTGGGCAGTCACTGAGGCGAACAGCTTGTACAAGGTACCATATACTTGATAGCATTAATAGGTCATGTTAATTTTTTATTATTAAGGCTGGATTTGTAATTTGAAAGGTAATTATTAAGCATGAATCATTTGGTTCTACAATCCTTGAAAGTAAGTCGGGGATTAAAATTCTGTTTAATCCATAGGGTTAGAATGGGTTCTATATGCTAAGCTTTTACATTTTTGTCTGATTTCAGATTTTTCCATGTGATTCTCTCTAGTAAGAACGATTTACTAAAACTGATTCACATACTTCATAGATTCTCAAAGGTAACTGGAGAACTCGGGTCGCAGACGATCTCGGGCCAGGAGAACTCGGGCCGATTCCTAACTCGGGCCGGGAGAACTCGGGCCGGGAGAACTCGGGCGGGACACTAGCGCGGGCCGGGAGAACTCGGGCCGGTTCCTAAAGCCCCTCATACACATACCGACGGTCGGGGCCGCAATTAAGGCCCATCTGTGTCGTCGGGTCGGTAGGTGTACGAGGTGTACCGATGGGAGTCTGAGACTAGCAGTCGGGTCAGGAGGGTTTAAACTTGTTTAATATTCCCGACGCCAGTCTTACGTCGGGAGTATCTCAGACTAGTTTGCTACTAAATCCCCCCCTGATATTAATGGTTAACCCATCAAATATAGATTAAAACCATAAATGCCTCTGGTCCTTATCCTAATGACTGCCAGTCCCAGATTATTGGATTAATGGGTCCAGACTCCGACTCCCAGTCGCGTCGGTATATGTACGAGGGGCTTTAGCCAACTGGACCAGGGGGGAGATGGCGATGATAAGGTCGGGGGTGGGGGGGTGGGGGGAGGGGGGGGTGGGGGGAGGGGGAGATTGCGTTGATAAGGTCGGGGGTGGCGGGGGGGAGATTGCGTTGATAAGATAGTGATGACGGGCCGCCGCGCATATCGCGCTGTGGTATTCTGTCACTATATAGGAAAACAGCCTGGATAATGACGTTTTCAAACAGCTTAATTGTGTAGAATTATTGCTATATAATTGTTTCTATTGCTGTGATGTGAAAGAGAATCATCTCAGCTGTGAATTTGGCATAAAAAATGGTGATATGATTCAGATAAAAATAGTTATAACTTCAACATATTTTTCAAAAATAAAAAACACAGTGAACTAAAAAGAACTCATATACATGCCTTGATGTGTCTTTTCTTGATGACACAATTTGATGACACAATTTGTGTCAAAATCGGGGTAATCAAAATCAGTGGCCGGACTGACTACGGCGCCTGTGATTTCATCACCCCCTTCTGGTGCCCCATAGATCTAACTCAAGTAAACAACTGATAAGGCTGGTCGGCTGTGGCGGCCGACTTCACCCGGCCCGACTTCGTCACCGGCCCGACTTCACCCGGCCCGAGTTCGTTACCGGCCCAACTTCACCCGGCCCAAGTTTGTTACCGGCCCGAGCTCTCTAGTATTCATTTCAAATTGTACATAATATTATGGCATTATTGACATGAAACCTGATTTTGTCCCTGGAAATAGGGGCTGACTATTCATCACATGTTCATTTTTCTAGACTGTACGAGGCAGGAGTTGAAGAGCAACAGATCAAAGAGGTCAGTGGGCATCGAAGTGATTCTGTGAGAGTCTACAAAAGGACAAATGAGGCTGCCAAAAAAAACATCAGTTCAATTCTTCAGGGTGCTCCCCCAAAGAAGCTGCGTTCATCCCCTCCTGAGTCTGCAGAAGTGAAGGAAACCCCTGTGCTGGTAAAGCCAGAGCTACCACCTGCAGAAGGGGACTCTGTTGTTCAGGCATGCCTGTCAGATTCATCGAGAGCAACCTTCTCTTTTTCCAACTGTAATGTCTCTTTCCAGTTGAAATAAATTTCCATGATTATTCTGCCGTTATCATACCATACTATATGTTTCCTTATGAAATAAAATGTGGTTTTGTTGAGTTTGTATTTCTTTTATTCCAATTAAGACATGTACGACTTTCCTTAATCTATGTTAGACTAGCCAATGGTGGATTTAGAGGGGGGGTATGGGGGGCATGTACCCCCACCTTTTTTTGTCAAAGTTTAACTATTTTTATTGTAAAATTTTGGACAACAGGGGGCACACCACCCCTTTCTATTAGCATGCCCCCACCTTTTCATAAAGCTGTATCCACTGCTGGTAGCAGCTGTACTTTATGGAACAAGTGGCAGTGCATTATTACAATAGTAACTGTGCATTATTGGATACATAGCAGTGCATTATTAGAATGTAACAGTGCATTATACGATTCTAATGCACTAAAAGAACAAAGGAATTCGGAGTGCGAGTGGTTTATGGTTCGATCCTGGGCTGTGGCAAACAGTTGAAACTTTTCATACATTCAAAATTGTGGACTTGGGTATAATGTTCTTCGGACAATTTCCCTATTTCCTCTGGAGGTTTACCAAAAATGCCTCCTCATGATGTGTATGTAGTCAAAAGCTGTTGGTTGATCTCAGAAACCTACTAACAAAACAATAGAGCTGTGGCCTGGGAGTAGTATAATTGGTTAAAGCTTCAAGGACAACAAAATAAGTGAAACATAATCATATATTTATGTAGGTATGAAAATACAGAAATGTCACCATACACACTCACTTAATGACGGTTTTCCATGTAACTTTGCCTCTGTTTCATTATTTTCAATTCAATCCAGAAATATGATTGCTTTAGAACTTTGAAATAGCGGCCAATAAATTTGTATGGTAGGTTTTACGATCTGTCTATGCACAAAGAAACTATATTTGGGAAAAAAACATTTTGACGTTTACATTGTGGAAAATTTCAGTGATTGTAACTCATACTATCTTTTGTTTGACACACAGGTTTGAATCCAATAGATTCTCAGCAGCAGAACATGGCGGGACACATATGGATGCTCCTGCACATTTCGCAAAAGACAACTGGTATATTGCTGATATACCTGTAAAGAATCTCATAGGACCAGCAGTTGTCATTGATATTTCAACAAGAGCAAGAATAGATTCTGATGCTCAATTAGGCTCACAAGACATCATCAACTGGGAAAACAAGCATGGGAGAATCCCAGATGGGGCCATTGTATTAATGGAGTCTGGCTGGGGAGCAAAGTGGCCAAATAAGGAAGAATACTTTGGAAGTGTGAATTACAATGACACATCAACCCTCCACTTCCCAGGATTCCACGTTGCAGCTGTGGAGTGGCTTTTAAACAATCGTACCATTGTTGGACTAGGCGTGGACACACCTTCAATAGATTATGGACAGAGTACAGACTTTTTAGTTCATCAGACTGCATACAGTACAAATGTATATGGACTGGAGAATGTTGCCAACCTGCATCTCCTCCCACCAGTTGGTGCCACTGTCATTGTTATGCCAATGAAGATCAAATCAGGCTCCGGTGCTCCTTGCAGAATTACAGCATTGCTTCCTGATTCTGCAAAGAGTTCAGGAGCCATATTTTACAGAATGACAACCTCTATCAGGGCCTGGACCCTGTTTCTTGTTTTCCCAATAGCACTTGCTACCAACCACTAACCATTCTAAATATAGAACATATGACCCTTATATGTCAATTTTGTGCAATGCTTATTTCTAACCACAACTAACCTGCGTTGAATCTATCTACATAGTTTTTAGTTTGATTGTAGCTTTTACATTAAGCTCATTATATTTTAACAAACGGTTCTAACTAAAATTCATGCCATAGGATTACCAAGACCATATTTATCAATAGTTACAATTTACAATCATATGATAATCTTACGTGTAAAAATGAAATGTTATGTGTGTTCATTTTTCTGCATGACACAGCATGTAGAAACTGTCCTTTGTACCAGTAAACTAACACACTTTCAGCAACACAATTAATAGATGGGGAACTACGTATGGGGATTAAATGCAATATATTATCATTTTATTCCTGGTGGTCACTCTATTGCAGATAATACTCAATGGAAAAACGAAAATCAAAATGTTATATTATTTATCAGAATATAATTAAAAGAAGAATTAATACAGTATTTTTTCTGTACCTATGAGATTCACATGCATTCTTAACTTTGCATTTTACTGTATGATCTTACTTTTATACAAAATATCTAATGAGACACAAGTTGTCTATTGTGTATTGTTTTGTTGTCATTATGCTGTAACTAATTATGTTGTAGCTACTATATGTTTTTCATTCACTAAAATACATTAAAATGACCTATATTCATAAAGATTTCGATGACATTGATATTCAGCATAATTTCAATATGCTATAACTCAGATGTAAAACGAAAACAAGTATAACTGCTTATACTATGTCTGAACAACTGAAGGAGTCAAATAAACAGTACATTAACTTAAACCAACAGTGCATTATTTGAGACTAACAGTTACTGTGTATTATCAAGTCAGCAGTGCACTATCAACTGAGAATGCACTAGTTGAACAAAGGGAATCTGGTATGAGCAGTTTATCGGTGAGAAGTGTTCTGCCCAAATTTACCCTCATTGAGTTAACGTACCAGATGGGGCATAGAATATGTCCTATATATAACAATGACAATTTTGATAAAGCTTATTGTGATGAATGCCTATTCATCAATTGTCAAGGTCAAAATATAAAAAGTAAGACAGAGTAAAGTGTATTTTGTAACGAGCCCGAAAAGCCCGAAAAACCCGAAAGGTCCGAAAATTGTAAAAGCCCGAAACCCGAAATATGTAAACCGGAGGTGAAATGTAAACCGGAAGTGACGTCATTTTGTAACCACGTGATCAGAAACAGCCAATCAGGGCTGACCACTAGACTATAAAAGGGGCGGTGAGGCCCGAGAATAAAAGAGTTCCTTCGCAGTACTCCTTGTGTCAACATGTGTCTTCTTCCTATGGTAACCGATAAGGTGATCCAATACAGGCTAATTGACTAGAAAGTACAAGTAAAATAGCAAAAGTTAGAAGAAATTAGGCGAAACTTAGGACGGGGTCCCGGAGGCCCGAGAGACCGAAACAGGGCACGAAGGCCCGAAAACTGGCCCGGATGGAGTCCCGAAGATGGAGGACCGAACCGGCACGAGGGCCCGAAATAGGGAACGAAAACCCAGGGACCAGGGGCACGAAGGCGCGACCGGCTCGGCCCCACGCTACCAAACAATAGGCGACCGTCGGCCCGACACCCCCGCTGGACGAGAACGAGGATAGATCGTCCACAGTGGGCTCCGAAGAGAGTGCCGGCACAAAGGAAACGGCCCGCACCCGTCCCTACCATTTTTCCTCCTCTGCAGTCCTCCGCCCGCTGTCAGAAGTGCCCGTACCCCCCGCCCAGTGGCTGAGGCCCCTCGGTCCAGCCCGGCCGAGACACCCCTCCCCTGTCGACGAATAGCGATTTCCCGATCGACCCGCTCTAACCCCCTCGTGCGCGAGGCACGACTCTAAATCTCACATCTCGGCTCCTTGCTCGGACTCCCCGTCCAACTGAGACCTGAAACAATCCCCACGTCCCTCTGTTGTAGGAATCGGAAACCCCGAACTACCGAGGAACGTCACAGTTGTTTGAAAAAAATGCCCTTTTCTGTAACTTTTAACGTCACCCTCTCTTGGTGCATAGGTCTAGGCCTATAGGGTTGAGGATACCCATAAATGTCGTGTGTAGACCTACCACTTGTACTGAGTATGGGGTGGGGCTGCAGATGAATTAAGAGAGGCTGGGTTGGCTAAACCCTTTTTTAAGTCAACACCTCTCTTGACAACATTCAAAAATAATCAGTTACATAACGTTCTAAAGAATTTTACAATACTTTCAGATTTTCTATGACGTTTTAGATTTTTTTCAGTAACCCTGACTTTTATCCCTTGGGTAAAACTAGAAATGTCAGATTATAAGTTCGTTAAAAACTACTGTGACTTTTTTTTGACAAACCCTGCGCTGACTATATTGGTAAAATTATGTATTATCATACAGGGGAATTTTCATGAAAAAAACAAAACAAAACAATCAAACAAACATAAAACTCATCAAGGAGATTTCATTATTTATCTTATAAAAGACCTCCTGGGAATTTGGTTCCAGATACCGAGTTTTATCCAAAACAATTTATGGAAAATACATTTAATATTTCTTAACCTATGGACCTATAGAACATTAGATTATTCTTTAATGTCACTTAGTGGAAAGGATGCATGGTATCACGGCTGGCTGCCCATGTTAATTGTTTTATGCCCAAAATAAGTGCCAGGGTCATTTCAAGGGCAGCGATGGTGATGAAACTGGGACGGTAGAGACCGTACCCCTACACTTTTACCAAGACAGGTGTTCTTCAATGAGCAGGGTCCCTAAGGCAGGGTACTGCACACATTCACAACACTGCCCTCTCCATAGCTTTAACCATATAGGCTATATCAAGTTCTCCTATATTTTGCTCAAGAAAAGTTACAAAATACATGTATACATTAAGATCCATAGGTTAATTGGCTCGCCCGTAATTAAAAAATAATTACCCTAAATCCGTCCCTAGAGGGAGCCGACCCAAAAACATCCACGATTTCTCAAGGCAGTGATTTCGGACCCACAAGAAGAGAATTCTTCCCAAAATAAAACATCCACGAAAACCTTTGGACACGAGCATTTCTTGGAAAAAAAATCATACTAAAATCATTCCCATAGTATACTTATTTACATATAACACTTTTTAAAGTGTGTTAAAAGGATATTGGGACACTTTAATTGTTAAAAGAATTTAATTTTATGCAACGAGAATTAAGATACTCACGGGAGCAACTTTTGTGATTATGGGTATTTTGATTTCTCGTGGCACAGAATTCTCTACTACCCTAACTCGTGTTAGAAATAGCTGTTATTATAGAGGAGTTGAACTGTGTGATAGTCTACCTGTTACTGTACAACTTAAAGAGTCCAAATTTTGTTTAAAACTGCTGTTATAATGTTATTTTATGTATAGAAGTGACTGACATACACAACTAAACTCATCTCATTATCATCACGTATCAAAGGAAGAACTTATTTATGTAAGATTGTGTTTGATAAAAAAAAAAGAAAAAAAGTGGTGTTTTATTGGTCGGCCCCCTACCTTCTCAGATGACCTAGATCATTTCCACAGTTGCCCACACCATAGTCGCGTCACATGACTGCATCTGTATTCTTGGCCTTTGCTACATCCATACCTTCAGCAATGGTAGAGTTTGCACTCTATCAGTAACCTTGTATGTATATATATAGGAGTTGACCATTATGTCCATGGTAAAAATAGCCAGTGTGGTGTCACTTGTTATTCCAAAAATACATTGGTAATGACCAGACCCTGGTCATAGTTTATCCAACCAGCCACTAGGGGAATTGGCACATAGGCCCAAAGAGAAGCTTTCCAGTCTCTATATATCCTATATATACATACAAGGTCTCTCACTCTACTGCTTACACGTGTGTAGTTACAGCTG
The DNA here is from genome assembly GCA_936440205.1 of Lepidonotus clava. NCBI lineage: Eukaryota > Metazoa > Annelida > Polychaeta > Phyllodocida > Polynoidae > Lepidonotus > Lepidonotus clava. Next base: position 24,530,113 of record OW387148.1, read on the forward strand.
AACATGAACACTATGGGAGTGTTACTTTTCATGTTTGCAATTGGCATCAACTCTATTTCACTGGGATACACAGATTGGACTAAGGAATCCATCATCGATCTTACACATGATTTTGACGAGAATGCTATATATTGGCCTGGTGGTGGTAATTTTGAATTGAAGCCTATTTTCAAAGGAAAACAGGATGATTACTGGTAAGTACTGTCGGAGATTATGCTTTTCTCAGCTGAATTATTTCTGTATTCATTTATTCTATATAAGCAAGATTTACACCTTCCTTTACAGAATCATCAAAACGTCACATTTAGTAGTCAAGAGTGAAGAAAACTGTGGAGCAGGCCGTCTTCTTAATATACCGTTTCTGCCCGGGGTCTGGGAAGTCCCTTTTAGGCCATGATCCACGATGCGACAAAACGCTAACGGATTTTCTTCTCATGATTTTTCTCATATTTGGAATTATTTTTCCCTGTTAAGATACAATTTTTCCGATACAGATTATTCAAAACTCTTTGGAAATGTGTGTATTTTATGAGAAAAACGATTTTTAACAAACCGAAGTTCAAAATCGGGCCAAAATCGCATCGTGGATCATGACCTTTATTAGAGTTTAATAGTCCGTTCTTACCCAGCTTAGCTATTACATAACGGTAGCAAACAACTACAGACCTATGTACTTGTGCTTGATTCAACAGACTAATTATAGGTACTGTACCCTGCGACAAGCGTTCCGGCCGGCCCGGACTGGTCAGGTTCAACATGGAGACTAAAGGCCCTATTACACTAGACGACATGAGCTGCGACATGACAATGTCGTAGAGAAAAGACACATATTAGAAATAAAATTCTTTGTCACACATATGTAACATGCTCCAAATTGTCTTTTTGTTATGGTTACATGACTTCTTTATACAAATTTGTCTTTAACATCATCATTGTGCGCCAATATCGTAACCCAAGTCGTGTTGTGTTATACCCCCTTCAAATTAGCTTTACTCTCTCTGGGTACAACAACAAAAATGCTCAACCTGGAAATCGTGGCCGCATTCAACCAGTACATACATATACTAGAGGGGTCATAGGGGACATGTTTCACGCTTGGCAAAAAAAAGAAATGTTCACAATCACGTTCAGATTGTAACAAGTAGATACGTATAAGGGATAATTTATGACGCATTTAATGAGTTGAAACATTTAGAAAATCTCTCTACTATTAATATTTTTGGTTATATTTAAGCGTTCCTAAATCCCCACCTGTCTTCCAGACTCTCAATTAAAGATCTACTACTACCACACGTGGAAGGACTTTGGATCAAGCAACACATTGAAAAGACAATATCAATGGAAAACCCTAGATATACAGTCAATAATGAGAAAGGGAAGACTTGTACATGTATTATTTTGGTTCTGAATGATAGATCGATTAATGATATGATTATATCATATTGTAGACAGAGTTGTTGTTCTATTGAAAATAACATTCTGGTGCAATCTAATATTAAAAACAAGGCACAATTAAAAGGTTTTTCTCACCTTGGTTCTTTAGCTGGATAAAAACTGGGAATTTACCAGACGTTTGTTCTCCTCCTTCCGGAAATTTACATCTACTACAGTGAACGCCACTGGACAGTTCCTAAGGCAATATGATATTATGTAACCCATCCCCTCCCCCCCACCAAAAGAAACAAGGCTGCAGGTTGTCTTTTGGTAAAAGCACAACGTGTACATACAGCGTGATAGAAATGACGTTTTTACGGCTATGTACAAGCAACGTTATCATAACGTTGCTTGAATGTAACAATGTAACGTTGTAATTTGAAGTTGTTGCAACGTTGCTACTAGGTATTCTCACAACATTACCAAAAGACAACTTAAACGCAATGTTGTAATCATGTAGTGTGTCTGCTGGTATGTTCGATGCAATTAATGTAATTTCTGCAAAAAAAAACTATAGAATTAAAACAGTCTTAATGGCTCGAAAATTAACGATATTCATGGAATGGTCATATTTTTATGTCATACAACCATACATCCTACGATTTATCATTATGCAATCAATAACATTGTTTATCAGTTTATATGATAAAGGATATAGTAATGTGTATATAAGTTCATACTAATATAATCTATTAACAGGGCTGAGTTCAACCGTTTCTCTGCACCCGAACATGGTGGGACACATCTGGATGCTCCCTCACATTTCGCAGAAAAGAAATGGGCGGTCGGTGACATCCCTATCAAGAATTTCATTGCACCTGCTATCGTCATTGATATTTCAAGTACTGCTTCACGCGACCCTGATGCTCAAGTACAACTTCAGGACCTGGTCAATTGGGAAAAGAAATATGGTAAGATACCTGATGGAGCAGTTGTCTTTATGTACTCCGGATGGGGGAAAAGATGGCCAAATAGGGAAAGTTATTACGGCAGCGCCACATACAATGATACTTCAACCCTCCACTTCCCGTCGGTCCATCCTCAGGCTGCAAAGTGGCTTGTAAGTCAGCGTTCCATTGTTGGACTGGGAGTTGATACAGCTTCAGTGGACCAGGGTTCAACCAAAACTTTCATGACGCACAGAATTGTATGTGCGGCAAATGTCTATAATATAGAGAATGTTGCTAATCTCCACATGCTCCCTCCTGTAGGAGCTACCGTTATTGTCCTGCCGATGAAGATCAGACATGGTTCTGGGGCTCCATGCAGAGTTATAGCCCTACCTGGTAACAAATCCTCTTCAGTAACTCAGGCTCCTGTTTCAGACAACATAATGGATGAGCTTTGAAAATGCTCCTAATTTCGAAACACGAAGAAATGATTTCCGAAATACATGCATATAACTCCCAAATGATTATTTCTGGTAATTGCTCGTGGGAATACATTGATTGATTACAAAATTGATTTTGAAGAGTTTGTTTTTTCCTTTTTGATTCAGTAATCAGTATTAATTGACATGTCGTTTTCTTAAGTGTACGTATCTATGATCGACATCCACAGCTGCAGTGACCAATAAACTAATTTACTGGTATAAGCCTTGATGTTGTTTTTCCTAGTTTAACATGAGTAAATGACAACGGTCATTGCAGGAAACAGGTGAATGTACGGGGATGGGCCAAGAAGGGGGTCCAGGGGGTCTTGACTCCTCCCTTTTGGTTGAGACTTATACGTCACATCGCGAAAAAAAAGTCAGTTGTGCATGTTTGTACCGTTGGGGATATTTTCTATGATTGTTTCAATCTAATGGTATGATGTTTGGATTGTATCATTTCACTAGAAGCGTTTATAGTTACAGAGTGCAGAGTTATCAGATAGTGTTTTGGTACATATATGAGAGGACTGCTGAAGGGATTTCACTGTCTCCTTTCTTTAAATATAGTCCAAAAATAAGAAATACATTATAATATCAGAATACAACTATATTCTTGTTATTATATAGCTAGTGGTTCTAAATGTATTTACTTATACACCAACACCAATGGGTATCCACCAACACCCATTCTCTAATATAGAATGAGTGTTGGTGGACCAACATACTTGTTAAGTATATTATGTTAATTATGTTATAATGCATGTTAATGTCGCGTTAAGCATTGGTTTACCTTAGTGTAAGCATATAAGATGTCACCCTAGGTATTCAGACAATTACACCTCCCCAGGGGGTGTTAGGACGCAAATGCTATCCAACAAATATTCAGTATTTGTGGGATAGCATCTACTTCAAGACACAATCCCACATACAGATGCTATCCCACAAATAGATCCTATCCCTCAAATGGCTTACTAAGGAATCAAAAAGCACTAAGCATGGGCTATATGAATATCAGTTTGGTTGGAAAAGGTCTTCAGTGGAGATGATCAGCATGATTAAGTATGATTCAAGATGGATTCCTAAGGGTCACAAATGATGTCACAAAAATTGATGTCATCAAAAATGATGTTCTCAAAAAGGTGTTTTCGAAGATGATGTAACCAAACATGACATCACCTAAATTAAACTAAACAAAGTTATGGTTATGTTGCCACACCATACATCACCACCAACTGAAATTGACCATTATTATCACTAAAAATGACATGGCCAACTTGTTTTCCCCAAAAATTATGTCAGCTGAACTGGTCTTAGTCCCAATGATGTCCCAAAATAACATTTCCCCAAATGATTTTGGTGATATAATTTTGAGGAGTGGCATAATTTTTTAGATGCAAATTTTAATGATTTCATTGACATAAATGTAATTGTTGTAGGCACTCCACCACTACACGCATGTGGGGCAGGCCAGTGATACATTATAGTCCCCAGTTGGAAACACATTGGTCCCCTTCCCCCCACCAGTTTTGGATTTCTATTTCATTTAATTCTTGTATAATACAGCTAGGCCTATTCTAGTTACATTGGTATGCATCAACATCAGCAGTAAAATAGACGCTACTGACCAGAGGCCACAATAGGTAGGGACATGCTGCTATTAGCAGCAAAAGGCAAGGTGAATACAATGTGAGAGTGGGGGAACTTCTAAGAACTGACCCCTGGCCATCTAAATGTGTAAGTAAGGTGACTTTAGCAATGGGTATATACCGGGGGCTTATATACAATATATATGTATTAGGACCTCTTAGTAATAATTCTACTAGCCACACCTCAGTACATGATACAGAAATGGTCAAAGTAATATCATGGAGGTAACACCCCGTCTGCTTATAGAAACATCCCTATTCCTGTGCCTTTCGTTTTCTACCCATTTTCATGGCCCAGCAATGACCAGGCCAATCAATAATTTTACAATGTAATAGACCAAGTTTAAACAGTACCGATCTGGATCTCGTTGTGTTAACGTCTTCTGCTTCTTGTGCTTAAGCTGATTTAAGGGCTAGTTCTAGCTTTTTAAGCATAAAACATGAGACACAAAGCTGGGAATTAACCTGCAATTATGGTAGAAATGTGTGGTTCGACTTAGAAATAATTGGGGGATCTCAACATAAAACACGAGGCGCGGTGGTACCAGGGCATGACAATTAAGAGGCACAATGGCATCAGGATTCAACACAAGGTATGACAACAGGAAGACGAACTGGCAATGGATGCAACAGGTGCAATGGCAAAGATGTGGGACACCAGCCACAAGACGTCAGGCTGACGGCCGCCACTCTTCCCCTTTATCTTTAGGGGCACCAACTCGAAGTTAGGGCATGGAAAACTAGGCATAACCCTGTGTTAGTTAACGTAGTACACAAACAGAAGATACCTCTTCCCCTCAGCCTGGGATGCACGAATAAGAGAACACAAAGGTCAGGCAGCTCTCCTTCCTCTGATACAAACGAGCACACACACACACACACACATTCATCCTCCACCCCCATCCTTTTTGTGAGCCCTTAATTATAGTTTTTAGTATTGTAGCTTATGGGAAGGGCTCACTCAATCAGTCATGTCTTTTGTAGGTATTTGGGCTTTGATCTGATTGCCCAGTTACACAATCTTACATACAAGTAGCTACAGGCCTTTGTCCACCGGCATGCATTTGTAAGCAAGGACAATTAGTGTGCATCAAGTGTTATTGAGTGGGCAGGCCTCTCCCCTGCACCCTCCCCCACCCCCACTCCTTGAACTGAGTTCAAGGAGTGGGGCTGGGGGAGGGTGTAGTTTGAGAAGCCAGAAGTGGGTTACATAACCAGTATTTGAGCCAATCACCCCTCACCCCTCCACATTAGGACCTCTACTGTCACCTGCAGGTGGGCAGGTCTATAAGGTGGGTGGGTGCAGGGACCTTGTACTATTAGTAGGAGCCCCTTTCCTAAGCCCCTCCCTGAGTTGTGTGTGACAGCAGGAGTGGTGGTGGTGTTCACTACTCATAGCCCATATAGCCTTCAGGTAGTAGGAAGGCCTTCAGTTTATTGAGAGACCATTGCTATAGATTACATTCATTAGATATATTGACATTTCATTCAATTACCTTTCAAACACAATGAAATGTCCATTGTTATGTTAAGGGCGAACATCGATCGTTCCAACGATCGGAACTTTGATAGTCATTTGCTTCTTGTTCATCCTTCCAGCGACAACCCGAGTCCCGGCAGGCCAATAAACCTATCCTATCCCCCTAGACTATGAACAGACCAGCCTCGTACATGTGAGGCATGTCTCTCCACAGCACCTCCCCATCTAGTTGTGTTCCCACTCCTGGGCCATGACCGGACATGTGTGAAAAGGAACAAATCCCCAAAGCGGAGAAGCACAAAGATCGACCTCCATAATATTATCTATAATCCATACTTTTCTCCACCCTAGCTAAAAGTCAGTAAAAAGGGCATACATGCAGAAAATTCTCACAGGACAACCCCTTACTGTAAATCGCCATAAATCAAGAATTTTTTTTCCAGAACTATACATCATCATAAGTCATACTAAGAAAAAAGCCCTTCCTGAAGTAACGGGCATTTGTCTATGGTTAAAATGGTCTCTGTGATATAACAGTTGTTCAAAAAATACACTGCCAATGATCAGACCATAGTCATGGTTGACTGGATTGGTTCCAACCGACCACCAGGGAAATAGGCACATAGGGACATAGAGAAGCTTTCCAGTCTCTATATATCCTATATATACATACAAGGTCTCTGCTATGGTGGTGGAAACGACGGCAAGGCGAGGCAGTGTAGCATGCACAGCCAAGTCTATCCAGGCCTCCCAAGTTGGAGGTGAGGCCCTACCCACTACACTATCCTGTCCCCCTCAGATGAAGTACAAGACGGAAATTAGCAAATTTGTTTTTATCTTGCATAGTTTAACATTTCAGCAAATTACAGGTAAATTGTATTACATTATTATTATGTTGCCGATAATCAAGAACATAATGTTATATTTTGAAATGCAAGAAAAGAAGATTGTGAGGATATTGAATTATCTTGCTGTACTTCATCTAATGCCACTTAGCAAAAACAGTAACCTGCAATTAATTTAATGGATACGTTGATTCAATATTGATAAACTTGTTTGGATCTAGGTCATGCTACTGTTCCCTTTATATGACATGGGCATTAGACACGGTTTTCTCTTCAGCAATGTTTTAGCGAAATGGATCCTAACTATTTTCATCATACCGAGACAGGTTGTGAAAAAAAAACCAGAAATAATGTGTGAGACATTATCTTTAGAACATGGGGGTCCTTTCTTGTCCCAATTACACTCAATGTCTTCAATTACTGCAGGCATGAAATGTTATAAAGCACACAAAGGGATTATTTTTTTAAGTATTGGCTGGCAGGTGGTCCGGGGTGTATTGTGCCTTTTTGAACAAAATAAGCCCCGCTGAAGACGAAGTAAAAATCTACAGATAATTAATACACACTGGAGCACAAAAAGACCACATGACCACTGTTGCCATGGTATTGGCCAATCACAGTTCAGCTTTAGGTAAACAAACAAGATGTCAATATTGAAGTTGCGGCAATTTTATTACTGTTACGACAATTTTGAACATTTTTCAGGTTATTTTCGTGTGTGTAGCCATTACATAAAATAAAGAAGACACTTTTATGTCGTATATCTTCTTGAAAAATTGTACTTAAATCTTTCCTTCGATATATCTAGTTACATAAAACACTTCTTAAAGTCTGTTACAATAACATTGGAGCACATTAATTGTTGAAAAAATTGATTTCTGTGCCACGAGAACTTAAATACACACGAGAGCACATTTTGTGATCATGGGTTTTTTAACTTCTCATAGGTAGAGAGTTCTGATTGATGTTTTTTGATCCGCCCCCCAGCTATAACTCACTTCTTTTTAAGATATTTTCATTCTGCTTTTACTGAAATATAGCAAATGAAATGTTCCTCATCTTAGTTATGAGGTACTTACTTTGCTTGCTTATTTGGTTACCATGGAAACACTGTTCTTTGGGTACCTTGGTTACCAGCCTAAAAACATACCTAAATCATTCTATTTGGAATATTTTTCAGTCGAAATATTTGAAAAAAATATGCCATTATCTGATTCAGCATGAAAAAATGTCCAAACTATAATTTTGTCATAATTTGACCAACCAACTTTTTTATTTTCATTATTTTCCTACTAAATATTGGTATTAAATTGCTGAAATTATGTAAATTCTTATCTTTTCCAATACCCATGCCATTTATGACAATTTGTTTAGAGAAGTTAAGTATTGGTAACATGTGATAGATAAACTGTTTTACATTTATTCAAAAACAGAAAAAGCAGGCAATAACCAGCCTGTCCATCTGGTTGCTGTTTTGTTAAACTGCTTTTAAAAGGACCAGTGGGAACCAGCAAATTGGGTCATGACCCAATTACTTAGTTCCAGCCTCATCCTCCATGTGGCTTCACGGTGTAGTGGTTAGGACCCTCACCTCCAGACCCAAAGGTTGTGGATTTGAATCCTCAAAGAGTTCATCATTGCCAGCATTTTTCAGCTTGGTGAAGCCACTTGTAGAGATTAAAAGACAAGTAAATTTATGTTCTTTGTTAAAGTTATGAGTAAAGGTATGTTGCGCAAAAAATTATGCACGAGTTAGTAAACATGAAGCTGTAATGCACAATGTATCATTGACCGAAAGTGACCCCAGCGAAAGGTCAAAGTAACCACCGGTGTTACGTAACCAATCAGGAGCCAGGATATGGCTATATATAAGAGTGATTGCATGAAAATAAACAGTCCCGTCTTGGTACTCATTGTGTTCAGACCTCCTTCCTTCAGGGGGATGGACAGCCAAAAGACTTAGAAGAGCAGGATAGCTGGAGACACTGGTTCATGAGCTAGAATTAGACCGAAGTTTAGCCGAAAAAGAGAAGTAGGACTTAGAAGAAGTAATTAAGGGAGTGAAATGCGTAGGGACAAACTCGGATACACGAAAATGGGGACAAACTGATCATAAGCATGAGCTCAGGTTGTTAATAGGTTTAAAGACGAAGACTATTTTTTGGGGAATGGTACCCGCCACAAGTTCTGGACTGACGGTCCGAAGCAGCTACAAGATACCGACCCCGAGCTCGGTCAGATCCTGTTTTCTGCTAGATTGAGGGCCTCGATGCTTGCTTCATGAACTTCCCTGGACCGTATCACACCCATCGTTGACCCCGTGCGTTTTGAGGAAAGGTGTAATATGCATGAAGTCTCAAATCCATAGGACCTATAAATCTCAAGTCAATGGCGACATGTGAATAACTAACAATATATATTTATGAGAAATCTATGAACATAATGTGACCAGAAGGAAACAGACAATGAACATTAATTCATGATCTCAGTCAAATTACAAGTGGATATTTGGGATCTATACAAAGTACGGCAGAGGTGGTAGCCATGGACAATGTTGGTTTTAAAAGCACTGTCAAGTCTGATGGTGCAAAGCTAACAAAGAAAAGGTCTAGGAAAGATGCTTCCCAACCTTATAAGGACAGTAAGATAGCAAAATATACTGTGCTATCATCTGAGGATAAACAACATTTTGTGAAATCATTTTGTGAGTGTTATGGAAACCCATGAATAGTTTGACACTGACGATGAGGCCATGGTGGGCCAATTAGTGGACAACAAAGTGTAAAACTCAAAACAAAGGGCAAGGGAAGGCATTACGTATAAGACAATTCAGAAAAACAGTACATCAGTGGGTAATTCTGCAACAATAAGGAGGATAATCAATGGAAATCATGGATATAATATTGGAGAGTAAAAATCATTGAACAAAGAGCATGTACGTAGTATAGGGATATGTAGTGCGCGTTCTACTTGATCTACTGTTTTTGTCAGGAAGTACAGTAGATGAAGTACAGCAAGATAATTCAATATCCTCACAATCTTCTTTTCTTGCATTTCAAAATATAACATATGTTCTTGATTATCGCCAACATAATAATAATGTAATACAATTTACCTGTAATTTGCTGAAATGTTAAACTATGCAAGATAAAAACAACTTTGCTAATTTCCGTCTTGTACTTCATCTGACGGGGGACAGGATAGTGTAGTGGGTAGGGCCTCACCTCCAACTTGGGAGGCCTGGATAGACTTGGCTGTGCATGCTACACTACCTTGCCTTGCCGTCTTTTCCACCACCATAGCAGAGACCTTGTATGTATATATAGGATATATAGAGACTGGAAAGCTCCTCTATGTCTCTATGTGCCTATTTCCCTGGTGGTCGGTTGGAACCAATCCAGTCAACCATGACTATGGTCTGATCATTGGCAGTGTATTTTTGGAACAACTGTTATATCACAGAGACCATTTTAACCATAGACAAATGCCCGTTACTTCTGGTATGCATTCCATAAAAAAACGGCGATATACGATAATTTTGATGACGCAGCTATGTCATGTCGCGATATTTTTAAAAAAGCGTGTCCATAAAAAATATCGCCACTATATTTTACCGTCATAAAAAGTTGCCGCCATCCTGCATTACCGCCGCGATATATCGCGGTTCGACTGACGCAAGAGCGCGGGAAACTTAATTAGGTCATGGCGGCCACCTGTGCATTTTACCGGAAGTCACCGTCTATTTTGCCGGCGTTTCGCTGGTTCTTGACCGCGTTCGTATGTAATACTACTGCCATTGCTGGGTACAAGCTCATACGCTGGTTCTCCGCAAAAGGCAAGTTTTAAGCTATGTGCTCATCCCGCCAACAAGTGCGGGACGTTGTTTTGACGCCATCACAGTCACCGAGAGAAGAAGCATCATAGATGAAACCCGCCGATTTCCTGCCCATCGTTCTCCTCTTCGTCCTTCTACAAGTCGCCACGGTACATATTAACATTTCTAAGGTGTCAGTGCATATTGTAAGACGTGTGTAGTTTAAATCATTTATGAACGCAAAAATAGTATCGTATCTGTCGGTCTTTTCCCGACTGCCCCACCCCCCCCCCCCCACCCGCCCCGTAGTACCCTATGTTTCGGGACGGGTTTAGAATACTATTTTTCAATCCAAGCTAACTTACTAGGGTTTCAGTATAAGGTGAATCCGTACGCGTATCTACAGGAATCGTGTTTGACTTTATAAGCTACGAAATGGCTCCGTCCCCCTCTCAAAATAAGAAAAAGGGTTTGTCACCATGTGAAATAATGAACTTAAGCTGACGTAATTCTCCGCAATTGTAAATAGAATACCGCCTCTCATAAATAGTAATATATAGGCGTCAGTACCACACTGTATGAATTCTCCAAATGGCGGTAACGTGCATCATGTAAAATAATATATATATATATATATATTTCCTTTTTTCAGATGTCGTCCTCAGTGGGTGGCGAGTTTCAGGACCCGTCCACGACGGACTACAAACTTAGGATTAGCTCGATCATGGACGTGCTGTCCAGAGGTGTAGACGCGAAGGACAAGAAGAAGCTGGAGGCGATGTTACAAGATGCACGGGAGCAGTATCGTCGACAAGAGGAGCTCAACTTTGCCTATTACATGGGCAAATACACCAAAGCCACGAAAAATGAACCTGAAACAGATACCGTTATCGTCGTCGATGGTGAGGACTCGCCACTACCAGAAATGACTCTGCCCAAGAAGAAAACAAAAGAACCTGTCGCGTCTACCTCCGCACAGCCATTAAAGAAAAGCCGACCTGCCGCCGAGCTAGATGAATCCGATGACGACGATATCCCTGTGAAAGTCAAACCTCCTCCTAAGAAAGTAAAGGCAACCAAGGTAGTCGAGCCAGACCCTTCTCCAGAATCAAGCCCAGCTCCCAAGAAGAAAAAGAAACCGGCAGTTACAAAGAAGGTTGTGACTCCTGCAGTTCCAGAGAAGAAAAAAGGACGAGGACGTGGTAAAGCAGCAGCCGCTCCTAAAACGCCAGCCCTTGAAACCCCTTCACCAACTGGTCCCGCCTCCGGGAGAACACCCAAGAAGGCCAAGAAGAAGAGGAAGTCTGCTGCAGGTAAAGGCAAGAAAAAAGACCTGGGCTGGTGTTCCTCGGACACCGATGACGAGGGTCCACTGACGCACTCGTGCTATGAAGACGAGGAACTGGAGCTGCTTTACAACACCGCCAAACAGGATGAGTGAGTAAAACTGAAATAAAAAAAACACTAAAAGACACACATATATATGTATCGCAGTAGTAACAGCAAGGAAATGTCTGAGCATTGGATGAAAAGTAAAAAATATCACAATACTTTTAAAGAACAGTCTGTATTGTTAGGAAGAAGTTTTATTTAAAATATCAAGTAATCTAAACGCCGTACATAGTAATCATCAATAAGTATCAAAATATCACTGAATCAGAATATCAAAATGTTGACGTCGCGGTAAACTAATTTTATTTTTTTTCATTATTCAGAGACGCTGTCCTCGGGAGGTGGGCAGAGACAGCAACCCACGACCACAAGATGAAAAAAAGGAGGGCCATCTACAAAAAGATAAAAGACAACCTCAACGCGCAGTTTGGAAAGAAACGCCGGAAGAAATACCTCTACTACAAGATAATCGATCATAAGAGTAAAACCCTATTTAAAGTAAGTAACTGTTAGTGTGGAGGTGCTTTATTTGCAGGACTTGTAATAATAATTTTATCTAATAAAGAAACAAGCTCCTAGTGTTATGGTATTTCCCAAAAAGTCATCTTTTTCCCTCTGTTTGGTTTCATTATGCTACCAGTATTGTAATAGTAATTTATATCACCACCACTTAAAAGACGTTATAACCAAAAATTAATTGAAGTTCATATTATATAAATTTCTTTTATAATAGAAACGTCGACTGGAGAAGGCATACGGCTACAGTGGCGCCCCTGCCATGCCAGACAACGTCGGCCTCACGGCGACACAGCTCCGGTGCCTGGAATTTTGGGGGGTAGAGGCTTCAGGCTGTAAGTATTTAGATATCTATTATCGCCTTAACATGTAATGCATTGAACCTGACATATCTAGTAGATTATTTACATCTATTTAGAAAAAACACTTAACGTTAATATATCTTATTGAGCTTGATACTTATCGTCACGATATTTTTAAAAATAATGTCAACCAACATCTAAACATAACGACAATTTTAGTAAATGAAATAATTCCTCCATTATATATTAAATCATAAGGTCAAAGTTTTGATACAAATCAGTCATTGCAGGGGCTCGCAAGACAAAGTTAGACCCCTCCTCCTCCTCCGATGACGACGACGATTCCTCATCAGAAGCAGAAGCCATCGCCATGGATGAGTGCTTGGCTGATCAGAAGAGACTGCACGACGAGTCGAAGCCGACCCGGGGGAAGAAGAAGACTGACGAGGAGGATATCCTAGAGAAATACAGTAAGTGTAATATGGAATAGTTGTTTTATTTTAAACAATGAATGTCGCTTGCTCAGTGTATGTTGCGCGATATGAAAAGCTAAATAATATTGCATTGATTGTACTACTTTTCTGTCGTTATTTTCAGCTCTCGATAACAAAAACATATCTTTATTACTGATAAAACTTGTTTATATTTTAGAATTGAAGGGTCCTGCCATCGGGACGATTACCGCAGCATCACCCAACCCAGAGGAAATGAAGAAAGCCAGTTCCCGTCGACCAGCGCGGCAAGTCCGTACAGCTGCTGCTGCTGCTGCTGCCTCCGCCGCTGCCTCTCCCGCGGCCGTCAGTGAAGAGGACGAGGGCTTAGATACACCCAACAAAGGTGATTATCTATTTCGGAGAATCAATGTGTCTTAGAAAATAAAACTTAAAAAATAACTTGATCCTATACCTTGTGAAAGTAACTTTAAAATTAAAATGATTTGAAACGTTAACCTCAGAACTAAATAATCACACACAAAATATATTATCAGCAAGAAAAAGCAAACATTTTTAAAAAAATTTTTTAGTGAAGAAAAGAACCCCTAGAATGTGCGTCCGAGGCAGGACCTTTCATATGGTAACTCGTTCAATTGAACGTCAACTGAAGACTCCATCAATATCTGTTTCTCTACAAGAACTCGACTGGAGTCCAGCCCCTGCCGGCCGTGAGCTGTCGTTTGCCGAGGAGGAGGAAGCAGAGACCCAGGACCCTACAGCAGGAGGTATTATCGTCGCGTCATTTATCCCTGTTAAATATAGTGATAATTGTTCATATTTTGAAGAAATAGTAGGGTCAACTTTCATCAGGCGACAAGTCGTAATGTTAGCCCAAGAGTCGATCTTCACATTCTTGCCGTCATGATACTTATCACACCTTCATACAAAACATAGCGTTACTTTTGAAACATATATGTTACAGTCTCTTATATTATAGTATGTATTGTATCTCATGACAAATGTGATTTATATATCAAAGAAATTCTAAAAAAAAAATTATTCTGTGCAGTTATTTTGGTATTTACTTACCTTACAGACCCCCTTGACGCGATGAACTTTGACGAGGATGCCGACATGAATTACTCCGTGCATGTGCGCACACCGGACATTCAACTGGGCCAACGTACCAACGTTACAGAGGATCCGCCAGAGAAAACCCAGGAGACTGAGGCCCGTACTGATGTGAAGGACAACGCATCAACAAAACCACCTAGGTCTCCGCCAAAGTCTACTGCTACTAGTGCTTTCACCACAAGTTCGGCAGCAGAGGGCCGTATTATTGAAACCATGTCAAACAGATTTGATGTGGTGGAATCGGGACTCATAAATTTCCATACTGACATGGGTGCGATCAAGCAGGAGTTGGTGTTACTGAGGTGTGACGTCCAGGGACCGGCAAAACAACCGACTGACCAGCATATCGCAGAAGAACTTAAGACGATACGGAATGACGTCAACACTCTTGGGGGCGAATTTTTCCAAGTCAAGACTGGCCTAATTGATATTGCAAATGAGTCTATTACTGTAGGGAAAGCTTGTCATGAAATGAAAGCTAACATGCTGGGCATGAAGGGCGATATCTCCGCTGTGAGAAGTGACGCACACACCCTCAAGTCAAAGTCGTTGGGACTAGCCAGTAAACAGCAGACTCTTGTGCAGGAGATGGGTGCTGCTAGAGAAGACATCCGTAATGTCGCAACAGACTCAACCCTAGTAAAGGAGGACGTACAAAGCGTAGATAATAATGTTTTAAGTATGCGTGTCGACACTGCACTGTTAATCAGGGAAGTGGGTATCCTTAGGGGCGATATCGCCACGGTAAAGAAAGAAGTGTCTTCTTTGAGAAGTAGTCAAAAAAAAATAGAACAAACTCTGGAAATAATCAAATCAGCGGTATTGGGCACCCAGGGAGTGATAAATTTAGAGCATGTGGAGATTAAGTCTGACGTTGACGAGCCAGTACCTCCAACCCCTGGTCACGATAGGCCTACACCGATATCTCGACACCAAGAGTCTTCGTCTATTGGTGGCACCAACACCAGTGAGGTTGTTTTCCGTCAGCGTGACGGACAACAGACTTACGCTGGCAGCAGTGACTTGACTGTCCCCCTGCCCTCGACGTCAACCCCTGTAACTACTAGCGCACGTATTACACTTTTTGCAGACACCCCAAGTCAGGAGGAAACGCAGGATCCCAACGCGTCTCTTATCCAACAAGAACATGTCCTTGCAAAGAATACTGAGCCTGACTCGGACTTAGAAAGTATGCAGTGGCCGTCGTTCCCCCACGATTCTCAGCAGGACATTGCGGCTGAATCACAGGAGGTGTCAGCAGAAACCAGCGGGGCTTATTATCCCGTAGTGCATGAGGATGCTGACGGGGGTCAAACAGTGACTCAGGCTTACGTACCCGGTCATATCGTGCGGCAACTTTCAAGAGCAGCTTCACCTCAACCTTCTTCTAGTAAAGCGGCAGAAACACCCACATTAAGACCAAGAGCAAAGAGTCCTGTAGTTAGCCCAGAGCCCAGGCGAGGTTCTCGTATGAAAAAGCCTACTCACCCCAAAGACTGAACATGCGTCAATTGTATACAACGTTTTTTTATCACTATTAAATTTACACTGGCTTTTATGATTCTAATTAATATCGTTTTTGCCTGCATACAGAGTTAAGGTTGTGTCATGTAGAGATAATGGACAGAGATATAACAATTGATGTTGAAAAAGACAATTTATTCAACGGTATTCTGAAATAATTCGGAGGTATAAGTATTTGAACCAGCAACTGTATTTCTGGAAAGGACGAGTTTAAATTTGTATAAAGAAATTAAGTCATTACACTTTGAAAACCGGTTTGAAGTGTTAGGTTACTCGAGTAAAGAAAACGTTGTTGTGACGATATTTTTCAAAGTTTAAATTCTGCTGCGACGGCAAGTAAGATTCAGTTACAAGAATGTTACAGAGTGTTTTGTCTGATACAATAAGATTACATCTCTGATTTGTCAAAGTTTAAATTCTGCTGCGACAGCAAATAAGATTCAGTTAGAAGAATATTACAGAGTGTCTTGTCTTATACAATAAGATGACATCTCACATTTCGCCAGAAGTTCCAAGTTTACTACTGAGGGTATGTTTCTTAAATAGTCTCGATAAATGTTCGTGTAAAACTCGACAATTTGAACGTTCTGATTTATCGTCCTCTGACATTCCTCGCACCGCGAGGACGTCGTCCCCTGCGACCCCTACCCCTTCCTGCTGGCTGGCGGAGTGCTTGAGGCATTGGCCCCCCGTACTGGGCGTAGATGTAGTTATCACGCCTCTGGACTCCCTCGAGGGAAGGGTTGTCCCTGGTATTGGGGCCTTGGTCGTGGTCAGCAACTTCCTCGCGGTCGATGTTACGGTTGTTGAGGAGGAAGCGGTATCGGGCGTTCACCTGGAGCGTCATTTCCAGGTCGGGGTCGCGGTTCTGACCAGGCTTGAGTTTGCGAAGGCCCCAATCGATACACCGATTGTGCAGCATACAGCAGGCTTTCACGACCCAGGAGGCCTGAAGGGGATGCATTTCGATAACCCCTCCACCCGATTTGGAGAGGCATCTTAGAATAAAATAGAAAACATAGTATTTTCATTTCTGGGAAAGTTATGTAACCGGAAAGCAAGATTATAAAGTGGCGCATACAAGACAATGGATGAATGACTACTCTTTGGATCCGACAGTTAGAGTTATTATTTTGTGTTGTAAATATTGGCGATATCTTTAATTAAGATGCATACCTCCAACGCGACTTGAGCTGTCCGATTGTACGCTCAACTGAAGAACGCGCGCTTGTCTGGGCGAACTGGTAGTCTCTCTGCCAGGGTTCTAGTTCTTCCAGGTTTTGGGTACGGAAGGGCGTGAAGACTTGGGGGGTGAGAGCATAGCTGTCGAAAGAAATAATAATACAACGTTAATATTACTTAGAAAATATTTTGCATTGTGTATATAATATAGAGAGACTTAGAGAAAGAGAGATATATGTGTTAGAAGTTAGAAAATTGAATTTGTAAAAGTAATACTGCCAGTGCTAGTGTCATGTCTAATATAGAGACATATTTCACAAATTTACCCCGTCTGTTGAAATGTGGTTAACAATATCGTGACGGTAGGGTAAAAAAATGACGTGTGATATTTGGCTTTTATGTTCTGTATATTTTTTATCGCCGTTTACTGACGTTTAACCTACCCGCCGTCTCCTAAGAGAAAGTATGGTCCTAGTCGACCATGGTTGGCGATCTGCTGTCCCAAATCTGAATAATCCAGGACAGCCTGATCGTGGTGGCAGCCAGACATACCACTCTCCACAAACGTTATTCTCTCATCGTGGTCACTGGCTATCTGTTAACATATAATTGTGAATATATTTTAAACTTGTATGTTATTTTGTGTTTTTTATGCATTGTGGTGCTTGACAAAAGACGTTTATAAGAGATCAAGGTTATGAAGGGTTAAAGAGAATAAAAATGTAATTGTCTGTACACTATTTGCTGAATTCTATTTGTCATCATTTCTATATAATTATACTCACAAGAACGTTCAGAGCATGGTATCCCTTGCGGCAGACGTACGCATGCTCATTCCGGACAGGCCTCTTTATAGGGATGTAGGTGCCGTCGATACACCCCACACACTGCGGCATCTTGTGTCGTTCTGCGAAGCGGAGAGCTGACTCGTGTAGCGCCTCACCCTAAAAAAAGATAATAAGACTTTAACGTTGACGATAATATCGATCATTATGACTGAATAATTTAGTGAGGATTATTGCCATATTTATAGCGAATGCAGCTAACAGATTACATTAGGGGTCACCTTCTGAATATTTTTGACCGCATATTTTCCTTTTTTTTTTATGGACTGCTTAATCAATGAGGGTAATGATTTTTATCATTTACCTTGGGGAACTTGATGTATTTCTTCCTGCGCGAAACGAGGAACTTGATGAAGGGTAGTATGGCCCTACCGATGCTGGAGGTGGAGCAGCCCCCCTGGGTGTCGGACACAACACCATAGTAGGAGCCAGTGGCCAAATACCGTAGACAGTAGCACACCTATAAATCGGAAAAATTATAAAGAATGAATAGCATTAATTTGCAAGTACAGTTAGGATACACTGGGGTTATTTTATTTTAATGGTGATAATTTTTCTAGGCCTACTTCCATAAATTATTGGCGATACTCTGAATTTTCGTTATTTTGCTGTGGGTTATTTTCTTTCATGTAGGCCTTCCATAATAATATAGCGACATTCTTCTCATTTACCTTGTGGAAGAGGGGGATGGGCTTTCCTCTCTTCTCATGTTCACCCTTCCCAGGGCGAAAACGGCTGGCCTCAAACTCTCGGGTGAGTTCCTCCACGCAGCTAGGGGGAAGGCGAAATCTTGCCTGGAAGTCTTTGATCCTCGGCCACCTCACCCTTGGGTCAATGCGTTCGCGGTAGACCTTCTTTGACTTGCACCGTTTTTGCCCCCACATACGGCTGTAGCTTTTCCTTTTCAAGTAGGTAGCGAGCGCAAAATGTTGAAAACGCAGACACCTGCTGGTCTGAGGTGACTTGGTCCTCCTCCTGGGTGCTGAAATAAAAAATAAATGATAATTATTACTTCACTTTTATATAACTTTGACTGTAGGTTAAGAATTTGAGACTACAAAATTAGAGTGGTTGACACATTACGTGCAAGAAGTTAGAAATATCACTTGAAATAGACAGAATTACAAAATATCACCATTTATTGAAATTCGTCTAAATTCATCTATTATCGCTCACTTTGACCTCAAATCATTGTTTAGTAACTCTACAATACTGTAGGGGCCTTTATATTCAGACCAAACACTTCTACAGTGATTATAGTATATAGAGGTAAAAACGCTGAAGCGCGGTAAGACACAAAAATATTGAAAAGTCAAGAAAAAGCTCATGTGGCTTATTTGTGTACTCACCCATGTTGGAAGTATCCCAGAATGACTTGCGGTTTCCCTTGAAATCGATTTCAACGTTAGAGAATAGGTTTAAAAGGGGTTGTAAAACACCACGATACCAAAATTTGGTATCGCCGATTTTAGCGGTTTTGGACTATCGCGGGGTGCTGGCGATATATCGCCAAAGTTTTATGGAAGCGCAAATATCGTGGCGATATATCGTCAATTTTTTATGGAAGGCATTTTGGCCTCGCGATACGCGGTAACCCAAAAACAAGTATCGCTGATGTTTTATGGAATGCCCCCCTGGAAAGGCTTTTTTCTTAGTATGATTTTTGTAATTCAAAAAAAGTCAATAGAAAAAAAATGCAACGATAAAATGTGGGAATGCAACAATCATTTTGATCTAAAAGATGTGTACTTTCATGACAAATAATTTTTGAATTTAGCAAACACCTCATTTTCTGAGCATTTTTATTTATGTAAAAATATTAATTGTGAAATTCTTATTTATGTTATTGTCAAAGTCTAAGTGCTACTAGATTCGTGTTAAAAACAGAACAGCAGTTTGCATATGTAGAAGTACTATAATTCGTTGGCTGAGTAACATAAGGTCGTATCTGAAAAAAGCTAGTTTTGAAATATTGCTAATTAAAGAAATATAGCATCCTTCGAAGGGCTATATGAGCGTGAATATCTGCTCAATTATTAAAATATTCCATTTCTAAGAAGAATAATTTTCTAAAAATTGTTTAGTGAGGTATTTTAATATTTATAGATTATTGGAATGATACTATGGCAACAAGCACCAAATTTATTCCACATACGACCTTATGTTACTCAGTTTTATGGAGAAAAAATGGAAATTATTCAGTAACCAAAGGTCGTATCTGGAAAATATGAATTATAGATATAAACCAATTAAATCAATTTAAATGCCCCATATTACCTAAAATAACATTTATGAGTTAAAGGAAGTATGCTAGGATGTACTAGATTCCATTACAATAAAACAGTAATGATTTATATGATGTTTATTCTATCACATTTCAATACAGACAAGATACGACCTTATGTTACTCATCATCTACACCAGTATTTCAGTAAACAAAGGTCGTATCCAACATTTCCAAATTATATTACTAATTCTGGTTTTGATTTTATCAAGTCAGCAATAATATTGTGCAAGAATGTTTTCAGGATAATTGTCTGAAAAACTAAATTATAAGATATTTTAATTTTGTATAAACTAACATATTTTACTGAGAATAAAAATTTGGATTATTTCAGATACGACCTTATGTTACTCACTAAAAAGTGAAATTGTGCAGATACGACCTTTGTTTATTGGTTTAAAACATTCCAAATATTTGAAAAATTTGAAAAAATCCAAGACTTCTGGAAAATTTAGGGGGTACAGAACCATGTTCAAAAATAATAAAAATATTTATTTTTTTGAGATACGACCATAATATGTTACTCAGCCGACGATATTATCATGTTTGTCTTGTGTATCGTTTATGCATAATTTCATCTAAGTTAATGAGATTATACACTTCTTCATAATTGCCTCTTATTACAGGACGTCCTGTTTTTTTTGGGATGGAGTGTGTGCAGGTAGTCAAGCAAAGGGTAGCTTTTTCCAAAAGAAAGAATATCATAGTTCATGGTATGAAAGAAGACAGAACAATTAACGGGGTGGATAAAATGAGGGATGCGGCATATATATGATATTGGTGTGAATAGCCACAGATGGGATGTTAACAAAGCAACACATTTGAGACCATATCGAAAGACTAAAGAAGACCAGTAAATGTAGAAACTGCTTCTGAAGTTACGACAGCTGATGCACTAAAAAAGAAAAATAAGCTCCAGGGATCAGTTAATTATTCAGACACCCAGCTAAGTTAAGTCAGGATAGGAAAGACTACTGCAACACGCAGCCTATCTACTTGAACAAAGAGGTGGCAGGGTACATAAACAACATGATGTAATATTCATCAATAGTGAAAAGTATACTCTTGAGGATGATTTGGAAATTGCTGTTCAAAAGAGGGGACAAAAGTAAACCAAGGGACCCTCAGAATTTTGTTGGTGGTGTAGAACATGCACAATGAGGGAATTGCAGTTGGTAGTTCTGGAAACTGAAGATGAGCATGGTGAAAATTAAGATGGAAACTGGGTATTAAACTACCTTAATTGAAGGTAGTAAGGGTGGTTTCTTGGGATGCAGAAGATTGCATTTACGTAGAGAGTTGAAGGAAGGTGATTGGAGCACTCACAATACATTGGGAGAAATCCTGGTTCAAGTAGGATCATCCTAAAGAGAAAAGTAAACATAATAATTATGGGCAAAGTGTCGAGTGATGAAGAACATTCCTATGAGAAAAGAGATGGCCGGTTGTTAAACGAATTACTTGTATCCAGCTCTTAATTAGGGTTAGGCCTATATCTCAAAATCTAAGCATATTGTGGAGGTGTGTATAGACAACATTTTTCATCATTACATCAGTAAGGGTTATAATTATATTATTGAGAAAAATATTGCTAAGTTATCACATCATTTTTGATCTGATAAGTGGGAAGGGATATACATTATATAGGAAACAACAAGATAACGGTTTTTAAAGCAGGCATGATGTGCATTCTTTAGAAGCCTAGTTTTATGGTAGTTGGTTGGTTGGTTATTGGTTGCTTTACACCCTAATTAACTGCCAGGCTCATATCAAGGGTGGTGATGGTGATCGAATCTATGAGAAGGTAGAGACCATACCCCTACACTTTTACCGAGGCAGGTGTTCTTTAATGTGCATGGTCCCTTAGACAGGGCCATACACACAACAGCCGGTGGCACAAGGCCTTTGATAACCCAGTTGTTGTCACTGGGGGAACGCAAAGAGGCGCAGTGCCCAGCCCCACTGCAGTGTCGATCCTGGTCCGCCTGCATGCGAGGAGGTCGCGCTAACCACTGCCAGATGATGCCAGATGAATGCCCCTATTTTGCCCAAAGTATTAAATATTCTAATGTAAAATGCCTGTGCCCAGAGGGTGCCAGGAAGAATTTTGCTGTAGCATGCCCCCCTTTTTCAAATTCCTGGATTCGCCCCTGCTGATATTAATCTATGTACTTTTTGTAGAGCCAATTGTAACACGCAGCTACAGTAATGTAAAAAGTGGTCCTCCCTGTATTTTCTTAAATGAACTGCTCGTCAGTGTGCTTTGGTTAACAGTTTATTTCATTTTCTCTTTGTCGAATTAAAATTAAATAAACGTCAATATATAATTCTTTGTATACTAGCTGCAGAATGTGTTTAATGCCTGTTTTAACGCTTAACATTCTGTATATGTATTCATACTCTGGGGTTATCCTGTAAAGGTGTGTATCCCTACCGTCTTAAACACTTTATGTCCTAAGAATATTGGTAGCAAAGGCAGAATTATAACTATTAAAGTAATCCGTATGAAGAGAGTGCTCTTCACATCAGCGAGCATCAATAATTAGTTACTGGAAGTCACCGTGAAATATACTTATTCTTATCTAGTTAAGCATTCAGTAAGATAGTAAAGGGTAATTAACCGACACGCAAATTACTGTTTCAATGTATTTTGAGGTGCTTGACCATGAGGCATCAATCAAGTTTGCATTCTGGTAAGTTTATCGACACATACTTTCTTCCATAATTCTTTGGTATATATTGCATGTAGTTGACTGTCCCTTTCTTTTGGGTGTAAGATGATGTATTTTAACTATAACAATGAAGTCATTGTAATAAACATAATGTTAGCTTTATTAAAAGCTGTGCGTTGCATCTGTTGTGTACGTTAACAATCTCCAATAAGGCCATCACGACCCTCCTAGGTTATTCTAGTCCGACACCACCAATAACATGGCCACTTGGTACAACAAAAGCCTACCTTACATGCCTGGAAACAAAACCAACATAGCAGAAACTTATAACCATCAGAGTATTACATGTTCACGTCATGCTCATTGCTGAATATCATAATTATTAACAGGTAGATATCTTCTATTATAATTATCATTGTATACAAGAATGGAAGATCCCATTATACCTAGGGAAATGAGTCATGCATATTTAATAATTATCTAAACAGTAGAAACATTCAAGTTGGAATGGTTTTTTAATTTGCAACATATCTATAGCAAGCCTCGATCGGAATCAACTTCTTCAAGAAAGCAACTATTGATCAAAGAAAGGAACACCCAACCACTGCTTTTATCTGGCTGTGAGTTTAAGATAATCAACATGATTTGTTCATGAATTGTTGTTTGAAGATTCATTTCACAGAGTTTGAAAGAGCTGATAAATTATTAGACCTGGCCTACTTGGCAACCCCAGAACTCAGTAGAGAACGTAATCATACCCTGAGCTGATACAGGTTAATTAGTTAAGAATTTAATGCAGCACTGAGACCCAACTCTTTGAATGTAGGTACCAACTGCGAAATTACAGCCCCCCTTTTAGGGGATAGGAATTCTCTGACAGCCCCCGAGGTCTTTTCAGGCTGTATCAAGGACAGCCCCTCCAAAAAGTTGTATTTCCTACAGCCCCCCATTTTTTGGGAGGGGAATACTCTGACAGACCCCCCTTTTCAGGCTATATCAAAGACAGCCCCTATTTAAAAGGTATTTATTAAGAGGATATCTGAACTCAATAATTTAAGAAGCATCATGAAGTAATTCATTTGCATAGATCTACAACAAACTTTTAATATAGTGTAAAGGATAATATGTCATTGACAGCTCCCCCAAAAGATGGTCTCATTAATTGACAGCCCCCCATTTTTAGCCAAATTGGTGATTCACAGCTACAGCCCCCATAGCTTCCGACTGCAGTTGCTACCCATTTTTGGGCTGAGTGCCCCCCGGGACTGAAACAGGGAGGTTGATAACCAGAGTAGTATCTTCCTGAGGGCATTCCATTTAGAACCTACGCGCATTTTCAAAAATCTCAGACCCCCTCCCCCCACCCCCCACCCTTGGGCAAATATACACATTTTGATTTGTACTGGAACATACACACATTTTCAACAACAACAAAAAAGTAGATCGGACCCCCGCCCCTTCCTCCCTTGATGTGTACAGGGAACGCCTCCTGGAGGGCGATACTGAAAGTAATTCTGGCAGGAAAACGTGTTCTACTAATTA
This sequence comes from Lepidonotus clava, assembly GCA_936440205.1. Classification (NCBI taxonomy): domain Eukaryota; kingdom Metazoa; phylum Annelida; class Polychaeta; order Phyllodocida; family Polynoidae; genus Lepidonotus; species Lepidonotus clava. The sequence goes on from OW387148.1 coordinate 24,554,531, forward strand.
TCCTAAACTTTGAAATTTACCTTCAATATTGTGCCAGGGCATGATAAATAAATAATGTATAGTCAAATGGTATGGGGGTCCTCAATGGGTTAATTACCCTTCCAAGTGCCAGGGATATCAGGCTTTAGGCCCTAACCTCAGGCTGATATCCCTGACATACCTTTCGTTGGTAACCAATCTTGGGCCTCCTCCCTGGTAGGTTATATATGATATAATTATTTGATTCCGATCTCGTTTAAACAGCCAAATACGAAAGATAGAAGGCTTGAAACTGAACCGTTGCACAATAATTTGTTGTAGTATCAACAATGTATCAACAATGATCAACATCACGAATAAGATCTACAGCAATCTCAGACTCGGGAACATGTGTGAAGCTAGCTAACAATAAACCTTAACATGAATACTTTACACATTCATATACTAATCAGCTAGCACATAGGATAGATTATGCGAAATACATTATGCTACATCATCTTATTTCTTGAATGCCACTTACGTGTTTGAATCAAGAAATCGGTTACTACAAAGATAATAATAGTTGAAGTGGAAGAACGTTTTCTCAGCTGCCACTATATATGCAATGTAATGTGCTTCGATAACACGTAAATTTGTATCTAAGCACGTTTCTTGACCTTCTTCGTTTTTAACTGAACAGATTTAAAAGATATTAGACACTCCTATAATAAAGACGGATTGTTAGTGATGCAGACAGTATTGGCTTAATAATCAATCATTACTGTGCTACATCTGTAACAACAATGTGTTGATAATCAGTAATCTTTTTCAAAGTAAAGTGTCAATTGCACAGCTGGACATGAAGCACACGTGAAAAAGCAGTTAACTTTTATATACAATAGCAGACTCATTTTGTGGCTGTCCACTATTTAAATATATTCAAGAATTTCTTTTGAGAAAAACAAAGCTAGCACTTTTGCATGATTTATAGTAATAAGAAAATAGTGATAATGCCGATACGTGTGCACTTTTTAGTATAGGGTTCTACAAAGAATGCATTCCATATGATATACTGGCAAAACATTGCGCCTAGATAGAAAAATATACAAATCATCATGGCACTTTGAGATTTCCGTTTTCAGAAGAACTTTTCATTTTTTCCACCTTTATTCCAGAGCAATCAACTGAAATGTTCGATATGTCAATTTGTACTTAAATAATTTTGAATAATGAAAAATTATATATAAATGAAGTATCAAAGGTATGTAGCTATAGTGCAACCATGCACGACATACACGACATACAGGCATTGTGCTGAGTGGAAGATTTCTGTAAAACATTTGAATAAGAACAAATATCACAGTTGTGAGGCTATAGATACTGTATGAGACAGTGAATTCGGATGAGAATATGGACGTATTACTTTATGAATAAAATCACTTTCATATTTTCGTGAAATCAGATAGAGTAGGAGGACTTAAGACGCTCAATATCTGTTATGTGCGCACTGCTGACCAAACAAGTAAAATCTATAACAACTTTAACACATTTTAGTCTTGGAAGAATGTCTGGTCAAGCGGAAATTTTATATATATATATATATATTAGTACGAAGGGGCATAGTAGCCAATATTATAGGGGTTTTTGCCTGTGGAATTAATTGGAATATAAAATTCAGAAGTAACCCGACAGACAGACGTTTAATAGAAAGATCTGTAGATTAGAACTCTCCAATTTACTATGATATAACACATTATTTTAGAGTATTCATAAATATTTGTTAAGCCGCATGGCCATGCAATTGTAAATTATGTTCACGTGTAGGCCTATTGAGATAAAATTCAATATCATGTCTATTCATACATATATTTCTATCCTTACACTCTTGGAAGTACAATTTGTTAATGAAATAGTTTGGAAATGAAAACTTAAAGGGTAAATATTCAAGTTTTCCAGAACAAGTAATAGCTCAATGTACAGGTATCCGTGCATGCCATCACATTTGTATTGCACAATCATGATACACCAATTTAAGATTAAGAACGTGAAATTGATTTCCTATGTATACGACCATAGGCAAGATGTATTTCAATTGATCGGAGACTTATGGATATTGGCAACAATCCTAAATATGACTTTGTGTTTATCTGATCTGAGGAATAAAATATCATGCACATTTTCATTCGAGTACTTGTCATAATCAACCGAGTGTTGATTTCAATTCGATATGTCGGACAAGGATATGGGTTTTCTTGATAAGTTTGCACTTTATCTGTCTGGCATGAATAGAACTGGATGATACATTATGGGTGGTTATATTAAAGGCATAAGCAAAGATAAAGATCTAAAAACATTAAAGTTAAAATCACTAGTAATCTGCTTCTTCATGAAATTAACTTCCTTAAATCGATAGATAATGGGCAGCCCTTTAAGATGATGGACATTGTCGCACATTTTTAAGCACTCTGAAAGTGAATACATAAAAGAGTTACCAAGCAAATGACTAACTTGAGGCGGTGGACAGATTGTGACTTGGTTCCTATCTGCATGACATATCATGTCCCATCGACAAGTAACCTGGGATGCAATTGAGCCCATTCCCCCAATTATTTATATTGAAGTGGGAAAAAAAATATGCGGCTAAGAAAATACATCATAATACCAACTGTTTTCCTGTCGATTTGATTAAGGATTAGTTTGAAACCCCACAAAATACCATAGCACTACCATATTGATAATCCCCCACCTTGTATCAATAGGACCCTCTGCGAGTGCCCCGGTGGGCCAGCCCGTCTATAGTGAGATCCACGTAGTCCGAGGGGTGGTGGTGGTTCTCCAGCAGGTTCTCGTGGCTGTGGTGTACCCCTGCTATGACCTCGGCCAGGTCGTGGTGGTTCTGGTGGCGGTGCACCAGGCTGCTGTAGCCGTCGTGGTAGGCCGTGAAGTCATCAGTGGTCAGCAGGTTACACAGACTCCCGTTCTGACTGGCCGGCTTGCCGTGGTAACCGTGGCACTGGGAGTTTTTCCAGTCACACGTACACACCAAGCCGTCGTCCTGCAGGGGTTCTGTCTCCCCGCTTGAGTCATATCCTGATTTGGTTTTTCCGCTAGCGTCTAGGGAATTTCCTTTGGATTTTGATCTGAAAATAAAAATTGTACCAGGAATGGAAAGATTTTATTTTGGGTGCAGCTATCGCTGGGGAACTAAGGTCATGAATGAATTCATCAATACAAGACCTTTGGATGACCAATTTATTAAAAATTTGTAATGGAAGACGAAATTGAACTCACAAGAAAAAGGGATAAATATTGAATTTCCCAATTTTATATCCAAGTAAGATTCTGTGACCCTTGTTTAACTAGCGAAGTTACCTGAAGTTTCAATTGGAAATACATTTCGATTTTTATAAATCCGGTGAATGTCGCCAAAATCATGTCCATTACCTTACTCCGTTCCTAAAAGAACAATTATCGTACCTTCGATCAAGATCAAAACTTGTCAACAATAATAATTATTGCACAACATGTTTTTCCTCAAAGTCGTAACACGAAATGTGTTGTGCAAAGAATACGAAGGGTAAAACTATCATGAAAAAAATCAAGACGGACTGATTTCTCAAGAAACAATTTTTACATCCCAAAATTTTACAGAAGAATGTAAAAATAAAGATTCAAATCAAATGTAAATGTCAACAGAGTTTATTTGCAAAGACCAAACAGCCAACAATTCGTGTGACAAGGTAAGTTTTGACAGATATGGCAGTATCCAAGCAATATCTATTGCACCAAGATTGCACCCTGTATTCTAAGCAAAATAATGACATGTTCAGTAATATTGTTCAACTGGCAAACAATTACAACATGATTTTAAAAAATTCCTCCGATGAACCAGAAATACTTGTTTGAAATAAATGTTTGACCTGTTTTATAGAAAATGACACCAATCAGCAGAACGGACGGAAATATCATTATTCTTAATATAATGTTCAATTGTAAGTTATTAGTTTTCCCCGATCTACAATGTTGTAACAATGTTCCCTAACAAGTTCCAAGATATCCTATTGTCTTTCCCAAAGACATCCCAAATACATCAACTCACTGATACTATTCAATTATTACACAATCCTACCACTAAAACCATTTACTCAAATACTGTACTATAAGTTGCGAACTGCGCTCTCTATTTTCTTTATATAAGAGGTTCTATTTAAATGATTAATTGCTGTACTAATATAATATAAATTATTGCAGGGGCCGCTGAAAAGCGGCGTGATCCAATGCCCAACCAGGGTAAGGAATACTGAGCAAGAAAATAATCCATTTACAACAGACAACATCCTCTTCGGAAAGATTAAAATTTCCTTGTGCATCGATTCTATATTCAACAAAGTGGTATCATCAACGTGTCAGTTTTTGTCATATCAATGTCAATCTTATTTCATTTTGATAACTGCTACTTTCATAATTTGGAGAAAAATATTCCGTGCTAAGCTGTTAACTATGAATATAATATCTTCCTAAAACCTCTTTAAATGTGTACCTAGGCGGCAGGCCTATATCAAGTTCAGGGATGTAAGTCAGGGTTAATGAAAAAATCTGAAACCTCAGAGAGAAAATTTAGAATAATCTTAAACTGCTATAAAAAGTCATGTAAGGAATTCAGTTTGAAAATTTTCATTTGAGGAGATGATGTGAAAAAATCTGAAATCAGATTAAAATCTGAAAACTTACATCCCTGCAAGTTCAAACGCAGTTTTTGACTGTCATCGTTGAGACGATGTCGAATAAATAACGAAGCTGAATGGAAGCCACTAATAAATAAATATATATATCATAATTTACCCTTGACTAAGTTCCTTTTTATCCCTATACTTCAGATGTATAAATAACTATATATATATATATATATATATATATATATATATATATATATATATATATATATATATATTGGCATCTACATCACCCTGTTCAACCTTTTCCTTGCTATCTATGCCTAAATCCCAGAGTAGATATACATGGAATGTACGCAAACAGTCTCGATAGTTAAAGTATTACATGAATACAGCCCACCTCAAACCACTCGGAGACCGTCCCCGAACGGGGATAGAAGAGTGCTGCATTAAGCGCTGCCCGTTTTTCCACATTAAATATTTGCCCTTATGCAAGTTCTAGTAATATGTCAGAAAGGTTCTATATTGGTCTTCACGAAATCATTTCGCGCATTTTTGGCATTGTACAGAATGCGCAAAAATGTGTACAACACAAAAGTTAATTCAACTGCCTCACATAGGAAATCTAAAAGAGGCCAGTTGACTTTCCTCTCACTGTTAATAAAGCTGACGCCCAATTCATTACAAAGACAACGACTGTGGCAGGTGCCTAACAAGTAGCAGTGTTCAACAAAGTGCAACCACTGGCCCCTCCTCGTTGATTTACTACCTTTCCTATAATGGTTTGATGCATAGTCCCTGTTCCGTGACTATAACATTAACACTGCGGAGTATTGAACTTATTTGATAACATTTGACAACACAGGTAGAACAGGTTTAAAGCTTGAAGAGGCAATGTGTAAATTACAAGGAAAACATTAAAGCTGACATTGGTTTGGGCAAAAAATAACAGACATGTAAGCTTGGTGTTGATTTGGCAAAGAAAAACACATATATAACCTTTCGGATTTCACATCTTCAGGGATAACCAATTGTCTTTGCACGCACAAACAGTACACATTATTTTGCACAAATAAGCAGAATAAGCAGAATAAGAGTGAATTTAATTTTACATGATGCAGTTTCGTAAAATAAACATATATATATATATATATATATAATAAATTGGGACTTTTAATAACATCGAGATACATTTGAAATCAACAGAATGATAACATAATAAAATCACAGTGAAGAAATGGAACACAATTCTTGGAAACAGAAATAAACACAGAATAACAACAATTTCATTACAAACCAGTAACAGAATGATACATCTTTTCTTTACAACGCTGAATTACATCTTCAGACTGTTGTGCATTGCTCACACTTTCTATTAAGATTGTGCTATTGATATTGCAAGAGCACTATCAACGCCTATAAATATTACCCGCATAATATCTAGCTGATGTTATTGTTATAGAACCGTTCCTGGAAAATGGAACAAAATGTGCAACTTAAAACACTGAGCAATGTACTTTATAACAAGCAGATATACATAACTTGTTAATGAATATACATCTACCGATATTTTCTTAAATCGGTAGTTTTCTAATGATATGCAACGGGTCTAGTCTGAACAAGGTTGAGAGATTAATAATTTTGACAGATAATTTCATATGTATGTGCCTTGAGTATTTTTATGATTGTGATCGTCGGGTTTTAACGCCTAATTGTGTAAATCGAATATGCATAACAAAACAGGACATGTTTTCAATACTCTTTCGCACAAATACGTAACAAAGTGAATGGGAAAAAGCCAGTTACCAGACTGCGGCTTGTGTAACGGTTAACATGGAGTTCACATCGTCACATTAACTTACATACATAACAGTGACAGATGACAACTGGACAACTTCGGTCTACAACATCCAGATAGAATACCCATGTTCTATCTCAATAACAAAGTTATTGCACTCTATCTTATGTTTTCAATAAGGTTTTTGGAGTGAGAAAACAATATCCCAGTTTTGTCTAGATGAGATCAAAGAGATCTGTAAGACTTTCGAGCATCAAGGGCCTAGAGATTTCTAAGAATTAGGATGATTTCCTACGGTATCTCTCAGGAGATTGCCTGTTAGGTATGATTCTGACCACCTCCGACTGCGCATCTGACTGCACACCTCTCAGGCTACCTTCACTGACTTGGTGTAAAAACTGACTTGTAACTGAGGGTCTGAAAAGCAACGGAAAGCAGCGTGAACAATCGGCGAAATCAATGTAAAATCTTCATGGGTGAAGATTGTACTTAAGATGTATACTGAACAAAAATCAAAAGGAACTATAAGATCTTTCGTATTCGATGATCATCATGTATCAATATGTAAAACTGGTTGATGTACATACAGTATATCGTCTTCATTATGGAAACAAGACTCTTGACGTATAGATAGGGACGTTTATTATCATACTGAATTCCACTCTAAAAACCATACCCAAGGACTAGCATCAAGCGAGAAGGATCACACAAATACATCCATCATTTTATCACCACCCCTCTTTTAAAAGAAAACGCAATCACCAAAAAAAAGGTAGTCTTCCCTGGGCAATATACCGAAGAATGAAGATACTTGTATGGGGGGTTCAACATAATATTATGTTTTCGACATAATTATTTTACGTTATTGATAATTATATCATGGCAGAAGTGCGGCTTTTATCTAGTCTAAGATTCAAAACTATTTTACGATATAGATAATCATATCACGGCAGAAGCATGGCTTTTGTCTTGTCTAAGATTGGATCCATGTGTTTGGGGTTGTATAAAGGCAAATCGGCACGGATAAAGGGCGCGCAGCAGTCAAAAGCTTGGAAAGCTTATAGAAATAAGACCAAAACACTTTGTTTCCTTTTTTTTTCACGGGAAAAATCTATATACTGCCAAACAGATTAAAAACTATTTTACATTTAACAGCTTATCGTCAATAAGGCGAGAGAGAAAATATTCCGACACAGTTGGCACATTTTTGCTAGCCAACGTGTATGTAACAGAGGTGCGTTTGATTTCAAATTGCAGCTTATGAAGTCGGGTAAAGTTAGTATGTACTTGGGTATTTTCATTTCGCTAGGGCTAGCGTAGATCAATAGGGTCTTTGTCTGAATGCAGTCTACACTGAAAAGGCGGTGTCTAGTTGTGCAAATCTATATAGACTTACTTGACTCCTTAATAGCTAGATAATTACGGTCAGTTCCTAAAATTGGTCTTCCTTTTGGCCCACTGGTACAATCTAGACATACGTCAAATATCACAGTAAATATGAATACGTGATTTCAGTATTAAAATTTGATTTGCCTGAGCGAACATTGCCAAAACAATGCATTGCCCAGAAACAAACAATCTGAAGTCGAAGAATACTCCTCATTTATTCAGACGGACCATAGCCTATTACCATATTACCTGCAAACAGCTTAGGCGATGGCAATATTTGGATATTTATGTTTCCATGGTGGATTAAAGAGGTTTATCATAGGTAGTCTGTTATAAGTCTAGCATTTCAATTATTGTTATGATGTGTTTCATGTTTTATGAGAGAGTGGTGTTGCTATGCCACATAAAAGAAATATAGTTGATTTTATCCCGGCAGAGTGTCCTGTTCCAAATCGCCGAATTGTAGAAGAAACAAATACGATTAAATGCTACTAAACAGCTTCTCTGCCATATATTTACCTTCACTTTTTAATCAGACTTAGGTTGACCCCAGAACAAGGTAACTTCAAAAACAAACTGCATGAAAAAAAGTAAACGACCTATACGCCTAAGCAATCCCTAACAAGCTAACGGAAGATTTAATACCGGCAGTCCATCTGTGTACCAACTTAATCGAACAACTAAACTGTCAGGAACGAAAGCCAAACCAAGGCAAAGAATGAACGCAACAAGCCGGGTAGCCAAAGTAGTCCTACTTGTGTGTGTTGTTCTGACAGTAGTTAATCTGCCCGTACTGTCAGTACTCGCTTTAAGGCACTGGAGGAAATGACAACACATTTGTTTTGTACACTAGATCAACCAAATGCTCAAAACTGGTTTGTGATTGTTCTTTTTTCATTTTTTTCATTCTATTTTTTTTGTGGTGAAAATTCACTTACACAAATCAATATTTTGAACAGTTCTATGTAACTTAGGTTAACTGAAGATGGGCCAAAACCTTGAGAATTTGTAGATGGACTGTAGGTTGCGACCGGTTTTTGATATAAACCCTCGATGTAAATAAATCCGGAACTTAAAAAGTTGTGAGGTACGAATACAAACCTTGGCAACCTTGTCACTCTAAACAGTGAGAGAGCAGTGATGTAATAAAGGTATAGGCTTGTGACAGAAAGGAGGAATCAACGTTTGGTAGACTAAAATGCATGCAGACTGAACTTATATTCTAAGGTTAAGATTGGAAATCACTGTAAACTATGAAACTCTTAAAACTATGAAAAGCTTAATGAAAGGCTTCTATGTCGTAAAGGTGATAAAGGTTTATTGGCTTGGTGGAACTAATTATATGAGTTTCCATTTGAGGGTATAACAGAGAATATCACCAATAGAATGTAAACTATATTATCAAGATCGTCTTTCCTTTACAGTTTTTCAAGGACACAAAATAAAATCTACTAGATTGGTCCGAACAACAAAAAAACTAATCAATGATGCAACATGTGATTATCTATCTTTTAATAACTATTCACTAATGAATTGAAAGGCAACATTCAAAATAAAGACGATCACTCATTAGTATCATCACAATTCTATGGGGGAATTATGAAGGTATTCTCATTTGCTATTTCAAATTTAACTTTCCTTTCCATATTATTACATGCTAAGGGAAAGGCTTGGCAGGTTTAAGGAAAGAGACCTGTGGTTTAGCGGCAAAGCTTTTAAAATTGTAATATCTCTGAAATCATAGGCCCTTAATTAACATTAATTTTAATATAGGGCTTTCCATTAAGTATATATGCACATTTTCAAAAATCTAAGACCCCTAAACCACCCTGGGCTAAAGTAAGCATTGGATATGTACTAGAACGTATGCACATTTTCAAAATGTTCTACCTCCCCCCCCCCCCCCCCCCCCCCCTTGATGTGTACGTCCTGAATGAAAGGCCCCATTCCATCTAAAAGCTCATATGAATAAAATACTTTTTTTTCACTTTTATTTTTCTAACTAACATTCCTCGATTACTATTTGACTCCTAAATGATCAAAAAGCATTAGGAATTCTTAATGTTATTACAGACTGAACATATTGCTAACCTTTAAGTAGAAAATAAAATATGGATTTTTAAAGCTAGCCGTGCAGGCCGTTTATCATAGGGCCCTTTCCTTAGGGGGAAGGTTTAGTCCTTGGGGTTTAGTTTGACAGTACACACGGCAGATGCTGCCCTCTACTGGCCAACAACATGTACACCTACCTGGAATGTAACTTGATTCTCAGCTGCCAGAGCGACAGCCTCCACAAGAGTGGCGCCATCAGGAGGCTGAGCGTGGTAACACTCAGAATGAGCAGGTAAACCTGCGACAGAAAGAACAGACTGTACCATCTAACACATCTTAATAAAAACAAATATGCAAAAGCGGTGATCACAATACTGTCTTTGGAATCAAAATTATGCCGAACACATTTCCAAATATTTCACAGCATTTGCACATGACCATTTGCCGATAGCTGCCAGTATAAATTAGGGGCTAAATTCAAGAATGATTTATATACGTTTCTATTTATGTGATAGTATATTTCTTATGAATCAATGATGGAATTGAAAATTTAGCAATTGGCAGCTATCCCCTTTGTAGTATTTCCTGATTACTGAGTATAACATTAAAGTACGAGAAAGAAAATAATTGGATGCGATGGAAAGATAATTATTTTCCATGTGCCTACCTCACGTGATATGAGTCCAAGGCGTCGGGCCCGCGACCCCAGGACGAAGGAGAACTCGCTGACTTGTGCCAGACCTGCTGCCACAAGCCACTTGATGTGTCGGGGAGAGCGGGGGAGCAGCACGGCTATCACAACGACGCTGATCACAAACTGAGGTGGACATGGCAAGGTTAGGTCGTTACAAAAAAAATATTCAGCTCACGGAATAAATAAACACCTGACTAATCTAATAATGATAAATGGATGTGCTTATAATACTTTTATTAAACCATGTGGTAGAGAAGGTTACAAAAGTCATTTATTGGAGTAAAACTTAGACCTAATTAATGAAAAGGTAGATTAAAGCCATAACATGTTTTATTCAAACTACATATTTGTCTTTGCTACACAAATAACTCTTGGTTTCGCCCAAGCAGGCTTTAATGAGTAAAGGGATTTGTACAAAGAATAAGAAACTGTAGAATTATAATCATATTCCTAAGAAGTGAACTTACCTTTGCAGTAACAATGAATATTGTAAAGGTCATAAGGTAGGTCAACTCATAGACCATGAAGGAAGGAAATATGTGCAACCCTGGAAACACAAGAAACAAATAATTGTTGAACTTAACTTCAAGATCAAAGCGAAGCTATGTTCTAATAGGAAATCAACTCTACATATAGGGAACTTATTAGATTTAATTTTGGCAAGTAGATATCAAAAAACATTTCAACAACCTCCATACGGTCAAAAGACGAACAAAAAAACATTGTTCACATGCAAAAGATAAAGAAGATCACAGGTTGACATATGTCTAGGCATAACAGATCAAGTAAATAGTATTACCACAAAACATATATAACAGGATAGTTCAGGGTACCAACCAAAGTTCCATTTTCAAATTCCCTGCGTTTTCCCTGAAACAAGTTGTTCAATTTTAAAAGCTTATGTATGCAGAAAAAAATTGGACAACCCAAAGACAAAAAGTTGAATCCCTAATATCTTGAGAATCATACATTTAAGAACCTGATCAAATAAATTCTCTGTTTTCCCTGTGTTTTGGCAAAATTTGCATTCCCTGTGTTTTCCCTGTCAGGAATTTTTTTTTGCCATTTTCCCTGTATTCTCTGTGTGGTTGGTACCCTGTAGTTCTAACCAAAAATTGTTGGGTATAGCGCACCTATGGAGGCGAAGAAGAGCACCCCGAGGAAGTCCTTGACAGGCTGCATGAGGTGCTCGACCTGCTCGCTGATGGCAGGGCCCTGCGCGCTCAGCACCACCCCAGCCATGAAGCAGCCCAGCTCCATGCTCACCTGCAGCTGCTCCGTCCCCTGATCACAGGGAAGAAATAGGCAAAAGTTGTAGTATTTTCGAGCTTGCGCTTAAAATCTTAGCGTGAAAAATCTAGGATGGGACTTTAATTTAAAGTTACATTGCTCATTGAAATAGGGCTGGGTTAAAACGATCGGAGGTTCCTTTTGAACGTGCTCGAACTTGAGCCGAATACTATTTGTCTTCAATTCATGTTAATTATCTATCTGAACTATAATTCCGTATCAATTCAGTGATTTGACAAAGAAATTAGGTTTTTGCTCGAGAATTTAACACCTATATTCGCCCTTAGTATTTATCTTTTGAAGCACCTTTTTTATAACAATTACGTTGATATTTTCTTATCTCGATTAGTGTTATTTTTTCCCGAGAAATAATATGAGGCGAAAATAATTATCAAGAATTATTAACCAGGTTTATTAATACAAATGTTTGAAGACAGACTTACCAACAACATTAAAAAGGCCAGAGTGACTGACGCTAACACAAGGATTTCTTTGTTTCCCCAGGAGAGTAGAAACTTGAAAACGTGTTTTATAACGAACCGGGCAAGAATCCAACTGACGGCAACCACAATTAACAAAGCTGAAAAATAAGAAAATGTGGAAGTTTAAAGAAAAATGAAATATACACTTTTTTTCTGGCTAGTTCTACGGGTGTTCATAAATGTTCTTACCTTGCACGATATAACTACAACATAATCTGACAAGCAGAAAAATACAAAAAATTATACTTATTCAGAGAACGAAATGTACGATTTCTGCCAGTCCAAAGATGCGGAAAGAATGTTCTTTAGGGTTTGTACTTCAATGCTCTAGCAAAGTTGAAATAAAAGGTTTATTACCTCCTGTGAGTCGTAGCGCCACAAGTAGGTAGGTCAGGGCCTGGCCACCTGTTGTGTTCCCGTCTGTGTTGTTGGCCATACTGGGCAGGAGAGCCATGAGGACCCCAAGTAGGACGTCCTGCATGATGAGGACACCAAGCAGCACCATGCCATACTCCGACGACCCCGCACCTAGTCACAGAGAACAACATAAGGTTAACCAAAGAAATTGTGATTAGTGTCTCATTATGTTCTGTATTTCATGAATACATTTTATTAATTTATTTTTAGACCTAATAATCATTGTTTGAGAATATTTCTTCATAACGTCATCATTTCTTTGAAGGGCGGAATTGGCTTATCTTGAGACCAAAATCAGACGTTATTGTGGCCAACATTTGTGTTGGAATGATAAGGTGTGTCAGTACTTGCCTCTAAGTGTAGGCCTTTGTGATTTTATGTAACCTCAATTACATTATATGTAGTAAGGTAAGATAACTGTAGCCGAACACTAAAGATCTTCATGTAATTTTTATTATTTCAAATTTTTCTCACTGCTGCTGGGCCATTTTGTGAGAGTGGGGCCGTATTGCTGATTTGGCAGAAAAAATGTTCTATTTAACTAGCTTCTAGGGCCTTATTCCCACAAAAGGTCAAAAACCAGAAAAAAAATATCTGGAATAATTACAATTAGAATGGTGGTGATACCCTTTGCTATGGCTTTTACACCTCCAGATCATGCTGTGTATTTGTCCAGTAATCACCACTCTTTTAAAGGCAGTTCCTTACCTTCACTGTTGGGTCCGTCTGAGGCTGGGCTGAGGAAACGCACCACGAGCGGGGTACTGGAGAGGGAGAGGCAGGCGGCCACAAACATGGACTCACTGGGGTTAGCCTTGAGAGCTGCTCCCAGTCCCAGCCCCCCGAGCACCATGAGCACCATCATACTTAACGTGCCGATACTCGCCACTTTGGCCACCTAAAATATAGCAGTTTTGAGATGTTATCACATACTATGAACCAATTCAGGTATAAATACGTCTAGGCACACCCCAGGAAATACTGGTACTTTGTACCAAGAAGGAGTAATCTGCAGGACATAGGGTTGAAAATCATACATAATGCATTCATAGTAACTGGTAGTCCTTTATTCATAAGTATTATGTTGGTAAAACAATATCAACTTTTGCTGGCGATTTATCTTATTCACTCATTCATTTATCCTCATATTTTTAGGTACGGCCGATAACATAGTTAATTTCGCAACCCTTACCTTTTTTATTTTGTCTGGAGAAAACTCTAAGCCAACGGAGAACAAAATGAAGAATACGCCGAATTCACCAAGTGTTTCTAGCTGAACGAGGGACTGAAATCAATAACAAGAGAAGTAATAACTGCATGAAACTTGAATACAGGTTGAATAGAGGCTTGAATACAGGTTGTATAGATATAAGCAGATATAGTTGTCATAGTAACTACACATTATGAAGAAAGATATTTTATTGGACGAACACCATAGAAATGTGCACGGTTTTTGATTGTATGTACATACATCAACGGTACAAATTGTACATCGTGGATTTACCTTATCTAAAATTCGCTTATGATTTTATGGCTAAGTAAAAGGTCTTGGCCTAAAATAATGTAGATATCTATGATGCTGGAAATTTCAGACTGTCCCATCTGTACACATGAATAACCAAAGTGAAGTAACTGTACAACCTGCGCATGTGTATCAAATATTAAAATCAAGATTTCAAATGACTCCAGTACACAAGAGATGCTGGTAGACTGAACACAGCTGTCACCCTACTTAAACAAAATAGTGGATACTATTGATAAAATCTTAGTTTACCTCAATGTTATCTGGTACAAAATTCAGACTAAACTAGCTATTTGGTCAAGTATGTCTCCTGTTAACTTGCTGCAGGCCTCAATCAAAGATACTAAATAACTTTTTTTTTCTCTAGAAAATTGGCCTAAATTCTGAATCTACCTTATTCATTTGAAGTTATTTGTCTCTAAAAAGATTATCAAACTTCCAAACAATTCTTTTACCTTGAGGACATTAAACCCGGACGGTCCCAGGATGATGCCGCCGATGATATAGCCAAACATGGAGGGTAGACACATGGCCGTGCACAGCAGGCCACACACGAAGGACAGCAACACAAGGTACACCACATCCTGTAATAAAAGTATTAATACCTTATCAAACTTTGTTATATTTTATATGTCATGCGGAACACAGAGTTTCAAAAATTCAAATATTTGGGAATACTCGAAACAGAAATAAAAAAGCAGGAGAACGTATAGTTGCAAACATATTTTGGCTTACCAACAAAATTGGAATAAACTTTGAGAATCAAATCTACGATGACCATGCAAGAAATGTATGACTAAGTTTTTTTGCGGGGTTTCCAAAGACTTTTTTTTGCGCCGTTGGAGCTAAAAACAAAACCATAGAAAGTTTCAAACTGAGGTCTTCCATCCCAAAGAATACCACTTCACCATGCTAATCCTCCCACTTCAACCTACCTGTATGAAGTGGGCATCCTCGTGGGGGATGGTGGTGTCTTTGCCCTTGGCCAGCACGAACTGGTTGTCCTGGGCGTCCACCAACTTGATCACCCCGGCCGCCTCCCGCTTGGGCACAGTGTGGTTCGAACCGGTCGGCTCAGCCTTTCCCTCCTTGTCGTCTTCCAGTCTTATAACAGCTTCAATGTTCGCACCTTTAGCCTAGAAAATAAGGAAGGATGCTTTGAGTACGTGCAGTGATAAATCAAGGAAATTACTGGAACTGCTCAGGTAAAGAGCGCTGTGAATTTAAAAAGAAAAAAATTCATTGCGGCTATATCAAATACTGATACATAGATCTTCAGTCTTTGCAATATATGAAATTATCTATTTCAACTTTCAACAAATACTGATGTAATTAAGACTGAGTTAAAACCCACTTTTTCACAGAATCATTCTATTTAAGTAGGTTTGGGAACTCGAGTTTGCTTTGAGTGAATGACGCATTATTTCTTGTTACCAGTATCGCTCCCTACAGAGTACCACATATTCAAATGTTGCCTAGCAGTAAAATCAATTTTCGACGATGTAAGATATTTAAATGTGTATGAAAATGTGTATGCATTGTTGCACAGATTGAATAGCAATTCCCAATAGCTAAGAAATACGTTAATTCTAACATTAAGATGATGATGATGATGATGTATTGGAGTTTAAGGTGTGCTCAGCAATTTTTCAGCTATATCGACACCAACTCACGTTTGTGTATATGCCAGTTGGCTGACCGAATCTAATGGGATGGAAACGACTCTAACATTAAGGAAATATTCCATCTCTATCAGAGACGCCATGTAAGATGTATCATGTTCAATTACCAATTAAACTTATATCAAACCTCTGACCTGATGGATAGTAAGTATTGTCAAACTTACATTTATTAATAATGATATGTTTTCTTTCAGAATCTACAAACGAATATGTCTATGAATAAAGAAAGAGTACCTTCATGTGTATAACTAATATCTATAGACATGTATATAGAGATACATGGTAATTCTATTAACAATTTACTTTTAATGTTTTAGGAAGAGCGCAACTGTAAAAAAAATTACATTAGGCAATTAACCTTGATTGACAATTCTCCCTACCACGGATAGCCGATTTACTGTATTTTAAGCACCTGCAGGCTTATTTGAACTGTATTTGTAGACAAGACCTCTAGAAAAACTATAGAAAATAAGTAAATAATTGTTATATATCCATCTATAATGAATGAAATTTCAAAATACTTAGAAAATATCAAATGTTTATGGATACGAATTTTTCAAAAACTCTATGTAAATATTTACCATATCTGGAAGAACAGGGTGACCTGAAGATATCATTAATAAAAAAATAGAAAAAATAGAAAAATTTGATCTCTCATTTTACATCATGTTAAACTTCTAATAATGAAATTATTAAAGAAAATTCCTATACTAAAGCCTTGTGATTTGTCTACAAATCAACCAGCATCTTGATTTCGGCTAACCTGCAGGCAAAACTCAGCAAATTGATTTTCCGTGGTCGGAAGTTTTAATGAGCCAGGTGGAAGTTTCTTTAGAAAGACCCGGTAGTATAGATTTATTTCCTAATGCGACAGCTGAGTGATGCATGTATGGGGGAATATTACGACTTATATTGAGTAGACTGTAGGTATTCATTGATAAACTGATACAGATCGATGAATAGATAGTTGAGCCTGAAATGCAGCTGTCCATTTCATGTACATAACTCCCAAACCAGAAATGGCTGTTTCATGTTGGTTCAAATACAGGGTTACAGACAGAATAACATGCAGACACCAACCCAATTACCACTAAAAGGGTCACAAACCAGACTACCGATACACTACAGTAATTTGATGACATATTTATACATGGAGGTGGAAGCAGGGTGTATAGTTCGAACGGTTAGATAACGTGGTGACTGTATAACCCAAGCTTCAGAACTTTAGGCCATACCCTAATTATTTCTAATGAAAAATGTACAAATAAATTTGAAGACTGAATACAAATGATGCAATGGATTGGGAATGAGATGGATGTGATCAATTTTGATTCTAGAGATTGCTGTGGATGCGTTTGGGAGTAAATTTTTAATTTTCAACACCGCCGTAGCATGTTAATGTGGGTTAAAAATATACTTATATCTAAACACCGTATACCAACCTACTAACCCATTTTTCTTGGACCAATGTCAACTGAACATAACTATTTTCTTTCTTTTTTCCTTTTTTTTTTGTAGAGGTTGAGTTAGAGGTAGGCCTAACATCCAGCCACGTCTACTCTCTCATGAACATAACCATTGAATCTTATAAAAAAAATTAATACTAATGGAAGCTAATATCTGTGGACTATACATAACAGAATTTCTATTGTGATGCTACCAACCAATGTACCACAATGTCATGTACTTTCCCTTTCTGACAATTTCTGTTGTGTGTGTGTGTGGGGGGGGGGGGGGGGGTTAAAAAGTGAATAATCCACTTGTCTAGCCGACAACATTTAATTCCTAACCTTTAAATTTCAAGAAGAATGGCTTTTTCTAAGTGCTTTTCAAATATGCCTCTCAAGAGCGATGACAAGTAGGAAAAGTAAGGTACCCTTTGGCAACTATAAGGAAAATAACCTTCAGATTTAAACTATACAAACAATATGGTGAGAATGGTGTAAAAAAAAATCTCTACATTTAATTCTTAGATTTCTTCACTACCAGAACCTTTGGTGATGGATATTTATTCTTCCTACCTACCTAACACTTTTTTCTTCTTCTTTTTAACTATGTTATCAGAATACCCCTATTTCGTTTTTCGAGACAAATCATTGGACCGTTACTACTTTCATCGGTATGCATTGACTATTGCAAGTCTATTCAAAAGATTTTGTGCGTGAAGCGTAGCTAAGTCGTGTAGCAAGATCGCTGCTACCGCTTGTACTGCAATGATCAGGGGCTCCAGTCTTTGAATGGTGCTCCACCCAGTCTCCAAGGTGATGGCTGTTGCCATGGATCAATAGCTCTCAGGCACCCAAGTTTTTTTTTACGGTACTGAGTTCTATAGGAGCTTAGTTTTATCAGTAGGGCGCGACTCCTCAAACTACCAGCATGTTGCTACATCCTCAGATACTCTTGGTATGTTTCTCCGTCGCCTGGCCACTGGGAGTCGAGGCCAAGCTGGAGATGGTGGATCTGACCTATGAGTTTAACAAGGACACTATCGCCTGGCCGGGCATAGCCCCCTTTGAGCTTCACCCAGTCTACAGAGGACCTCTCCGGGACTTTTGGTAAGATTTACCATTAAATATCTATCCTTAACTGTAACTAGTTAATTTCCAAAATCTAAGATTGCATATACTAGTTTGAAAAGAACGACATGTTAAAAATAAGAAAATCTGAAATCAGAAAAAAATCTTAAACTAACATCCCCGTTCCCTGTATAATAAGTAGAGTAAAATACTGTCAATAACACATATTTCACAATAGGTTGCAGGTAATTGAGATATACAATGTTGAAATAAGAAGTTGGTGCATCGATTTTATGGACAGGTGCACTCTAGTATCCAATGCGCCCCACATGTTTACACTCCACAATTGGAAATCAATAGGTATTGACCATCTTTGATATAGAAATACAAAATGAGATATTATGGAAAAATGAGAGAATTTTAATAAATAGAAAAGTGGTAGATTGGCATAATTGGAAGAGTGGTATATTGAAGGTTGCAGATCTGATCTCAGAGCAGGGAAAATTGATGGATGATAAAGCGATTAAGGAAGTATATGGCCTGAGGTGCAATTTTCTGGAAGTTCTACAAATTAAGGCGGCTATCCCATGGGTCAAGAATAAGACTATTGATGTTCAAAACGTATCGTTTAGAGATATATACATACATCATGAAGATAAACCTTTGAACATATTGAATTGTACATCAAAGACTCTATATGGTATCATTTGTAGTGGACAAAAAATTAACTTCCAGTGGCATGAAAAATGGCAGAGAGATTTTCCTGAAATTGCATTTGGTGTAGAAGAATGGCAGAAGGTTAACTGTATGGCATTTAAAGCCTCTCGGGAAACTAAAATACAGTCCCTTCAATTTCTCAGAATTAGACTATATTTTGGGGTTGAAAAATATAACAGAGAGGGCTAAAACTATAAATTTCATATTTCTCTGGGCTAAATTTTATATATATAGACAACGGCTATTTCATAAAGGATATCTCGATGTATATCAATGGATTTATGAGTTGAGTTGTAAACTATCAGTCGAAATGTACATGGGGAGAATAGAAGGAAAGAAAAAAGAGAAAGTACCATCAGACCAGCTACTGTCAAGAATACATGCTTCGTAATTTCATTGGAATCTATCATAGCAGAATGTGCATCTGTACAATTGCTGATTATTGTTGCTTGTTTAATTATCTATGTAAATCTTTTGTGCCATGGTAGACTGGAGTTAATGAATCATAACCAGACTCTTATATTTAAAATACCACTTGGACTGTTCCTCTTTTTTGTTTTTTTTCCCCTTTATATATTTCAAGACTTCTGTAGGAATATTGAGACATGTTAATGGTATTTCTGAGAACTTATATATACAGAAGAAAAAAGTGGAAGCAGGATGTTAAAAAGTATTGTCTGTAACATTTGTAAGTGAATAAAGCTCTGCTCTTTAAAAAAAAAAAAATAGGTATTGACCATATTGAGATATTAACAAAATCATATAGATCTACCAGTTAGACTATCGACTGATAGAATAGTCCATTTCTTAAATTCTCTTCTTCCATACAGGTTTGAAGTGAACGACTACAGCAGTAACGAACACTCGGGGACGCATATGGACGCACCTTCTCATTTCTACCAACACAAATGGACTATCGCTCAGATTCCCATAGAAAGGTTTATTGCACCTGCAGTTGTCATTGACATCTCAGACCGTGCCAGGACCGACTCAGATGCTCAACTCCTTCCTGAGGACATCACAAATTGGGAAAACAAGCATGGGAGAATTCCCGCCGGAGCTGTTGTTTTCATGTTCTCAGGTTGGGGCGCAAAGTGGCCAAATACGGAAGCCTTCTTCAACAGTACCACCTACAATGATACGTCAACTATACACTTCCCGGGGATTCACCCAAATGCTACGCGGTGGCTGGTGGACAACCGTGACCTTGTTGGACTTGGAGTTGACACAGCTTCTATTGATTACGGGCAGACTAAGGATTACATGACCCACCGAATTGCGTACAACCTTAGTCTGTACGGTCTGGAGGGTGTGGCTAATCTACACCTCCTGCCCCCCGTTGGTGCCACCATCCACGCCATGCCCATGAAGATCGGGTTGGGTTCCGGAGCACCCTGTCGGATCATAGCTTTTCTCCCAGATTCCACGACTAATGCAGCCTTTAGAGTAAATCAAAACATATATTTCTGTGGTTTTGTACTTATTTTAGCACAAACACTTCGCCTTTTTCAATAGCACTAGTCTACATCTTGAAACACTATGTTCTGTCAAATAAAATAGTACTAGTATACGTGAAGTTAAAAAGACAGTCTATTTATATATTTACATGATGTAGCGTAATTTAGACTACCATATTTTTATGACTTTGCTGCAAGGTCTCTTTTTACTCGCCTTAATCTACCTTCGTGATTTGTTTTTATTGTTAGACTGACTCCTACTCTCTCTCTCTCTCTATATATATATATCAATTTTCCTAAGAAATGGCTTGAAGAACATGTAGTATACGTGAAGCCTTTGCTTAATTAAGTAAAAAGAATTGTTTCATGTTACCTAATCATTGTACTAATTAATGAATAAAGGTTCAATATACATGTATTCATTATTAAGACGTGGCTGTGTAAGATGGAAAGAAAAATGTTTAATATATTCACTGAAGATTTCTCTGCCTTAAATTTAGTGAAACATTGTTTATGGCATGTATATAACTATGGTAACTTAATTTTGCCCCACTTTTTATATTCGTATGTGGGGTGTCAAGGCCACTGGCGTTTATCTACCTGTCGTTTAGAAAACGTCCACGCTCTATATACCCCACTATATCGAAGTGCTACTAGTCTACATCACAATTGTATCACTTTACCTTATCATTGTACTAATTGGTGAATAAAGTTTAAAATTATTTTGTTGGTTTCTCTGCCTTAAATTTAGGGAAATGTCTATGGCATGTATATATAAGTTATAACTATCGAACTGAATTTTGGTCTCCTCGCTCCCATTTCTTTTTATATTAGTTTTCTAATTTGGGGTATCAAGGACACTGGTGTCATTTCAAAACTCTCTACGCTCTACTTACCCCAATATGTTGGAGTTCTTATGGCGCCCTTACGAACCTTTTCCCGGAAAGAGAAACTGAAGTGAAAAAATAATCTCCTACTCTTGTGGGTCGCTTGTATACACCTGAACCACGAACCAGTATAGTCTCTCACTCAGCCTAGTTGTTGGGTCTCTGGAAAACTAGATCACCTCACTGTTTATAGATCTCATACATAAAATTTAAAAGATTCGGAATAGGTTAACGACGAAACTTTTTAACATGACCCCTAGATATCCACCAGCCCTCATTTTTTAAGTTCTGTGGCAAGATGTCCAGGGAATAGATCCTTCTTTATATTGTCGCTCAGTCATATTTACTCTTGAACATCATGAATTCTTTTATAAGAATGATCAATCAAATCACAAATACTTGCAGAGCCCCTGTTGTTCATTCATTTTCCCCAAATTTCCCAATGAGATTTTCAGCCATGACGTCAACGCATGCAGTCTCTTCACCTTTGTACAGATATATGACACTACAGATGGCAGCATTTTAGTTCCCTGAGACCCAAGATCTTAAGGAATATTAAATGTTTTCTTGTAAGGTTAATATAGCGAATCTCGAAATTTCCAAAATAATGCAACAACTAGATGGGACTCAGTAGCCTGTTGGGACTTCTTTGGGACACATCCAAGGATAGTTTGACTCTGAAAAATTGAGAGTCTTAGATGTTGACCTACCCTCATTTTAGCAGTTTTTTCAGTGACCAAGCTCATGGAGCACAGAACCCATTTTAAAAACCTACTGATATTAAATTTTACCAAAGCCATCATATGATGGACTTTTTTTTTAATGAAATAGGGGGTCGGGGTGGCCAAAGTCATTGAGGCATTGGTACCACTCGTTGGCATTGGCACTACATGGGTCCCATGCAATGGAGCATGGAAAATAGGACATTTGAATGACCCCTGCAGAGAATTGTGCCTAAATGCTCCACAGGAACACAAGGGGAGACCAGACACAGTTTGAATTATATCCTGTATAAATACATCAAAAAAAGGGGGGGGGAACTCAGAAATAATTGGGAATGTCATGTGATATTTTTCGTATTATCATTTTCTCCCATGCAAATCCAGGCATTACCTTCACATCAGGACTGAGAGTCGTAGGACACTGGCAGATGGTATCACATTTGCTTACTCGAAAACCAAATGCCTTCAAAAGTTTAGATTCAAATTTCTTCTGCTCGTGCGGTGCCACCTTATCAAAAAGATGTATACTATATTACTATGAAGGTCTCACACAACTAAATGTGGCTCCCTTCCCCTAAACTTAGAACATCACTACCACAGGCTGTATTTGTAAAAGTGGTCCAGGTGGTGATCACGAAAATCCAGGGGCCTATCGGACCCCAAGCAATGTGTACATGCTTAAGGAGGTCGTTAGGAGCCTGTGTTAGTGTGGGAGCAGTTTCCTTGATTGGCAGTGATATACCGTCACTTGGTTTTGTTGGTCTCTCCTTTCCCTAACCATTACATTTATGTTGCCGGGGAACGATTTAACTTTAACTGTATACTAAAGGGTAAAGGCCATTTAACACTAAGCGTCTGGTCACGTTCGCATTGAGTCGCGTTGCCCAACGCGTCTTATTTTACCAACATGTTTGTAAAAGGAAAAGGAAAAAAAAAAACGCGTGTGAATGCAACCAATTCGTCCCAACATGTACTAATAACGTGACCCAATAATAGCCTTAATACTGCCCCAACGCAAGTCGGACGCGTTGGGCAACGCCAACCCAACGCGAACGTTCCCCCGACGCATAGCATAATATGGCCTTTATATTATCCATGCATGCACTGCCATGTACCAAGAACTGAGTACAGGGTCCCCAATCAAGAGGCTCCCTCGCTGCATTCAAGAAGAAACTGTCTAAAGTACTCACCAGATTGGGATTCAGCATGGCGTTGTCAAACACATGGTCACTTAGGTCAGCCTCCAGCTTGTCTGCGGCGTCTGCTACATTTCTCAGCAGCTCTGCTAACATGCCTTCCACTTTAGACTGGTTGAATTGCTTCATCTTCTCCTTGAAACATTACAAATCAAAAATAAGTTTTTTACTGAACATTTATGAGAAAACAAATACAACTATTATATACAACTATAGGGAAGGGAATTACTACTCTTAAAGAAAATCCGTGAAGATAAAGCTAAAGCTAAAATCATTTTAACTTTTAATAGTAATAAAAAAAGTCTGATCATTTAAAGAACTCTGGTCAAATTAGATCTAACAAAGTCTAAATCTGAGTAAATTAAGAGTAATAAATCTTACCTCTGCTTTAAGAATAGCCGAATATTCTTGCTCTTCCTTAACAGTTGCATCTCGCAAAGCTTCTAATCGCTTCTGTGAGGTTATCTTCATGTTAATCACATCTTTATAATCTCCTTTCAGAACGTCATTCAACCAATTTAATGCATCCTGAACTTGTTCTTCTGTCTCATTTAGTTCTTTTTCTAATATGCGAAAATGGCCAATATGGAACTTTTTCTCTTCTACTGTAATAGATTTGTCCTCCTGTAAACTGTCCACAGCTCTTTTGATTTGTCTGTGGGCCACATTTTTTAATCGTAAGGTACGATCTATCCTATTGCACCACCTATCTTTAGCATAGGCAAATGATATGAATACATCGTTCTCGTTGTTAT
Organism: Lepidonotus clava; assembly: GCA_936440205.1. Lineage (NCBI taxonomy): Eukaryota > Metazoa > Annelida > Polychaeta > Phyllodocida > Polynoidae > Lepidonotus > Lepidonotus clava. Next base: position 24,578,738 of record OW387148.1, read on the forward strand.
TAGCTTTCGTTGTACTCTTATTTCTTTTTAAAACCCTAGCAGGCTTAGAAGGTTTTGCTGTCCCTCCAATAAAAAGTACCAATAACACAAGAAATGCTATGGAGTGTTCTTTCCTGAGTAAATTCATGGTCTCTGAATGGTTAAAACAGAGTTATCACAGGTCTGTATATCACCCAAAATAAACATTATGTTGCCACAATAGCATGCGCCATAAAACTGGTAATGTAACTGGTCGTGTAACTTTCTTCTGTTTTGGGTTCTTCATGTACGTACGTTTCCATTTATCAACTTCCCATCGCATGTTGCAATGGCAGTTCCTTAGTCTGAAATTCAAAAAGAAGTTGAAAGTAACAAATCAGCAGAAATTAGCATAAAAAATATTATTATTGTTGGACTTGTGGTCTTGTCTTGGGAGATGGATATGGATTTGGTGAGCCCTGAGTCTGAGACATATTTCAGGATAAAACAAAGTGGATCTGATCTGATCTATCGTATTTTTACTAACGTAGGCTAGAACGATAGGCCAATACATAACTCATGAGTCATGATCATACACTGATAGATCTAGGGGCAAGCCTGGATGATGTCACACACAAGGGGGTGGGTGGGTAGGATGAACAGTGTGACACTGCCTGAAAGCAGCCCTTATTTTCATGTTTCAGAGTGACAGGGGGATGGGTGGGTCATAAAAGTACCCTGAAAAAGTGTGACATAATTTATGGATGGCCCTGATAGCTCTAGTCATTGTATTTTATTTTATTTAAAAAAAAAAAATCCCTAGACCTGGAATGACAAGTGACAGATTAAATTCCGATATATAACTTCTTTGTACGATAAGCCCAGAGGGCTTACTGCCACACAACTGTGATTTCCATCCCGTAAGACTTAATACGCCTCAAACTCTACAACTTGAAGTGAAAAAGCCAATCATCAAGATGTGCAAGTTAGTCTATGCGTGCCAGTCTTGGCAATAGATCAATGCCAATGGTGGTGGTACAGGACAGATGGTTTGAGATATTCGGCCGCGCAGTTACCTTTAGAACAAAAGTTGCACAAAAACATAATGTTAACAAATAGGTCGTTGGTTATTGGAGCAGTAAAGACTTCTGTGACACGTCCTAAGGTGCATTAAGCGTAAAATTTGTCCCACCTTTCTGCCACTTGTGGGTTGAGATTTCACCGGAAATGCATGACAGAGTGGCGACACCTAGCGGATTGTTGGGAAACTAGAAACCGGAAGTACGCATTCAAGATGGCGACGCACGAAGTTTCAAGACGTGGGGAGGGCTTCTGTATTTAGCAAAAAGGTCATTTTCATAATAGTATTGCGTTCTCAATTAAGATCGAATTAGGCGAAAGATTTGGTGGTAGTTTTAAAACAATGTCATAGCAAAATATCAAAGAACTACTGCGGTTAGCGCTCCTTATCCCTCTTTTTATTTGCGCCGTGGTTCGCCTGGACGTAGCTCTGTGGACCCTTCTCTCACGGCAAGCAGTGTACGAGGTTAGGAGTAGAGAGTAGAGGTTACTCATACGAGGTTAGGAGTAGAGAGTCGATCATTTGGCTAGCCTGGACGTAGATCTACGGCGGTCTAGCCAAAAGGTTCGCTCTCTCCCTCCATACGTCTTCGTACACTGCTTGTCCCGAAAGAAGGCTCCACAGAGCTATATCAGGAACTATAAATAATAACCATTGCCCCATGAATAGGGTTCATATTAAAACAATCAAAACTTTAATGGGCGTTTTGCTCCACAGTGTCAGTGGTGTGGGGGGATCTAAAACGCCTTGATCTATAGACTAACTATACTCAAACGCCTAGAAAGGCTAGATCTACAAACACTGCGTACAAATTACTGATTATCCGAGCCGGGAGGGGCAAAGCGCCCATGTATGGTGCAAAACGCTCATAAGCACCTGCCCCTTTTTGTCCATTGCCCTATGTAAGTAGCCTAAATACAATTTAATGACTTGATTTTTACAGTTTCAAAATCACAATTAGACTCTACACCTACATTCACATTGGTCTCTAAGATATGACAAAAATAAAAACTGTCTATTTCTTTTATTTCTCTATAAACATGATCAAAACTTTGTGTACTTAATAAAGCATTAAAAAATAATTTTTCCTTTCGGAATTCCTGAAAAATCACATTTCACAAAATTGAAGAGAGCGGACTGGTTTTTTTTTACCCCATAGGTACATGGACGTCTTGTGCCACGAAACCTACTCAGTAAGCCCGCAATACTTTTTCCCATTAGGTTTAAATCTCCGGGAATGCTGAGGTTACCCTCGTGAAAGAAATACATTGGTACCCCACTGCTACGATGGCATCCTCACAAAAACACATTACTGGAGCCCTCAACTTCTTTGACAATGTTTACAAACATACTAATTATGAAGATGTCCAAGATGCTGAGGCCGTGTTTTCCGATATCCGTGGGAAACTAGCAACTGTTGCACAGAGCCCTGACGGAGCAAAAGTTATAAGGTAAGACAGTTACGCGAATTGAGATTGATAAGAAAAGACACATAGGTCTATTGTCGTTTGCTAGGTTCAGGCAACTTTAAAGAATGCTATCATGCAGATTCTACAAACCAAATACCAACTAAGTACTTCACCAAGTTAGAAGTATATTTTTTCGAGTGCCGTTTGGAAGTATTCTAAAGGATATGGTTCTCACCTCAAGCACATATTGTTTATGTATAATCAACGAAACATTTTTCCTATTCATAGATTTGGTGAACCTCAGGCAATAAGAGCCACAAGTGAAAGTGGCTTCCGTGACGTAATAAAAGTCATCTGGCGTATGACAAAGTCTATGTCAGGAAGTCCAGAGCATAAACTCAGTCTCTTCGTCCTTGGATCAGGGGTTGTGTGTTCCGCCTTGCAAGGATCTACAAATGTTGACCCCAAAGCCCAAGATTGGATAAGTGGCGTCGAAAGATGGCTTGGAATTCAATTGACTATTGGTGGTAAGGGCTGTGCTGGTGAAGGGGAAGGTACAGTTCAAGATCGTATACGTCGTTTTCTTTCCACTCCGTATCTCCATGATTTTGACTAATTGATCAATATCCCCAATTTGTTAAGCGTTTTACACATTCTAACACGGCAATATATCATTGAAAAATCATATTATGTCTAATTAATATTACAAGTTTTTACCTTTTAATTTTAATATACAAAATAAAGTGTTATCTGTTTTCACTACATATGTGACATACCATCCTATGTGATTATACACAACGCATTGCCCATTTACAGCCTCTTTGTCGATACAAAATAAAATGACGAAATAAACAAATGCTACAGTAAATATTGAGATTTTTGTATACATGTACTTTTATTTCATCGTATAGTTCGTTTCAGTGTAAATCCCTGGATATATAAAATCAATCCACGACTAAACATTAAAGTGAAAATATATATTTGCATTTTATATCATCAGTAAATCTGTACACAACCCTTAAAATCGTTTGTAAAAAAACAATATCACTAATATTCAACTCTACCTGACGCCGCCAGGTATGCAATGTAAACAAAGAATGTTCAAGTGACTACCATCCATTCAAAGACAATATTCAAGTTCTCATTACACTTACTATCACGCACCGAGACACTAGTGTTTAAGGCACATTCAATCTTATGACTCTAAAATTATTTGACTTAATTTCCTAACATAATCTCAATAACATTTTCTGACTCGATTTAATTTCCTAACATAATCTCAATAACAACATCTTGGGACTAAAAAAAGAGGAAGTCCAAAATAAAGAAAATGAACAGATAGAGAAGATACATAGAGATAATGACTAGTAGAATCCCTGAGTAGTGAAGAAACTCGGTGACGGGTACTTTGCGGACGGTTCTCTCCGCACCCGACCAACGGCCGGGGCCCTGTAGCCGCCACTGGGCCGCTCCACAGCTGCTGAACACGAGTCTGCAGAATGAAAAGGACAGGCTAAATTATAATCTATCAACAACAAAAAAGAAGACGAAAGTGGCATGATAATTGTTCCCGCTTTTTTACTTCTGAAGCCTCCGTTCTAAGATATGTTAAAGATATTTATCCGACATTTTAAACAAAATCCTTTTTTTTTTTCTTGGGGGGGGGGGGGGGGGTTATAGTATATGCAAACTTACATCTTTTTACAACGATTGGTAAAAAAAAAAAAATTTATGTTTATACATTTTACAAGGCTGTGTATTACTAGAACAGCGTTTAGAAAGAACATTTTACTAAGAAAGTAAGTTCACATGCTTGAATGACAGTATTTATTTACTCACCTCCATGCTAGCTGAGGGTGCTTGAGCAGTTCGGGTTTAGCGCCTATAAAAGAGGCGAGCTCGTCGTTGTAGGTGATAGGATCGCGCTGTATCGTGTGACGTGAAGACTTGTAATAGCGGACTTCGTTCTCGTCCTATATCAGTAGAAAGCATGTTTAGACAATAATACAAAAACAAAGGATTACCGGGGCCGGGCAAGCTCCAACTTCTGGAGGAGTTACCATACCACTTATTCTTTGCAGTAAACTCTGATAAACTATATTGAAAATCGAAGGGGGTCCAGACCCCCCCCCCCCTCCCTCCCCAAGTTCATACAGCGTCGACAGAATTGAACCACCTGTGCATGGCCAAGATGCTGCTTCAATACTGACTAGGTAAATTACATATAGCTTTAAAACAATTGTCTTGCGGATTTTTCTTTATTCACGGTAAAATATAACCCGCCTACCTCGTCCACCCTTATGCTCCACACCATGTTGCCCCGGCTGGGTAGCTGGGTCCTACCGCGACAGATCTCGGCGAACCAGCGAGCCTGCATCTCCGACATGGTAAGGACACCTCCGGACGCAGGTTGGACGAAACCAATGAATGCCAGACTAGATCCAATCTCTGGACTGAACACGTTCTTGTACAGCTGGAAAAAGAAACAATTACTGCCTATGAAGTTAAGAACGCACGGGAATCGTTTGCACGATCTATAAAGAGCTGAACAGATATTGGAAAGAAAAACGTAATCATCAAATCAAATATCTTTACTTTTTGTTTGTTATTAGTGATAACACATGAAGGAAATGTCTTTCCCTCGCATGCACGTCAAAAGAGCGCGGTGTAATTATGGAGAAAAAACTTATTGAATATAAAATAGTCCGTTAACTCAGGTTAGTATGTTTCCCTCTTAACTGAAGCAGAGTGCCTATGGTAAAAAAAAAAAAAGCTTTAGATTCCGCTCACCCATCACCCATGAGCGATAACCTCTCATTAAATTTCAAAATGACTAAACTTAATATCCCCCTATTACTTCTGCTGCAGCTACATGTATATCAGTGAACAGCAGACAGCCAACGGCTTTAAACTGCATGTACTTGTCGACTCTATCAACCTCTATCACACTGATTCTTCTCGATCTCTGACAAGCCCACACCTCACTCTTATTAATCCCATATCTATAATATAGGCCCATGCTCCCTCCACCGCAAGGGCAGCTAAGTAGCAATAATTCTCTGTAGCCATCACACAAACGGAGGTGTTGTGTGGGGCAGGCAAGGGCACACAGGCCAACAATAAATAAGCAGAGTTATCAGACAGAACCCTTTAACTACTTGACATGAACTTATATCATATGTACCTAGCCACAGGCTAGGGAAATCTGCATGTCCGCGGGTGCTCGACGACCAGAAAATGGGTGTGGACGACCAGAAAACAAATTTTGGTAGTTCTCCTGAAGACCACATATTTTCTAGCAATTACTTAAACTTTCTGCACTAAAAAATCGGTAGTTTGTCCATTTCAGTGGCTGTTTTGTGAGGTCAAACTTGTCCTAAAATCGTGTACAATCTTTTAATGCGTGTGGACGACCATATTGTCATACAGAAAAGTGGACTAATTTTCCTATCCTGAGCCATTATGAACACACCAAAAGGACAACACTGATTGTTCAACCCCTAACTATTACTTATAACACTGAAAAATAGTAGAGGCTCCCAAAAAGCATGCAAGAGAATTGATCTTTTATTGAGTGCTTTGTTATGAAACTACTTTCATAAGGCTTTGATGAACACGTGTCAAGTAAATAGTCAAAATAAAAATACATCATAAAGCAGTTAAGCTTTCCTCATTGGAAGATAATTTAGTGGTAATTTGAATATATGTAAGCAATGAAGTGTGAAGCGTAAAAAGGCACATGTGTCAGGAGGCAAGTGTAAGAGAAAATCACCTATGTTATTGGCTTGAAATGGCAAACTTTGACTTACACGCACGAAATCGAAGTATCTGTTAAAAGTATTCATAAAATATTATATGACACCAAATCATTTCAATATCAAAGAAGTAATTGTAAATGCAAATGTTAATGAACAAGTATTAGTTTTCCAATCTGATTTCGACGTTAACTTACATGTGTACAGGTAGATGTGTTTATATTATTCATGCCATAGTTTCATAGTTCCCTTACTTGAATAGAATTTGTCTTCTCGTCAATAACCTTGCTCTTCAGGTCATCAGACATAAACGGAAGATCAATATTATAACCCGTGCAGAATATGAGACAGTCGGTTTCTGTACTGGTGCCATCCGCAAAGATAACCTTATGGCCATCCAGTTCCTGAAAGAATACATTAAAATAGATATTTGAGCCAACTACCTGACTAAGCAATTCTTCTTTTAGTACATATTTACTAAAACCATTATTTACCTAGTTAAAAGGGATTATTAGACGTGGAACAAAAGGCACGATTAAAACCAAGAACTTTACTTGACAGGGCATAATTATACGGCAACTTAGCACTACTTACCTTTATATTCGGCACAATTTTGATATCTTTTCGTTGGATGTGGTGCAGGAGAGTTGGGCTAACGGTCGGCTGGGTTTGGAGTGCCCGCATTTTGGGGAATAAACCCCACCTGAAAAAACATATAATTGTAATAAGACGTTGATTATTAAAGAAATTTCAATTAAAATACTCTATGTTTATAAATTTAAAAGATTATTGTTCATCTGCGGAAATAACCATGTAGTCATAACATAGGAAGTGACATACGGGCAACCAATAGCTATGTCGCTAAATGAAAACATGAAGCAAAGAAATAAGCACTCATCTTAATGAATAAATCATGCAGAGACGCGCCATAGCAAACTCTACTGATCGCAAACACCCATTCTTTTCTGATTACATTTGAAAAAGTAGAAGAAATCAATGATTAGGCCTCAACAGCCAGACATCAAGAGTAGTAGGTACGAAGTAGTATTTTATAACTCCTACCTGTTGGGATTACCAGAGACTACTTTGATAACACTTTCAAAGATAAAGGTGGCGATTTGCCATGGCAGTGAGAGGAAGAAGCGGCAGGCGTAGTGATCTGTGGGACGCCCAAAGATGTAGTTGGGGACGACCCAGGCCCCCGACCGTGTGCTGACGAGCACCTCCTTACTCCTGGGGGAAAAGTTAAACAAATGTATGGCATAAGTATGTTCTACACTGAAACATAATCCTATGCAATGTCAGACATGGAAACATTACAATGTAGAAAGAGACAACATTTTGTTTTCTCAATTAATTTAAATGCTACAAATAAAACAATGAATCATTATATTAAATGGCAACATGACTTAGATATATTGCTTTAACTGTAAAGGAATACATGGTTTAGATTTGAACACAAACAGACAGTTAAAGGGTTGGAAAACGAAACGCAAGTAGTACGAAGAAAATCTGTATTCCCTTTACGGGAGAAAAATATCGTAGGCCTACGGAGTTCTGTTTCAGTTTTACCTCGAAAGTATCATTTAATCTGATAAAGATTGAAATTTTGAAAAATGAGCATGGAAATCAGCCAAAATAAACCGTTATTTCTTAAATACTACTGTTTACCAATTTTACAAAATATTTGAAATGGCGGTTTTATAATCACAACATAAAAATACCTTCCAACGGAAGCCTGATGACATGCTACGTCTACAGCACTGTTTCCTATACCGACAACCACCACTCGTTTCTCCTCCATTTTGTTAGTTCGCGCGTCACTGTAGGATACACTGTGCATCATTTCACCTGAAATGTAATGATTCAATCTATTATTTCGTTTCAAAAATAGGATTATCCTGGAACTGCTTTGCACATGTTGTATGTGAAATGTAGCAATCTATGGAATTTCATCACGTTTCTAAGTCGAATGCATAAACGAACATAATAGAAATTTATTTTGGGGTCTTGTGTTAATTTAGCTGACAAATTACATTCATCGGGATAAGATCAATTTTATTGATTTGAACCAATTTCTACGATTGAATATTTGGTGGTAAATATGACACAAAACAATGAAGGGTACAAAACACCTTCAAGTCACACTAGATATCAATTATTAACCGCTTTAATCCGCTTATTTTACCTTTAAAGGTGTCCTGTCCGGGAAACTGTGGCCATACTGGCTTGGCGTGATGTCCGGTGGCTACGGCCACAAACTTGGCCTTGTAAACCGTGGACTTTTCTGTGAGAGTCACCCCACCGAGATCGTCCTGAGAAGCATCCACTGTCACCACCTCCCAACCGCCATCTTATAGAGAGGAGGCATTTAAATAATTCGCATTTAACTACGGAAAAGCCAATTGCAGGTGCACTAAAATATATAAATCAATATTATTGGTATACACTAGAACAAGTTTTATGTCTGCTTAATAAGGGGCGTCGTGCTTGTAGGCAGCTGGGTAACACGATCAACCTCAAAATATTTGTGAAGAATTTTTTTTTTTTTTTTCAATTCAGAGCCACATCTTACAAAGTAAGGTTTGTTTTTTTTACCAATAAAGTGTATTTCCTAAAAGGTACAAAAATAAACTTTATATTGAAACCGAGATGGAAAAAAAGCGCCGTTCCATTACAAATGTACAACTTCGCATCTCTTGTATTTCAACCCTGGAAATTGTCTTAAGAACAAATACTAAACTTGCATTCATGCGGAGGGCACAATTATTTCATGAATTCGGTTACCTGTTTTCTTAAGACTTTTGACGTGTTTCCCAAATTGAATAAGTTTGTCGATCCCAAAGTGGGCGACGTAGCTGTTGACGTAGGCTGCCATCTGCTGGTTGTGGGGGTAGTCAGGCACGTCCTCGGGGAACGGGAAGTCCGAGAAACAGTAGTTGTGTTTGGAGACATTGCTACGTGTAGAAGAGAAGAAGAACTGGTTAATAAATGTTACTATATATGGTGGCAGAACTGTCGAACTAATACAATAAAATAACACCAGTTATTGTACATTGCACTAAGAATGAGTGAAAAATAATCAAAATACAATATCGGAAATTAAGGATACTTTTCGGGCACTCGTGTATTATTTATTTCAGAATTATCGGAGTTTTTGGTACCGATTATTGTACACCAATTTTGGGAAATTATGTCGTGATAATCGTAACGGATAAAGGTGCACAATCCTGGAAGAGTGTACCTCATGCAGGGCTCACCAATGTTTAACTTTTAAAATACAAAGTGAACAATGATAATTCTCGGCAGCCAATAATAGATCTATTCAAAAACCATCTACAGAAGAGATTCAGAAGTAATCATGTAATATTTGTACTACTAAATTCTTTGTGCGATGCTATAAAAAAGAATCCATAATTCCTAAGTTGTGTTTATTATTGTAAATATTCTTTTTTTGTGTTTTTCTTTTTGGCTGCCCTAGACTGAATGTCGAATTACTAATGGTTCATCCGGCTATGTATCTGGAAGTTTATAGATTTTGCATACCTGTGTACTCAATATATTGATTCAACAAGTAATATCATTAAATGTATTAAGAGTGTCAATGCCTGTCCCTAACGTTGATATCCAAGGGGCAATGTACGGCACTGATTTCAGATTAGCCGACCCTGATTACCTATCCCGCATTACTCAAAGTTATGATGCATCAGGTGATTCGAATCAGACTTTGGTCTCAGGTAAGGTATGTTGTATCGTTGCACTGATAAGATATGTGACGTGTTGAGACACCTAAGAATCTTGGCTGGGAGTACAACAAACTTGATATTCCACATAAATATAAACCTCGGAAGATCTATCAAAATTATGGTAATCTCCGCGGCAGAAATCTTGATATCCACATAAACTTCGAGTTTCATCTGCACTAAATAATTTGTAATTACTTAGTAAAGTGCTTTGAATAATGAATAAAAACCGTCAGAACTACACTGAGCCTACCCCTAGAATAATATTGTTTCCTGTGTGCCAGTTCAAGCCTTAGCAGCTTCAATGCCTCGCTCAACGAGGAAGAGGTGGCGGCCCAACATGCCCAAGCAGAAAGAGAAGAGGCTTCTCTTGTATCCTCTGACTGGTCTGAGGATGAACAAATGAGTGAAAATCTAGGGTCCGAGGTTGGAAACCTGCAATATAGGGTCCAAGAAGAAGAGGAGAAAGCGTGGCATAGGGTCCAAGAAGCAGAAGAGCAGGCGTCCAAATGGAGGGATGCCTACAACTCCAAAGTGAGAGGTGGGAGGACCAATAGGAATGAAAAGCAAATTAAGATTGCCAGGAAGAACTGGAAGTGCCGGTGGATGTAGTGAAGGTCTCCTTCATTGACAGGGACGAGATTAGCAGCAAACCACCCTCAATTGCTAGGTTGAAGAAGGATCCACTTAGCTTGTGACAGGGTACCAACTGAAGTTCCGTTTTCAAATTCCCTGTGTTTTCCCTGAGATTTCCCTGTCCCACGGCAATTTTTCCCTGTGTCATATCCAGCAAGTTGTTCAAATTTGAAAGCATCTGCGTGCAGAAAAAAATGGACAAAACAACAACAAAAATTCAACTCTCTAACATCTTGAGAATTAGGAATTTCAGAACCTGGCCAAATGAAATTCCCTGTGTTTTCCCCGTGTTTTGGCAAAATTTCCAAATTCCCTGTGTTTTCCCTGTCAGGGAATTGTTTTTGCCATTTTCCCTGTTTTCCCTGTTTTCCCTGTGTGGTTGGTACCCTGTGTGAGAGCCCCATACCCAAATACCAATTGGAAAACTAGAAAGGGGTGGTTAGCGTGACCAGTCACCACCCCTCCTTAACCGAGGTCACCCTCGGACCAGGCTTCCTGCTTGCCCTGGGAAGTTCAACCATTGCCTCTCCTCAACCAAGATTGCCCCCCAGATCAGGCTTCAGGCTTGCACCAGGAACAACAGGTAACATTTTCCTTCCTTGACCAAGATCACCTCCTGGACCAGGCTTCATGATTGGACCAGAAAGCTCAATGGGTGTCACCAACCCTTTTGGAGCGCCACCAGCTCTTTGCTAGTGGTCATGCCACCCGGTCTGCAGGAGAGCAGTGTCATCTGGCTGCCCATCAATATCTCAGGGCTCATGGGCCAAAGGGCGACCCTGCTCCTGGAAACTGGTTGGCTTCCGCTGACCAGGTTTCTGGAAATATTCAGCCCCCTGCATCGGCCACAGGCCTCAAGGTAACCTTCAGAAGGGCCAGGGGAGGTATCTAGTTACGTGTGTTATTCCATCCATATATAAAGTGGCGTGCAGGCAGAACTCAGGCTAAGCACTGTTAGTTGTTGTGAGTTTAACATCCTGGAAAGGTGTGTAATAGAAGCTTGTTCCTGGAGTTGGAATCGAATCTGATAGACTGTTTAGTTTGGCTAGAGCGTTAGCTGAGCGTGGTTGAGTGGACCCTACCCTATAGAACTGCTCATTGTCATTGAGAGATCTTGTCAAGAGTACTTACATACACTGGATATAATAAAAGAACATCCTTTCACGCGAGTGTTACCTTACACATAATACAGAACTATTATTAGGTATTGGACAACTGCAGTTGGAAGAGAGAGACTGCGATAGGAGCTAGCTAAAATCCTGGGCAATCCCACAACTTAAAATGAGACTCTAACTTTAATTGATATTTAACCTACTATAGTTCAGGATGGATACAGGATTTTTGAAAGGGGTGGTTAGCATAAAGGCTAAGTACTAGGCTAGGTGCAATTGCGTGTACGCATGCGGCATTTTCCCCTCTTTTTGTAGTTTAGGGGTCAACCAAAAGTCGGGGGGATCAGGACTCCAAGAACCCCCCCCCCCCCCCCGGATCTGCCCCTGAGAACGTTCTGTGCATGGCTGTAAGAATGTTAATTTGTCCATTATCTATTCAGGGATGTAAGTTATCAAAATATGAAATGATCTTTTAATGCTGTAACAGGAATTTAGATATATAAGAAGGGCGGTGAGGCATCTGTTACGACTCTGAGCCAATTGAGTAAATAGGTAGCATGATGTCGATTGTTAAATATATGACTCCGATTATGAGACCACCTAGACTAGTGAGCCGCTTCCCGTAGGCTGCTGGTGAGAGCAGGGGGGAATCAGGGTAGTAGGCTACTCTGACTGATAAAACACAAGACCACTAGTGAGCCCACTGGGTGAGGGTAGTGGCTGTGGCTGCCTTAAGGGCAGTGTCAAATGGCTACTCAAGAAGGAGAGAGACCAGTGCTCTTAGATGTTGACTCTATGAGTTTATTCGGCCAAATGACAACCACGCATGTGCTGCTTCTCAGCTACTTATATACGCCGTAAGCGGGTCTGAAAATAGCGCATCGCGCAGCGAATTTTCGGAGAAATCGCGAACAGACGTTGGGGGTGCATTTAACATAGGACCCTATGGGAGAAAACATGTTATTTCGCTCTAACTTTTTGAATATTGGTCCAATCTTTATACGGTAAATGAATAAAAGTTTGGACTCAATCCCAGGCACCCCATACAAGCCTTCAAATTTTCCTAAAAGGTCAATTTTCCGCACTATTGCGAAAATTCGAATTTTCTCCATAGGGGCCAATGCTAATTAGGGTCACTTCTGGAGCCCAGTATTTCACTGCGCGATGCCGAAAATGGCGAGTATACCGCTAACCCGTTTATTCCGTATAGGAGATCCCGGGCATGCATCAATGTGTTGCTTGGTGCAGCATGGTGCAACAAAGAGTGGTCGCAGTTGAACACAGTGTGGCACCGTGCCACACCGTGCAGCACGGCAATTATCTTTGAAAGTTATTAATATTATTTGAGATGTTGAAGTGAAAAAATCAGAAATCACTGTTTTCAGACAAAAAGCTGAAAATGTACATCCCTGACCCTATCCATCCCTGTCTATTGAGTGGCTACCGTGAACTGATTTTGTTGCGCAATTTGACCTTTGATGAAAGTGGGAAGGTACATTCATCAGTAGAACTCAACTGTAAACATACATGTGAGTGAAGCGCATCACGCCGTAGGCCTTCTCTTTGAACGTCCAAAGTCCTCCAACATCGCCCGACCTCTCCAGCACGATCACTGTAAACCCGGCATCTCGCATGCACTTGGCTGTGGCAATCCCGGAAATCCCCGCACCAATTATAATAACGTCTGCCTGTACTTCATTGTCGTCCTGGTCCATTTTTGAAAGTTTTTGTTGAAAAATAAACGCAAGTTTTTCTTCAAAGCACACCCGGTGCGTCAACTTTCTTGTGTTTTGAGGGCGGCTGTCTCATAAGTCTCCAACCAGAGGTTTAGTTATTTTTCCTATTACAAAGCAACAGTGTCTCTGCTTGAAGAACACGAAAAGTTCAGTTTTCAAGCAGATCTTTAGTACACTATTTCCCATACAAATTAGCTACAAACTTCTGTTCGGAGAGTGTACGAATCCCAGAATTCCTCGCGGCAGAGGTTTCCGCTATTGCGCAGTGCGACCGCATGACGTCAGGAGTTCAAAGTTTTGGGTGGAAGTGACTCTTTGCCAGGTAAAATATCCTGCTTTTTAAATGATTATATTTGATATTCACTCACAGATTTCACCAATTTAGAGTGTTTTCTATAGTTATTGGTATGGGAATGACGGTTCGGACAGAAAATACGGTCAAGGACAGTCTGAACGCGTGTCAATCTCGGCGGGTGACAGCAACACACGACATCCCTTTACACGGGCCAGGTTGGAAAATGTCATTATTGTCGTGCCTTTTAAAGCTCAACAAATAGACATTATGAACAGTATCGTCTAATCCGATAGTCAAGGGGTATTCGTATTAATCTCCTGGAGGAGAATGGTATTTACAGTAAGGATATTTCCGATTACATTCAACTGAAAGCTGGCTTCACAGTTGACGGAAACGCGCCGGTCGTGAGTGACAGACTGGGAGTGTGTAAAACGAGTTCTCCCATCTTGGGCGTGTATGTTGACTGTCTTTGACTGACTAGAACCAGGTAAAAGGGATAAACGGGTGTGTCCGTCCCTAGCAAATAATGGCAGGGTGTCATGTATCCGTTCGGGGCATTTTCGTGAGTAGACAGTTAAGACAAAGGGGTATTAGCGGTCACTGTACATGTTGGTGAAGCCCATACTGTCGAACAAACCCCAAGTACGCACTAACAACACTGGTCATGTCAAATTTGGCAAAGTTCCAGGTCATCATGCTGCGTTGCTTGGGCCAGTTGTGGGAAGGGCGAGGGATGAGTGTGAGTTTACTAACTTTAGTCATAAGGCCTGTAAATGTTTATTTTTTATATGGTGAAGGCTGAGGCCAAATCTCTAGGATCTAACTTGATTAGGCTAAGTAGATGTCTAGATCTTAACGTCACTAGACTAGTCTAGAGTTATAGTATTGGGCAAGCCTACTTCATCCAGCACTAGCCCATGGAACTAGTAATTGATTGACAGAATCTACTACTTCATAGCTCACTTTTAAGTCAAAAATCAAATCAGACTACAACATGACAAGCCCGGATAACATAAATAGGCCTAACCTATTGTGTATTCACAGTATTGGTTGTCTTTTTTCCCAATATCATTTAATTATCATCTAATTAATTCATAGGCCTGCCCATCCAACGAGCTGAAATAGAAATACAATTTTGCATTAATGGCACTAAAGTTAACGTTATAGGCCTAGTCTGAGCTATTCAATATTACAGGGGAGACTTGATTTGAAAAAAATTCGGTCGGAAGGAGATGCACATCAGGTGATGCAGGTGACACCCCCTTTTGAAGGTTTATTAAGTTAAAGCTCAGGTAGGCCTAGTGAGATCACACCTCTCAAAAGCAATGAAACCCAATGAATCATAGGAAGTGTCAACTTTATGCATTAACACGTTAGTACGGTAGGCAGTGCCCTTTTTCTTTCCGCCCAAGGTTTTACAGGCAACATCCTTTAATATGTAGGGTTAGTCTTGCGTAATGTTTCAATGAGATCATTTATACTGTGAAGTTTTTACTTTAAAACAGAATAGGTCAGTTAGAAAAGGGTAATCATGGCTTAGTTCTGACTGTAGTCTAAGTTCATGGAGGTCAATTTTAATAGCTGTCATATTTTGATTTTAGCTGTTAAATGCATGTAATCTTGTAAACTTGTATCACGAATGAGCTACACTCACGTATTGTACTACTGTAATCATGGGGTTATAATTATTTAAGTTTAACAGTTAATGATGTAATATAGATCTACATGCAGTATACTTCTGACGGCATAATGTCATAAACAGCATATATACACCTATTAAACATCTAGTTTAGACTTCACACATGAGTGGATCAATACGAATGGGCAGATTATCATATCTGTCATTTTACCTCACGTTTTCAAAATGGATTATCAGCGCGCAGTGTACCACACGGCAGGTTAGGGGATGGTGTGTTGCACTCGTTGCATGATCTGACTGAGCCCGGTGGTTCATGATTGATGCTGGTCTAATACTATGCTCGTTCATGATGGGACACTCCTTTCTGATATTAACCAGCTTCCGAATACAGGCGTCATACAAAGGATGGCCCTCTTCTAGTCTACTCCCAACTATGTATACAGATAACATTATGCAATATGTTAGTAATTCCTGTGTGAAACCGTTGAAAGTGAGGTTGGTTTACTCCCTTCGTTATTCATAGCAGGGGTGTTTGCTAACCAGGTACAACCAGAAAATGAGATTATTCAACTTATAATAAAAGCATTTGTTGTCCAGTTTGGAATGATATCAAATATTCTGGAAAAAGCCTAGCAAGTGGATCTCAAACTGTTTAGTCTATCCCATAGTTGATTAATCTGTAAAGTCATGGAGTTATGGATGAGGTACTGTGTAGGGACTTTATATTAACGGTAGATCTGGGGTTCAAATACGTCCCAAGATTTGGAGGCCAGTGGAGCCCTAAATCAAGGGGCACGACACAGAGTGGCAGAGTTTAGGGACCACATTATCACACTATTATTATATTGAAACTAGGTTAACGAAAACTAGAAGTGAAAGAATAAATAGCTTACATTAAATGCACTAGAAGAAGAAGGAAAGGAAAAAAAAGACTCGATTCCGAAACGAATACAGAATATTCTTCAAGGTATCTCAACTTTCATCTACAAAATAACAAGCAGGAAGAATCCTCCAAAACGATCTATTCCCAAAAGATTTTTTTTTTTTTTTTAACTTTTAAGGTTATGGTTAGAATAGAAATTGACACTCCTATACATGAATGAATAAAATACCTCTATTCTTCCCCCATATAAAGAGAAGGAGTCAAAAGCTATTTTTTGACGAATTTCAAAAATTTTCCTCACAATGACTGAGGAAATAACCGCGTTTATTATTTCTATTAATTCATCGATCAATACATTGTGTTCAAAGAGATCGGCCTCTGACATTAAGATATATCTGATCTATGAATAACTGATTGTAGCATAATTTGTCTATTTGGTGATTATTATCAGGTACGTATCACAAAATCAATGTCATTGATTGAACATAAGATAAGCTGACTCACTTAAATCCCGATTAAGTCATATTTAATAAATTCTAGTGCAGTTTAGCTAAAATTTATTAATAGTTAACTTGCACGTTTGTTTCAGTTCAATTTTAAAAGTCGTCAGCAGACGGTTTTGGCAATGGATTCGCTCGTGGGTTTCCGTAGTACAACTGTATTGTGTCTGATAGTCACCATACAATATATCTGTTTTGTTTGATACAAATTCAGCGATTAATTATGGTCGATAATGGATATTGCTGCCATGACTCGACAAATGATTTGAGACCTGTGAGTAACCGCAAAAAAAAAAAATAAATAAGGCACACATTACAACGATATAACAACTTGCTTCCTCAAGTCTATTTATTGTTTAAGGGTAATGGTATTATCAACTTCGACATTTGGCATTTAAAAAAATTATAATTGTCTTACATAAGACTCGTAAGTGAGAGCATTCCTGGGGTGGGGACGTATTACTCTAAGTGGTGAGATCAGTCGAGGGTAGGTAAGACCTAACTTTGTCACGAATGACACCAATGCCGGAAATCACGTTTTAGTTTAGAAAGAAACTCACGTAGTCTTACAACCCTTTGAGGAAGAGGAAGTGTTTGTTCATTGGGTACAACTAATAGCTATATATAGCTATATACTTCCCAATATGTGAGGTAAAGTTAGTCTCGCGATTATAAACTTGAGGTTAACACCCATCTAAGAATAGACGTTGTAAACAACTTGACTTAAGGAGTGTAAGCTGCCGATTAAGGTAAGTTGTGTAGATCAGAGATTTCAAAAGATGGATTTATCGATGGACTGTGTTATCAGTGTCACTAAATCGACATTTTTGAAGTGTATATGCCTTTGTATTCATACTAGTGCGTTTTGCCAATAACCAAATGATAGTTTTTTTGTTGTATTACAACTACATCTAGAGAATACACTTAACCCTTACAGAGAGTCGATTTTAGCTGCCTGCCAGGTAGAAAAGCACATATTTAAGATAATTTATAGTATTCTAGACCAGAACGCGCTGTCCACTGCCCATACAGGTGGTCAGTGGATGGTCAGGCCATGTTTTATTTTAGAGCACCAGTAGTACTTCAGATAAGAGGCGAGGAGGGGCCACCGCCCGACGGGTCAATGTTTACAAACATGGACTGGTACTTTAAACAGACCTTATTCAGGAGGGATCCTCTAACAAGTCGGTATTCATAATCCATAATATCCAGATTAGGGTTCACGCCAAGAAACCATTCTGTTCTCATTGTTCAGATTCCCTAGATAAATAATTATCATTTCTAATTTCCGGCATTGATGGTATCGAGTACGGTGGAGTGAATATAAGACAATATGTTTTTTATTCCAACTTTAATCTGTTTCTACAATCCAAACTAGTAGTTTGAAAATAATGATTTGCAACAAAGTACATTCTCTGATCATATAACCTGCAGGATTCTTTTAAAAACTGTGCAGTTTAATGTTGACGGACAGTCAGAGGGGTATAATTAAAAATGTCCACTTTTGTAAAATCATTTCAAATGGTAAAAGAGTGGGCCCCAAGTCAAAGGTTAGTGTTACTCTGCTAAGACCTGGTCCAGGCCAACTGGAGTCGGGCCGAGGTGACACATGAAAACGGCCAGCTGTGGACTGCTCTTGACCGCTTCTCCTGTACAACCACCGCTTGGCCCGTTTCCACGAACCAACTCTACAAACTAGAGCAAATCTCGGATATTCTGGAGAAATATTTTGTGTGATTTTATGGCACAGTCTAGAAGTATGTACTTTTGAGATAGTTTGACCCTGCATATTGATTGTTCTTTTCAGATTTAAATCATGGTTCACTTTAATATTTCGCCACCAGGGAAAATGGACAGAGGCTTCGCACTCTTTATAGATAACAAAAATCTGCCTTATCTTGAATGACGTAAACTATATTTAAAAATAAATCTAAAGGTACACAGATGAAATATGAGAGGTATTGTGTTTGGGTAGTTAACATTAGAATTTATAAATGTGCGTCAAGATTTATAGTTACTGACAGTAGGTTGGGCTGGGTAGTTGAGGTTGTCAACAAACTAGGCCTGTCTGACACTGAAATGCAATTAAGATTTAAAATAAAGTAGTTCACTCAAAGGGATTAGTTGACAGAGTGCTTTGTGCGATGCTGTCAGGTCAACTTTACTATACTATCGTTTATTAGCTATGTTCATGTTTATGATTAGATGTATCACTTTCCGTATATTCATAGAAAAGTAATCAGTGTTTTCCTCAGGCCCTTATAGCCGGTTGTTCTGACCAGCTTAATTCTGATCGACCAGCTTTCAATCCCCAAAGCTGGTCAAAAATATATTTAAGGAATAGAAAATATTCCATCAGATTTAGTAACTTGACCAGCTTTAATTTTATTCAGGGGAAAACCCTGCAGTTCAGATTTTGTAGTTAATATCTTTAAGTATGCGTGACAAGTTGCAATAGCCATATTAATCGTTACCTGAGTCTAAACACTTATCCAAATAATGTTCTACATTACACTTACAGCATATAATATAATCTCTGTTCGAATCGAACAGAGAGTATATATATTTATGCTAAGACTATGCTCAGTAGGTACTATGGTGGAGATTCATGTATATACACGTGTATGGCCCAATTAACGCGTCTGGGTTTTTTTTCTATCGAGTTTATGAAGCTTGCAGTGCGTACAAAAACACTTCAATGACTTCCTAAAGGCCCAGTCACATATAGAGACTGAACTCAACTCAACAGTCTTAAGGGTTTGAGACTGAACAGTTGCAGACAAACCAGTCTTAAGGAGAAAATGATGAGTGGTCACATATAGAGACTGGATAGTCTTGAGTCTTCTTTCCTCTGCCTATAAACTCAATGATGTGTAGGAAAAAGAGGTGTGTCTATTTGCCTTTATATGATTGGATAATGAACTAAAGACAGTTGAGTTGAGTCTTAAACTATGTCACATATAGAGACTGGGCCATAAAACTGCTTGAGACTGGAGACTATCCAGTCTTAAGGCCGGTCACATATTGAGACTGGGTCTTAAGACTGCTAAAGACTCAAGACTATCCAGTTTTAAATCTTCAACATCTCAAGATTAGAGACCAGACTGATCAGTCTTGAGAAAACCTAAAACTCCAGTTTGAACCCTATGTCACATATCAAAACTATCAGAGACCCAACTCAACTCAACTGTTGAGTTGAGTTCAGTCTCTATATGTGACCGGGCCTTAACTTGCAATACGCAACAATATTAACATGCAGTTCTAAGTGTCGGTCATAACTGACAATGATATTACTTTTCTCCGCAAAAGTCAGATTCAATTGCCAAAGTTGATATTTTAATAAGTATTTTAATCTTGAATATTCCCTCTTGCAGGCGTCGCACCAAGTCCTTGTGACTCTCAACCCTGGTCAGACTCGCTCCGTGGGTGATCCCTACCAGGTAAGTCACTTTCAAATAATTTCTTATGAATTTAATTATTTTACTAACAATGATATGATATTTGCAGGAAAGATTAGAGGCATGATTATACGTCTCTGGTAAGATTCAAATGTAGCACCATTCTCAGATATTGTGTCATTAACCTTTGTTCAAAATCTCTCCTGACATTCAGTCAGTCAGTGTGCGTATTCTTTTATTCTGTTCCTATTTTTCTGGATTTCCCCTTCTTTTATCACCTCGCAGATCTATGTCGATAACAGCCTTTCGGGTTCTAAAGCTTTGTCCCCAGTCGTATTCAATCCTCCCTTGAGTGCTGAGAGTGGCGCCAGTCTCCCACCTCACCCACCAACCCCCACTGCTCAGTTTTAAGGCCAATTTACACCCACTCAGGCTGGCGCTGGGGCTTGGCATGCGGCAACAAAAACAATCCCAAATAAAGTCAATGTTCAGTTGATTTAACTCCTTCCCTGACCTTTGACGTTTTCTGACCGACGTGCGGAACAATCAGGCTTTATTTGGCGGGTGAAAAGTGCACCACTTCACTTAATCATGAGACAAGCTGGCCGGATAGTGGACGTGATGGGCGTCCAGTTACTGACGCCGGTCATTTAAATGTAGTCATTGGATTAGAGTAGTTGTTCTGAAACCTATTAAGTATTTCCATGGAGTTCAACTTTTGTTGGGAATGTTGGCCGATTTTAATCCTCGAAAGCTGGCATAGCGAAAAGATATGATATGTGACCCCACACCACTAAATGAGGCATAAGTCACTGTGTAAGGTTCTGAGATAATGGGAAAATAAGAGAAAAATGTCAAAAAGTCAAAAAAATGAGTTTTCTGCAAAAACCAGCTAAAAAACACCTCAATAATTCAGATAACTAAGATATGTATAGGAATAATTGATTTTACATGCTTATTATGCAGGGTTTCCTGATTGTCATAATTATGGTCTATAGGGATTTATATTGCCATGAAGTTGAGTCAAATCTTTAAGGCCATTTTTCTCTAATTACCATTTTGTGATACATTGTACTTCAAACAATCATAACTCGAGTTCTAGAAATGATAGAAACATAATTCTCTCACCATTATAAAGGTTATGTCATCTTCTCCAAGGATCTGCCAAAAGCTCAAAAGATCATGTCTGCGACTTATGCCTCATTATGTGGTGGGGGGTCACATATGATCTATTATGATTTGTGAAATCAATCTGGATATAAACTGTTTTCAAATAAGCTCATGTTGATCTGCATTGAGGTGAAATACTATTTGAATCTCAATGTATTTCTCTTGAATGTTTCACGCCTATCACTGTTGAACACGTCAGTAGTGTACTCAGAGTCGACTATATATAATTGCGATAATGGTTTCAATGCATGCTATTGGTATTTAGCAGTAACATTTAGAAGTTATTTTCGGGAGGTGTCAATTTGTGGGGAGATATTTTATCTTAAATGAAAATAAGCGTTTGAACCTAGACTTTTCATGATTCAACTTCCGAGTAAATGAGCGTCAAGATATTCATGTAACAACGTGATGCATGCCTAAGGAACATATGGCAATACATTCTAAATTGTTGTCAACTGGTGTGACTAAACAAACTGGTCTGAACTTGCATTTATGGAAAAAGAAATCGATGGGAAGACTTTCACCTCCTGTATATATGCTACCTTTAATTAAATCAGAAATTAGGGAGATTAGATAGTAGTCATTGATTAAGTGGATGTATGGAGGAATTTTTTTTTTTTTTTTGACACTACCAACTCTGATTTACCTACTTCATCTCTTCGACCACTTATATTTTTGTGTTTCTCAGATGACATTGGTTTCATTGGCTTGAAAGCGAACAATAATTCTGGTGTTGTCAAGCATTCCATGCCATCGCGCTGAGGCAAGGTTGCCACACGTCAGGAATAAATCAAGGGGAAGTGTTATGTGCTGATCATCGACACATTTGAGATAAATAGTTAACTAATGATTTTGAAAACCGTCAGGGAAAAATGATCTCTAACAAAGTCATTTACCCATAAGATCTATGATGAAAGATATATAATACGCCATAGTGTCAGTTTACTTGATGGTCATCATGTATTTGTAGATCAATTTCAATATGACTATGACAATGACAACTTATTGAACTAAAAGGCTTGCGCCATTGTCGTTATGTCCCAGCACAATCCGAATTAGGTGTGTAAGTTCCAAATGAAAATATTTCTGTTATACTTTCTTGTAGCAACTTCTTTGTAGCTCACCTTTGATATCTTGTCAGGAAAACGTTAGGGTAATTTTTGTGTCACGCAATATTTTCATGATCTAAATATACCAATACAGTTTATCCTGATATTCTTCGCTCATGCATGTCTCAATTAAGATCATTTTCAGTTAAATTGAGCATCACTTTTGCAATGTGCCATCATTAGTGTTGCATTGTACACCTTTTGTCTAGAAACAACACAAACGGGGGATTTCAGAATGAAAATGACTTTTTAGACAACGATGTTTTATTTTTTTTTTCTATTTTTATTTTCAAATTCAAATTACCAATTGTCATGGTTTGGAGACCCAGTGAAGTTGAGAGTTTAAAGCAGCCCTAATGAGAGGGGGCCACGCGCAGACAGGCACCAGACAGTCTGATAAAACAGGGCTGGAGGTGAGTCAGCGCGCCGCCTAGTGGCGTCATCAGTCACCAGCCTGTCGGACCCTAATCCTTGCCCCCTGTTCCCCGCTCAACCCTCATCACAGGGTCACTGATGAGGCGGGGTTCAGCACGAGGAGTGAGGGAGATTGGGGTTTGAATTTCAGCAGGTACATTGCAACGGAATCGTGGTGTGATGAATAAATACATATTTTGTGTATGTTTTTATTCATTGTGAAACCTTTCTAATTGTTAACTAAACTTAAAAGGGTAATTGTTAATGTCTAAATTAGAATTGCACTTTTGTTTTATGGTTGCTAGTTGCAATCTGTGCATACGGTTCCTTGAACCTTCTGTGAAGAGCTGTCAGTGTCATTGTCAATCACAATGTGATTGGCAATTGACAAATCAGACGGGGTCAGGAAGGGGGGAAACTTGTGGTGTATTGTTAAGTCACCAATAATAGTAGTACCTCCTCCTATCCCTTTCACTACCCCTGCCTCTATTGGCACGAGGCCTTCTTCCCGCTATGCAGTTCCAGCCCCCTACACCATAACCCTAGGTAACTGTCTGACATTCTACATTTTTAGCCAGGACCACTCACCTAACTACCACCTGCTAATGACTGATCGCTTGGCTAGGCTTTCTGCCAAGGTGGTTATGTACGAGTAGGTGTCTAGGTATTCATGCAAGGGGTTAGAAGTCTCTTTGCGTGGATTGCGTGTGCAGGAGCAATAAGCACCGTTATTGTTAACCTCCCACACTCCCTACACCCACACACCATGCCCAACAAATATCCCATGTTTAAGAGAAACTTGTCAGGTATTTGTAAGTCAGTAACTATCGCCCCCTTCGTCTTTTATTGGTTCTGGCTAAATGCATCAATACGGATTTTCCGTTCAAATCATCGTTAAGCTCAGTCCGACGGCATACACATTCTACCCCCTGTGTTTCCAGGTTTGCAATACATGGGGCGATGGGGGGGAGGAGACTCCATTATCATTTTTAATGGGGAATGTTTTTGTTTGCGACAAATAGTACCTAAGAAATCAGAGCTTACATAGCTTATTATGGCTTAAACTTGTTATCACCTTAATTTGGACTTAATTTAGAATCTGAAGAATTTCGTTGTTTTTTGTTGTAATTTTGGTTTTCATTTCCATACTGCAAAATCAGTCTGCCTCTGGATAAATGACATTAACAGACGAATGCCCTACGCTGTACACCATATTTATTTTTTTAATTTTATTAGTGTTCCAGGATGTTTAAGAAGTTGGACATTTCTGTATGTTGGCCTTTTGTTTTAGTCGGCAGTAGGAGATTGGGGTCACAGGTTGGGCATGCAAACGAGCCGACGGAACTGTTATATACCCCGATACAATTATACTGTAATCTGATAATGTTCTATGGTTCTCAAGCAGATCAAACATTCAAGTTTTAACGGTCTGAAATAATCGCTGATTCATATTCCGTACAGCAGCCTGTCTATCAGACAGAAAGGTCACTCGTGGGTCAGTCAATTAGTTAGATCAAAGAGTCTGGGAGGGTCGGTATACAGGTTATGTAAGACTATTATTCCGAGTTACTTATCTATAATAAAGTGGTGTGAGTGAACCAGGGGTGTGGCGCATTGAGCTCCTATTGATTAGTGACATGAAGCAGACAAGGCGCAGTCACCCGTACGGCTGTCTTGGCAATACCTATACGCAGCTTGTATTAACGCGTATGGGAGTTTATTGTTTAAGTTATTGATTTTTTTGATTTTTTTTTTAGGTTCTTGGATTGTTCTTTCCTAATCCATAATTGCCAGGCGTGCAGCAGAATACGTCGTATCACTTTTTGTCGTTGCATCAGATTCATGATCAGTCAAATACACGGTTGAACGTTGTTTAACCCGTTAATAATCCGATTTACATTTCTCTTCCCCAGATGAGCTGCTAGTGGCGCCTCCAGCTTTCCTGACTTGACCGTTCGCATTGCCACGATGCCGTTTTTTAGCAAGTCTCAGAAGACCCCCCAGGAGGTGGTGAAAACGCTGCGCGATAGTCTCCGCGCAGTGTCTGAGAAGGACCGCCGCAGTCCCAAGGTAGGTAGCTGTAGTACAGATGATGTGACTTGCTATTTAGGGGCCGTCCATAAGTGACGTCATGCTATTTTTGACCATTTTTGACCCCCCCCCCCCCCCCCCCCCCCCCCCCCTCCCCCCTTCGTCATGCTTTTACTATAGGAATGTATAGGGGCCTGAAAAGGCATATTTCTAATTTTTCAACTTGTACTGATACTAGATAATACTATGTATTGCAAGACAGGATCAGTAGGGCATGTTGTCCATGTCTAATTTGATTCTTTTTATGCAGCATGTAACTGAATAGGGTTAGAAAGATGTGTCCATGTAATAAACGGAAGGGAAAACAGAGTCTTTAAAAAAAAAGCATTCCATATCTTTACATCTAGCAACCCTTACTACCGAACTCGTACGCATATTGAGGTAGAAAATGATTGCTGATTAAGTTCAAACCCTGTGATTCGTTTAGGCCGGAGAAGACATTTCCAAGATGTTACAGATCATGAAGAACATCCTGTACGGGAGCGGCGACATGGAGCCCGCCCCTGAGAGCTGCGCCATCCTGGCCCAGGAGGTGTACAACTGTGACCTCCTCATCATACTCATCCAGAAACTCAACCTCATCGACTTCGAGGTGAGTCGGCGTGCCACAAAAAAAATAATATCCAGCACCGTTTTGTATGCTCATACGTTTCACGTTTTTTCGGGGCTGCTAACCTTACCTATGGTTGAACAATCCTGATTTTCTAGTGATTAATAATCCCTTCAATCAGCTATTAGAAACTCTACGAAATAAATACAGAGATTTCCCTAACTAAACATGTGTTCCAACAAATTTGCGGACATTTTGTCAGACTAGTATTTCGTAATGCATTGTAATCAACTGCTGTAATCTAGTCCTAATGGTGGTGAGATCTTTGCAGCTGCTGCCACCTGGTATCATGCCGAGTAACTAAGTATCTGGGCGCATTTCATCGTAACTGATTTTCGTGATGAGTTTAACCGCCTCGAATTTGATTAATGTCTCATAATTCTTGATTCTGTCTCTTGCCAAAAGTAGGGATATCATTTCAAAATAAGATGATAAAAAGAAATTTTAGGAATAGTTACTTTGATTAAAAGACAGGATAAACATGAATGAGACACTAGTCAGAATTCACATGATTAGCCTAATCACTGATATCAGTTAAGAAATATACCCCCTGGTCATTCAAAGGTCGCATCTACTTCTCATGCAAATTACGAGGCACGAACAACTTAAGTAGGTGTTGATCATTAGCAGAAAAATGCAGGTTTTCTAATAGATCGATATTACTGCCTTTCAGGGGAAGAAAGACGTTGCACAGGTCTTCAACAACTTATTGCGGAGACAAATTGGCACCAGATCACCAACTGTAGAATATATCGTCACCCGGCCAGAGATTCTAGAAGAACTAATAAAAGGGTGAGTTTAGGAAGGTAACTTTATTCATAGCAGTTGTATGAACAAATACATCTTTCAACAGTTTTCCAAATCGCGAAGGAATACAATTTCATTAGGTTTTAGGCAAACTTTAGATGACTATATAGACGGTATAAAACGTTATCACTTTTTATACAAACCGGTAAAATTGAGCTTTTAACCTTGATCGACTTTTAAAACATGTGACAACTTTCTGTGTTTTAATTAATTAAATCAATCCAAAATGACTAAAAATGTGGATACCCGTGTTTAAAACTAGATGCGACGTTATAGAAGTGCAGGTAGATAATTGCTTGTCATTTGAATCCATCATTTCAGATATGAAAACCAGGAAATTGCGTTGAATTGTGGCATGATGTTGAGAGAGTGCTGTCGTCACGAGCCGCTCGCCAGAATCATGCTCAATAGTGAGCTGTTCTACAACTTCTTTAGCTACGTCGAACTGTCCACTTTTGATATTGCATCTGATGCCTTTTCTACATTTAAAGTAAGGATTAGTTGTTTGAAAATTGTTTCTTGCCTGTGAAGATAAAATTCAAGAATGAATTTAAATCTTAAGTGTCGTAAAGTTTTTAATTGACTATAGTTAAACACAGTGAAAGGCCTGTAAATCCTGATGAAAGCAAAAGTCAAACCTGTATTATGTTTAATCAGTGGATAGCAAGCGATTTAATAAGGTGTGTAGATTTATGCGATACAAAGAGAGTTCATCTTTGACACGTTAACCTACTTCTAATGTATGATTGATGTTATGTTTGGACGAGCTCATGTTAATATTCCGTTGTGTCATTTTTCTATGCAAGATTTTAATCTTACTGTACATATATTGCTCCTCTTTTTCAGGAATTGTTAACGCGGCACAAACTCTTATGTGCGGAATTCCTGGAGATGAACTACGATAAGGTATTTGAAAAATACCAAAAACTTCTCAACTCGGACAACTATGTGACGAGAAGACAAGCCCTTAAGGTAAGTACTGTAACCCACGGTTCAAAGGTTAAAGTCTTAGGGAAGCATGACGTTCGATTCCCCTACTCGTAAATGGGTGGCTGACGATTCTTTTGCACTTAATAGACTTGAACAATCTGTCTCGCCTGAGCGCGGATGCAGAAAAGAAAATTAACGACACTTTCCACTTGCAGAGGTCCAGGATCTGTTTCTTATAGTGTACTTAAGGGAAACATATCATACCCATTTGAAACCTAGAGCAGTTGTGCGATTTGTTCTCCAAACTAGCTTTAGTACCAGTGGTAGAAAATTGAGATGAAGATTGAAAAGATAATTTCAGGCATAATTCCTTGGTTTTCGACCCAAGGATATAATATATATAAATACATGTATGCATCGCACAAGGTCTATCTTATAAGATCCTCCAGTTCATGAAGGATTGATGGTCTAACATACTCACCTCTATGATCAACGAATGACTTCATACCACGCATAGTGTTTTAGGGATTGCCTTCAATGTGATCGTACGTTCCGTTTCAGTTGCTGGGAGAGCTGCTCCTGGACCGACATAACTTCACTACGATGACGCGATACATTAGCAACCCGGAGAACCTGAAACTGATGATGAACATGTTGCGGGAAAGTAGTCGCAACATTCAGTTTGAGGCCTTCCACGTGTTTAAGGTACGAGTATTTCCTAAAGAAAGGCGATTTTATTACTTCGAAATAATGTTTTTCTAATACAAATTCTAAAATCAACGATATAGTTATGTACGAAATGACGATGTTAGGAACTATTTTTTCGAAAGAAAGTATTCCTTTAAAGTTAAATGGCCGAACCAAACGTTTTGTTTCATGCATAGTATAAATTTCCTGGATAATATTCGTTTAAAAAATATATATACATAACAATATTTTTTACGATGGGGGCGTGAACTAGCACATAGTGACAACTCATTGTATTGGCACTTGGCATTAATAACATCCCTATTTCCCTCTCTCCCCAGGTCTTCGTTGCCAACCCCAACAAGCCGCGGGCCATTTTGGACATCTTACTGCGGAACCAGGATAAGCTGGTGGACTTCTTGTCCAAGTTCCACACAGACCGGTCGGAGGACGAACAGTTCAACGACGAGAAGGCCTACCTGATTAAACAGATCAAGGAACTCAAGGCCGACGACCCTTAATGCAAGGCCGAACCACTAGACATTTACCTATAATAGTACTTGGATAGAGAGACGACTGTCAGAGAGGGACTCCGAGGTGGTTGTCCGACCGACCGACCGACACACAGCCCGCCCCGATACACACACAAAATGATGTAAACTCCCTCCCTGTCCTCTGTATAGGCACCGTCTTTTTATTACGTCAGCAGTGGGGTTTACAGTAGAGCATTCCTCTCGAGAGAAGGAGAGACAATTCCTAATCCCTGCTTAGACTTAAACGACTAATGACGAAGGAAATCAAATAATTGAAGTATGGTAACTGCTGTTCATGCTTTCTAGCTTCTAGTTGTTGAAGCTAAGAGTCAGTATTTAAATATTTAATAAGGTTTTCTAATTCTCTATAAAGGAGTATTCCGATAATCAGCCGTTTTAAGAGGTGGTAAATCGGGTGATAAATGAGTTTCTGTAGGCCCATGATGCACCAAAACGATGGCTGGGGAGATAGAAAGATACATAACTGAGGGCTTCTACGTCCTTTCTGAATACTTTGGGAAAGTAATACGAGATGATTTTGTGGCCCTGGAAAGGGACCTCTTTGACCTATTCGATAGAGTGTATGCATTCTTTTTATATTTTGCCTTGTGAACACGTTGGCGGATTCTAGGAGAGAGCTAGCAAGAGATGTACATCAAAATACACTCTCCTTGTAATCTTAGATAGGTTCGATTCTATTCACAATATTTCAGAAATACTTCCCTAGAGCCGGACCAATAGAAAAGATGTATTTATTCTAAATTTTCCTCGCTACTGGAGAAGAAGTAGATCTTTGGTTGCAGTTTGCCGCGCTCTGTAGCGATAGAATGAGTTGTGCATGTGGGGGTCACTGTATAACTACCCCGTGACGTGTGCAGTTACAGCCTCTAAACCACTAAACCTATGTTCCTATGGAACCCCATAACAGCGTGTTTTGATGCATCGCCTCCCTTCTCAATGTGCCACATCATAGCTCACCCGACCTTAGGTAAAACAAAGTAAAACTTTATCATTCAATTTAGTGTTCACGCTAAGTTTGGTCGATTTAATATAGGTATGAATATAAGTATATATATATATGAGAGAGATGCATATATATATGACAAACTAAACAACATATCTGGTGCCCACTTTGCTGGTTTGTATCTGTAGTGTAGAGTGTGCTCACTGCATGCTCTCTGCATTGTAAGCGCGGGTGATAAAGGCTAACATGTGGTTCAGTAAGTAGCAAAGCCTGTGCCTACTTCACACATCTACCAATCTGGTGAAGCTGTTTTTAGGTAGACGTATTATCATCAATGGTGTGTTTGGCGCACGTGTATTCAAACAAAACCTAACCGAGGTTGGTTCTAGAATCAATTCTGTATATTGGCTGATTTGACATGAAGGTTACAATGTTATTTTTTCACATCCATCGACAGAAACGAAGAGTTCAGCATCGCTTATTCATATTTAGGTGTTGGATGTACAAACTGTAAATTCCTATATAAGAAAGGTCCAAAATTTATTCATCAATTACCAAAAATCAAAGTGGTGTATATAGCGAAAGTCCAAGCGATATTTACATAGATCCTTGGTTCTGATTTGATATTTAGCTCCACATGTTCCAGTGTATTTAGTCTCGATATGCGGAAGATTTGAAATAATGTTCAGACGTTCTTATCAGAAATGTGACCAAGCACATAACACGAGCTGTAGATCAGTTTTACAGTGTTTGTCCATTCGCTTTCGCGTTTGTCTATGTCAGGCTTCAAGCTTCGAAAGAGTTTTGGCAAGTAGTGTGGTGTCTTGCAAAGAAAAGACATTGTATTCCTTGTATATCTTAATACGTATTCCTCATTTGATCTTAATCCCATCATCCAATAGATTTCGATTGACAACCTCAGATTTTCATATCTTGTTCAATAATTTTTCTTTTACAATGTCAGTCATCAACATTCTATGGCCAAAGGCTCATACTGTGGGAGGCATAACAGAGATCCTAGTTCCATTCTTATGACAGAAAATCAGATTGCCAGCGGTAATGCGATTTAGTTAATGACTTATAATTGAAAAAAAAACTTAATTGAATTTTAGGAGTGATCATATTCGGTCAATTTAAATTTTCCAAAAAAGATTGTTACAAATTTTATTCGTCTATATTCCGGTATTCAAAACTGCCCCCCACAAAGTAATGTAAAAACTGATTAAAAAAACTACAATCCAGTTGAGATTGAAGGTCGGACAGAGCGACCTGTTAAGAATTGATTTTGCTAAATAAGACTTTGAAGCCAACACAATGCAAGGGTTTGAAGTGATTGTAGCAACTGTATGGGTAAAGTTATCACCATCTTGTGTAAATAGTATCTACCCTTAATTGGGTCTACCTTGTCTCCAAACAATGGTACCGTATTACTGTATTTTAACGTCTTCAAACATGTATTCTGATGAAAAGAAAGGACAAAGAGGGAGAGGATTATATTTTAATTTGTTACATGGAGAATACCGTGACTTGGACTTGATGGCCTATCAGTATGGTTCATTTGAAGAAGGAACATGAATTGTTAGTATTTACTGTAAAGACTAGATTGTAAACTAAACAGAAATATCATTTATTATGGTTTGTATCTCATACTATACTTTACTACTTCGTGCTAGTCTACGGAAATCATCCTAACATATGGAAGCATATGAATCTCAATAATAACTTGGTTATTCTGGACAGCATCACTTAAAATATATATATTTGGATAGCATAATTTAGTTACCGGTCAATGTTTTAAAAGGTGCATCAGCGATTGTGAAATGAGATGTCATTTTATTCAGTACAATTATTCCAGCAAATGTCATAACTAGTATTGATGACAGTGACTCCAGAAATATTATTAGATTCTGTAAAAACTTCTGTTTTAGGTGTTAAAATGGTATTTAGTGACTACTGAATACAAGTATTTATTTCTAATCGTTTGTTCATGTATTTCTGGGCCATTGAGCTAATGGCAAGTAAAATGCTGCACATACATAGGTGTTGCACCGTAATTCATCTCTATTCCACATTGGTGCTTCCTGTGTGGTCAAGCATAGGTTAATTGAAGTCTAAGCATTTGCATTTTTAAATATGATAAGTTGTAGTATTCCAAACATCCTGTGTACTCAACAACTACAATTGATTCTTAGAGTAACACAGATATGTTGAGCAGATAATTCTGTCCAGTCACTTATCAAGTGTAAAACCAAGCAAGATCATTAAAAATCTGTTAGTCAACTGAAGTGTACGACATCATAAATTAATATTAAACTATCATTATGATACCAACTTTGTTCTTAAGTTTGACTTTGCATAATTTTTCTTATTTTGGTTAGATAAATAATGATGATAATGGCTCATAGTATTTTTGATAAAACGCATTAATAGTTTTACGATTTTGTTACCATCAATTTAAATTGTTAAATAAGTTATTGTTCAGGTTTCTCTTAAAGTAAGACAGATTAAATTGGCATTCCACTTACCATGAAGACTAGAGAATCTCTTACCTATTGAATTACTTTCAGACACTGTTTAAACAAAGGGTGGAATTCATAATACTTGTCATTTTGTAAATAGAGTAAAGCAAGTAAACAAAAGAAGCTTACCAGTGAGGCTGCATTTCAATGCATATAATAAATGAATGAACATACATAAATTATGTACTGAAAACGCAGATAGTTTCGTATTTATATTTCGCCTGTCGTTGAAAGTGAATCGCTGAATCAAGTCGATGCGGTGGGCGAAATCCTAAGTGGGGATGTTGTTTATTCGCCTGGCACGACGGCAACCTACCTATTCAATTTAATGGGATTTTCTTTATCGCCGGTAACTAGTGGTATAAATCTTGTTTTGCTAGTGTCTGTCTAATTTCTATTGGATGTTCATGTCAAACTTCGTTCGCCGGTCACTAGCGGGACGCCGGAAATATGATTTCGTCTGCTCGTAACTTTCCGCTTCATCTGAGTTAATGCGGGAACTAGCGTCTTCTCCGGTGCCGAGCTAGAGGCCACGCCGTTCGCGCATACAAGGCGAGTTCGGCTGAGTTTATCGAATCGGCCGTGATGTATTGTGCGCGTATCTTTTAACATTAGTTTCCGTTTCCGACCGTAATCCCGTTTGTATAACTTGTGAATTTTCGCACAGTTTAGTTAATAACATTTCTATGTGTATTTAGTATCACGGTTCAAAGAGCCAAAGCTAGTATGGTTCCGTTGTAGATATTTTTGTATTCCACAGACCCCAATCAAGAAAATGTATACAGTGCGAATTTAATTGCAGCTAAAGTATTGATCATTGAATGTTTTCAAGCTTTAAATCAAAATTGACCTGTAAAGGCCTTATCGCAGTGGCGCCATTTTTCTGGATTTTTATCATGTTGGTATGACAATTTTAGTTTGGCTTTCTGTTTTCTAAATCACTCCTTTTTACCTTTGACACTATTCCTCTACCAATACAAAGCCTTTTAGATAC
The DNA here is from genome assembly GCA_936440205.1 of Lepidonotus clava. NCBI lineage: Eukaryota > Metazoa > Annelida > Polychaeta > Phyllodocida > Polynoidae > Lepidonotus > Lepidonotus clava. Next base: position 24,611,711 of record OW387148.1, read on the forward strand.
GAAATTGACCTTTTCCTCGAATAGCTTGCACGTTTTCTGATTCTTTCCCCACCATCTGGAGCACTACGCCTATGGAAAAATTATGGAAAATTGATAAAAATCTGAATGCATAATACGTCATCTAATCTGTATCTAGCCGCTTTTATTTTATAAATTCAAAGTTCTGTAAAGAAAAGTTCTCACAGACTAGTGTTATGTAGTAAAAAGCTTGGATATTATTGTTGGTCATGAAAAATATTAATTTACTTTCTCCAGAAATTGCACTGTCTGATATTGAAACTCGACATCAGGGCCCATGTGCATCTTAGGGATACGTTTAGTGTGAATAAGACACTTGGTGCCATTCACTCTTAGAAATAACAGGAAAGGTTATGGACCTCAGTAACAATGTTTTTCACTATTAATTTTGAAGTAGCAGGAGAGAAAAAGTGCATGGGAAAACGCAGTGATTTTGGGTATTTGGTCAAATCGGGTTCCAGATTTCCTGATTCTTCGTGACTCATCCTCCCTCCCTCTGGTCTATTCAACATTAGCAGAGTAGAAGCTTGTTGTAACGATTTCTTTTTCTTTATCATAGAATCTTCATTCGTTTATGATTATCACAAACTGCCTTTTGCACAAAAAGGATAATGTTTTCATGTTATCCTTACAACAATAAAATAGTAATTTTATTAATTATTGACTGCCATAAATACCTTTAAAATGTATACACCCCGGTAGGCCTACGTTGTAATGTAATAGGTACAATGAGATTTTTGACTGGCAATAGTTTTTTACTCCCGACAACAAATTTGCCCTATTTGCACAGTGCAACGAATTAGAAAATTATTTTTATTAAGTGTATTTTGTACATGAAAAAACTAAAACTGTTATTGTGACACATTTGGCAGTGAAAGAGTAGGGACATTGAATGCATTTTGATTTTGATTTTATAGAAAATTACGAAATATTACTGTTATTACAGGAAAGTTGAAATATATCATGTAAAAGATGAATGTAATGAGTAATGTAAGCCTTAATTGTTACAGACAGACATGTAATTCTTACGCCCTCATCAACAATTGTAGAAAACCGGCTGCAAATGTGTTTACCACAGAACATTCATTCCCTCATTGGCATTTATTGTTAGGTTGAAAATTTCCCAGCTTATTATATACATTAACAACGTAATCTGTTCTGTCGTAGAAAAGGCAATCATGTCACCATTAAAATTGTCCATTTCTATACTCGGCAGCTTGTCATCAGTCAAAAGACATTGGCTCTGTCTGTGTGCCTATTGTTCTTTCAGAGATAGGGTCGGTGGCTGTTGATTGTGTAACCATAAGGTTAGTGTCTGTCGACTCTGTATCCATAGGTTCGGTGGCTGTTGATTCTGTAGTCCTACACTCGGCGGCTTTTGCCTCTGCAGCTCGTTCTCTTGCAGCCACTGACTTCTCCTCTAAGATAAGTCTGCACATTGCCTTGTGCTCGGGCCAGTTAAACTTCTGACACTCCCGGGAGCAATAGTCAACCGTCAAACAACGGCCACACTTCCTATGCTGCCCAATGCTGCTACATACGTAACATTTCGACAAGATAGGAACGAAGACCTTCTTCACTGCAAGTCCCACGCCTGTTCTGTTTTCTTTTAACTTCACTTCTCTATAACGCACGGCCTTTGATTCCTCACCAGGGAAATAAATTGAAAGTTCCTCTTTTGTGTTGTCCAAATCTGCTTTGTTGGCATCTTTTTCCTCCGTCGTGGGCGCCGGTTGGGTTCCCTTCTTAGCTTGTGCTTTCTGTGAATTAACCATCTCGTTGTACTCTGTGAGTTTAGATGCCGTGTTTTTGGTCTGTTTTATCCGCTCAGCGTCGGGGAAGGGAACTGAGCTAACAGAAGGTGAGTCTTTCCCGGTACGTAGCACGTTCATGATGCCCTTCAGGGGGTCGCCACCGTCCTCCTTACCCCCCATAGACGCCACTATGTAACTGCCGTCCTTATCCTTTATCTCTAGAACACTGGATAGGCTGGACAGGTCCTCTGGTAGGTGTTCCAATGGCGGTCGGGGTACATTGTTCTTTCCCCGGGGAGGGCGTGCATCCGACCCAGCAGTTTTCTTGGAAGGTTTGGCGAACAGGAACTCTAAATCATCGTAGTCATCTTTCTTGGGACTATTCCTCTTTTCGGTTTTTCGCGGAGGAACGCGGGTTGTTTCCATCCGCGAAATCCCATCCGAATCGTACATGATGCGCACTTCGATCTTGGGTTCCCGCGGATCCACCGGTCTCTTCGCCGTCTCTTTATCCGACACGAACATGTCGAGCAGCTCGTCCGCTGTCATCTGCACGGCCACAGTGGCCTTAGGGCCTGTGAAGAGTTGGTTGACCCTACTGGCCGCCTCGTCCTTCGCCCCGCCCCTCTTGGCCAGCTCCACCCGCAGGTCGAGGTCTTCAATCAGCGGCTTCTCCTTCTTCCTCCCACTGCGGATGTCCACGTCAACATCATCCTCAGGCTCGAGCAGCTCGCCCGTTTCTGGGTCAAAGGGCACGTTGCGCTCACAGTTGTGTTTGCGGTACTCGGCGAAGGCCCTACCGAAGTGCTCCACAGTGGCCCTCCTGACTATATCGGCCGGGTCCTCCTCGGCGGCGTAGAGGAAGCAGCTGTTGAGGCCCTGAGCAGTTCGCTCGAGTCGCTCAATGTACTCCAGCTCAGTGATCAAGTCCTCCCCGTCAGGGATCATAATGATGTGCATATTGTAGCGTGTCTCTATACCGTCCTTCTTATTGTGCAGTTCCCTCTTGGTCATCGTCGACAAGGGCCTGCCAGGATTTCTTAGCTTCTCCTTTTCCTTCTTATCCTTCGCCTTCCTCGACTTTAATCTCCCCGCAATGTCAAAGCTATCGACAAAAGACGTTTTGTTTTCAATCCTCAAATACCTCTTTCCTTCTGTCCCAAAATACTTGAGGTACGTCATCATGGCCTTCAACCTGATGCTGTGTTCAGGCTTGTGTTTGAACTTCTCCTCACCCCTAGGCCTAATCCTCTTATAATCCACTGGATGATAAGTCAGATCTGTGCAGGCGGCGACTAAATTAGACCGCCACTGTCGGCACGCCCACAGGTAATACATCCACCACACACAGTCCTCCTTAAAGTAGATATTCAGGCAGGTGTGGTACATAGGCTTGTGCTTAATGAAGATCTTGATGACCTCCTCGTAGTGCCTGCCGTCGGCACAGTCGAGCAGGCGGTCCTGGAGGCCGACGACTAGGTTGCGAACGATGTGGGGCAGGTCGGGGAGGCGGGTCATGAACTGGAGGATGTCCACCATCCAGCAGAGGTCGAAGCGGACGGGGAACATGTCCTGGTACATCAGCAGCTTGATGATGTGCTCGTTGGTCCGGAACAGCACCGCACCCCTCTTCACTGTAATCAAAAAGTATAGTTATGTTTAATTAAGAATTGACCAACTTTGAATGTCTATAATAAATTTCAAAGTCTACAACAAGCCGTCGTTGAGTTAGATGTTCTCCACAATATGTTATTGTTTAATTAAGATGTATTTATTAAACAAGTATACCTACCTTATAATAAGTATTTATATTTTTTTACTTATACCGACTACTGACCATGATTGTGGATAGAGTAAAAGACAACATATCTCAACAAGTTCCCCTCCGCCCCCATGGGCTACTGTGGATGGGGCTTCTGCCCCTGGGAAGAATAGACCCCCAATAGCCCCTGCTGATTGTGTAAGGTGATGATAGGGGGAGAACCAGCACTGACAAAGTGGTTCTTTGGGTTCAATTTCCAGTTGGTGCTGGGTTCACCAAGGAATGAGTACCGGTTTATGTTTGCAATGTTTCCGATATTATAAGATCGATAGCTCCTTCACGATTGAAAATCAGTAATTTGAAAATAGTATGTCAACGCCTTACGCTTTTTCATGTGTTGTACATACAGTTTCCAATAGCTTCATCACGTCATAATTTGATAATTGTATTCTGACAACTTCAAGTTAGTCCGAGATGCCCAGACCCAACGTTCACACTCAGGTGACAGTTAGAGTCTCGAACTACTTCAAGTATGAAAATGAGAAGAGAGATACTCACTGATCTGCCTCTCCAGAATGGTGTCCCGGGAGGAGTCATCAGCAAAGGAGGCAGCCATTTTCTGGAATATGAAAAGAAAACTGATTAAGTGTAAGCACTTTGCAGCATTGGAGCCTTCTATCCCCTCTTCTGTTTTATACACACGTACAGTAAAGTCTTCCGGGCACAGTCCTTAATGCTATCTTATCGGTGTTCTCATCCAAATTTGCTTAAAGAAAGTGTGTCAACAACATTGTCCTCTATATTATGAGTGAGGAGATATAGAAGCCTGGTAACAAACTACTTGATAATAAAGATCCAGGTCAGTCACTCCCGACAATATCAGACGAATAGTTGATCCAACAATTATTATTACTGGGTATGAAAATTGAAATTATTTTTGTCTTTGGGATGGTGGTCACTATGTACTTTCCAATTATTCCGCAATAGCATCCCTATTACTCAGATCTCTTATTTGAACACATTTAATTACAATTATCTAATATTTCTACCTTCTAAGCATAATTGCAATTTCACTGCATGGAATTATCTTTAGCAATGTCATATGGGGATATCTATACGTATTATCCCTGACCTGACTCATGATATTGTACTGTTACATTAATGTCTCACAGAATAGGCCAATATTATGGTAACTTCCGAGCCTTTCTTGAAGGACAGCCGACCCACCTTTCACCCGTATAAGTCGTATAACAAGCAAGCCGCTGCTGACAGTGACAACTCAATTTTTTTTTTTTTTTGGTTTATTAACGTAAACATCATCAGGGTTACCCCTGGTTTTCAGATGGTCACAACATAATAAGTTATAGTATAAATAGAACATATCATACAGGTTGTAGTGTAATCACAAGTACATTATGTTACACATTAATTGGTTTAACATTGCGACATAGGTTTAACATACAGGTTCTATTATCTACAGCAATTCCTCATACATATCATAATATCCATTCATATACATTGCAAATATATTCCTGCATACTGAATGCTGAATTTTTGCCTCTAGGTTATTCCACAGTTCTGAGCCTTTATAAAATGGGCTTGTCAAAAAATGGGTATTACATTTGCCAGGTATTTTGAAAAGCACCTTAGATGAACTTCTTGTAGCTCTTACAGGTTCATATATATTGGCTGGTTTCTTACTATGTAGAAACATCAATTTCATTAGTTGGATTATTCTTCTTTGTTCAAGGCTAAGAAGGCATGTTCTGTTATGTAAGGTACAAACTGGTATATGGTCTAATAAATTTACTTTTAAGCAAATTCTTAATGCATTGTTTTGTAAAACCTGTAATTCTTTCTTTTGGCCAGCATTATTTGATATTAACACAAAACCACTATAGTCAAGTACTGGAAGGATCGTTTGTTTATATATCTTAATAGCCGTGTCTATATTCACAGAACGTCTTATTTTAGATAATTTAAACAATCGGTCACCCGCCAACTTCTTCACATTCTTATAATTGGCCTTGTAGTTAAGATTCTGATCAATTATTATACCCAAATATTTAAAGTGCTGTACAGATGATATCTGTCTATTGCCTGCATTAAAAGGGGTGTGGTCGACCAATCTATCTATAGATGTTTTTCTACCTACAAAGAGACTCTTTGTTTTATCAATATTCAATAATAAAGCATTTCTATGACCCCATTCAATAAATCTAGACAGATCACTTTGTATTGCATTTACAATTTCATCTTGTTTGTTTGCGGAACAATATAAGACACAGTCATCAGCAAACATACTTATTTCAACATTATGTAACATAGATACAACATCATTAATATAGAAGATGAATAATATTGGCCCTAGGATCGTACCCTGCGGAATGCCTGATAATACAGTAGATGCACTAGATTTTTCTCCATTAATTTGAACAGTCTGGGTCCGTGTCAAATAGCTTTTAAACCAGGATATAGATTTATGACTGAATCCAAATTTCAATAATTTATGTAACAGTATACAATGGTTTACAGAATCAAAAGCCTTCCTCACATCGAGGAAAAGGAGGCCAGTTATTGAGTCGTTATTCATAGCTTCATGTAAGTCCTTGATTAAATCAAAAACGGCTTCCTGAGTTGACCTGTTAGGTAAGAAACCATACTGTCTATCACTGAGGTAATTTCTATTTTGAAGTAAGTTTAGGAACCTTTTGTGAATTAATTTTTCTAGTAATTTTGCTGGTAAAGGTGTTTGCGTTATGGGACGCCAATTTGAAGGGTTAGTCATGTCACCACCTTTAGGTAGTAAGGTAATATTCCCAATGGCCCATTTTCTAGGAAATGTAGATGTTACTATCGAGACATTAAAAAGGTGACAAAGTTGTTCTGGAATATGCACAAACAAATCCTTAATTATGGTAGCACGCAGATTACCAATGCAAGCATCTTTTGATGTATCGATACATTTCAAAATCTTATTAACCTCATTTATTGTCACCTTTTCAAAATCATAATTACCATATTCATAATCACGAGTAAATTCGTCTGTGTTAATTTTCAATTGATTCCCTATATCAACCACCATTTTCCCTCTTCATCTTTAAACATTTTTTCTCTTCGTCTCCCCGCACTTCGTTAATTCCCAAAACTCCATAAAAGTTTATGAAACTTTTCCATAAATTCATGCATTTCAAACCATAAACTTACATGGAAATCTAAGTTTGGGGTCACACTTAAGTTTCCTGTTGAGTAATCGTTGGAATAAGCTTCTAAAAAGCGGTTTAACATGGGGGCCCTTGATGGGGGTTTCTATGGCGCATGTCGAATTTAAAAAACGGCAATGTCGTGTGTCTCTATCGCTTATTTTTCTCATGTCGAGTTTAAGAACTGGCAATGTCGCCGTGTCGACTTTAAGAAAACCCCATGTCATATTTCACTAAGGTGTGCACCGGCCTATGTCGAATGTCAAATTTAAGAAATGGCCATGTCACCGTGTCGATTTTAGGGGTCTAGAGCCATAACATAAACCAAACACGGATAGTTAACATAAAATCCTTGTTCAAAAGAAAGTCAAAAAATATGTTTTCATCAACTAGAGTCACTTATCGTTAGAGTTAGAAATTATCAGTGTGTGCAGGATGACTCTTACAGAAAAAAATAATTCACATGATAAAACCATAAGACTATAAGAAGCTTTGGGAGGGATAGGGATGTGTCCTTCCGACTAGGCCCTTTTATTGTACATTACTTTCAAATGAACGGGGCTGACATCGTACATGTTTAGTTCTATTTCCAGAAACACACGGAGCTTGAATTCTGTATACCAGGTAGCAATAATTATGAATCAATAAACACCCAATGATGACCTACAAACATACACCAAACTCACCCACAATGATTAATATGAATATTGAAGGTTAATAATTTTCAGTACCCCTATTCCATTTGTAAATTTGAGACAATATGTTATAATGTAGCTCCAAACGTAGTTTATTATTAATAATACACCCAACGCCTTGTCACCTGGTCGGGCCACATCGGTTTAAATGGCCTCCCATCTGGGTCAGGCACTGTAAACATTACAAGGAAGACTTCTGGGTCACTATACCGTACAGAAAATGTCTAGCTAACATCGACCCACTTCCTATAGTAATATGGAGTGAATGCCCGGCAGAATAGAGCAGGGACAAACTACATGTATGTATGTACTTGTCTGTATATAAAGCAGAACACAACCTACATGTATGGCCAAATGGCAGCAGGCACTGAGTCACTATGTCAACGTGCTATCCGGTGAGGGTGGATGGGCGGTTCCTCCAGGGGGTAGCGCTAAGACAGACCCCTCCTCCTGGCCGGTGACGGTGTAGGTTGGCGTGGCATATTATCTCTTAATGCTTGGATGGATTCTCTGGTCGTAGCTGGGAGTAGGAGATACACAGGATACACCACTACCCCGACCATGTGACTTAATGCATGGAGGCCCACGCTTCCCCAATTCGATGGAAATCCATGCAGCGAAAACTGACTCTAGTGTTCTCACATTGAAATATTGATCAACAACTTCTGAATGTAATATGTCTTCTCTCTTTTTTATAGTTGGTACAGGTAAATCGGATGGTGGGATAACCATTAAGCACTTCAGGTAAAATTGTAGTCTTTTAAGCAACCAAAACTAGTCGAAAATGATCAGAACAGTAGAACTGGCCGAAAACGACCAGGAATGGTGTACTCATTGAGCGACGCGACCAGAAAATGGTCAATCACTTGTACCTGGCAATGTTCGATATTGATCACAATAGCCATCTCTAATTCAGCTATTTGTACTGAGTGGAACTATTCTGATCATCATGTATTCGAGAATCGATTAAACTTATGACAACCGTGTATTATTGAGAATGGAATTTACTTACAACCCCAATTACAAGTGAGTAAGTTATGTCAGTTATATTGCATGACTGTGTTGTTGTTAAAGGTGCACTTCTTTATAGAATGATGAGATGATGCAGACTACAACGATGATATGGTGTGTTAATTTAAGATCATAGGTTCTATCTACTTATTGGATATTTCCATTTATATTCAGATAATAAAAACATTGAATCTTTTAAAGTATTCTTAATATCTAAAGATTCCTCTTTCATCAGTTAGCACAAAATAAAATCTGATTTTCGAGAGAAATAATCATGCTACATAAAGAACACTTTTGCCTAGAACTGTATAAATTCTATTAATTACTTACTTTTACTTACCACTATACAAAATTGATATCCGACTTCTTATTATGGGATATTGACTATCAACGTATTTCTATCACATACTGGCGAATCTGCATTTTCAGTGTAACGATGTGTGTGTCCGCCGTGAATTAAAATGAGGAATGTCCATGGATGTGTTTACATGTTGCCAGTAAAATACCAAGGTTGGAAAGGGAACGAGCTCGTATACCCATGGTTATTCCGATGCCCCATGTTATGCGTGTGACGTAACACACCTATGTATTTGCCTATCTGTGGTTTGAAGAAATAAGACGTTTTCTGATATGGAAGTCAAGTTTTCATCATGAAGAAAGTTAATATTATTCGAAGGAAAGCATAGCATACAATGTTTGTTAACATTACATTAGATATTTAACGCGAAAAATAATCAGACATAACATTTCCCTTCGCATTAGGCCTCCACATAATTACATTAATTAAAGAAATCAATAAAGTCGAAAATACATAGTTATATACAATAAGTAGAGAAATATTATTCATAAATAAAGTAATATTGTCCAAAATTAACCCCATACATGATAATAGGCCTAATTGCATAATATCCAGTTCTGATGATTCATAAGATACATATATACCCTAGGCCTAATCTGAGGAAACATATATATGTATAATTGTACTGACACGGATGGTCAGTCCATGCGCTGTTAGCTCAGCATAGTGTTTACACCAGTGCATGCCTTAGCTATATAACTCCTTGTCAAAGTGTCTAGGAGTAAGGGAGGAGTCTAGGTATAACGTGTATACTACCACCATACTAAAGGGGCGTACATCACCTGTGCTCAGTCAGAGTTAGCTGAACGTTGTTGTGAGTAACCATCCTGGAAAGGTTGGGTTCTAGAAGCTGAGTCCTAGAATTGGAATAGAAGCTGATAGACTGTTTAGTTGGCAGGAGCATTGACTGAGTGTGATTGAGGGGATTCCATCCTTGCAGCTGTTTGTTGCCAATTGAGATCTTGTAATGGAACTATAATACACAGGAAATAAATAAAGAACATCCTTTCACGCGAGTGTTATATCTAACATAATACAGAACTATTATTATGTATTGGATGACAGCAGTCGAACGAGAAGGAGACTGCGATAGGAGCTAGCTATTATCCATAAGGCAAAGCAACTAAATAAGTACACCTAATATTAACGGATAATTAACTTACTATATGTGGGGCATGCGACAATAAAGTGCGTTTATAATGCAAACATCTGGTAAAAACCCATCAAAAAGGAAACTTTTTTTCAATAATCCACTCCCAAGTGCCCAATCACGAATTATGGGGAGGGTGGCGGACAGTGGCGGACCCAGGATGTATTTTGAGGAGGTGGGGTGCTATTGGTCATTCTATCTAATCACTTTTTTTTGACTGAATATTACATTACAGAAGTCACAACATTTTCCGAAAACGGGAGGCGCGTGTGTCTCCATGCCCCCCTCTCGATGCGCACATGGGGGCGGGGGCGCACACTCCCTTTTCCAGGAAAATTTGCGTTTTTTAATGCAAGGTTCCAAAAAAAATGATTTGGGACAATTTTTTCCAATGTCACCTCCCCTTTTCGAAAATCTAGATCCATCCCTGTCTCCTCTCCAAATAATTATTCTTCATAAGGGGACTGTAATGTGTGTCTTTGGGGCAGAAAAACGGACCCTTTCTTTAAGGGCTCTGTACAATATGGAAAACTAACCAATAATGTTTGGAATTGGTGCAAATATCGAAAATGTTTTTATGTATGTACATTGGAAATAGATGTATAATTTTTTTTTTTTATCTCTATTTGTCCTTTACTTGGTCTTTGTTGCAAGTAATATATCTTTGGATTCATGCACATTGCACTGAAGATATGATTATATCAACATCATGTAACGATTAGGGGGTGTATAGATAGGGGGTCCCAGTGAGTGTCCCGCGTCGAATTTAAGAAACAGCCATGTTCCATGTCCTTGTCGCTTAGTAATGCTCATGTCCCATGTCGAATTTAAGAAATGGTCATATCCTGTGTCATTATCTTTTTAAACATGCTGTCCCATATTGCTAGGCCTCATGTCACATGTGGAATTTAAGAAAAGGCCATATTACCCTGTCGTTATTATAGGAAAAGCCATGATCAGACTGTGTTCAAATTTATATAGGCAAAATCCCAGCACAAAATTGGCATTCTTCAATCAGCGAGAAAATGAGTATTACCCAGCTTATGATTGTACATTTTTCAGTCCTTTTTAGTAATTCTGACGGTGACCGATAAAAGTATAATCCAAACAATTTGATAAAGGGGCGTTGTGGGACTTCCCCCCTCTGTTATAATATTTTATGTTTGCAATCCTGATGATGTTATTATAATTATTCCCTGTTTTCAATGAACTTTTGGGACACCGCGGTGTGTGCGTTTGATTGGGATTCACTGGCGCACGCCGCTTCCATGCATGCACTCTGAGACATAATGTTTTAGCTCTGATTTCTGCTTAGCCCGCGCGTCTTAATCGATCCCACGTTTTGCTTTCGGGCCGGGTGACCCAGCTCACTCTATAGCAATGTACGGGGCCGGCCGGCGTCTACTTGGACCACGTGACCAATTAACCCCCGATTAACACCCCTGATTGGCGTCGATAGGGTCAGTGATTGGGCCCAATCCAAAGTGAAGGGGAACTGTTGGCCGCCTAATAGGCCCCAATCACGATCTCAACTATGTTTGACGATGTTTGACGGTAATCAAGGGCGTTTAATGACCATTGGAGGATTCGAAGGGCACTTGAAGGGCACCTGTGACGTGGGCGGATTATCTCTCCGAGGGGCAATTGGATTAAGAGGGCATGACGTCACGGCAGGCGGTGTCACGGCCATGTCCCGCCGGGTAATTAGGTGGATCAACAACTTTTGGCATTTGTTGACCACTTTAATTGGTTGTGCTCATTTGTGTCATAGGGGTCATTTGGGTGGACGGTCTCATTTACACATTGACCTACAAATTGGAACCCTCGGCCTCCTTTCCGAACTGCCGGTGCCTCCTTCTGAACTTTGAGCCCCAGTTTCAAATTTTGGAGCCTCTCTTCGGAAATATTGGCCTAATTTGTCGGAAGTTTGACCTGTTTTTAAATGTTGCGTCTGTAGTTAAATACTTAGGCCGGGACGTTGAAATATTACGAAGAAAAGTATAGCGGGCCTATTTATATAATACAAATTTTGCTATTAGCTCCAAGTAAAATATGATTCAATACGACACTTATAATTTTAATTTCAAGTCATTTTTTCTTGATCCATTCTCGTAGTCTAAGCTTGATAACAGTGCCCGCTATTATTTCTGCTACAATAATAATAATTCTGCTACAATCATAATAATTCTGCTACAATAATAACAAAAATAATTGTACAATAATAATAAAAGTGCGATAAGCCAACGGTTATAAACATTTAAAGATAACATTAATTAATTAAGTATGCGTAATCTAATAAAATTAATGTATGCCTATGGAATGTTTTTCCTTCTCTCATGATGAAGAAAGATGTTAGCAAAAATTAGAAGAAAAAAACTACACAAAACTCTCCATAATTCATTACTTGAACGGCAAGATTTTGGAGAAACACGCTTTGCAAGTCAAGAGTCGGGCCTTAGCACCCTGCTGCCAAGTGTGGGAAAAGTAGGAACTAAACACAGTAGAGCCGCCCCTGATTCCGGGTGACGGTCTGGTTTTAAAACCGTGCTGTCGCTCAGTGGGGGAAGTCAGAACTAAATTATTGTGGTGCTATGGTAGGTCCCCCTAGTGTGATCGTGGCGATGGTCAAACCGTGCTGTCGCTTAGTGGGGAACATTAGAACTAAATACGGATAGGGGTCGCCAGTAGGTCCATCTGGCGGAACAGTGTGGTCCTAAATTTTGTGCTGTCGTTTAGTGGGGACTATAAGAACTAAAGTCTGCTATGTCGCCAGTAGGTCCCTCTGTAGGTATGGAGGAGGAACAGCGCTGTCTATAAGAAGTTGCATAGAAACATGAAAAGTTTAATTTCTATGATAACCACGGTTCAAATTGAATGAAAGTGCTCTGTCTCAACCTAGTCATACTTTGTCTTGTAGCCTATTAAGTATTCCGAAACAACGATCTTTAGGCCTACGTAAAAAAAATGCAAAAGAAAAGAAAAATCTGGGTAATCGCCTAAAATTATTTGTATAACAGCAACGCAGTACCTTTATCGATAATATTCATAGAGTAGTCCACCTATTATTAACCTTAGCAATCATAGTCATAGAAAAACATACCAAGATCCTAGTTGTATTTCCCTAATCTTATCTCCGAGGCACGATAACATTATGCTTAGTTTTCTTTACACCAATTACAATTCTATTATTTTCTCTCCAATGCTATATTTTCAGCAATTGTAATGCGTTTTTCTTCACAGCTTCCTTCTGAGTTGTACCCGTACGTAATACCACGTGTCGTCGGCATACATATTCAATAATTGTCCATTATTCGATATATATGATTAGATATAAGAATCTTAGTTATTCCTTAAAAGCCTAAGGCTAGTGGTATGATATAATTATTTTAGATCATTATGGTGAATTATTTCACTGGATATCTGTTTTTGGTCGATATAATATTTCGTTAAAATCGAAAATCGATATTTTTTAGTGTCAAAGTCTACAACATAACGTGTGCGATATGCCAAGGTGCTGGATATTTCCCTGATTTACCTAGCATTCCTCCAGTGCATAATCTAAAGCATTATTAACCAAGTTTACACTCATATTTCTGTAGTGTCTTCCCATAACCTCAGCCGGCGCCACAGTGAGTTGATATGTGTAGGGTCCTCACAAACCGCCAGTCAGCGCGACCACTCACAGCCACCGCCATGAACAGATTAAAGACAAAACGCCATTATAGATCAACTCTTCAAATGTGTCTCTTATTTTTCAGAATCAAAGTTATACATCTATATTTCTCAAAAAAGAAATAGGGGTCATCGTGAAAACCTTCAGCTATCATTGTTGTATTATTATTGTCAATGATAGTATAGGCAATGGAAATAGATAGTATTTGCAAAAATTTGATAATGTATAGTGCCTTTTTAGTTCCCAATTTTCAGAAAAACATAGGGCCTATGTACAATTCATCACTGGAATCCATTTTCTGGGATAGCATGATTCATGAAAATGGTCATGTTTGATCTGTTTGATCTCTGAAACTTGATCAGAAGAATAATTTATTGTTTTGATGATGAATAAGCCCATCCCAGTATGCATCAACATCACATTTTACCATGAAATTACATAGCATCTTCTTTCTGATTTAATCCCCAAAGATAGACGTGTAAAACAAAATGAACCTTGGTGGTTTGGTTGACTAATTGCTCCTTAAATTTGCAAAATGAAGCTATATGTATTGGCCTTTTCCCCATAGGAATCAATGTTAAAGCCCACCAGCCCAACCTATAATGTCCAATCATAATTTCCCTAAAATGCTGCATTTTGATTGTTTGGCAAACCTTCAAATCTGTCAAATGGTAAAATTTAAGAAATTGTAACATTTCATCCATACTTGGGGATATAGAAAAACATAATTCTTATTTATTCCAGTAATCCCAACTCTAGGTGACAAGGATGGCTTATACATCTATTTTGTCCAACCCTTGTCCGACCCTGGGATATATATACCTAATGTGGGATGGGCTTATTGCCAAAACCTTTCTTAATTTCTTTTGCCGTATTTCACTGAAAATGGAGGACATTCTTTTTTGAGGTATCTGGAAGATGGCGCGATTACCTTTATTACATCTTTTTCTTCTATCAAGTAAAACCGAATAATGTCAGCATCTCATCTTATACACTGTGATACAATTGAGATATCAATCACCCATGTAACACGTAATACTTCATCTGATCGTAGTAATATTTTACTCATAGTTTCTTGATGTTGAATATGATCTACTATCTTCACCACAATATTGCATACATATCACTGGGGTCAGCGAGAGAACAGACCAACTTGGGAAATTACTCCAGAGTAAATAAATTGTTTCTAAAAAATATATGGATAAAATCCGTTTTGAAGCTTGTAATGAAAGGGTGTCGGCGGGGGTCCCCGGGGGTCCCATGTCCCAAGTTGAATTAAAATTGGCTAAGTCGCGTCTTCCTATATGTTTGAACTATTCATGTCGATTTTAATCAGACCTCATGTTGCATGTCGAAATTAAGGAATGATCATGCCACTATTTCTATTCTAAGGGTTTTACCTATTAATGAAGAAAGAAGACATTATTGTGTATTGTCTGGGGTAACAACAAACAACTTTCAGATGGAATGCAATTTCGTTAAACTATTGCTCAGAATTTGGAAGCAAAAGGCAATCGTATTATGTTTCTTTTTCTAATTAATATCTTTTATCAAAATTAGAAATGTATTTGTTAATAATACATGTAGTATCATTTGCTGTAAACCTTCATCGGATGCAGGGTGCAGGTTGGCCGTTGATGTTAGTCGATACAACCCGGTACCCCCACTCTCAAGTAAACTGGATACGCATCGGCGTTCTAAAATCGCGGAGAAAGGGGTACTGTGAGGGAATGTTCGCATGTCCGCGAAAATTGAAAATAGGGTACTTTTTTCACCCCAGAATTCGCGAAAATTAGAAGAAAGGGGTGCTTTTTTGTATGTATAACAGGTGTGTGTAGTTCAATTTCCTATAAACTGTTATTTTCAGCATACATTATAGTGAAAAGGATTAAAACATAACTGCATTTTCTAAATAGTGTATGAGCAAGAATCTATCATCATTTGGGAATTTATCATCAAGAAGATATCATCATTGCATCAGTATCTAATGTGTTTCTTTTATGTGCAAAAATATGCCAAAAATGTCTCTTTAAGAGAAAATCAGTGGAATGAAAATGGAGATTTGAAGCGGATTTGATTACGCTAACTTGTTGGTCGCAGTCTATGGGCCATCGATTCGTGTATCATGACTTTTGAAAGGGGCCAGCCCTTCCCCCTAACGGACTTCACGTATTATAGGTAACTAGGGCTGCTACTTGAACATTGCGTTCACCGTTGACAGTGGAGGATCCAGATGTTTGAAAAGATGGGGGCGCGCTAAAGGCTAATAATTTTCCAGAATTTTACATTAAAAAATATAAATTTGGCCAAAAGAAAAGGGGAGGGGGGCTCCCCCCTCTGAATCCGCCACAGGTAGAATAGATGAACTTGAGAGTGAATCTCAGTGCGACCAGCACAACTCGCTAGTGTTACAAACATACTTTACATTTAAAAAAGTTAAACCTGAACAATAATTTGAAAGTAGGCCTATACGAATATTATTGCATTTGTTAAATTACAGAATTTAAGCAAACCATGCTATACTGGCTAGATGTCTATTCCCAGCTGGCGGTGTGACATTATAATAACATTGCAGTAACGTTCTGGATTGGTCTTGTTATGTTACATTGTAACATTGTAGCAACATCATTTTAATTACTCCCAATAATGTTGCTGCAACCAACTGTTGCAACGTCATAATATTGTGACCTTCTGGTAACATTCTTGCCACATTATTATGAGGTTAATATTGTGACCTTACCCAATAAGAACCTCACAATAATGTTCTGTTTATGGGTGGCTGACTAAAAGAGAATGTCACAATAACTTTCTGTTTAGATAATGTTGACACCTGACCTAATAAGTTAGTCACAGTTACGTTCTGTTTAGGTAAGATTAAGACCCCCGGGGTTAAGACCTGACCTAATCAGAACATCACAATAACATTCTGTTTAGGTTAGGTTGGGACCTCCCCTGATGAGGAAGTTATGATAATGTTCTTTTTAAAGGTACTTGGGGGTGTCTGGCTTGATTTTCAATGAAAAACAATATATCTTAGATTCTTGTTGTCAGCATAGGTCATGTCCTAAGCAGATCATAGAGATTAAAATTTTCAATGTTCACTGTTTGTGAAAAAAATTATCGCATTATGAAGGAAATCACCCTTTACCATTGGTTTCAATGGGAAAATCCCATTTTTCCTTCTACTGAAAAAAACTAAAACAATATTCTAATGAAACTCAGCAGTTATTTACTGTAGATAACAATGTACATTTAGCTTAAACTATATAAACATTTACCGTTTCTAAGAAAAGTTACAACATAAAGTGTTGAAAAATAGGGGAAATTGTTACTTATGTTCATCTTATTAATATGTTCACTTCAATTTGATGTATAAACTCCAAAACTGCACATAATTACAATAAACCCATCCCAGTTTACACCAACATTAAAGTTACCTATGAAATATTTGCAAAATTGCCACCATGTTTATTCTCTGAAGACAGTTGTATAATACAATACCAACCAAAGCAATTTGGTTGACAGATTATTCCTTAAATCTATGAAATGCAACTTTGTATGTTGGCCTTTTTCCCAAAGTTAAAGCCTGTCAGCCCAACCTTTAATGTCCAACCCTATTTTGCCCTGAAATACACCATTTTGATTGGCTGTGAAACCTGTAAATCCGTCAATCAATAAAATTTCTGAAATGATAATGTTTTATCAGTACTTGGGGATATAGAAAAATATAATTCTGGCTCATTTCAGTAATCCCAACTCTAGGAGACAGGAATGACTTATACAGTTATTTTGTCCAACCCTTGTCCAACCCTGGGATATACCCAATGTGGGATGGGCTTATTGGTTGTTAGTTTTCTGATAATCCACCAGGTTGCATGTATGTGAACAGCATCAAGTACATGTATCTTTAAGTGAGGTCTGGACCTCACCTAATCAGAACGTCACTATAATGTTCTGTTTGGATTTGGTCTTGACATTACTTCATTAGAATGTTATGAAAACAATCTTTTTTGGTTAGGTCTCAACCTCTCAGAAAAATATTGAATGGTTATGTGCTATTTTAGTAAGTAACAGACCAAAAAAGTATGGTTGTATAACGTGACCATTATGTCGCATTCGGATTTCCAGCTGGGTTGGAACCCCTCCCTAAGAGAAGACTATAAAAAGAGCATCAGAAACGTTGTTTTAACACCGCGTGTAAACTATTCTCTGAACTCTGTGAACTCACCCTAGATCAAAACGTAGAGGAGTTTAAGTTGAACACAAGCCCACCACCCACCGAGTGTAAGACAAGACCATCCAGGGTTTAAACCTGAACCATTGTCTTGGCCTCCATGTCAAGGAGATACAAAGGGCGAAGACGGCGAGGGAGGCGAGATGTGGACTCTGTAAGGTGTTTCCCAACTCCCGTGGGAAATCCCGTCTGGCCGGGCAGGTATCCAGGGTACAGAGTTACCATGGAGGCCCTTTGTGTTGTCAGGTGGACTGCTGTGATTGGTAATTACCTAGGTTATCTGATAGTGACGATACGTCCAGATGTTCATGGCCAATTAAAAGATAACCCGTCCAGAGCTACCCCTTCCACCTCCGACCGAATTGCAAACTGCAAAAGATCTAGATTTACATGAGGAAAGTGAATGAAAAATGCAATAGCTATCTTTTCCATTATACCATAACACTCAGTACCTTACTAATTCACAAACTATGAGAAATTTGAATATTTTCAAGACGATCAGATATATTTTGTATATTCTTTTGTCTATCCAGTCTCCAAGCAGATTTCATAGATGCCTTGTTACTCTTTGGAGGGTAGCCGTTTGTGAGGGGAGAGTGATCCGATGAAATATTGGCTGGTCCCATACGTCAGCACTGGGCGTGTAATACAACCCAGGGAGCGGGTACCTGGGGCCGGGGTGGGGGCAGGGAGGGAGGTGTACACCCCATATGGGGAGGTGACCCCTCCGCCTTAACGGTGGAGCTTAAAAAGTAATTAAAGGTTAATTGTGGATTTCACGGACATGATTGATAATCTGAGTACAATATGTGAGGGTTCTTTTTGCCTTTCCTATCGTTTAACTGTCAACCCCCCCTCTTCCTGCAGCTTTTCCCCAGCTCCCAAAACCAAACTGCTAAGACAAGACCTATAACATGCATGGAAGGGGCACTAATCCAACAACATTGGGTTAAGATTGTTTTGGATTCAGACAAAATGAATTGATAAATCAGTTCTTTAGACTAGGAGTATATTTAGTCAGTGGAAAGGTCCGGAGGGGGCCATGTAGGCTTTGAAAGTGATACACGTATTGTAAGGACTCTAAACAAAAGGTTATAATCTCTAGGGGGGAATGAAAATACCACAGTCGGCATCCATGGGTCACCTGAGAAGCTTTTTTTCTTGACTCTTCATAGTAATAAAGTAATTCGAAGGAGAACATTGATTACAATCCTTTTTGAAATTCCAGTGTCATTTAAGGTGCATGCCGAGATATGCTCAACTTCAGGGGATCTTATTGGAAGAGAAGGAGAGGTTGTGTGTTGAAAATTATATAAGCACACCCTACCCTGCCTCCCACGCACAACCTTCTGTATATCCGACGCTTCTACTGCCTCTACTGCTTGAATAGAGCCCCATTCGCCGGAAGCGACCCTTTCGTTGAAGCCCCATTCGCCGTGGTGAACGTGGTTTGTTGCAGACCTCTACGATCTGCGAACGTTGGAAATATTGGATTATCGCAGCCCTCAACGACGTGGTTTCTTGCGAAATTATTCAACCTGTTTAATATGTTCGTAGGGATCCTGTGCGATTCAAGACGAAATTGCTTACGAAAATGATCGCAAAGGATCTCAATTTTCAGTGTGAATGCTGTACGATGATTTTCTCTAGCTTGCGATCATTTTCTCTACCATGCGATTATTGTCGCAAACTTGAGATAAACTTTTCGCAGGTCTCTACGATGGAGCTGTCGACCAGGGCGAATGGGGCTTCAGATTCATTTCGATCTCAGAATCGCAAGCATAAAAAAATATCATTTTGCTTTGAAAATGTATCATTATATATATACATTGATATATCAATTGTTTAGTCTCTGTCTCATGAAATGACTTATATTTGACTGTCTCAAGCTTTCAACAGTTAAATAAAAATCGACCCGATGCAACAATTTTATTGCAACAAGATGTTCATCTCATCCATGAGACAGAAAATATTGTAACACATATTGTGTGCAGCAAATGGGGCTTTACACTACTCTTTAGGCCCATTCACCCACCAAACATATGCATTTTCTTTTTGCGGCGCTTGCTTCAGTCTAATGAGCCTACCCCACATTGGGTATATATCCTAGGGTTGGACAAAGTAACTGTATAAGCCATCCTTGTTTCCAAGAGTTGGGTTTACTGAAATAAGCAAGAATTATATTATTCTATATCTTCAAGTACTGCTTGAACATTTTTATTTCTTAAATTTTATCAACTCACAGATTTGCAGGTTTCCCAGCCAATCAAAGTGCTGTATTTCAAGGTAAAATAGGACATTACAGTTTGGGCTGAGAGGCAATTTTGAAAATACTTCATAGTTA
The DNA here is from genome assembly GCA_936440205.1 of Lepidonotus clava. Taxonomy (NCBI): domain Eukaryota; kingdom Metazoa; phylum Annelida; class Polychaeta; order Phyllodocida; family Polynoidae; genus Lepidonotus; species Lepidonotus clava. Next base: position 24,631,913 of record OW387148.1, read on the forward strand.
ACCTTAATGTTGGTGTAAACTGGGATGGGATTATTGGCATAACAATTAAGTGAGTCCAAGCCGCGATCAAATGATGGAACAGGTGGTTTTTGTTGCAATGATGAGAAAAAAAATTGAATTCGTTGTAGCACATGTAGTGTCCCTTGCAATTAGATGTGATTATTTTTCAATGTAATCACGCCCAAAATATAATGGAAAAAAGAAATGAATCAAAATTCTTGGAGATTGGGTCTGTTGTGATTTTGGTACCTCTGCAATCATGTATGGCTGCTAAGAGTTAACGTTAACGTTCCAAGATCGCAGAGAACCTCAACGTCTACATGTATGGAATGCCGCATTAAGACCCCATTTGCTGTAGGAGATATTTGCTGTAATCTATTCACGTGAGGCCGACATGTTGCGTGGTTAAGCTGAGCTTACTGTAGAGGGGCGATGTTTGTTGTAAGATTTGTTGCAATTGCATTCTCTCTATGCAAAGAGGTCCACTGTAATTTGATCCAATTATGTTTGCAAAGAGTAATTCCCAAAATTTCATATAGAATTTACAGAAATAGATCAAAGGTGTTGGATATTAATTTTTGTCACCATTCAAACCACTACAGTTTGAACGATCTAGATTTTATGGCACGTCATTAATATCGAGGTATTCTAACTTGCGTATTTCTCGAAAACCAATTCGAAACAAGGAAAAACCAAGAAGCACATACCCAGATGAAGGCAAGCTGACAAGCTGTCCATCCTCGACAGGGAATAACAAAGCACAACCACGTGAGATTTACAAATAGTTGCCACACGAAGCCACATAAATTATTTTAACCCAGTATATGGTGCAGTACCTTATGTTTTACCATGGTATAAAGTGCCAATGTAGTAGTGTGTACATTTAAAGTTTGACGGACTGCATAACATTTTCTACAGAATTATGAGTCTTTGATGAGTAACGTTTTGATGAATAAGATTGAGCAGATCTTATGACAATTCTATGTGTAGTCTATATGATTATTCAAAAAGTAGTTACAGCGTTTGGTTGATCCGAATAGCACCTGCAACACCTATATATGTTCAAACCAAACATTGCAGCGATATGTGATCTAAATGTATTCCCTTCGGGAAACTCAATATAGCTCTAAAGCAGCGTCTCAATTGGATTAACCTAAAAACTATTTCGAACCTTTTCTCAATCTGAAGTCATCACCCTCATACGTCAACTCCACATCTTTACTCGCCTACACGTTTCTTTTACTACACTACTTGTTGGCAAGATGCACCATATATCTCTCACCCGACACCACTTTGCCTCGGATTTTCACGCTTTAATTTTGAATAGAAAAAAGAAAATAACTCGGATTGTTGCATTCAACTTAAAACCAAGTCGACACAGTAGGCATGTGTCAGATTAACGAGGATGGCCCTTGAACCCTGAACAAACCGTGTCCCCGTTGACTTTACCCCCTCCAGTCCCCTCCCGACCTCTGCTGCTGCACGCCTTGTCTCTACCTGCGACTCGGAGATGAACATATTGCGCTGGTCGTCTACGTATAGGGACCTCCTGGGGCCTACTGTCGCCAGGTCCCAGCGGGGAGTCCCTCTTGTGTCCCCCTACCTTCCCGTCAGAAGCCCCCTATGGAGTATGGGGGACAGGGTGTAGGTCCTAGACTTTTCTTGAATAGCTACGAATAATCTCATGCTGTCGACTATTCAGTGAGTGCAATGTTTACTGTATTCAAATATCATGAAAACAAACAATGCCTGCAATAAAGAAGATACAAGAGTCATGACAAAAAGAGTATGTTCATCTAAAGATCTATCAGATAATAATACTGCATATAGACAATGCCGAACTGTTAAGTATATTATAAGTTAGAACAGAAGAAATTAAACAGTTACAGCTTCAGACTGAAACCATTGAGACATCCATATCCCTTTCCTAAAAAAATAATTGTGTAATAATAAGACTGACCCATGGCTTCTAAAGACAGATTCTAAAGATTCACATGCCATGTCATAAAGAGTGAATTGAGTCTAAACCCACCAATGAGAAAATTTCATACTCTATCATCCCTTAAAGATCAACAAGCCCATGCAAGTATTTGACAATTCATATTCCATCCTCCCTAAAAAGATAAACAACCATAATTTTGAAAAGAGTTCATATCCCACCCTCAAGCCATCCTCTCTAAAGGAATCAGCAGGCCATTGCACGTATTCGAAGTTGGCATATCCTATCCTCCCAAACAGGATCACAACCTGTGCGCCTATAAGGCGACTTTTTATCCTATCTGTCCTAAAAGGACAATGAGAAATGGTACCCATCTATTAGAGGAGTTCATGTCCTATCCACCCGAAAAACATTAGCAAGCCCATGCAACTCATACCCCATCCTCAATGATTAGAACAACAAGCCAATGCAACTATTGGAAATGATGGTTATAATCCATCCTCTCTTAAAGGACCAAGAATCCAACCAATTAGGAAGTTGTATATCCCATTCTCCTCTAAAGGATCAACATACCAACATATTAGAAGAATTCATATCCCTCACTCCCTAGTGAAAGGACCATTTATCAGAAGATTTCAACCCCCATCCTCCGTAAAAGGACCAACAAGCCCATGCACCTTCCAGAAATGTTTTACTCCATCCACCCCTGGGCCACCGGCTGTTGTGTGTAGGGCCCTGCCTATGGGACCCTGCACATTAAAGAACACCTACCTCGGTAGAAGTGTAGGGGTATGGTCTCTACCTTCTCATAGATTCGATCACCATCACCGCCCTTGATATGACCCTGGCTGTTAATTAGGGCGTAAAGCAACCAATAACCAACCAACCAACCATTTACTCCATCCTCCCCAAAAGGATCAACACCACGCCCTCTATAACCCCACCCCCTGATGGCGCCCCCTGCGGTGCATCCCGGCCGCGAACAGACAGGGTGGTGGGGGCTGGTGGCGCTGGGACCCGGCTACCTGTAATCGGCCGGCTCACCTTGCCGGAGAACAGCGGGGGTTGTGGACATTGCCGCCGACCGGCCTTTTGTGGTGAGTTGTTCACTTCACACGCTGCCAGACTGGCGGGCATCCATCAGTAGGCAGTAAACCGCAGGAGGAGTGTGGGGAGGAGGCAGTGGAGGGGTGTACTGCACGATTCAATGAAACCAGTATGTATCAAGTAGGACTGGGCACCAATTGCTGAGCTCAGGAGGCAGGCAATGGGGGAATGGTTCCTCACATGTCAACAAAGTGTTTTATAATCCCTGGATCATTGACAAGTCATTTGCAATGTTATCAAAGGTTTGGTTACATGTACCATCAGTATAGTTAGTAACAGCATTCATATGTACATGTAGCTCAGAAAAGTGTACGTTTCGGTTGCTGATTTTTGGGTGAAACTGATCAATACACGCTTATAATAATGTTTTCAAGCAACGGACTAACATTGCGTATGGTGTTTCTCTTAATCCATCACACAAAACCAGTGCTTTATTTGTTCAACAACCAATACTCAATGCCTGCAGACAGTTCCCTGCTTCTGGATTCCACAAGCTAACATTTTCAGCACAAAGTGACCCCCACGGCCCGACCCATCCAACCCAGGTATACCATATAAGCCACCCTCTTATATAGACAAACTATTCAGCTGTCGTAAAGTTTAGAGTATTTGTTTAATGGCGACACTACCACACAAAGTAGGTCTACGGGGAGGATTATTCGTCATTGGTCATCGCAATAATCAAATCATGAGCTGGGAAGAGCAGACTGGGGTTTTATATGGGTAGCGGTCACCCGCAGTGCTCTATTGGTTTGCCTCTTTTAATTGAGGGGCATTGGTCATAATGGTCAATTGATCATATGCTAATTGCTACAATCTTATTTACCAAAGAGGAAGTTGTCCCTTGTAAAATGATCTATCAGTTGTATTTACAAGACGAGTGCCTTTTTGTAGGCAACATAACAGAGGGTGAGTGCATTGAATCAACTACATTGTAATATGATTTCATTTAGATTGACGAACTATACAGTTTTAGCAATCAAATGGCTATAATATTCTTCAAAATATTTTAGACTCTTTGTACCCAGATTAGAACTGATTCAAAAAAACATTATTCTTACATTTCTAGTTTTTGTCCAAACCTTAGTATGTACTATGTAAAAGAAATGTTAGTCAGCTGATCTATTAAGTGACCAGTAAGCTACTCTCACACCACTTTCTCCTACTTTTTCTTTCTTAATGCCAGTATATCGGGAAATATCGTCCAGTCTCATTACATGTATGCAGGGGCTGTTTTGTCAATGTTTTCACTTTTTAATGCGGATTTTGACTTAAAAAGGGTGCCATCCTGTATTTCTAAAATGTATGGGCCCGTCCCTGATGTGGAGAGTTTAAACCATTCTATTATGAAAAGGTGGACTGACCATAGAACATTTCTGAGGTCGATGTATATACAAATCCGGCACATTTGAGACACCACCAGTTACCTGCACCTAGGTAAACGCTCGTCCTCTATCTTCTATGTAACTATAACGTTGGGGGGTGCCTGGGTCGGCGGCCACTTAATGACAAGCGCGCCGCCACCCCTCCCCCGCCGTGCCTTCCGCAGGTGACCCCTGGTTGTTTACCCCTTGAGGCGACCTAGTGGTTGGGGGGTCGCTACCTCAGGGTTGGCCGCCATGCACATTGCACCTATACTGTATCATTAAGTCAAATAAGCACTTAGGGCTGCACGGGATGATCACTACTAAGTACTCACCCTGCGGTTTGGCCTGGTACGCCGGGTAAGTGTTGTATAGGGAGTGGAGTGGAGATTGCAGCTGTCAATCATTGATGGGTGGGCGTGGTCTCAGACCCTGGGGCTGTAGTTGTATATATGTGGGGTGGGGGTGGAGAGGGGTTTTGTGGGGATAGTCGCAATGATGATGTCCCTTGGGATCTGCTAGGTGCGTTTCTCAATCAACACATCCAGAGGGTAAACGATGGATGGTCCCCTGATTATAGGGCGGTGTACGGGACGCGTTTATGTTATGTGCAAAATATACAGACTGGTGTACTTATTTCATATTACAAGGTGTTAAGGAAACCCATTTTATCTTTCTGTCCTATCTAATCAATCCCGACAAGAAATAAATGTCCTCAAACTGTCTTGACTAGTATACCCCGTCTGACCTCAACCATTGTATATGTTCAATTTTACAGCACATGGACACAACCTTTTTAAGTGGAGCAGGAGTATATGGTGTCTAGATACCATACTGATTTAGGTATCGCCTACATGACGGACAATCCTTTTGACAGATATGATTTGTATTGATGCATAATATGCATAATATGCATCCTCATATCTATTCCTGCTCTATTCTAACTTAGAGAATAGCAATAGCGAACTTTATACCAGGCCTTTATCCACTCTCGTTTCAGAGGCAACCTATGGTCCCTAATGAGAAACTTTCTACCATGTGTTTGTCCCTGTGTTTATCAAGTTTCAAACACCATAAAACAAAGGATACCTAACCACTGATTCTCCGTGAAACATCTGTAATGTTGGTAGGCCACTAAAACTAGATTACCATCCTCCCAAAAAGTGGCCCATCGCGGTCGCCCGAGACGATTCCCAATTTCCATATACTACTCACGACCAAATTCAGTGATCACAACTTTTTGCAGACCTTTCCTCTCCGCGCAAGTTACACCTTTTTCCTGCCCGCCTCCCGGTGACTTCAATGACTCCATCTTCTGCACACAACCGCGACACAGCCGAGACGAATTACATAGAATAAACAGCGTGTTTTTCCTCCTATGTTGAGGAGTCCATCAAAGTTTGCGGCTCGTTCGGCGTAGACAGGGCCACGGTCGGCGGGTCGGGGTGGTGTCAGGGGTAGCCGTTAGAGCGTGACTCCAAAAGGTCCCAAGGCAATGCAGGTGTGAGCGGCGTATCAAGTGCCCGTCTTAAATTAAATGTTGGCAACATTCCTCGCCACCCCTCCCTCACCCGACCATTCCTGTTTGCTCATGAGAGTCATGCGGCCATGGGGCTGTAATGAAAGGGCCCCATCGGACTCTAACCACAGTGTAGCGGCGAATACATTACTCCTGGGTGAAGTCTTAGCCCCAAACCATCAAGTTTACATTGGCTGCGACGCCCCTTTCCACTCTCCAATCAGAAGAGTGTTGATTCTAAGGCTGTTCGCATGGTTTTATTCATATTTGATGTTTTTTATTTTGCATGGTTGGTTGTTGCTGGCATGGCTATAAATTTGTCCTAAATATTTGCATTCATTTTACTTGTGTATCAACTGCATTTACTTAAGTTTTTCAGGTGAGAAATGTGTTTAAAATACCCATAGATTTGCATCAGGACTGTCTGATGTTTGATCCTGACTTTGTGCAAGGCTGGGTCTAAGTAGATATTTTTTCTCTCCTCGGTCTAAAGTCGTTCCCTTCTTTACCTTTCTTTACCCTTCTCCAACCCCTGACAGGCTAATTCTGACCCCCTGTCCAGACCGTACACTACAAAAACTGATGCCACCACTCTCTCTTCTCCTCATTGCATGTTCATTTTGTACATTCCTCCCCCCTACATACCCCTGCCTAGAGAGTGCGGCGGATTGAGACACAGGTTGGAGTTGACGTGACCTGCAGGCGGGGATCGTCTCAGGCTGACCTTTGACCCCGGCTAAGGATCACTTGCTCGTCTCCGTGTCGCTTCAAATTAAACTGTGTAGTCGGATACGCACGGGTCTCCAGGTCCCCTTCAGATGCCATATTCTCTTTGTAAGACTTTAAACCGTAGAGGGGAGGTCATATCAGCGGAGGGAGTTTGGGGAAGAAGTAACTTACCGATTAGTCACGTTTTTTTTGTAAACACGGTCGGTAGGTATTATAAGAAATCAAAGGGAAAACTATCTTTGTGCTGTTTCTCATAGAATAATTTAAACACAATCTGTTTCCACCTGCCTTTGTGCTGTTTTATGTGGGTGTAATATCTAGGAAACCCCTTCCCAACAATATTCTATGTTGTTATATGAGAAAATATAATCCGCAAAACCTCTAATTCTCATATAGCTTATGTCATGAATATCTCACCTAAGTACGTACAGATGGATTAATCGATAATAATGTTCACTTTATCTTCAAGTTATTCTCTATTCGGTATATGTCACTACATTTGCATCGCTTAATGCATAACAGCAACAAACATTTACATGCTGTACATCCTTTTATCCACAAAATCCGTACCGAGTGTACGAGACTTGGCCTATGGGGTGGGGCACCATCTTGGTCCACGGTAATCCACATAACCCTATAGTTTGAAAGCCATAGATTAATTGTTAACGGAGCATCTGGCAACGTCCTGGTCCATATTGTAAACCTACCCACAATCGATATAGTTTGCCTGAAAGCAATTCTGAGTAGCTATGTTGCATGTATATTATAATATAAGTCACAAAATTTATACTATGCGAGACCTCCAGACATACAAAACAAGCACTCAAGCAGAGTTTCAACTGTATAGGTTAATTGTCCAGTAAGCCACATCAGATTGCAGTGTACGTAGATAGTTTGGTACGTGTTACAACTTAATGGGCCGGGAGACAGTTTGATTAGTTATAAATTGGAAAGACTATAGGCACAAGAGTAGTACCTTCGTTATGGAAGGGACATTAACTGTATGAGTGGAGACACATTGTTACTATAATTACATGTCCATGGCTGAAATTAATAAATGATTGGATTGATTCACAAAAAAACTTTCACAACTACTTCATTAACAGAAGGCAGTTCTAGAGGCCCAAACTACCTCTAGGTTAAACTGAGGTTAAACTGAGTTGCTGATGAGAATTTTGGGTACAGTTACTTAATAAACAAAAACTCAATCCCTCTATCCCAAACCTTTTTAACAGTCTAGAATGTCGATGAATACTGTAACCCTTCTATAAATTTCCAAAAAGGCTCTGGGGTGTAAGAATAAAAGATATAGAGCTCAGTGCAGTCTTGCTCTAACTATTTAAATGAAATTACTAGTTGAAGGAGCGAGGCTCAGCACCAGCTTTCTAGACATATTTGATAATAGTTTCTAGTTATCCAAATAAGTAGCATTAGTAATTCTAAAATACTATTTTGAGTATAACTTTTGATCTAGAAATGATATTCTGTATCCGTTTAACCCTGACTTTCCTCAACTATCATCAAGTATCACACTTTTTTTTTCATAGGAATACCAAAGATTATTTGTTTCCATGGCAACAAAATGATTATTATGGTAAGATTTGAGAAAAAGATGTTCTATTGACATTCCAAATAGGGAAATTTTGGAATTAAGTAGAAACATTTAGGATATCTTAATTAAAATATGGATAAAAAGTTAGTCTAAGGCAGTTTCATCGCTATTGATTTTATCATAAATTTACTCACTTAAATATAACCCCTAGGACATAGGATGCGACCCCCTTGCAGCATCGTTTCCCTGTGTCGAGACACATGTATTAAAGAGACAATATGTTTATGTAGCAATGTAAACGAGGCAATTAGATTTTAATTCAACACGATATAATATTATAGCCAGTATTTATATGCAGCCCTGATCATCAAATCAGTTATTGGTTAGTGATACTTAAAACAATGTACATGTATTACAGATGACTACCGGCCTCTTTATACTCATATATCATATATCCCCCCCTAACACTTTATCAGCCATACCATAGAGCTCCGGTCACCTTGGTGATAAAGACCCCACCTTCAGGGGATTCACCCCAGTCGGCGGACTGACTTCCTCTCGGTCCTAATCACCGCCTTAATATCCCTACGCCGGTCGGCGGCGGTTGATGGAGTCCTGATAGCAGGCCCAGAAATTAGAGTGAGACGAGGAGTCGATTGCTACGTACAGGTGGGCCCCGACACCTCAGGTGTGAATGCAGGGGGGTGTGGGCAGGTAGGGGGCCGGAGCCGACCCCCTGGGGCTTTAGGGGGGTGGAGAGGCTGGGACCAGGAGGGGGGTGGCCCCCTCCGTGCACACTCCCGGCCCCTCGGGGAGCGGACAGCCAGGGGCAGGGGTAAACCGTAATTCTTGACATTTTAGAAAATATTTTAATTGCACCTTTACCATTGATTTCATCCAAAATAATAACAAAATTTAAATCATATAAACGTGTTTTTTTTATTTCATTTTTGATTTACACTTAATTTCAAACTGTCTTAGTTAACGTGATGAATTTTGAAATTAGATTGTGGCTGGTTACCAATTGTCATTAATTTGTGTGTTTTACGGTGTGTGGCTATCTGTGCGGAGTGTGGGAAGATGCCCCATCCCCGTGTAGTATACAGCCCCATGTGACGCTGGACACATCCGATGCACCTCGGCTGAGGCAGTTTTATTGCTCTTGGAGACTGAAAGGGGAAATGACCTGACGTATTCCCCAATGAGGCATTACCGGTGAGAAATTCACCAGCCCCTCCGAGTCCAATAATGAGATGAAATATCAAATTTCACAATCTCAACAAAAACTACAATTCGGTTATTCAGTTACTTTTACCTTTGTAGGGGTATTATATACAACCCTTCATTTATCTTATATGTGTCCTCATTTCTCCGACATCTAACCAGTAAAAACGACTTTTTACTGTTTTTCAGAATTCACGTTATGAAGTTTTAAATAGAAAAACGCACCCTTTTTCTATAAAGAAAACACATATGTACGGTGAACAGTTATAAATAATTCATTTTGACATGTACTTATATACAGTTTCATCATTGTTTTAATAAAACACGCCTACCTGTGTTCATTCGACATATTTTCACCATAACTTTTAATAATGTCTCCTTGTTCTTTTAATTTCATACAATTAAATGTTGAAACACTTTATTTTTCATCAAAATGTCAAAAAAGCTGTATCATAGGCCCTATTTCCTTATTGCTTAATGTTTCTACATGTACTTGAATTCAATGAACTAGACTTTCAACCAATGGTTTTCGTTCTGCTCATATGTTGAGCCAATATAATATTAGTGTAACAATTATGTTAATTATTTTGTATGATACTAGGCTATATAGTACTTGGTGACAAGTGACGCGTAATAGTAATTTAATTGATAAAAACTGAAAAAAACACTGAGATTAGAAAGGGACTTCTTTTACTTAAGCGGTATTGTAAAATATTTGAGGAAAAACGTATACCACAAGTATTTGAGAAAATATCTACCTCAGTATGACTGTATCACATCTTTGGCAGACATCAAGATGGCATCGAAGTCTTAAGAAAAATTACTTTTACTGAAAAATACCGAAATTCCTCAAACAGTGACACCAATTATTCTTAACTCCCACTGGCCACTTAATATATTTCATCGTTGACATTTTTTTGAATCACAAAAACACACATTTTTAACGACTTAAAACTATTTCCAAAGTTAATAGAGGAGGTAGGTGTCTGGGGGCCAGAGGCCAGGTCCTGGCCTGCCGGCCGAGACAGGTCGTTGTCAGACGGTGGGAGCTGAGGGCTCCCCTCTCCGTCACCGAGCCGGTGCTTATCCCAGCAGGAGGCCAGGGCCCACTGAGCGCGACAATCTCACACAATAACTGAACAAATATAGGCTTTCCACTTCAAAAGCCAACATCTTAGGCACCCGCTCTTCTCGCACTGAATGCGGGTGTCGAGGCAAGGGTTATCTTGTCCTTGGAGGTCAGCGACGAAGTGTGAATGAAGAAAAAAACAGACACAAGAAAAGTATCATCGTTGCATGGCCGCGATGGATGAAAATTATTACTTTCCCCACAATTGTATACACCTCAATGTCATTTTTATGTATGACCCTGACATGGTTGTTTATGAAGAGCATGGAAATATTTATTTATGTACTCTGAAATAAAACCCAAAAAGCGCAAGAGTGAAAAACAAAGCACTAAGCGGAAGCAGACGACTTCCACAGCCAAGTTCATCATTGTTGGCGCCAATTTTGCATATGAATCATCACCGGCCACATGCACATTATGTCCCCGACCGTCGGCTCGTGATGAGGCCTACTCATTGGTCCGAGTAGCCCACGTGGCTAACGGCAGCCAATCGGGAGGCGGGAGACACAATTACCTGCGGAAAGTGACAAGGTGGGACAGACAAATAAAGCGATTCGCTGCGCTGCTGGGTGACGATGACGACACGGTCGGAGGGGAGGTAGGCAGTCAGAGCCGTGTCGGCCCACTCACTGTCAGCGTCGCGAGCGTCCGCCGCAGATCGAGACAGACAACACGATTCATGGCACACACCTCCTGAGAGAGATCAGCCGCAGCAGACGACATTTGGGGTGATCTTTTACCCCGTTCCCGCCCTGTATTAGAGGACACTCCTACACAAGAAGGCAGAGATAGAGACGCGCTTCTCACCCCTACTACTGGATTCAGACGTGGGCTCCAGCCGTTTCCACCATGTACATGCCCAATAACTTCAGGTAGGTACCTTTCGGAGGTGTCGTCATGGTGACGCTCTGCATGGGTCGGGGACAGTGATGGCGGCACTGCATGATCACTGCCACAGCTGACGGGACACATGCAGGGTGGGATCCAAAGGGTCAATGCAATTATCTTCTAGTTTTGACAATATTACGGGTTAATGTTTAACAGATTTAGAAAAAAAGTGGGAATAGACTCATTTGGAGCACTTTGAGTGCACAATGTGGTGACTCCGCCCCCTCGATCCAGGACTCGCCTCTGTGTGTTGTGTTGCTGCTGCTGTACTTGTAGCCAGGTATAGTCGGTATTGGGGACACTCTCCGTGCCAACTACCACCACTACCACCAACCACTACCCACCCCCATCCACTAGTCTCTGATGGTCAACATTGACTCTCGGCCAGACAGTTGTTTAGATTTATAACCCTCCAGGAGATCCATCAGCAATTTAGCCACCTGGGAACGTAGTTCTCAAAACACAAAAAGCTAGGAAATTGTAGAGAGGTATTCAGGTTTTATGTACTGCTATTGCAAAGCGTAAAGGTTTATTGGTCCCCTCTTTATATATACACACACTTTGTGTTAGTTAAATCAGATTATTATAGTATATATATATGCATGACATTGTGCGCTGCCCTGCTCTTCTTCATTTGTCTGCGGTTGTCTTAGCATAGGCCTATATATGATTTGATAAAGCATTGCAATTATATTTTTTATGAATATACACTTTCACATGGACAACATCTACTATCCCAGTTTGATATAAGCGCCAATCAACGGCTGTGACGTCCTTTATTTTGTTAATAGGTCTAATACATGTAGAGTATTCATATATATTCATGTGGGTCCAAATCGTATTGTAAACAGATATTCATGTAACTTTAAATTTTAGAAAGATTAATCCATATATTATAATCAATTTGTTAAATGATATTGATTATCCAAAAACTTATTCTTAATGGAATTACCCTTTACATTTACAGACTGCCGACGTCACTTGGCCAGTCTCCACCCGCGCCCTACCAGAAGCAGCTGTCGCCGACGTTCGGGACGGTGGCGCGTCCGTCGCCCTACTCCCGGCCCCTGGTGGGTCCTCTGCCCGGGTCCTGCGCCGCCCCCGGCCCGCCCGGCCCCGCCGCCCCCGCGCCCGGCCCCGCTGCATCGTCGTCGGCCGCGTCCCTGCCCTCCATCACCACCCTGCCAGGCTTCAGCGCCGCGCGCATGGCAATTGAAAATCGGACGTCCGGTCCCGTCTGCGGCCTTCCGCGTCCTCTTCCGGTCGCGTCGTCGGCGGCGGCAGTAGCGGCGGCGCAGTGGATTCACCAGCACCAGGCGGCGTCTCAGGCCGCCGAGGCCCAAGCTCAGGCTCAAGCCCAAGCGCAGGCTCAAGCTCAGGCTCAAGCTCAAGCACAGGCACAAGCTCACGCTGCTGTGGCGCTGAACTTCCAGTCACAACTCCAGCATTTCCTGGCCAATGAGAAGGCCCTGGCGTCATCTCCATTCCTTGATCCATTCGGTAAGGCTGGCCCATTCTTTGATCTAGCCCGGATGGGACACTATCCCTTTGGAAAAAAACTGTTTGGCTGTCCTCAATGCCGCTATATGACAGACCGAAAAAACAATTTGAAGCGCCATATATCAACAATGCACCAAGAATGTGACAAGGCTCTGGAGTGCTGCGGTGTGCTGTTCAAGAACAAAGCCTCATTGAGAGACCATGTCCTTATCTTCCACAGCAATGGCTATATGTGCCGCTTTTGTGGCAGGAACTTTTGTCGCAAAGCCCTGCTGAAGCGTCATCTAACAGTACACAGTGGTCAGAAAGACTACCTCTGCTCGCAGTGTGACTATGCCACGAGCCACAAATCAAACCTCGAGCGACACAAGAAAGTACACGAGCGGAACGGTAGTGATGGCTCAGACAGTGAGAGCAACTACACTGACAGGTCAACAGGTCACTCCTCCGGGTCGGACCTGGAGGCCAAACGACAACTGCGTCGGAGCATTTCCTGTTCTGACGACGCCAACGACGACGATCTGAACCTCTCCGACATTGACGTGGACGCTGAGGACGACGCCCTGATCGACGTCGTCGACATTGACATTGTTTCCGGTCTGCAAGCCGGAAGTCACGTGGGTCTTGGGGACCCCATCATGAGAATGAACGCTCAGAGAAACTTGACAGACTCCACATCAATAGTCTCACCAACAACATCATCCCCAACAACGTCAACCACAAATCAAAGCAATAACACAGACTGTGTCAATTCAAAACCATTAGTTCAGCAAACACCTGTGTCACCAATACAGACGAGATGGCCACCGGAGGTGTAGTCTGCCTTATATAAACTGCATAATTATATACTTGTGTTAACCTTTGTGATTTGTTGCTATAGAAATCCAGTTGGAAGAAAGTTTACACAGGACCTAAGAGAGTAGAAGTTATTTTGTACCCTCTTTGGTTGAACACTGTGTTTTAAATGAGGGGATACGCGCTTTCATAAAGTTGTTCAATTTGGTCAAACTGTAAAAAGAAATATCAAAATTTTCCCGAAGAGGGAAGGGGCGCGTCCCTACATACACCTTAAATCCGCCTTCTTGGGTATCTTTAAATCGGTATACATATATAAAAATTGCTTCTTTTTCTGTATATATTATTAATCTTATGAAAGTATAGCTGCAAGCAACATTGGATATATTTATAGTCATACATTCTAACTCCTTGGTGATATGCCTCATTGAATGTTGATTAAATACATTTTAAAAAATGTCAAATTTGCTCCCCTGGTGTATTTTTAAATGTACGTTTCGTGAGGTCTCTACTGTATTTCATTGTGCAATGATTGAATAACTTCAGTTCATATTTACTTCTATAATAAAGATTATTATACGTGTACATATCTATATATTGGTAAATATTGTATTAACGCAAACAATAAAAAAAACATCAAGGATTTGATGAAAATATATTTGAAGATTTGGCTCATACATTTATATCAAGCTTGTTTGACCTCAATATGGAATATAATTATCATTGTTATAAATACAAGAGGGATTTTAGTTACATGTTCCATTAACTAAGTTCTTTGTAATTAAATAAAAAAAAAACACCTTGACTGTCGTTGTGAGGATGCACCTCCGCGAAAAACGGAGATCAAGTTCCATTCAACAACTTCTTCTGAATTAACTTTTTCGAGTAGATGGGCCTTTAGGCTATATTGCCTATATAACATTAGTGTAATTGACTCCGAATTTATTTTTCACCATACGCTGCGTGCAAGATGTACTCTTTTAAAGTATACCTATTCACATTTTTACACCAGTACATCAACATTAATCCACTAATTCTCGAAACATCAGATATACCATCAAAGATGTAGATGTAACTCAAAAGTACAATTTTTTATGTGACATTTTAATGTAGATCCCATGATGGTCAATTCTGATAAAACATCCCCCAGTTTACTACCACATGGATACTGACATTATCTGCACTCATTCATCAAGTTTTGTTAGGAGCATATCAGTCGAACTCCCAACACGTCAACTGTCTATACATTGCAGAAAAAATAAACTTTTTGAAAGTAAAGTCTATATTGATGATGTATGATGTATTGTTTGCTTAACATTTTAGGGCATATACAATATCCCGCACTGCATCTAAAACGTCCCGTTACAAGACACGTGAACAATATCCTCGCGATGTTACCACTAGTTACGTGTCACGTCCTTAAAAATTTGACCGTTCCTCTGTGCTTAGGATTAAAAACATAAAGCATAATGGACCTTATATTTTCATCTACCAATTACACAATAAGAGACAAACCCCAAGCGGTAGATCTATTAATGAATCTAGTATAGTGTCTAAGACCACATGTATAAAAATTGAGGAACTTTATTGATAGAGAGCAAATAACAGTTTAGAGCGAATAATGGTATATGCATATCAAATAAATCATTTTCAGTTCTTTTCTGCCCCCATTTTGCACGTCAAACCTATCTTTCAACCCCGACACAAAAATGGCATGCTGATTTCCCTCCTGCAGATCACCCCTCACCCCCTCCCCTCACCCCCTCCCCTCACCCCTACCCCCTTCCTCCCAACCCCCCAGTGCTGTAGGTGTGGTACAGGAGACGCAGCCCTCTCCTACAGGTAGACACCGACAGGTAGAGACCGTGGGACGGGCGGCGGGGACTCGCGGGGAGGCGGCCGCTGTCAGGAGCCTGCTACCGGTCATGATTCACTGTCCACACCCCGGCAGCCACTCCCCCGCCTCCCGTGTGCCTCTACCTGTCCGCCGCGGGAGGCCGCCCCGGTGAGGCCGGCGACGGGCCCGCTGCTCCCGGCCGCACCTCTGCCGCCACCGCCCGTCGCGCGGGCCGTCGGGCCCCCGGCCCCGCGCCTCCCCGGCCCGACCGCGCCGCCGCCACTAGCCCCGGGTGTGTGGGTTTTAGCGCCGCCAGAGATCCTGTCCCCGGTCGGTTACGTCCGCGGGCCGCCTCCCCCACCACCCTCTGATGATGGCCCGGCCCGACCGGCTCACGGCGGGGGGTCGGCGGGGCAGGTAGGCAACCGAGGCACAGACATATCATTAAAAAGGGGGGAGAAAAAAGTCAAGACAATTTCAAAATAAAAGATGAAAGAGGCGCGCCGCAAATTTGCATGACTCAAAAAACGTATGGCACATGATAAAAATTCTTTGAGAGTAAATGATTGTCGAATGAGGACGTTGGGGGTTGTGTCCAGGAGGCAGTGGAGTAATTAGAAAAAAAAGGTTAAAGTAAAACATGTTGGTGAATCAGTCAATGGGGGAGCATGCTGTGCTGTGATGAATTCATAGACCGTATTATAATAGGTGTGAACATGACGTGTAATTAGGAGGGAGAGATTAATTCATCATGTATTATTTGATGTGTTCATCAGTGACAAATCAGAACATTTTTATATGGCCTTAAAGCACATCAGGTAGACATATGCGTACCAGGTATATGCTATATAAAGATGTCCTTAGTTACTATTCCAAAAGGATGGGTGTAAAGCTATTCTGTCGTTACTTTCTTTCTCATACATGCAGCCAAAAATATGCTCCAACGTTGCCATACGTGCAGCGTGCGTTCCTGGTCACACGGCCAGTTTTTCTTTACCAGCAATTATTGCTGAATTAAAAAAGATATCAATTAATCTCAATTTATCAATGTTAGTTGGATAAAAAACATTTATTGAACCAACAAATACAGTTTCACACCTAATCACCAATATGGCGTCCAGTCTAACTGTTGATGCATGTGACGTCATCTGCAGAATGTCTTTATAAAGACTCAGGGACATACCCTATTGGTAGACTCTCTAAACTAAAGATATGCACTTTGTTAAATATAGGTTCAAAATGGCACAGTATTATATATTTCACAATATAAGCTCTATGATGAAGCTCTTTGCATATATATAGTTCGATATTGGCGGGGATATTGACATTTTCCTTATTGAACTCGTCAGGGGTTCGGAAGCCATATCTCTACCCTTGCATCCGCTCTTGCATATATATGAAGGTTCAATTCCTTATACAAGGAGAGGTATAAAAGGCACATATGAAATCATGGAATTGCGTGCTGTACCTGGAGTACGCCTGCACACTCCATGCTGACCCCTTATACGGTATACCCTAACCATCACCTATACAAATCACTGTAGTGATACTTTAATATTGACTGCACGGGTAGAACCCATATTTGTATACGTGTCCTGCTGTATTTGCCAAATCTGCAAATTCAAAACAATCAAAATGAGCATTAAAATTTCAATTGCATGAAGGGCTATAAAACAAAATAGACCATGAATACAAGTAATAAAAGCAACAATCCAATTATCTAAAAATGATATTTTGACCTTCCATTTCGGGCAAACACTTGTAAAACTCGGACAGCAAAATCAGGAATGCGCGAATATTTCTTGGGTCATCAGCTGTTTGGGGTCCACTGGCAGGTACCCATCCCACCTCTGGTCGCAAAGCGATGTAGTTGTGTTATACGATACTGCAGTCAAGCCCGTGCGTATTGTATGCAGGCAGGGGACAGTCTGACTTGGCCAATAATAACAGGCACAAAAGGTGTCATAAGTTCAGCGGACTGTCACTTTTCAGACGGCAGCCTACTTTATCATAACGTCCACACACAAGCAGAACATCAGGTACACTTATACTGCTCACTGGTGTAATGGTCGGCTGAGTGTTGGGAGAAAAACACCTGTTTTCAGACCAATATTTATCAGTCATTGGTTTTAATTGAAAGTGAAAAGTCATTAGTGTTTTTAACGTTTTTATTGTATTTACTCATATTTCTCCCTTAGCCCACCAATCTGGGTCACCCATACACATTTAATACTATTACAGAGAATGTGTTTAATTAAAAAAAGACGTAATATCGAGTGATTACAAAACACAACAGGTGTGCTTGATAAATGTAGCATGAAACTTTGACCCTGATATATGTGTTTTTTTCAAAAGATAGTAGGCCTAAAGACATGATTGACTGCTAAAACTCTCACTACTAAGAATAGATCATATCAGATTACATAAATACTGACTTTTCCATAACGCAGCCTAAATATCAGTACTTCACAGAGCAGTTTTATAATTTTGATAAACTGTGTTTCATCACAGCGATTTTCACAAATAAGAGTTAACAATGTTCACACCCATGATTCTCTAAAAGTTGCTTGCTGACCTGATCATGAGATGTGGTAAACCCTACATCCTGGAGTGGACCACAGTTGACTATACTTTTAACCACCAATGACGGACATTCGGGGCAACGGTCCATGGAACACTCTAAGAACCCTTATTCTTGGTATACTTTACAATATCTAGTAAGCGTTATTAGAGAAGAAGGAGTTCCCTTGCACATATCATAAAAATATTATTATCTTGTTTTCCAATAGATTAGGTAAATTCATTGCTGCATCACAACACTGTTACTCGTCATAAACATTGGTTCCAAGGTCATCTTGTTGTTTTTGAAACAAGCATGCAGTTGACTGCTTAGTAGATGCCATTGTGCATATTTTGAAACAGTATGTGAGTTACTATAATTATAGGCGTGTGCCATATTTGACAACGATAAACAGTACTTTTTGGAGTTGATCAAAGAAGCTCAAAAGAACGATGGAACTCTTTTTTTTAAAGTATACCTGCATGAGTTAAAAAGTCATCCAAAATATCATTAATCAAAGGTATGATAAACAAATACTTTTATTCAGTTCAATCTTACATAGAGAGTTCTTATTTTCTCTAATAACATAATTTCCCATTTCTGAACATTAAATGCACTCAATGTCGAAGTTCACTCCCTGATAAAAAACCTTGTACACTATGGATGGTAACTTGTTTTGAGTTTAGCTCTTATGCTGTGTGATACTTTTAGGCCTACCTGTTTCCAGCAGTTCTCCTGTACCTGGCCATGGGCAAAAAGGGGTAGTGTCAAATACGAACCACTTCATATAGACACCTCCAACGTCCCAACACTCACACATACTCCCCTACACCCAGGTCACTGGCCCTGCCGGTCGCTTTCAAAGCCCAACGACATTATTGTGATAAAATTGAAGGTTACAAATCAGCGTTGTATCTGGTTGCACATCCAGCATATCAGCCAGCGACAACTTTTGTCCCCACCGACCACCTAATCCTGCCCACTCGCAGGTGTCTTAGCCTCAGGGAGGAGTGTGAATGTCAGGTAGGACGGCCCAGGCCACACCACCCCTATCCAATTGATCATCTTCTGGTGCTGGAGCATTTCTTGCCTGATTAAAACAATCCTCCTTCCCTCCGGGCAAACCACCTTTAGGGCGTAGGTCCTCACAATAAATCTCAACTCCTCCTTCTTTCAAATCCCACAATATCTCTGGTGTATTATTAATTATACAAGTCAATGGGTGAGTGCTGGAGATTTTATCAGTAGGTTAAGAGTTGTATCAGGTGTGCTGGCTTGTCCTTTGGGGAGAGATTCTGATCGGTGAAGAGTGCCTGGTTGAATGTAGAGGTTGAGTTTTGATCCTTGCCTGATTGAGCCCCAAGTGCCGTAAGTGATACCTTCCCTCCTACATGAACCTCACCCCCTCTTATTTAGCCTTCTGTCCCCTTCCAGTCCCCTTCCTGTCCCCTTATGCTAAATCAGCTATGCAGGTTATACCAGACCATCATCAATCTTTCAAACACCACTCTTGAAACTTGGTTGGTGTTTTTGTTCTGTTTGCGGTGTTTAAGATCTATGGCCTGTTACACTGAAGTACAAAAATGGGGAAATGATATTGCTTCTGAGCTCTTTGTGGGACTTTTTATGCGGAAATTGTATATGTTCAAAGTAATAATATTTTGGGCTACCTGATATGCCTCAAAGGAGAATATGTGAAAAATGTTTATTTAATGAATGTCTTCAAGTTAAGAATTACTGTTTTCTGGTGTAACTCAATGAACCACCTCATTTCATTACAAAGTAATAGATTGTGTTCATAGAATAGCAAGAAAATCGATATTTTCTCAAATACCCCAATCCCTTAACAATTGCCCATAGTTTCTTCCTGCGTTGTATAACTCATAACACAACATACTAATCTGGTGATCAATAGATGCATGCATTTATGGTGTGTTTCACCACTCTCCCCCATCCATGGAATTACATCTTTGTGACTTGTTATCCCAAAATAAGCATATATTTGTCCAGGAAGAAAAGGACGAGAAAAATCCAAAGAAAAACAACAATAAAGTTGTAGACACAGGTTTTAGAGGGCAATCGACCGACGTCCCATTGAGAGTGAAGAAGGCTCGGTAAAACCGTGACAATGTGCGGTTGGGAGCACCCTCTCCCCAAACACCAGCCAGCACCAGCTTTGTATCCCCGCCCCTTACCCACCAGGGGGCCTCCCGAGCGCCACAATGGCCGCTCCTTGACTTCCGGTCGTCTCCATTCATCACCGAATCTCTCGACAACCGGCGGTAACCTACCCTTCTTTTGCGATGTTGCCCGTCCGAGTTGAGCCCATTGAGGGAGTGACAACTGCACAGGCTTCTACGACACTTCACTTGATCGACTTCTATCATTATATTCTCATCTTCTCTCTCCATGTCCTGCCCGCCTGCCTGCCCGGAGATGCCCCTATGTGATTTCTGATGCGCTGGGAATAGAGAGACGTGACACTCAATAAAAAGAAAAACATAACTACATAGTAGAAGTTTATTTTCAGTTTGAATTAGATTAGAAGATTTTAAAGCTCTTATTGTTTGTCTGGAATTATCACTTCTTCCTGCACTGATTTCAAAATCAGCTTTGATTTCAAAACTGTTTAGCTTGTTAATTCTTGTCCGATTATAAGAGGAAATCAATCCAGGCTTTAAGAGCATCAGCCTAGCTTAAGTCTCACTGCATCTGCCTTTCTGTATATCATTGTCACCTCTCCCTAGATAGGCCCTCAAACTATACAGAGTAGGCTAAAAACAATTTTGGTGTCAAGAAGTAAGATATTCAATTGCAGGCCGATCCTTCTCCTAAAGTATCAGGCCTGAAAGCCTCAATCTGTCTGGCCAGCTTATCGGTGTGAAGTTGTAGATGCTATCTGTATGATAAGGTCTCAGCCCTACCAGGACCATTAAACACCTGTGTCATTACTATGGTAACCTTTCCTTTTCATCTGTATCAGATTCCCCTGGCCAGGTAACATAAGACTTCCACGATGAAGGGTTAAGAAGAGAGGAAAATGAAAGTGTTTGGACACTCAGTATTTACCATTTTTCTCTAAAAGAACAGCAAAGATTGACATTTATAGATGTGCACTATACACAGCAAGATCTTGTAACTAAGATTGAGAATCTTACAAGAATTGAGGATTCATTTAAAAACAATACATTGCGAGGCACTTGGAAGAGTTAAATTGACTCCTCTGGGATGCTCTGTGTACTTGAGCCTTGATTTGGGGTTAGTTAGGAGGGGGAGGGGCCTGCAACCAAATAGACTCCATAAGTAGGTACTCAAGTCTTCCCGCACCCTAAGGCCATTGCATATGGAAAGAGGCCCTCGTCTTTAACTAGCACCGTGCGAAGAAACCGTCCATTCCGCGTAACACTCTCCAAGCAGATCTATCAATAGCAATTCACTGCTTGAATATTGGGATCAGGGAAGCTGAAACTCAAAGTATGGAGAGTGAATCTCGTGGTCAAACCGCGAGAGGAGGTACGGGCGAGAGCTACGTCATCGTGAGCGTCATGGAAGAGTTGGCCTGAATGGGGCATTAAGCCCGGCCTTTCTGCCGCCTCAATACAGCCGTGCAAACATTTTGATTAAAACCGATTAAGGTCCAACCGATGTGTGTGCCGGTGGTCGGAGGGACAGGGCGATGCCTTTGGTGAGTAAGGTAATCAGGACGAGTATTTATGGCAGGTGACTACCTGTAATTGATGATCATTGGACATCAGGGGGTACTGGTGGGGTGTGGGCTGCAAGTCCTTCAACGATCCAGTGAACGGTGGAATATTTTCATACTGAACACTGGATTTCTTTTATTTTGAAATTTCACGGCTGTTATTATTGATGAAACTGGTAATAGAAGGCTGGCATAGTAGTATATGAAAAGGTTAAATTCATTAAAAATCTAATAGTCTTAGACGATTTATTCCTGGAATGCGTTCAATATGACCACATTTCGCTGTATGGCAGTTGTGAAGGTAAAATCATGTGCATCACAAAAACTACACTAGGTACATACACAGTACATAATGCCACGTCTTACTTACCCACCTGTGATGCATTTTCCATCTACAGGTATATGCTAGTCCAGAACTTAACATAATTATAGAGGTTCCTTGACCTGGCTGTCATGACCTCCTAGGTATGACCCTTTCATATCTGTCATACGTGTACACCACCAGAGATGACTTTCCCATAAATATGTGGCCTGTTTAACAACAAAGTCTGCTAATCCAGAAATTTGATGCCCCCATACAGAAAGATGGTAGAAGTTAAAAAAAACAACACCAAAACCAAGAACTAAAACATCCACTAGCTTATCCTAAAAGCTCTGTTTAGGAACTAAACTTCCATAGGTGACAGCAACAGAAATTGCCTCCAATAGCTTATTGAACGCATGCTTCTGTTAATTTCTCTATAACTCCCTATGAAATAGGCCCTCTATAGGTAACCCCTTCCAGTACCCACCTGAGCTGACCAGTTCCCCAGTTCAGGTGAGGTGTCAGAGGAGATAATGGAGTCCACTCACCTCACTCCTAACCACCCCTCCCCGCCCCCTCACATACCACACTGCTTCCCTCCCTTCACTTCAATCCTTATTTACATCTATTTACATTAACTTTACCACAATGGGGAGGTCTCAGACTTAAGTCTACCCGCATATTGCCTATAGATACCCGAGCCCAAAGAGACATTTTGTAATAGGTCTATGTCTTGGGAATTCAATTGATGATAACAGAAATGGAATGGTGTGGTTTCTTGAATACAAACTTCGTAGCTCAAAGTTCTATATCAGATCCAAATCTCGAGGTACGCCCATTTGTATTAAAACTATGCAGATTTTTACTCTGTAAAATGTTGATGTAATATACTTAAGTTTCTTATCCTCTTATACTATTTACCTGGAATGTAACAAGGGGAATGCATATCTGGTGAAGTTAGGCAATTCTAATTCAATCCTTAGTGCTAACAAAAATACTAATGTTAACCTTTTCTTCTTTCAGTAAGTCACCCAGGTAAAAAAGCTATATATATCCCTAACACCAGATGGTACAATTAAAAAACAGCAGAACACTTTCAAATCACACACAACGCTTGACAACCTTTAGTTTCTCTGATCTTCACCCATGGGGTGTTTTCCAGAGGGTCAAGCATTTATAATTCATGTCAACGGTTAAGTTGGAAAATAAGGTGGCACCCATGTTACAATGAAGACACTAAACCTTTCCACTTTAAAGGGAGCTTTAAAAGCAATAAAGAACAATGTGGTATGAAGGGTTGTACTTAGTGACCATGTCAGTGTCTTGTGACCACTGAAGTTGTTCAGAGGAGGTGCCCAGTTTGAGTAGTAGGGGTAGATAAGGGGTGGACATGCGTGATGGTAAGATAGGAAAAAGGGTACCATGAAGAAAATTTAACCAATTGGTTGAGAAAACAGAGTGAAATATCAATCCAAATGTCAACTGTAAAAATGTTTGTATCTATATGACAGCTTTCTGACTTAAACACTAAATATAAGAAAATTATCTTATCAAAATGTATTCATAGTTCACTCGTCCTTGTGAAAAATGTGTCCATTTCGTAGGTTTAAAAAAATAGGTTTTCTGAAAATCATAATATTATATATTCAACAATTATAATAACTCTAATCGATTTGAGTTGTTTGAAGTTCATTTTCTTTTACTTTTAGTAAATGTTTCTATAGGATTCAAGAACTATTGAAAAATGTAACATTTTCAAGCATAAATGAAAGACCATTTACCTTTTTTTATTATCAAAGTCATGAGTAGAACATTGTTTTGCTCTTTTACTCTTGATTGCATCAGATGACCAACTAATAATCATATATGATTCTACCATGTTGTGAGCAACACCTGGAAACATATCCCTTTGTGAGCTTGGTCACTTATCCCGAGGCATTTTAGATAAAGGTCGCTCAGGCAAGAACGCAGTAAAGTGTAATCACCGCAGACCTTGCGTGATGTTTTGGGGCAATCTCTGCTGTCCGCTGAGCCCCAGCTGCGGTCAGAGGGGTCAGAAGGTAGGGGTTAGTTTCCGTTACCTAGTGATCATCCACAGGTAACCACCAACAGGTGGGAAGGGAGACCACCCCTGTCCCACTGAACACACTCTCCTCACCTGGCTGCTCAATGACACCTGGAAAATGACCACTAAAGTAACCACCAAAATGACCAATCTCTAATTGGCCAGAATACTGTGAGGGCATTTATGACCCATACCTTCCGGCCGCCAGGAGGACCCCTGTTCATCCAGCCAGTGGGAACAAGAGGAAGCGAGGCGGGTTCCCAGGGAGGACAATAGCATGGGGAGGTGTTCGGAGGGGAGGGGGGTGGCATTGAGGTGAGAGTATAGGATGTACACTGTTCTGGTTAGCGGTGTAGGCACCAGGGGAGTGGGGAGGGGAGAGTAGGGAGGGGGTCTTAATGGCCACCCCCACGCCACCTTTGTCCATCCTTATTGACTGGGAAGAAAGTCCATTAAACTTTCATCAGAATCAGTGCACGGATCGACCGACCTTGTCCCGTCCTTAACCCACTGTGGTCGAGAGATGGGGGAGGCACTCGTTAATAAAAAGCTGCATCGTGGGAGCTACTGGTGTGCATATAGCTACCAGAGCTAATTATACAGGTGTGAGGTCTTCCATGGTGCAGATTTTGGAGTTATTTAATCTACAGCAATAAAATTAATGACAAGGACTGTTTGGGGTAGCTATTAAAACGATCTAAGTTAAGATTAGGAAATAATACAAATAACTCATGCATCTTTCTTTTTGTGTCCGCCCAAATATATTATGTGTAACAAAACACTTTTAAAGAAACATCATAATATTATTAACAACAAAGAAATAAACTGTATTTCCATGACTATTATTGCTTTAATAACAAAACAACTAAAAGTGCGACCCTAAGAAAAAAAACATATATGAGAACAGCAGACTGTACGCTGACATTCATAAATACAACCAAACCTGCTTCTCAATGAGGCCTTAGCTATTCTGAGCGTATACCCATCTTATAAAAGAAAGTAACCCCCTGGCCAAACCTACTCTCTCTCCATCCCTACGTACGCGTGGTCCGTTGGCGTGCGGCAGTGGTCTGCTACAAGCAGCTGGTATGGGGGACTTCTGTGTAGGGCTACGGCCTGGTGTGCGTGTGGACAGAACCACCGAGCGGCCTGACCCCCCAGCTATGTGCTGTGAGGCCTCGCTGGAGCTCGATCGCTGCCCGTGTCATTGGGCTGTTTTTTAACGCCCACACTGTCATAGTGAGGGCTGAGGCCAATTGGGACTAGTGGGTATACATCGGTGTCAGGCTGATGGAGCCCGACCCTTTTAGTGGCACCCAGAATAATTGTTGTTTGGTGATTTATTCAGATGTTCCATGAGAACCTTGTAATAATAATGGCAAACATGATTTATAAATGTAATGCAACATAATCTCTGTTGTACACAATGCAATGTCGTCGCAGTTATACAAAGTGTGACCCTGGAGTGTGACAAATGTACTTTTATTAATAATTAACTGTAACGTTGAGGATTTTATGATAGTAATTGGAAATGCCAGAGACTGTCACAATATCATTTCAAAATGTGGCATGGTTGTATTCGGCCTGGGCCTCTCAAATCGTATTGCACGTTATGAAATTCATATCTATTCCAGTAAGGCTCAGAAAGGATTGTAAGAGACAAACATTTCTTTAGAGATTACATGTACTTGGTAAGGATAATAACAATCAGGTGACGGTGACTCAGATGATGGCTAAAATTAGTTCATGTAATCCCCACTAGGGGCCACTAGTGGTACCCTACTACCAGATAGAACGCCCTTTCCAAGTTTTTGCATCTTGACTTTATAACGCTGATTGTATAACATTTCTTTGAGACACAGTCCAAACCAGTGATGCTGGTTGTCACAGTAGACTTGCGTATGTTGACATTTTCACTGAGATACATTCTTGAAGCAAAAAGAACTAAACAAACTACAAAAAAACAAAGTGAAATGTTAATAGAATGCAAATACGTATGTGCATATGGACGTGACCATAAAAATGCGCGATATATAGGGTATCAGAAACCCTATATATCCCCGTCTGGAAGCGCCAATTTTACATTATAAAAATTGATTTTGGGCCAAATATAGGGGTGGGGGCGCGCCTGGTGCGCCCCGCTACTGGAGGTCTCCACACTTTTGTAGACTACAAAACAAGAGTTGCATGGAGTTTCAGTACATCATATATTATATGTTATGCAGGCCCCTATGATTATGATATTGATATAGCATATAAATGAATAATAGCTTTATTGTCTTAGACATTCATATTTGTGTATTGCACATGCGTTTCACATTTTGGAGAGGAGTTAATAATGGGTAACCCCTTATGAGGGGAGAACCGCAAGCTACTCCCCCTGGGTCCTTTCCTGCATACCAAAAATCTCCCAGCTCCAATTATTGACACCTATGCATTGGCCTACAGCTTAGATATCTACAAATCACTCTACACCTGTTGCAATATCAATATTGTGATGAACGGCTATTCAGCCAAAATACATAGAGGTTAAAATAATAGAAATAAGGTAATAATGGAAATATGTAAAGAACGAATAACGAATATGTAAAGAACGAAGAACGAAATAGATGTAAAGAACGAATATGTAAAGAACGAATAACGAATATGTAAAGAACGAATAACGAAAACGTAATGGAACGAAACCCGGAAATATGTAAACCGGAAGTGAAATGTAAACCGGAAACGGAATATATAAACCGGAAGTGACGTCAATTGTAGGTCACGTGACCGAAGGCAGCCAATCAGGGCTGACCTCTCTAGTATATAAAGGGGCGGTGAGGCCCGAATAAACAGAGTTCTTCAACAGTTCTCCTGGTGTCCAGACGTGTCCTCTTTCCTGAAACAACCACTAAAGATGAGCCGGATAGAGTAATTAAGTCGAAGTTAGGACAAAACAGTCGAAGTCCGAGATAGGTAGTCGAAACATAGGGTAAGGGGCCCGAAGGCCCGAAGAACGAGGAACGAGGGAACGAAGTAGGGCACGAAGGCCCGAAGTAGTACCGGAAACCAAGGCGTAGTATGGTACGAAGACATGGGGAGCGGAACGAGGGAGCGAAGTCCGCGGGGACGAGGGCGCGGCGTGCTCGGCCCCACGCTACCAAACAATAGGCGACCGTCGGCCCGTCGCCCCCGCGGACCGGAACTCAGGGGTGGACCGTTCCCCGGCCGACCCGTACCCCTACCATAATTTCCCTCCCCCGCAGTCCTCCGTCGACATCGAGTGCCGATCGATTCGCTCAGCCCCCCCTCGTGCGCGAGGCACGACTCTAGAAACACACCTCGGTTCTTGGCCCGGATTCCCCGTCCGCCCCGAGACCCGAACAACCCCCACGTTCCTCTGTCGTAAGAATCGGCAACCCCGACTTACCAGAGAACGTCACACTGGTGGCAGCGGTGGTGCTGAAATAGGCACATACGGACTTGTGGATCTTGGGTGTTTCATCGGTATTGGATACTCATGGCGACTGCGGCAGTCTTCGAGCAGATGGATTCTGACGTCGCCTTCAAGGAAGGTGGGGAGGAGAAAGGAGGTGCGAAAACCGAGACCAAAGGGGAGGACACGACCATAATGGGTAGGCAGTTTAATTTTATGGGAACGTCCACCCCGACGGATGAGCAGAATGTGCGGGCTCAACAACAACAGACCGGCCAGGAAGGAGCGAGTTTGAAGAAGTTCAGTTTACGACCAGAGAAGTATGACGGTAAACCGGATTTCGAGGGATGGATCAACCAGTTTGAGGAGTACGCAACATTGGGACGCTGGACGGCCGAGGAAAAAGCGGCGATGCTTTTCCTCTCGCTGACGGGAACGGCACGAATGTACTTTGTCGGACTCCCGGACAGGGAACGACTCCGTTACTCGGCGAGGGTGGATGCGTTGCGCCGGAGGTTCGGTCAGGAGAAGGACACGTGTAATGCTCTGCAAGAGTTGGCGGGCTTGAAACGTGTAAAGAACCAGACAGCGAAGGAGTTGGCTGATAATGCCCGGCGACTGGCATCGAGAGCCTACTTCTCCAACGACTACGCTAGCCAGGAAAAAGCAGCATTACATGCGTTCCAGGCTGCAGTTGGGGAAGACCTTCAGCTGAAGTGTGCAGAGAAAGGATGCAAGACACTAGAGGAGGCGGTAGAGGTGGTAGAAATACAGGAACGATACTCACGCCGCCTCCTGCGGGCAGTGAAGCCCGAGGAAGACGCCAATACACAGATCATGGCCTTGAACGGTAAGTTGGAGGAGATGATGAAAGAATTGGCAGAGGAACGGGAAGCTAGAAGACAAGCAACGGCCCGGAGGGAGGCGTTTAAGAAGCGAAAAGAAGATTTAGAGTGTCATCACTGTCACCAGAAGGGCCATTTCGCAAGAGAGTGTTCTCAGCGTCAGGGAAACGGACAGTCGCCGTCGCAGTAAGCGCGGGGCCCCCTTCGGGCGCGGCGAGAGAAGTAGTAGGCATGGGAGAATGTGGACTTTATGTGGCCGGGACGGTGGGAGAGAGTGTCGTCCGTTTTTTGGTTGATACCGGATCTATGATCAGTCTGCTGTCGGAACGCCTCTGGAGAGAGTGGGGACGAAAAAGAGAAGAACTGGATGGATATGAAGGACGTCTCTGCTCGGTAGATGGTAGTCCGTTGCGGTGCTATGGATGCACGAACTTGCCAGTGAAATTGGGAACACGCGTGTTGAAATGGACGTTCATGGTGGCAGACATCGGTAGAGATGAAGGGATCCTGGGAAACGACTTCGCGGTGAAATACCGGCTGACAGTTAAGCCCCACGCGAGTGCCATCTTCCTGCCCGCCGAGGGGGAGGGAGAGGGGGAACGAATCCCGGGAGTAGAACAGAGAACGGATGGGATTCGGGCAGTTACCGTCGGAGGACAGGTCGTGCGAATCGAGAAAACGACGGAAATACCCCCACTCCAAGTGACCCGAGTAACAGTAGTAGCGAGAATGGACATAAGACAGGGTGGACAGCTGGCTGTCATCACCGGCGCTGGATTACCTATGGGACTGGAGGTGATCCCAGGAACGGTGACATTGGGAGAAGAAAATGAAGTTTGGGTGGCCAACCGAGGGACCGAGAGCGCGAAATTGGAAACCGGCGGGGTACTCGGAGAAGCCACCTTCGTACAAGAGGTACGAGGAGTAGGAAGTGAAGCAAAAGAACCCCCAGGAGCGCTCGTTGAAATGATAGGGGAGGCTAAGAAAGACCTGACCACGAAGGAGGGCGAAGAGCTGGAGAAAGCCATCATGGCCCGGGAACAAATGTTTGCGACCTCGAAACATGAGTTAGGACGGACAGATTTAGTACAACATCGAATTAAAACGGGAGATCAGATGCCGATCAAGCAGAGGGTCAGACGGTATCCGGCCACCAGGAGAGAGGAAGAACGAGCACTGGTGGAGGATATGTTAAATTTAGGGATTATCCAAGAGAGCGGGAGTGCGTGGAGTAGCCCGACCGTTCTAGTCAAAAAGAAGGACGGAGGAACGAGGTTCTGTATTGACTACCGAAAACTGAACCAGGCTACGAAAGTGGACGCCTATCCGCTCCCGCGGATAGAGGACAGCCTCAACACTTTGGGAGGAAGTCTATTCTTCTGCAGTCTGGATCTCGCAAGCGGATATTGGCAGGTGGAGATGGCACCGGAGGACCAAGAAAAGACGGCCTTCGTGACTCAAGGAGGATTATATGAGTTCAAAGTGATGCCATTCGGGCTAGTGAACGCCCCAGCCACCTTCGAGAGACTGATGGAAAGAATCCTCAGAGGAATCGTGTGGGAGGAGTGTCTGGTATACTTGGATGATATACTGGTCTTTGGACCAACGTTCAAAGTGACTCTGGAAAGATTGGTACGGGTTCTGGACCGGCTGAACGCTGCAGGACTGAAGTTAAAGGCGCGAAAATGTAAGCTGTTCCAGAAGAAGATTCCGTTCTTGGGGCACGTTGTCTCGTTCAACGGGATCGAACCCGACCCCGAAAAGTGTCGGCAAGTAACCGAGTGGCCGGTCCCGCGGGATCTCCACGAGGTACGAGCCTTCGTGGGATTATGTTCGTACTACAGAAGGCATATAAACGGCTTCACGGAGTTGGCTGCCCCCTTGTATGAATTGGCAACGAAGGAGGAACCATTCGTGTGGAGCGCGAGACGACAAGAGGCATTTGATGCGATGAAGAAGGCGCTAACGGAGGCCCCGGTGTTGGGATTCCCGGAGGAAGACGGACAATGGTGGCTTGATACAGACGCCAGTGACGTGGGAACGGGAGCCGTGCTATCACAAGAGCAGAGAGGGGAGGAACGGGTGATAGCTTATACGAGCAAAACCCTGGAGTCAAACGAACGAAAGTATTGCACCACGCGGAAAGAACTGTTGGCGGTGGTGCGAGCTTTGAAGCATTTTCGGTGCTACATCTATGGCCAACGCGTGATAGTCCGGACGGATAACAGCGCGGTTAGTTGGCTGCAGAGGAGTAAGGAACCGATGGGGCAGGCTGCTCGGTGGATTGAGATTATCGACTCGCATGATGTGTCGTTCCAACACCGACCGGGCAGGAAGCATGGGAACGCTGACGCGTTGTCCCGGTATCCGTGCAAACAATGTGGAGAGGAGCACGAGAATACCGAACAAGTGAGAGTAGTGACGCGGGCCCGGGGGTACGAGCCCGGATGGTCCCCGCAGGAGATGAGAGCAGCGCAGAGGAGGGATCGAGATATAGGGCCGATTGTCGCACGGATGGAAAAAGATGCGGACCGGCCAGGTTGGGAGGCCATATCTCCGGAATCCCGGGAAACAAAGATCCTATGGAGGCAATGGGAACGATTAAGCCTCAGGGATGGCGTGCTGCATCGGAAGTACTGGGAACTAGAAGGACATGGTTGGAGGAACCAGTTGGTCGTTCCCCGAGGGGAACGGGCCAAGCTGGTAAGGGAATACCATGGAGGCGCGGCAGGAGCGCATTTAGGAGTCGCCAGGACGACGGCCCTGTTGGAACAAGGGTTTTACTGGCCGGGACTCCGGGAAGACGTGCGGAAGGAATGTCGAGAATGTGATTGCGCGTTGCTGAAAAAAGGAAGAGGAAGACGGGAGCCGCTACATCAGTACATAGTGGGGGAGCCGATGGAACGGCTGGCCATGGATGTTTCGGGCCCGTACCCAGTCACCAAAGGAGGAAATAAGTATTGCCTGATGGTGGGATGCTATTTCACCAAATGGTTGGAGTGTTTCCCGATCCCGGATCAAAAGGCAACGACAGTGGCGAACAAACTGGTTGAAGAAGTAGTAGCACGGTACGGCGCGTTTCGGGAACTACACTCGGATCAAGGCACGAATTTCGAATCCGAGGTGGTGGCTCAGGTCTGTGCACTATTCGGGATTCACAAAACAAGAACGACGCCGTACCACCCCAGGAGTGACGGGTACATAGAACGAAGTTTCCGTACTTTGGGGTGTTGTTTGAAAGCCAGCTGCCGAGCGACAGGTCGGGAATGGGACGAGATGGTCCCGCTCGTGATGATGAGTTATAGAGCAACGCCGCAAGCCAGCACGGGAGTGACACCGAACATGATGATGCTGGGCCGACAGACCATGATGCCGCGACAGGCGATTTATGGGAGACCTCTAGGACCAGAGGAGGAACCCCGACGGGTAAGCGACTATGTGGAAAGCCTGGAGGAAGGGCTAGTCGCGGCCTATCGGGAGGCCCGGACGGGGCTGAAACGAGCCGCCATCCATCAGAAACACGAGTACGATGGGAAGGTGACTCGGCGGGAATACCACGCCGGAGAACTGGTCTGGGTGCACGATACGGTAGTGGATAGGGACAAGGGAACGAAGTTGCGATTTCCATGGATAGGCCCTGCACTGATCGTCAAGGTGCTTGACCGAGGACGGGTGGTAGTACGGAAGAAACGAGGGAAACCGGGGGGGGTGGTCCATGTGGACCGCCTGGAACCCTACCGAGGACACGCTGCGCCAGCTTGGATGGTAGCTGACCAGCAAGGATACGAGGCTGCACAGTAAATGCTTGGGGTGGGGCGCGCTAGGGCACGTAAGGAAACGGGGTACCCCCTTTTTGTGATGAAGTCGTTTTCGTGTCTCGATTCCGCAGGTGGAAGAGGACCAAGGGAACGACCAAATCGGCGCTACACAGAAAGGCTTTGGCCAAAAAGGACTGATCAACCTGGGGCCATTGAGTCGGGGCGGTGCGTTGACCACTACAGTAGGAGTGCAGGTCGTTAGGCTGTAGAGATTCGCTACCTAGCTGAAGATTGGTTCTCTTGCGGATGTAATATAGGTGGGAAATGCGGGGTTGGAACGAAAAATGGCGTTCGGGAGCCACGACGGCCCGAATGTCTAAAGTAGTCCCACGGAGCCGCTTTCCGGTCAGTTCGGAGGAACCACAGCGTGGAAAAGATGGTTGGATTACAACGGAAGACAGACCCGGTGGCAAGCTGGTGAAGACTTCTGAAGTAATGCCGACTTGGTAATACCGCTTTACAGCGTCCAGGAGACCGGAGGAGAGTAGATGCGGCACTCTCGGGAACGCCGGAGGAACGAACGGACGGCTGTAAAAGGCGAGGCCTGAAACGAGGACGGGCTTTAAAGTAGGTCGTAAAAGGAATAAAAGAGGACAAAGAGAACGGGGCGGCGGCGAGGAGATGATAACGCCGAGCCCCTGTGTTCTCCGGGAAGTGTGCGGAAGCACTGTGAGGGCCAAGATGAAAAAGGCAAGAAAAGGCGACGAGGGATGAAAGGACCGAGGGCGTCCGGTGGGGCAATAAAAGGCCTAGGAAAAACGCGAGGACGGGCGAAGGGCCGCGAGGTAAAGAAAGCAGGCGAGGCGGTGACCAGCGGCGGGCCCCGGGGACCGGAAAATAGTAGGGGGCGCCACCGTAGAAGTGGATGGTGAGTCTGACGCTAGGGGTCGCTAGTGCAGGCCACGCCCACTTCCGCCTGCGGCGGCTATAAAAGGCAGAGCGCTCGCCGGAGCAGGTCATTCTGGTCAGCCGACCAGGATTCATCGAATCGCAGACGAGCAGACTGAGCTAAGGAGAAGAAAACAAGAAGAAAAAGCAGAGAAGCGAGACGAGCAGCATCACCACGAGACAAAAACGGAAACGGCTGACGGGACGAGCTTCAGGATTGGAACGAGCCCCGAAAGCCCGGAAAACAGACACGATGAGCGGACAGTGCTGGGAAGGACATTGTCACGGAAAGGAGTTTAAGCACTTGGTCAAGCATATTAAAGGCCAGCACGATGGATTACGGAAGCAGTACTACATGTGCCCGGTGTGTTCGAGTCGAGCCTATTCGACACACCAGGACTGGAGAAAGCACATGACGGAATCACACGAAGGGAACCTGCAGAGGGGGATGCCGAAGCAAGACCCCCTTCTGAGGCTGGAGTATGCTGCGGCGTTCGCCTTGGACCCGAAAGGACGACCGCCGTACACCAGTTTCGCTACTGGGGATGAAACGGCGGCCCGGGTAGCCAACATGGAACGGGACTACGCGGTGCGCCATCCAGAGGGATTTCAACCCCCTGAGAGGGCGGTGGATAAGGAGGCACCGGAGAGGCCGCGACGGCAGATCCGCATCCCTTACTACCCGAGGGCGTCAAGAGGATCCGAGGACAGCGACGCCGAGCAGCTGGAGCAGGTAGCAACCGAAGAAGGATCAGAGGCCGACGAGGCCGGCGAGGGAGCCCAAGCAGCCAAAGCAGCAGGGAAGGGACCCCTGGCCGAGGTGGCGGAACGATCAATACCCACGCGTCGTTCCCCTCGGAGGGCCGCGAAAGGAGTACGGAAGGAAGACACCGAGTCGCCGCGAAGCGCGAGCCGGGCCGTGGTCAACCCGAAACCACTCCTGACACCAGACCAAATATCAGGGTTAGTACAGAGCCGAATTAAGAAGTTAAACGCCCAGGGAGAACCACGGGAACCGAGAGGACGAGGACTCCCAGGCAGAGGAAAAGGACGGACATCCACACCCACCCCGAAGCCGGGTTGCTCAGGAATACCCCCGGGGGCTGAGGTGGTGGAATTGGTGAGCTCGTCCGACGACCAACGACCAAAAGTCAAGGAAGAAGAGGAGCCGCTCGCTTTCAAGAGGCCCCCGACGCAGGGATGCCCGACGGAGGAGCCGTCGCGAAAGAAGAAGTGGAAAAAGGTCAAGAAAGTCCCGAGAGAATTGGAGGAGGGAACGAGTTCGGACCAGTCGGAGTCAGGCAGGAGTATGTCGGCCCGAAGCGATCGGTCTTTGATTATCGCTGAGTCTAGCAGCACGGGAGAGCTGGGACCATCACAGCCTGAGACCTCGACAGGAGTCAAACGGACCACGGGACTAGAACCACCTTGTAGCGACGCACAATTTACTATGATGACAGTTCATAAGAAATCGGTGATATACGAATCACGACACCCGAGGTACCCCGGGTATTTAAAAGGAACAATGAACCGGGAGGGATCGTTCAGGGGTTACCACGAGGCGAGATCCGACCGGGAGCTGGAGGACAGCATTCGGGAAGCACAGGGAGGCCGGCTGGTGGAAAGAGAAGCATTGTACCTAGGGAGGTTTCTGCGCGAGATGGCAGAAAGGCAGGGACTCAAACCGTCGGGGCGAGTGGAGAAAGTAAAGTATGTTCGGCATGCGGCCAGGCCGGAGGACACGGCGTCGACGGCCTCGACGCAGCCGCTGTTCTCTACCCCTACCCCGACGAAAGCAGATTCACCCCTGGAGAAGATGGTATGTAAGCAGCCGATAGTGCCGCCCCCAGGATTGAAACGAATGAGAGACATTACGGTAGCACCAGACACGCCAGAGACACGGGCGGCGGTTGACAACCTGACTCGGGCCAGTTTGGGGAGCTCGTTTTTCGGGTCGCAAGGATCGGAGGAGACCCCGGGACCACCGTCGCCCGAACGTATGGGATCGCCGCCAGGACCGGATACCCCACTCAAGGACGAGGACAAACACGGGCGGGCGCTACAACCGCGGGTTGTGATACACAGATTACAAATGCCGGCTGCCCAGTCCATGGACGAGGAGGTGGAAGACTCAGAGGACATGGAGTTGGGGCAGGCCGAGACCAGAGGATACGAGCCGGAGAAACAAGAATTGGACGAGTCGGGAGCGGATTCAGTGTTCGGGTCTATCGGAACGGAGATGCCGACGGCAGGACCATCTAGAGAAACACCGAGACTCAAGTTATTACGGACACAGGCCGTTCACCAGGTCTTACAGGGACACTTTCCGGTGACGGCGCGAGCGGTACGAGACTGGGACGCGGAAAAGGCCATTCGGGTGCAACTGACGTGGCCCCCGAGAGAGGTGCGAGGGATGACGGCCAAGACAAGAGCAATGGCTTCGGCGTCTATGGCGTTCCTGATGGCACTAGAAACGGGCCGCAAGCCAGAGACATTTGAAGAAGCGATGGCGCAGTTCCCGACGGCGGCACTGGGGCCGTTGACCAGGGAGTTCCCGGGGGTCGACCAGCTAGTTAACGAACACAACCGGACCGTCCAATTGGCTCAGACCCTAGTGATGCACAAAAACGAGGATCAACTGGATGACTTGTTGAAGGCGACAAGAGAGGCGGAAAAACAGAGCGGAATGGTGGATCAGCTTCTCGAGCTCCCCGCTAGGGAGGAGAGGCTGTTGCTGCCGATCCGACGCCAGGAAGAAGGGTGAAGTAGATGCTGCTCGAGGTCTTGCACGGAAGAAAAACAGCGCGACGGAACCAGAGGCGGAAGATGGCGCGTCGCGAGTCGGGTGGGGAGGGATTACGGGGCGTTGGCTCCTCACCCATAGTGTCAAACCCCCAGGGAGAGAACCGGGCCGAGGCGGAGGTACCTGAGCCGCACAGGAGGCCGAAGCCTGGATAAAAGACTCTCCTGGAGACCGCTGGACGGGCCCGAAAACTTTACTTAAACTCATCGGGAACGGACTGGCGGGCTCGAACATTCTTATCTTAATTTATTCTTATTAGTTTCTTTATGGAAACCTTCTTGCGGAAGTGAACGAAACCACATGTGTTAGGAGGTGTTGAGCGTAATCAGCGAGCTGGAGGGTCCATGACTGGAATGAACTTACCAAGCCTGCGGGGCGAATACGGGACGGAAGGAGGCGCTAGGAGGAAAAACAAGTTTGTAGCTGTTCCTCTTCTTCCCTGGAGCCCGCTGCGTTGGTTGGGACCGAGCAGATGGAACGGGATCGTCCGGTCGCGGAAATGGATAACGGGCCGGGCGACCCGGGAGCGAGAGTGAAAGTTGGGAGGCGGAATCGAGGAAAGGAAATCAGAAAGGACGGATAGTGTTGTCATTGTAGTCTTTGAGTCGACGGTCGTGCCGGGGTAAATAAGGTACCGGTGGGCCGGCGACTCGCCGCTGGAGGAAAGGCTGGCGCGGGCCAAGACTGAAAACCCTTCTCCCGCGCTGCCTTGAGCGATCTGGAGGCGAGGAAGAGACGACCTCTGTCCTCTAGCGGCACTTCTACTTCCTGCAACCTTGTCTTCTTGATCTTGGATGGATCGATCAGAATGTGGATGAACCCGGATTCATGTACCATCATCTTCTGAGTTTCCTTGTCTTCAGCCTCTTACCGCATACGAAGAGCGGCAAAATGGAATTTTTCGACCTGAATGCTGGTTTTATCGTGCCAGAGTTGATGCAGCGAGTCGTGAAAGGATTGCGGCGAGTCGTAGATGTCTCCCGGAGGACCAAGGCACGAGCAGGGACGATAACTTAGGGGCCCTGGCTCGTGACCGACCGTGATATATAGTAAAAGTAATACATGAACGAGAAACGGAAAAAAATTTAATAGACTTACTAAAAACTTATATTAATCTCTCACCTGCTGTAACGACAGAGACTCCTTCCATGTCGTATTTCCTGATGTCTTCTTCCCGAGGAACGAAACAAAATAGTCTTTGAAACATATAGGGAAGTAATCTTTGCAATATACAGGGAGGTGGTGCTTGGAACGTCGGCTGCGGATGCCCTGATAGACAAATCAAGAGGTCTGCAAAGAGCGACGAGGAGCGATCCTTCTTGGAGTTCATCGGATGAGTTCTCTATACATGCTATTTTATTGTGAATGGGCCCGTTCCGGATCTCAAACGTTGACGTTGGGTGCAGGTCCCAGTTGATGTCGTCCATCTTCACTTTCTACGGCTTCTTCTTCTCCTTCTCACTAATATCTTCAACTTACCAACTTCGAACCGTCGTACCTAGGAGCAGCCCGGAACGGCTCGGAGCTGTTGTCTCGGCGTTCGTCATAGGCATAGTGTCTCCATGCAATGTGACATGGCACCGTGGACGACTGTGGCCTTACTCCAAAATCAAACCAGACCGGATCTTAAACTTACCTCTATTAACGAACTATTTGTTGGTATTACAGTCTTAAGAAAATCGTCAATAAGCACGGTCCTCCGGGAGGACGAGGAGAAAAATTTAGTAGGCGAAGCGAGGCCCGAGAGCCTAGGACACGAACGAGGGCCCGAGTGCCCGAACCAGGAATCCTCTTCTTAGGAAAATCATCTCATCAGTAGAACGAAGGAGCCTCCCTCTCGCCCCAAAGAGGACTGTCTTCCTGCCGTTGTTTACGGGGGGGGGGGAGGGATGAGAGGCACCGGCTCCTGTCATCAAAAAGAAACTTCATCAAAACTATCTTCTTAAATCAGGTCTCCGTTCCGGTTGTTGTCATGCCACTTGGGCCCGGAACGGTGACGGAAATACTTTATTATGGTGGACTCTCTCCGACATCTCTTTCTGAAATCCTGAAATCTTCAAATGTGTCGACGTGGTCGAGGACGGAACATCTTGATGCTGGGTTAACCACGAGGACATGTGTCGTAAAAGTCAAACTTCAGTTCCTGTACGGAAAACGGACACTTCATCAATAATTAATGATTCTAATCTTCTCAGTCTCACCTTCACCCGAACTCCATCTCAAAGCTTCACCGTGACAAGTAGCACGAAACCCGCGACGTCGTCTGCTGAAGCTTCCACTCTAAGCTTTAATGAATGAAGTTAAGTTCCTTTCCACATACAACGCCATCTTCTTCTTTGGGTACCTTGGCCTCTGGCTCGAACATGTTGTCCTTGCCAACCGTGAAAAAGTCACTGGGGGGCTCTGAATGCCGAGGCGACCGAGGGTGCGAAGTCCAAAAAGAACATTCTATCTACAAAAGCTTCAGTCTTTCTTCTTCAACTCATCCTTAAAATCATCATCATCACCTAAGAGAACGCAGAGAAGAGTAACAGTTACGGAAGAACGAGGGGTCACGACCGACCGGGTAGGAGAATCACGACCGATTCTCTACCCAAAAACAAGGGAGAACGTCTGGACGACGGCAGAACGGACCGAGGGTCGAGAGGACTAAGGGTCACGACCGACCCTGGCCTCTGGGTGGGAGAGTCGCGACCGATTCTCCACCCGAACTAGGGGAGAACGTCTGGACGACGAAAAACGAAGGGAACGGGGGCACTGCGGGTCACGACCGACCCATGGCCCCGGGCAGGAGGACCACGACCGGTCCCTCTGTCCTAATGAGGGTAAAGAAAAGGCGAGGAAAAATGCGCCGAGGGGCTAAGTAAACAGAGCCCAGAGGAGAGGAGCGGGGGCGACGGGGTCACGACCGATCCCCAGTCCCGGGTGGGAGAGCCACGACCGGCTCGCTCATCCTAAAAGACGAGAAAAACAGGAGGTCCTAAATAGATCAAGGATAAGAGAACTCTAACGAAGATAAAAGAGACTAAGATATATAAAAACGAATTATATGAACTTTTAGAAAAACGAAGAGAGAAAAACGAAGAAAGAAAAACGAAGAAAGAAGAGAAATAATAATTAGCCGGATAGGCCCCGGGGGCCCTCCGAAGTTGACCGGGGAGGACAGAGGGTGACACCTCCTCCTCTGCCGATAAGGAGCGTAGGATTGAAATGTTTCTGGTTCTAGAGTATGTTCTGTTGTCGTTGCTGTATGAACTGTGTTGAAATTTTGTATAACGTGTTTTCCCACCTTTCAAGAAGGTGCGGGAGGGTGTGATGAACGGCTATTCAGCCAAAATACATAGAGGTTAAAATAATAGAAATAAGGTAATAATGGAAATATGTAAAGAACGAATAACGAATATGTAAAGAACGAAGAACGAAATAGATGTAAAGAACGAATATGTAAAGAACGAATAACGAATATGTAAAGAACGAATAACGAAAACGTAATGGAACGAAACCCGGAAATATGTAAACCGGAAGTGAAATGTAAACCGGAAACGGAATATATAAACCGGAAGTGACGTCAATTGTAGGTCACGTGACCGAAGGCAGCCAATCAGGGCTGACCTCTCTAGTATATAAAGGGGCGGTGAGGCCCGAATAAACAGAGTTCTTCAACAGTTCTCCTGGTGTCCAGACGTGTCCTCTTTCCTGAAACAACCACTAAAGATGAGCCGGATAGAGTAATTAAGTCGAAGTTAGGACAAAACAGTCGAAGTCCGAGATAGGTAGTCGAAACATAGGGTAAGGGGCCCGAAGGCCCGAAGAACGAGGAACGAGGGAACGAAGTAGGGCACGAAGGCCCGAAGTAGTACCGGAAACCAAGGCGTAGTATGGTACGAAGACATGGGGAGCGGAACGAGGGAGCGAAGTCCGCGGGGACGAGGGCGCGGCGTGCTCGGCCCCACGCTACCAAACAATAGGCGACCGTCGGCCCGTCGCCCCCGCGGACCGGAACTCAGGGGTGGACCGTTCCCCGGCCGACCCGTACCCCTACCATAATTTCCCTCCCCCGCAGTCCTCCGTCGACATCGAGTGCCGATCGATTCGCTCAGCCCCCCCTCGTGCGCGAGGCACGACTCTAGAAACACACCTCGGTTCTTGGCCCGGATTCCCCGTCCGCCCCCAAGACCCGAACAACCCCCACGTTCCTCTGTCGTAAGAATCGGCAACCCCGACTTACCAGAGAACGTCACAATATCAACCCCTGAATTGATATCTCATCACTACATACCAAAATCTCAAAACACTATAGCTCAATCGTAATTCAATCCATCTTTATACAATTCGCTTCATCTCATCCAAAACAGGCAATATTTATTAGGTTTTTACAAGCCCTACTATGGGGCGAAGTGCGCCACTCGACATCAACAGATGGTCCAATTTATATCACACTGAGAATACCGATGTCCTGCAATCGGCGCCGTCGGGGGGTCATTTGATGCTAAGCGGGACAATAATTGAACATTAAGCCAATATTTATCTTAATCTCTGGCGATTCCTACGACAAAGGACCCCGACGGGAGCCTCGCGACGCTCGCCCCGACGCGGCGACCACTCGGCGACGCGGCTCGGCTCCCCTTTCAGCGCCCGGCCCACAGGTAACCACGGGAAACGGGCGCCGCCATTGTACCAAAATGGCGGCCCCCTGCCGAGCACATGATCTATGACGTGACTTCCGGGTAGGCCATCCCCTCCGCTGGTGTCATCAATACTTGACTGGGAGTCGAGAAGTCAGCCCGGTTCCCAGCTTCTCCGGTTTCTGGTCCAAGTCATTTTTCATCCTTTGGCTGCCTGTTTCAGAAACAATTTCGTGTCAGAAAGAAGCGCTCGAGTGACGTCATTAGCCTGACGTCAATGACGTATGTGTGGCGCGCTCTTCCCGCCATGCACCCGACCAACGGACACCTTGCTGGGGTTAAGGGGCATCTAAACTGGTAAGGGTCAGTTTTCTACACAGGTATACAGCCACAAAAGAACATTGTAAGATTATACCTTAATAATACAGAAAGCTGAAATTGCCACATGCTGCTTAATAAAGGCATACCTACCTGTGTCTCTCCACACAGAAAGGATGCTCCAGGCGGGAATTAAGCATTAAAGAGGATGTTTTAAGCTTTCAAATGGTATCCAAGGATGTTACAGCCTGTTGAACGAAGGACTGTTAGTATCCCTGAAAATGGCAAAAAGCGCGAATATTGAATATTAATCTAAATATTTAGAAATAAATTAAAATTTACCCATAAATTAACAAAAAACCTTAAAAAGCTATTATCCGGATGACTTTTGATCTAGAAAAGATAATCTATTTTAGTTTGGACTGATAATATAATGAAGTCATGTTTTTCCAAACGGGTTAAAATTTCTGACAAAATCCTCAAAATGTTGTCGTTTCCATGGACACCAAACATCTAACATCAGGTAATATACTGGGGAAAAAACATTCCATTAACATTCCAAATAGAATGTTTTCCAAACAATATGGAATGTTTAGAGTGGGATAACTGAATTCTACACAAAAAGTTGGTTTAAGACATTTTCATCAAATTTTTTACAAATCTACCCATATCTCCCTTAATATTAGCCTTAGAGCTTAAGATATAACCCCCTCGGAGCATCCTTTCTGTGTGGGGAGACACGTTACTGTCCTCATACTTCACTTTCATCAATAGCATTATAGTCTTTAATGTCCTGATAGACAAATATTTCGAATTGCTTAGTCTATATAGGGGTCTATCTATAGGCCTAGGTATACGTAACGAGATGAAGCTGCCAATGGATCCTAAGCCATTCAAGGTCGATCACAAACAAGTCATAGATTTTTACGTATATCGCACACAGAGGCCTATATACCTAAATCAGTGGCGGATCCAGGGGGGGGGGGGCAAAAAGGGCAATTGCCCCGGCCCTGGGTGGCATCTTAAAATTAGAAGACCTGTGTAAATCTGGTGTTTTCATTTTTCA
This sequence comes from Lepidonotus clava, assembly GCA_936440205.1. Taxonomy (NCBI): domain Eukaryota; kingdom Metazoa; phylum Annelida; class Polychaeta; order Phyllodocida; family Polynoidae; genus Lepidonotus; species Lepidonotus clava. The sequence goes on from OW387148.1 coordinate 24,673,906, forward strand.
TTTTTGTAAGGGGGGTCAGGGTTTGCCCCCCCTGAAAAGGGCATAGGCCGGGGGATTGGCTTGTAGGTTTATCATAGGCAGGGCTTCTATATTGCAAACTTCTTTCGAGATATTGATGATGAATTATGTTAACGATATCAATATGTCCACTTCTCATATTCACTCAGTATTTTCTTAATGGTGATGCATTTCAAATACTAAATTAATTCGGTCATACAAACGTAACACTAAAGCCTACAATATAACTACCCCATTTCCCTAGCAAAGTCCCCGTTCCAGTTTCCACGCTTTTTGAATTTTATATTATCTTACCTTTTGTCCCAAACAACACAGAGCGGTCCACCGTCCCTCGCTGAGACGCTGATGTTCTCAGTGACAAATGGCTATTCCTCACGCTCGCCATCCAATCAAAACGCCCGCTGCCATTTAGCCCTGGGAGTAAGGTGTTTTATCACGTGACCTTCTCCTGGTCATGTTGACACTGTGCACATGGCGTCCTGAATCCAGCCAGGAACAAGTTAAAGCAGTCAGGACCTCCATTGACCTTTTGCCTCTTGCACAAAACGCTCGATATTTACCGGAAGGAACCGGCCCGTTCTGCACTTGCCCTCCAGGGTAGGCCTATTCCTGCCAAGTCTCACCCGTCACTTATGGCATTGACTTGCTTATAGCTCACGAAGGCAAATAATTTTTGATATCATTTTTGAGTTTTTATGAAATAGAAATTGCACTGATATGTATCGCTACACTATATATTTACAAATATACAATCTCTGATAACTTTTAATATCTTAAATGAATTGTATTCTCTGTCATTTTGAATTCATCATTACGTCTATAGTATAAATAAATCCAATGCTGAAAAAACTAAGTTCTTGTAGATGGTTTTGTCATAAACAACCATATATCAGTATATAGTCAGGGTTGTCACCTCGGGTTGACAATTAACCTTCGCTGCATGCGCACAAATTATCTAAAAGAATAATGCATCTTATCTGAAGATCTGTGAACTGTTGGTAACAGGCCAGGTTCTACTGGGCTGAAGAACAAGTTTGCCAGATACAACCAGATATGGAGGGATACTGCGACCTAAAGTCCGGCCTAAACTATATCTTGCTTTTGTTTTTAACAGCCACTAATTAGATTAATCAATGTGCTAGTGTGGAAACCACTAAAGTTCACCGGATAATTTTTACAGCATCTGAAATGTTTATATTAAAGGTAGTGACGACAACAGCTCTCCTGTGCATGAACAAGATACCAAGAAAAGTAGGGTATTAGATGACCCATGTCAAAGAACTTGTCTGTTTTGAGATAAAACCCAGATGATTGGCAACATCCAGATACATTGACAAAATTTGAAAATGATTTAGTATCCCTCGATCAAAACTTAACTGTATTAACTTACTATATTTGTTAATTGTAGGGCCTATACCTTTCCATCTTTTACAACTGTCATTATCACATATGTGTATCATAATAATTCATCGACATCTGATTTTCAAGCCCACCTTTGATGTTGTTATTGCAAGTTAAGTGTAGCATACATTTCTACATTTTACATTCTAGGGTTTAATATAATGTGCAGTGTGTCAGAAGTTCATTGTCTGTTTTCATTGTTGTCCAGTCTTTACTGCATGTAGTCCGGACACATGCGTATCATTAGATGTGCCTGTAGCCGAAGCACATATGCTTCTGCTACTCGACATGCACTCATTTCAAGAGGAGGTAAACTCTAATTGTATTACTAGGGCAAGGTGACAGGGTGACAGCATGACGGGTGACAGCCGTGACAGACAGATCCGTCACCAGTTGACAGCTGAGGGACGGCCGGTCGAGGGCCGGGTCTGTCGGGGAGTTCTCCCGGCGCCCACCTCCCCCCGGCCGGGGCTGGGTCCACTGTGGTGGGAGAGTGACCGGGGGGCAACGGGGGGAGAATGAAGTCAGGGGAGGAGGGGGGCTCTCAGATCTGACATGAAAATCACAAAAACAATAGGGCGGTCGTGTAAACAGGCCTGTCTGTGTGTTGGTACAGAGCTCTCGGGACATACAGTCTCTGCTAATGGGCTGCATCGGCTGACTCATAATCAGTACTGCTCCACCGTTTTTATTATACACATCATCTTATGTTTTTACCTGTTTATTTCTACCTTTTTGATTATTGTATTATTGCAGATGGTCGCGTTTTGCACCAAATGAGCTGCATGCACACGTAACCGAAAAGTCCGCACGTAGGCTATCTATAATAAAGTTTATGTTTCAGTTTACAATATATAAATCTAGTTGGTTTTTATTCCCCTCACATAATTATTGGTCTTTTGGGGTCACATTTGTAGGTGCTTGCTTTATGATAATTATGAACCATAATTATTATTAATTATAATAATTCGTATATTTATAGTAATAATTTCTATGGATATACAGATATCAGATATACAGTATGCAGCAGCTGGGAGCCGCTGCAACATTGGGATTGACTCTTCTGATTGATAATGAAATACATGCTTTATGATAAATGAGGGTACGAACAACCTGACATGAAACTAATAGAGCTGCATATTGATGGACATCAGTGACATTATTCTGTAAAGTGTTTAACACAATGCATCCCTTCTCCCAGAGCACATTAAGGGGACAATATATTATTTTTCTCTTTTATCTATAAGTTATTATAGAAACTTAAGTTTTGAGGAAATCATACATACTCACGGCTATTGTATTCCATATAGTATATTGCGACTACCTTTGGTTCTTCCATGACGATAGTTAAACAGACGGTAAATATTGAAGATTAAGCCGGTGATTAAGGCCCCATCTTTTAATTGTATAAGCGTTTTTGGAGGCCTGGACTTATCAATCATTATCAAGAAATAATCCAATAAAGTGAAATATATATAACAAGGATTACAACACTTTCTTATTGACTATAGTGAATGTTTGTATTTTTTCCTCGGTGCCGGGGGAGACCCTGCCGGTAAGTGGCAGTTCCGGTGAACGGCACTAGGGGGCGCGTCGGAGAGCTGCCAATACCTGCGGCCATCGGCAATAGATATAGGACATTAATTCACTGCCTAGGTAACGTGTAGGGCGTGTAGAAAGGTCCAAACTCTGGTTTATGAAGGGGCATAATTATGATATTGATTAAAGTTGTCAATCCTATTTCGTCTTATCATAATGGTAAAATATTGCTCAAGTTGCCCTCCATGCTCCAGAAATTTAAAATATTTCGAATTACCTTTATTCTGTTTAAACATAGTTTGGAAATGTGTTCGATGATTTTTTGAGACTTGACATTCTGTATTTCCTTTATGTTGGCGATAAGATTTAGTGGATATTCGCTTGACAAAGAACACAGTCGAGCAGGGTGTCCATTCCTGAATGGACCTCGCCATTGACCTTTGTTTAGGTTTTTATGGTATAGGCCTATGTGTTGTTTTTTTTAGCTCTTGGCAATGTCCAAGTAGGTTGTGTCTATACAAGTTTAACGTCCGAACGGCTGGCCCTGCCTGTATAATACTGGCGACTACAGCTGCCATGGAGAAGATATAGGGTTGGTGGGCGGTTGGACACACTGCATGTGGAATGAAGGGAGGGTGGGGGACATGTATGCATGCATGGTGTATGTGAGGGGTTGGAAAAGGGTACAGGACTTGCGTTACAGGGCGGATTTTAAATAGGAGGAAAAATAATGAATGTGGTGAAGTAGGGCATGGAGGAAGGCATGTGAGAGATGGAGAGACGGTGCATGGTGGAAGGATTGTGTAGGATAGAAATAGGTCTGGGGTTGTCCATGTACATACAGAGGTTTTTGAAGAGTGCATGCTATTGCAACCTTTTTCGGCATAAAACTCATGCAAGAAAACTCAATTTGCTACTAAATAAGGGCACCTTATTCCCTCTTTAAAGCATCCCCTGCTGTAAAGTATGGGATGAGGAAGCTGGTGGGCGTCCAGGTGATTTACAACCAGGACCCGGCGGTACTCTCTGATGTGCCGCGTTGCCAGGTGTGGTGATCATGACAGCACCTTCAGTGTACCTCCATCATCACCTGGTTCCTGGTCTATGACCCTCCCCCCACTGCCTCACAACCTTACCTGCTTACAGACCTACCAATAGCCTTTCTCTCCCCAATTACTAACTTTTCCTTTACAGCAAAACATCTTTTGTAAACCTTACAATCTTCTTACACAACTGGCATATAGGGCACCAAGACTTCAAAATATATTCCTCCAAAGTTGTACAATTTAAGAAAAAAATCTGTGGAAATTAAAACCTTATATTTTCTTGCTTGAAACTTCTGTAAGATTGGATGGTTTAAATCACTATTTGAATGTGTCTATATCCTGTGGAGATAATGGGAGTGGTGACCCCTAGTGGTGGCGCTCGGAGACAGACGGAGTGTCCACTGCCGACCCCCCTGAGAATAGGGCGCCCCCTACCCCATGGGCCCCCCCCCCCCCACCCCCATTGGCGTCTGTGGATTTTACGCCACTGTCACACTGCTGCCCCCCTACAGCCACGTCCACCGCCCTCTCATTTAGGCCCATCTTCTCCTAACCTCCTCAAAATTCAAATTTTTAACTAGAGCTAATTCTGAGATACCCAATAAATTCTCCTCCTTTAGAGTTGATAAAATTACAATAAAAATGCATTGAACATCTGTGACAGCGTGCCCTACAACTAGTTTTTTCTGGAAAGAAAAGTAATATTTCATTCTTTGAGATACATGAATAAGGAATATGTCTCGATGTTGTAACTTAAAAATTCAGTTGTGGGTGATTAGATACGTTTCATGACCAAGTGGTCAGGTGGACAGGTGAGGTAAAGAAGTAGTGGTCAAGCTTGTTATTAAAGCAATTGACCCTTTGGTCAGAGATGCATAGATCAAGCGGTCCGGGGTCACTTCAGTTGCCTTTCCCAGCACAGAAAAGGTCGCACATGATGGTCCTATGAAGCCCCGCGTTCTGAAAAGGTCAGATTTATTTTCCCGCCCTATAGTAGGAATGTTGTAAAGGGTCGGTGTAGTGGTTTTAAAGTATGTTGTGAATTCCTACACGAAAACTGACTGTTTATGTTTACTTTTGGGAAATGTTATTTGGGGAGAAATATTCAAAAGGAAATTTTTACATAACGTACGTTCGGTAAGAACGTCATTATGGTAAGAAATGAGTAAATAGATAATATCATTATTCGTACATTTCTTAATTGAAATGTGTCGAGTACGAAGGTTCCTCGTGTCATTAATGTCCATATATCATTCATTAGAATATTGATGTCACAAATATTTATAACAATTTTGAACAGAATAAGGTGATGTATAGATGTTAAACCCAAAATTATTGGTTTATTTTTTCTTAAATCAATCAACCAAGACCCAGACATGTTAACAAGCAATTGAGTTTAAAATATAACATAACTTAAATGCAACTGAGATTGAAACAACCTAAGTTTAGGTATATATATACATCCTGGTTCATGTACGAAGGCTGTAGCAAGACTTTAAAAGGAGACGGGACGGACCCGGGGACGGACTTACAAGTAGAGGCCAGCACCTGCCTGGTACCAAATCCCAACCCTTTTATTAGTCCAGCAACCCAACACCACAGGCCGCGACGCCCAAAAAACAGCCATTGAAGCCAGCACCGAGCTGTACGCAAAGCACCAAAGGGGCACGTCATTAACCAATATGGCGCATATTAGGTGTCACCCCGATGTTGTGGCCATCCAAAAAGTGATTGCTCATTTGCTTATCAAGAGGGCAAAAACGGTTCCTCAGTGAAAGCACTTAATTGAGACCTTGTCATTTTCACTGGAAAAGTGGTGGTTATGTTGTGGGGAAGTTTTGACTTGGAACATTGTGCTGCTTTGGTTGGCCGGGCCCCGCCTGCTTGTGAGGCAGTGCGCTGCTACTCAAGAGTGAGACATTAATGAGGTTATCTGATATTTAATTACCCAAATTAAGCACTTATTTGTAACGGATAGCAACACCCATGGCCTGTAGCAGCCTGCCTATGTTGAAGAGGTAGTTTGGCAACAAAGCTGAGCAAATCATAGACTGCTTACTGCATGTAGGGAAAGGTCAAAGGCTTTGATGTCTTTTCTCTTTGGTCATGGGTCGATAGTTTCACACTTGAATGTTCATACTTTTCCGTGAAATCAATAATTGTCATACTTGTTTAAGAGAAAATCAGCCCAAAATATGTATTTGTCGATATTATTTATTTGTATTGAAGACAGCTAGTTGAATAAGTTATACGCTTGGTAACTGATAAAATGTATTACTATTTGTAGTGAATTACGAGGAAGATAACAGAAACCATTCGTTTTTAATTCGCTACAAAGTCTGAATTCAAATAAAAGCTTGAAAAAGCATATTGCCTGTAGGTTAGAGCGTGCTTTAGTCAACACAAAACGCTCGCAAACAATCATTCCATTTTTACAATCTTAAGATAAACAACTTCTGAGCTATATGTTTTACTTTATGCAATATACAAATAAAATGTGCAAAAATAATGACAAAAAGCTACTACTACATAGAAGAAAAGACAAGAACTGGAAAAGGGGACCTGAAACACGTCAAACAGGCTTCCGTCGAGAAGAATATTAGGAGTACATGTATATGTATTCAGAAAATCAATTTAATTCAGGAGTGAATTGAATCCTATTTATGCCAATAAACAAAGACCGTGTGATTTTTCATATGACTCATAAAGCTATCTATCCTTAAATGTATGGTAAATATGTTTATAATTACCAAATAATATATTGACATCGCTCAGGAAAAATGATGGATATTGCTATAATAAGATTAGTGTCAATTAAAACATTAAGAGCAATCTATCCTTCAAGTATATTTTTCTGTTGATCATGGCACATTGTCTATAGCTACTTAGTGTGACCTTTCTAGCTAGTTTTTTATCGCATGGCCTTTTTCGTTGCTCTGAGTAGACTGGTGAGCACCAAGACAAAGAGAACACCAGAGCATGAACAAAGAGACACAGACGAGTTATAAACACTACACTTAAACACTCCTCTGTGGAGTTTGGAGACACCTAACACCCTCAGGAATAAGGTCTTCAGATCTCAGCCTCCAGGCAAAAATGTCTCAATGTAGCTCTCTAAGACCATGCCTTTTTTGATATCAAACTGTGTCAAAGACGCTTTGGATAAGTTTTTCCTACCTTACTGAGGATATTCTTCTGCATGTTGACCTATACATCTCATACATAAAGACAACCCCTCCTACCTTGTCTGCCCCCCCCCCCTCCACTCCCCTTCCTCCTACCTGCCTGCCCCCACCTCCCCCCACTCAGACACAGTGACTAGTGCCCCCTGGTGGGAACCTGTCTCCGCCGTGGAAAGATGTGTGGCTGTAAGTCGCTAACACTTGGGCTGTTTGGATACATCAATCTTGCCCGACCAGACACTCGTCTCATCTCAATAACTTCTTGCCTTCCAGCTACTTGGTCTTTTGGCCCTCTCCTATGGCCTCCTATGGCCTCCTCTCCCCTGACACACCTACACTTAGTTACTGAAACCGCCACTAGTGGTAAAAGAGGCGCCACTGTTGCTGGGTTCTACAAGATGCATCGGCTGTTTCAGTGTGTGGCAGGAGGTGGCAGAGTGGCAGCTGGTGGTTTGGACCCTTCTCAAAGTTCATTACTAATACCCACTGGCTAAACAACGGCTAATTCCATTCCAGCGCCACCACCCCCCTGCCCATTCAGCATAACAAACATATCTCACTTAACTAACTTTGCCAATTTCATGTGTGGGAACATCAGACGGACGCCATCGTGAGATCAAGAAGATATCAGAATTATCAACAAGAAACATATGTGAATTATTAAACCATATGTTAACATGATAATACGAGGATAATAATATAGGATTACCAGTAAAACGATCTGAGAATTATGGCTTTTTGGTGTTCCTTCTGGGTAAAAAAGGGAATGTGATATGAGGGGATATGAGAGCCGCCTGTCCCCTAGAGAGAGACCCAAACAGAGGGACAGCAGGGACAAGTGAGGGCCTATCGGCCTTATCGAGACGTGGGGAGTTGACTGTCCCTTCAGCTTGGGGATGGTACAGTACAGGGGGGGAGATGTTATCTGGGTGACAAGCCATACTCGGATGTCCCCGGCATTGTAAGCAGGGCCTGGCTAATAAGCGGACTGGGTGCTGGGACGACCACCACAGCAGCGCCTGCAGCCAGCCCTCCCGGCGGCCAGGACCGACCCACTCCTTCTCACCTTCCCTCTTTTGTCCCAAGGTGTCGCTGGTGACAATCTGGGGGCAGAAACAATCCATCCATCCTCCGTCCCTATCTCCATTGCCACCAGAGGGCCTCATCTCGCTTTTCAAAACGCTCGAGTGGGAATTACACCGACCCCGGCAAGGTGTTGCTGGTGATTTCTACCCAATTTGCCGGTTTCGATGAATGGCTGGTGCACGTAATTACCGGTTTCGTCTCCACTGTAGGTGTCCACCGGCCCTGGAACAAATTGGAAAACAGAGACAACTAATTCGACTCTTCACTTTTAAGGGGGTCTTTTTCAGCCAATCGACAAAGTCAATTTGACGGTTTCCTGTGACAAGGCCCGGCACAGAGGCGCTCTGTTCGACAGGAATACCTCACTGCCAACGCGTCTATTGCGTCTTCATAAAACTAACGAACATTAGGAAACATACCGCAGCTATCTCAGCTATTTAAACAGAACTCGTGGGAACCATTATAGTTTAGTGATTCAGCGAATAATTATATTCGAGAAAATTATTATTTGAAAGATATTATTGAATTTATTTATCAAATGATAACAACACAGCGACTTTTCCATGTTTTAGAGAAAAATTATCATTCTTAAGAGATTGATTAATAATTTATTAGATAGGCCTACCATGAAATAATGTCTACAAACTCTAAGGGTCTTTTAGCCAAAACATATATTTGTGAATGCATAAAAGATGAGTGAGAAGAATATCGGTGTGGGTCTTTCATTGCATCATTCCTCCAACAAAATGGTTAAAATTTTCCTATCCAGGCCGGTCCTGGGGGTATAGGGCGGGGTGAAAAGGGGGGGGGGGGTGGGATATAAGCTTGCGCATCCACGTTTTGATCTCAAATACGTGGTTATTATTTATTATTTATAAATTATAAGTTGGGACGCGACCTCCTCAAACCTCTGATCACAAACAGGGGGCGATTAAATAAAAATTTCCTATGCATCCCTTTCCAAAATTATATAGTCTCCTTGATCCGACCCTGCAAGAACAATAACCTATACCATTTTTGTTGCAACAATTTGGAAGCAAGAATATTTACTATGTCTTAGGCCTACACAAGAACTATTTGAATAGGCCTTTTGACAAAAATGAAGAGTGCGCGTCAGTAGCTGTGCCTTTGCAGTACCTTGATTCGTTTGTATACTACTCATAGGCCGCCTCTGACCAATACCGAGGACCGGAAGTAGACACAATAAAACAAATTAATTGCAACCGTTTTATTTTCCATACGGAATATTTATACGGAAAGATTTTGCTCATTATGTAGGCTATAACCTTCGCGGAATTATTATGCAAGACTTATATTTTTTGAAAATAAAAACATCCTAAAATTGAAGAGTTTATGACAACATTGGGTGTGGCTGGGATGAGCAATGTATATTATAATCTATGCCATGGTGAATGGTGTAAGTCGATACGTAGGTACTGTGACGGGCAGGCTGGGGGCCGGCCCCCGTCCCTCTAGTCAGGTTTCAGTGGGAGGCCCGGTGCGCCTTTCACCGGTAAGCGCCCGTTGTGAGGGCCCACATAAAGAAACTGCTGGGTGCTTAGCGCCCACGGGCATGTTCGCCCGCCGTCCGGAGCGCACCTCACCAAACAGAGGCTGCAGGAAGTCCCGTCATACATCACGGCCTCCACAGGGGGCCGCCATGACACCATAATGGCCGCCAGCCAGCTTCCTGTGGCGCTGTCGCGCGAGATAGTGGGGCCTCTACTTCCCGCCGATTTGGCGCGTGAAATCCGATTCTACATGCTCGTAGGAGACGAGAGGGCAGTGGGTAGGGGACCCCCGTCGCGTCCTTTCTCCCTTTCCAACGCAGTGTGTTATTTAGATAAACATTTGCTTTTGCGGCGAGTCGTTGGCGGACGAAGCGACACAATAGCGCACAAAGGCCGCGCAAATGGCGAATGTAGTGCCGGTTAATTTGCAGGTTCCTGTCCCTTCAGCTTGGCCCCAACCCCCCGCCAACACTCTCTACTCGTCTAAAGTGCCCTTGGTCGTGGCAACATCTGCTACTGTCCGAACACCAGTAATTGGTTGTTACAACCTAAATCACTGCCCGACGTGTCTTTGTAGGAGAGTGACAAGTAAAACAGCCCAATCTCACTAAAGACACTGAGGGAAGAATTGCATTAAGGATAAAGTAGGGAGATGAACGCCTTTTTTGCGCTTCACTAGTGTCATGTCTGGAAAGAAACTGCAACTTTTTATTTTATTTTCATTTGATTTAAGTTAAATTCCTGGTTATTAGGGAGAGGTGACAGATCCCAAAAAGTTTTTGAGAAAAGTCATTGAGATCACTCTCATTGAGTCTCAAAGATTGCAAATATACGACACATGGACGATTCCCGGGGGGGGGGGGGGGGGGAGGGGGGAGGAGGGACAGGGGCGCACCCCCCCCCCCCCCCCCCCCCCCCAGTTGAAAATGTGTTTTCGGCTCAAAACCCATTAAGGGCTTTTTCAAAAAGCGCGCCCCTCCTCCTTTTCAAAATCCTGGATCCGCCAGGATCTAAAATGTAAATGTGCGTAAGGTATGTACGTGTGATGTCAGGTTTCGCCGCATATCAATAGAACAGAATGTATAACGGATTTCGGATGTATTATGAATCCCCATCCAGTGATGAACAGCCTATGTGAAAGTAATGAGCTTTACCTCCCAATATACACTCACTGTTATTATGTTAGGGCCTATATCTTGAATCGCTCCCATATATAAACATCTAGATATATATGTATATTATATATATGCCATTCATAGACACCTTCAAACGGTCACAGTACTGTAGCATGATAATACTGAAGGGAAGGTCCAAAACAGGTTGACCAACCATGGATTTTGGTCAAAAGTGCCTTTTGGTCATTCTCCTTTTGACCTCTTCTGACACGGTGAAGTGTCACGTCATGAGCAAACTGACCAAGACCTTCTCAGGTAAGTCTACCCTTGATGGACCCAAGACATGGATGTTGGACTTGCAATGGTGAGGGGGCACTCCCAACTTGGTCCATCTGATTCCAGATTTTTGAACAATAGATGTGATAGACAATCACTCATATCCAACCATAGGGTACTTTGAACTCACATTATCTTTTATCAAGAAATATGAAATAAGCAGCTTGTTTACGTTTGTACAGTACCACTCATAGCTATCGTATGGTACCCTAACGAGTCCCTATTTGGATTGTACAAACTTTCATATATATGTATATCATATATATATCTTCCGATTACATGTAAAAAGAACACGCCTCTGCGTAAACATATTAATAACTTAATTGCTTACCCTGCAAGGTGTGACTTACAGGATGGTTCGCTCTTCCTCTCGCCTAACACTTTGTGAAGTACACCCCCACACGGTGCCAGGACCCCACCCTCCATAAAGTATATACCTGAGCGCCGTCCACGTGCACCTGGTGACCCCTGAGGCTGTACCCAGGCTTCGTGCCAGGGACAGGTAGGGTTTGTCTCCTGTGTGAGTGTGGGACAGGGGTCAGTCCGCACGTCAGGGCCCGACACACTCACACAGGTCGGGTGGAAAAGTCAGGGATCTTCGTCCTGTTAGCTGTCCACTCTGATTTGTCAGGGGTTGTCTTGTGTGTGGTGGTGTGATGGTGGTCAGTGGCGGATTCAGGGGGGGGGGGACAAATGGGGCAATTGCCCCCCCCCCCCCCGACCCAGGGAAATCTGGTGTTTTTATTTTCATTTTTATAAGGGGGGTCAGGGTCCCCCCCCCCCCCCCCACAGAGCACTGGACTCTGGATCTGCCCCTGGTGGTGGTGCATGGGGTAAGCTGGTATTGTGTACTAAGTAAAAAGTAAAAAGCCTTTAAGTTATTTCTGTTCATATCATTCACAAATTTCCATCCTAAATTTTATCCACTATTGAGGATGGGTAAAAGAAAATTCACCAAGGTGACTTAGTCTTCACAACTGAAGTGATATGAATAGGCTAGATATGTGAAAATGCAAAGAATGAGCAGAGTATTAGTACTTTGACAATATCATTTGGGATTCCATAGATTTACTTGATGATCCATAATTTAGAGTAATTCATAAGGGATCATTAATTTTACATCTTGATTTCAGTTTATAAATACAGCTTATTGCTTGATCTCAACGCCTACTTTTCATGTATTTATATCTATAAATCAGTATTATACTGAATTATAAATACAGACATGACACTTCCTTATTTTTACCTGTATGTGATCAGTACCCTGGCTGCTTTTGTGAAGAAACCAATCATGCGTGACCAGGAACTGATCATTAGCCTACTTGTTGTGGGTATATTATTGTGGTGATTGAGAGTAAGCATGAAATGAACTGTGACAGTACAGAAAATGGTGAATCAAAAATGATTCATATCAGCGGCCAAGTGATGCAATTGAAAAGCAGAAGATCAATTTTCCTAAGTTATTAGTATTAAAAAAGTATGTTTTGATTTAACCAGTTACTGAACATCTTGCCCATAAGGATAACAGATGGAAGCTGCCTTATACAAGCATTATAGATCCACTCACATAAAATAGCTGGATATGCAAAACCTTTCGAGGCCGACAACAAGGTGTACCTCGGTAGGTGTGGGAATATGGGATTGTTTTTCGTGTTGATCCAAGTGAGGACTGTAGTGATCAGTCATTGCCTCGTGACTAATGTAATCTTAATGAGCAGATGGGAGGTTTATCGGCCAACTAGGTTACTACGTTGATACTACTTGTCCAAATACAATATATGATTCATGAAGGTACAAAACATATGTAAGGTAGCAAGATAGGGCACATTATTCTATTAAGTAACAAAAAACATTCGTACATAACATCACTTTATCCACTGACTTCGGGTAAAAGGTATTACGTTGTACCAAGGTAAAGCAGGGTGGCAGAACACATTGGGCACACATCCTACGGTGCGTATTTAGATTTTGTATTGAGTTCAGTGTATTTTTAATTTTGAATACATAATTATATACAAAAAACCGTAATTATGATAATAATGTTCTCTAATTCGAACTCCATACCCCCTTCTTTCTATTTGATTTTCTCTTTTCCTCTGATAATAGGTCTAATAACTATGATAACATCACTTCCATTGTCTACCAAACACTATGCATGTTGTTCTCCAATCCCCTCGTAAACAATTCATAGTTACCCTGAAGAACGCGAACACCTTGGCAATAAAACTTATCAGCTTATAACCCTACTCAACATGTCACAGTCACTATTTCGATACTGAGGTTCTTCTCAAAGGGAAATCTACCACCCACATACGTCAATGGACCTCGCACATATTCCAAGCCCTACACTTGTATAAATAAACTATTCACCTGGATCAAATCTCCCCACCTTAACCCCCCTGAAGAACACGCTTGGCCTGTGTTAGGTCAGAGTTGGGCTCGGCTACAGGAATACCTACCTGTGACTGTCTGGTGATGACAGATGTCTTTGCACTGTACATCTTCAGTCCTGCCAATACTATATGGCACAGGTCAAACTATTGTTAGCACGAACATGACCATCCTGCCATATAGGCTCTACTCATACATTCACTTCTCAGTGGGAAACAACCACCAACCTTGGCCTTTTATTTCCTCATAAGCATAAGAACTGAATTGTAACGAAGCTCAGTCCTGGCAAAAATAGTTTATGTTCTGTTTATTATGCTCCACCTGCTCGGCCTTGTAAACGATTGCAGGTGAGTGCCTGATTCAGGTGCTAATGGGGGGAGTACAGGCTCCCCGACAGGCCTCAGAGTCAGGAGATCAGAAGTGAATGTAGAATTATAAATATGTTGAGATGATAGTTTGAGTCTGTTGACAGCATGAAGCCAGCAGGTGAGTGACAGGGTAGGGCATTACCCGTGGTTCAGGTGTTCAGCCTTTCTTACCTGAGGCCTTTGATGTGTCGACCATGCCGCCAACAAATAGCTACAAATTGCCCTCTCCCGTGCCAGGCCTTTTCTGGATCCTTTCTTACCTTCTGCATTCCACACTGACTCAGTAGGCGTATTTTTGCCAGGAGAATCGCCCTTTCCCTCCACAACATCGTTCTCCCATTCTTTCATTACCTCCAAGAATTCCTAAACATGGTCCAGATGATCATACAAGAATGCATTGACAATAAACGCCTGAGCTTGCTTATTTGTGGTAATTCATAATGACATTCAACTAACCGTTCACCCGCAACCTCAACCCAAAAGATTTAAACTCTCAATTGATGTAGGCAATAGAGGTACCTCTGTGGGGATAAGTAGCGCTGGGGGTATGTTCTATAGGATCTGAGGGCTGGAGTGAGCTGTCTTTGTAGTACCTCATGACAGCATGTATCCCTCAAATATCAAATGTCCCCGATAAGTGGCACCCTGAGACCTCCCCCTGATTACAGACCCATCCTGAGTGTGAACCTGGAGCCCTGAACTCCAGCACTGATTAGAACCCTGCCCAGGAGCCTCTGGGGGCTGGCCATCACCCCACTCACCTCCCCAACAATGATACAGTCTGGTCAGCTCCCTGCGGGCTGTCGCAGTATGTCATGATCGGCACAACATGTTATCGACAGAAAAGGGTTAAGTCAGGGCTCTGGAGGGGAACGAGTGCCCATTGTATGTTGCTGTGTTGGTAGGGGATGGTTTATAAAGAGGGTTGATGGACATTCTAACTGGGAATTTAAAGCTACAAACAAGAGCTGGTATTGGACCATTCCGACATGGTCTATTTTGGGGAATCTTGATCACCTTACAAGTACATTTCTCCCTTTTAAGTAGGACTTCTTATGCTCCAGACTCCTACTCTATAATATTGTTTCATAATTTGTTTTGAATTCCCAAGTCTTTAATCGTCATTATAAGGTATCCTTCAACCTGTGTTGCAATGACTGTAATAACTACGGTGCGAATAGCACAGCAATACTATCAATGGTGCAAAAATTTATTCAGGGTGAGATTTTAGAGTGAGTCTTACACAACATAAATGGGCGATTTATGGTAAATGGATAGGGAAATTTTGAATCCAAAATTTCTAAATGCAAGGATAACTGACCACTGAAAAGAAACAAATTTGAACAGAATCTCACTAATATTACATGCCAAAGTATCGCTTTTTTTCTCTTTGGTTATTTCCTTTGCAGACACGCCATATATCGTTCTTTTCCACAAAAATGTCTGTCCGTAAAGAGCAGAGTAGCAATAGCATGAGGATCAGGTAGGGAGGGGGCAGGGGTTAAACACGTAATGGTGGGTGTGGGAGATGGTCGGGGTCTCTCACCTCCGGGGAAGGCTGCTCACGAGTAACTATTACACGAAGGGCGATTAGAGACCCTGGATGCAGGTGAGCACAGGTAAATACAGGTAAACGCCAGGGTCAAACGGCCCCACCTGTATTAGCCCACTCAGGGGGGTGGGGTCAGGGCACACGGAGCAGGGATACAATGTCTCAGCACTCTCACCTGACATGAAGTGATGTATGTGTTAGAGCTACCTCACGCCCATTAGGTTGTTATGTATTTATGTGAGTGAAAAATGATACTTTATAGTAAGGTGCTACATGGTCGCGCCTAACCCCCTTTTTTCTATTTCTTGTCCCTTTAAGGTAATCGACTGCGTCATCTGCCAGTTGAATGAGATTGATTGATATCAACTTCAGGAATTTATGCATTTCTATGACATTCTCAACAATTCTTTCAAATGCACTACTTTTTTTTCTTTTTTTCCTTCTACGGGTGTAAGAACGAATATGTAACATACAGTAAATATTCAATTATCTAAACTCAGTAAAAGATACTGTTTATAAATGCATTATGATACTATAAGCTTCATTAGAAGTATGATGCTCGTATGGAGACGTGGGTTCCCTGATCAGATCAGTTATTGTAAGTGCAATAAAGCTTTCTACTGGCTAAATGAAATGTAAACAAAATATTGGCAAACACATCTTTATAATCAACTTACTCTTTAAATAGTTTGATTGATCATTGAAGATTTCACAGCATGTCAACAGTGACGCTACAGGAGAAGCCACGTACCTGACTGTGTAGGAAGCCATAACCGAAGCCATATCTCACGTGAAGCCACTGGTTAACCAGACCATTGACCGGTTACCTATACCCTCATTAGACTCCAATTTATGACAGCCGGCCTGGGGAAATTAAAAAGGTAATAATCGGTGGCACAAAGCTGATTGATTGCTTCTGACAGTAGATGGGGGACCACCCCTTCCCACCCAGGCCCGGCTACCGCCCCATGTCCTCAGGCAAAATGACACATTTTGGGTCGAGAGGGGTGAACATGGACGCTGCTTTCAGAACAGCCATGTTAATGACTTTGTTTGAGCCGCTTGAATATATTCCTCTGTTGTCATTTGGCCTGCTCCTCTGTCTGGGAGTTTATACAATATGTACATGGCTATCTGAGTGCATTGACGGTTTCTCCTCTGTATGGTAGCCGTATTTAATAATGGATTAGCTGCAGTCATTGTCAGTGTAACTTATGCAGAGGTTCAATTATAGTTCTAACAGAAGAAGTACAATTATTTCCATCGCCGCCAGTCATATGCCATTTGGAAAATGAGACATTGACTTTCAAAGTGGGAATCGATTAGAAAGGCAAAGCCAATCAGAGGCAATACCATCAGGGTTGGTTTTAACTCCGGAAGATTAAAGGTTACACAAATCCACTTGTTTTAGGTCTCTTAATTCCTGACCGCCCCTCTCCCACACCCACCCTTTTTAAGCTATCAAGTGCACAATCACAACCCCAGAACCGCCCTACGGCATTTGTTTAGGTGTCATACCAACTGTTCCCACTGGGGGCACCACTGGTGCCGGAAGCGGGCGCCGTCGACAGGTCTCACAACGACGAATTTCCATGATTGTTAGAGTGGCTGATTGGGTTCTGATTGATGGAACTAATAAAGGCATTGAGGATCGGGGGAACCAGCACCGATGACACGTCAATGACTCTGTGCGACGCTGTGTGACGTCATGCACCGTCACACCCCAAAGCGACCGTTTCATAATTGATCCTTCTCCCCGTTTTTTATCAAATGGCATTGTCCAATTTCAAACCTTAGGACTGGGGAACATGATCCTTAGCTGGGTGGGTGTTGTTTTCAAATCACCGGGAAAGGGGCGGGGCTTAGGACTGGTTCAATGGCAAAAGAGCAGTTCAGCAAACTTGATTGTTCCCTATTTGCCATAAGCAGCCTATCCCCAGGCAAAACAGTGCATTTGCGCAGTGGCCCTGATGAATTATATTATCATTGAATTTTTTTTTCTATTTCCATGATGATGGATCCACGGGCGAACCTCGTGCATTTAGATGCTCTATACGCCAGGCTCCCGTTACTAAACAGAGTGAAACTTTGATAGATGTGTTTGTGTATGAAATAGTCCACGTGATGATATATTACAAGTATTGTTCCCTGTCGGCGGACCTAGATTTCGCTGCTCTAGTGAAAAAATAGAAGACATACCGTCGATTACAGAACCTGGGTCTTCTAACTATGATGGCCAGAAATATGATACTCAAACAAAATGATTAACATTTGCCTTGCATTTGGAACTCATCCAAATTTTGTGTTGTACATCTGTTGATAATAACATTCTACTAATGATCATTATTAGCGTGGATAACGTCGGACGAGGTTTGGTGTTCTGATTATTTTAACACCATCTTAATCGCCTCCTGTACGCATACACGTTCAGCAGTTTTGTCGAATATTTTATTGTGGAGCAGGTATATCAGGATTGGAAGGTCACTGTTGTAAGCCTCGAGAAAAGAATATAATGATTATGTTCTTAAAAATGTATGGGCATTTGCTACAGTCATTTCTGGTTAACGATTCTGCCTCTACAAAGGTATCTTATGCATTCCTGCATTGCATCTGCAATAATTTATATCATCTCGAGACTTCTTTAATACCACAAACATGCGTGCATATACCCAACTACATCCTTATGGCGGTATTGTCAAGTCAGCCAAAACCACGACCATCATTAAGACCTATCATATATCACTACTACCCGATTCGTTTTGCCAGCTTCACTCATGCGGAACAGTAATCACCCAGGCGTGACGAACAGGTGTCATATCACCTGTCGGTAGGATCAAAGGTAGGGATGAGCTCCTTAATTAAGTTCAAGGTGTTCTCCGGACCATGGTTCCTGGCAGGGGAGTAGTACAATGCACACCCGTTAGGGTCCTTCACAATGTGAACCCCCGAGTGGACTGTTGTACTGCAATGTGAACCCACGGATGCACTCAGTGCTGGGTGCAACCCAAGCAGAACAATAGGAATAGCCCGCCATAGCTGAACGTCAAGAACAGCATATCTTATAGTTTATGCATCTATTTGTATGCAAAGAAAATTAATTGTGATAATCAAAAATTAATGTTTAGCTTGAAATGTTGGTGATGAATACATTGCCTACAAGGATGCCTTTTTACCAATAAAATTCAAATATAATACGATTCCTCATTCTTACCTTGCAGTTTTGGTATTCAAATGGCGTAAATTATCATACCTTCTCTTTTATTAGGGGAGTTACTTAGGAAAATAATTATAACATTAACTAACCACAGGCATGGGTGTGTATTTTGAAGAAAAACCTTAAAACTATCAAAGAGAGGAGCCAGTGTTACATTATAATATCATTTTATACTCATTCCTTTTACCATTTCAGGTAATCAACATGTCACTTTCATATCTGCAGTCATGCTTAAAGCACATGAGCTTCGGTGTGAATACACAGTGTTCCCCAATTTTAGCATTAATGATATACGATAAAGAACATGAACTGTACATAAGAAAAATAGTAATTTGACACCCCGCCACACACACACACACACGCACAGACACACACACACACACACACACACACACACACACACACTCACACAGACACACACACACAATGACACACACACACACATGCACACACACGTACAGAAATTCAAGGCTATTATCACTGTTATGGTGCACACATAATGATGAGCAAAAGCTGTCTCCCCATTGTAAAAACGTTAGGTGTTACAGTTCTTTATCTGTACTAACCGTCAAAATTCAAGAGTGATATACCGGAGGTACTATATGTTTAGCTCGATAAACGTGCCTTATATAATTTTAACAATAATAACTGTAATTTACCACCTTCTGTATGTGAAGTACTGTCCCAAGCTCCTATTGATTAGAATATGAATGTTGTATTATTTTTACACCAAGGGGTAGTACCATTAACACCCATAACCTGTCATACAGATGTCTTCCATGCAATGCTTGATTATCATAACATTATATTGATTGTATGTATATATATATATTTACTGTTACTGTAATAACTCTGAAAATCAAGGGAAACCTTGAAGATTATTACCAATAAAAACCTTTAAAAAAATACAGATTATGGATCACTCTGGCAGAAAGATGCAAGTGCATGATACCACTGTTTCTAAGCTGACCGAGGTCGCCACGGACTATGATCTCCAGGGTCCCTGTTGTGTCTAGGTACTTGGAAGGGGGTAGCTACAGCACTAAAACAGTTCAGAGACACAACAAAAGTAATAAACCATTGGTTGGGGACAAAAAAAGACTCAGACTTCATGGGCCAAATGAGAAAAACGTTACTCTTTAGATTGATACTGCAAAGGTCTCTAAAGGATTGAATTTTTGACAAGAGCACAATACATGACAGTTGAGAAATGGAAAATTCAGTAATAGTGAAATTTAAACTTGCCTATGATATGCCTACATAATCTATTATTGTCAAGCTGTCATAACTTCTGGGTGGGATAGATCCATGACAGTAACGTTAGATCTTCTCCCCTGGTCTCCAACAGAGAGATGACCTCATATTAGCAAACCCGCAGCTCTAATAAATCATATAGCTCTAAAGTTTTAGTTTGTGCAGTCATCCTTTGTTTGCTTCTATATACATTCAAAATTTTACAATTGAATGGTGCTTGCTCCATATTTGGACTACAATACTTTTAAAGTAAACGTAACAAAAGTTTTTTCTCAAGACACGTTACGGTGTTGGCATACATGTGTGAATACCTTCTCTAGAAAGTCTCACTAAAATATGGATAAGTCTTCTTACTCTAAGATGTAAACGATATGGGATGCTTGCTTATCACAGGTTTTACAGAAAAAAATAAATTGAATTCATTGTTTTGAATACCATAATTTCGCAATGTGATACTAAACATCTAATATGGCCCATAATAGTGCGGCTTAGAATGAAAGCCTAAGGTAAAAATATGTTTGAAAACAGACCATGCAAGTTTTACATTTGAGATGTATTCCCATTCAAGGGACCAGCTTTCTTGACAGCATAAAGAAACATGAGTATATAACAATTAATACAAAATCTAATTTTCCATACCTTTAATTGCCAGATGTTTAGGTGCAGACAATGCCACGTACCTCCTGACCCCCATTTCCTTCTTTGAGTGGGATGCGTAATACCAATTTATCCTTATTCTTTCTTTATTTGACAGAAATGTTTTGACAATTAAATGGACCTGAAAGCACATTTGCGGCAAGAAGAAAGTTCAGTTTCAAGTTGGTTGCCAAAGTGATGGCCAGCAAAGAGTATAGTTTTCTCCATAAGATGGCCTTTCAGAGAAAGAACAGGAATTTCAGTCCACGGTATCCCATTCAAAAATATTCCCTTTGAAGTTCTCTTACAAATACAGCTGTTCACCGCAAATTACTACCATCTTAAAACTGTGAAAAAAAGAGTCCAAGCTTGACGAAGATGAAACAGCGCATGCGCAAGCCAACGACAGGAAGTGGATTGAACCTGGAAATCACGGTATGCATGTGCAGTATCTATTTCCGGGAAGAGAAATATTCACTTGAGTGGTTTTCACAGTGCATTGATGAAAACAATAGTTTGGAATCATCCTTGAAACTATTCAACGGCATAAAGTTACCATGCAAACTATCCATACAGAAATATAAACATAACCATGACAGTTATACATATCAAACAATGTTATATTACAATCCTTTTCCAAATTAGTGTAACTATTGATTCGTTTAGTTTGATCTACATACTGTAAATGACAATGATTCAATCAACCCTTACTTTTGATATGGTATACATTAAGATTATCTTTGACAAAATTCATAATGTTCGTCTTGGTAAGAACAGATCATGAATAATAATCACTCATAGAATAATAATCACTTGGAATATAGTTAAGTTGCATGAATATAATGTCCGTATTCCATCAGCTGTCCATAGCTGGAAGTATCAGCAGATTTGGGAGGTCGTGCCCACGAGGTATTTATTTAATACTTACATCTGGTTTATCATCCGAAACCTCAAGAAAGAAATTTGTATTTTCAGTGTAAATGCTTCGGGAATATATTGGGTTGACCATATGTCAATATAGATTATCAAAATGAAAGGAAACTTTGCTGAAATGAGTTTGAATAACAGCAACAATATTGACTTATAACAGCTGAATTTTATCGCCATAATATTGCTTTGGAAATTCAATGGATTAATCTTAAAACCAAGTGAGCATAGATCATGAATATGATAGGAAACTTGGTCCAATGAATGTGGTCTTTACGTTTTATAAATCCTGCCAGCAACAATAGAGGTTTGCCACACAAAAAATCACAGTCCAGCCAAGCAGAGAACCTCGTTTTTATCTGGAGGTTACTATTGCTCGGCACTTTGACCAGATTGCATGCAGGCCCCTTGCGTGTCCCACCCCCCGACCACCCCTAACCCATGCCCACCTTCCGTCCACACTGCCCACCTACCCCCAGCGTCTTGCCACCATTTCACCTTTAATTACCTCCGTGTCAGATTGCCGGCGTGGGCCAGGGGTAACTTCCGGAGGTAACACCCATTACCTGCCCCTGCCCTAATGCTGATTTGGGGGAAAAGTGGTGGGGGTAGGGGTAGGGGGGGTTCTTATGTGTAGAATGATATCTATTGTAGAGCAGCCATTGGCGAAAGGTATGGAAATCAGAATCGTACGGTATGGAAATCAGATCCAGCAATTTATCTTTCTTTTCATTTGTTTATTCATAATTACCAATTTTATTTGAACTATAGACCTAATCAGCGATCCTAACTCCCTACCAAAGAAACACCTCTGTTCGGGGATATTCTTTTTTTTTTTTTTTTACGTAATAGGGCTCCTTCACAACAAGCTTATTGATGATTTCTTCTTGAATATTACCAGATATAACTGATAGCGGTAATTTGCATCCGGATTTCAGAGGACAAACTAGAGGTATTTCTGACTATTCATATTGTACGTGGTGGCAAAAACATTGCGGGATTGACGGGGGGGGGGGGGGGGGTTATCTCGAAAGGGTCAATAAGCAATTCGGTTATTGTATTATGTCTAATCATAGTTTCCTACGGGGAAAAACATTGCAAGATGAGCATGGTTTAATAACATAACACAATGTATGAAAAGTGACCCCTCGCCTTGTATCTTGTCTCCTTCCCTGCCTCCCGCCCTGCCTACCCCTAAAAAAGCTGGTCACTTTGGGCGGGACGTAGGCTCATTGAGGCGGGTAATTGCGGTGTGGCCGTGCCCGTCCGCCCCACCTAGCCCTCGCCCCAGTGGTTAACTTCCAGATGGTTTGCCCTCCAATGACCAAAAAGAAAACATACCCCTGTGAAAGGAGAAGGGGCGGCGCCAGGAAAAGTCGATGAAATATTAATGTCAAGTGGCCGTTGACTAACGGGGGATGGCGTGATGAGGACGGGTGGCCAGGGAGAAGTGGGGGACAGGAGGATGGCAGGCTGGCACACTGTCGTTTTCCATATGATACTAATGTGGTGGTCGCCAATCCTGAAGGGTACTAAAGAACATGCAATGAACCCCTCAAGAACATATTGTCTCGCATAATGGCCATTTAATAGTACCTGGACCATGGGTGGTTGAACATTCAGAAAGACAAGTAATGTTATCCATGTTGTGGGGAAATGAGGCGGACAAGTACATCACTGATACTCTGGGTCCATTAGATACAATGATTTCTATTATAACTACTACCCCCTTGTTTAATACTTTGTGTTTCTAACCATTGATATCCAAAAGGACAACGGAAGCTGCTGCTATAATACAAAGAAGACAACGGAGACTATTCCCGAGATACTATTCTATTGCAAAGCAGTTCGTATTAGCAAAATGAAAGTACACTTTTGGTTCAATATAGTGAAGCATATTTTCATGACGTGACAGTCTATAAAGTATACAGAGTAAAAAAATAATCATGTCTAAATACCTACCAAACATAGCATGTCGACCGCAGACCATGCCGCTTAGCACATTGTAGATTTGACATTGGCAGGTAAATAGATATGAGCAAGTCAGATCTTATCAGGGCCACAAACCAGCCACCCATCAACCACTGATTGACCCTGGGCTAATCTTGATGACCCTTTTGAAGGACCAGGTGCCAAATGGCAGCCACCCTGACACCGCAAGCTGCATTGTCTAACTGTTGAAGATTTGGGTACTATGTTTACAAATACATACATGTATTTGGTAAAGTAAAAATCATGTTGTTAAGATACAATCAAATTTCAAAGCTTCCAAAGTTTTGTGGCGCATAGATCAATATATGGGATGAGTGCTTCTGTACCTCATATAGTTATATAGCGAACTGCTTGGAAAAACAATTCCTCATAAGCAAAATAATGCAAGGAGATACATGTACCATTTTCCAATGTTTTGACATAATTAATCGTAATAAGAGGAACGTCTTCATATTGAATATGAGCAGTTTCATCTCTTCAACTCGTTTAATATCCCTCAATTTTGTTAAGATGTCACATCCCTAAATGATATCTAGATTGTTGTTCTGTAACTAGAAATATGTCAGCTACTAAATGTTTATTTAATTCATCTTTGTTACTTGAAAAGTATTTTTAAGAAATTAATCAAGAATGATGAATTCAGCTTTCAGTAATCTCTGAACCATTTTGCCGGTTAGTATGTTCGGGTCACGACATGTATTGTTCATCCCAAGAAGTAGACAATGACCTTAGCATATCTGCTTAAAATGGCTACTAAAGGTTCAGGTATGTCACCAGCATGCTTATAAAATATTCACATTAGCACACTGAAACCAGGTGCTTGACCCCACTCCCATCTTTTCTCTCTGTAGGAGGACATCTGTTGTTGAGGGATTGAGAAGATTCATGCTTCTCTACCCTGTGAACGGCTTCACCTTCTATCCTTAACTTTTGAATTCCCACTTTTGTGATTTGTTCATTTAATTTTTTTTTGTATTAACAACTGTTAAACCCGTAAGACATTAATTGAAATCTTAGTAAGTTCAGTTCTAATAAGAAATGTTTGAAATATCTAAACATTTTAACTTACTTCTATTCAGCATTGGTTTATTTTATCATTACAAGTTATCATAATGATTGTTATCTCTTACAAATACTTCAGATATTTATCTCTCAAAGTTTTATACTTGTAATCGGTAAGAGAAAAGTGTTTGATACTCTTTCCAAACCACTTGGCCATAAAATCACAACCATGTAGACTTTTTAACTCAAAGAGTTGTTATCATAATGTTTGTAACCGTTATGCTAAGAACTTTTTGGATTCTACTCAAAGTAGTACAACAAAATATATATCACTATGATGACAAAAAAGCAGTAAAGGCCGTCCACAAGTCTGAGTACGGAACAAATAAAAGAGTACCTTATATATTCATTATTAGAGTTTTAACAATAATCGCTAATCCAACTGGTTCCAAGTTCGATTGTCAATCTAATGTTGTATATCAGGCATTAATATTTTTTCATGCATCTGACTCATTGATTGTTTCCCAACTTACCAAAACCTGTAGGTGTATAGGATTCTCTCTCCTATGTGCAAAAATGTGGAATTTGTATTGTGATACGTATACAATGTATTTCTTTTGGCAGTGGTGACGTCATTGTCATCGGTTGTCAGGGAGACGCCAACTTGTTGACAACCCACTTTAAATACTGGGCAACCAACCATTTCAAATTCAGTTGTCCACCCGTCGCCGCCCAACACACATCACCATTTTAATTCTTAGCTTTATGTAATAGGCGGCTGATTAATAAACAACTATTGTCATTTTCTTGTCCAAATATAATTACCGTGTTACTTGTTCTTCATAATTATCAATAATAACCAATATCCTATTCTAGGTAACAACGCTAACCATGAAAATCCCTTATTCCTATTAGCAGATTAGATCAATGAAAACTGGGAGCAATATGTGAGTCTCATTTCAGCATTATAGATAATAATATACTGCCTAGGACAATGTAGAAGAGCAGTTGATTAACTGAATAGTTAATCATTGAGTGCCTGGTATATTATATCAACATGTTTTTACTCAGTAAACCAATCTTATCCAATGTCTTCTTGATGAAATTATCCAACATCAAATCTCCAACGCCAACAACAAAAAGCTGTATGGCCCCAGAAGGGTCTATTTAATTTTTCCTCTAACTCATTCACGTCCAAATTGACATCCAGTAGAAAGTTTCATAAAGTCTTTATGTCCACCTATAAAACATAATTACATACCCGTCAGTTTATTTATACAATTACATCCATCATGCTATTCCACCCCTGGTATAATCATAGGGAGTAAGATGAAATAACAAATTTGTATTTCTCACAAAAGTTGTGCCTTAAATCATGTCACCTAGGTCTTAAACGTTTCCTAGAATTGGGGCATTATGGCAACATTTCAGAAAACCATGCAGGCACCATAGAACCGAAATAATACATAACATTGTGCTGTGCTTTTGGGGTTTGGTAAATTTATGCTAACCTGTACTCCTGCTATTAACCATGTATCTTAGCCCAAGAATACGTAATGTACTTTATATTTGATTTCTATTCCGACACCTAAACAGCTGGTAGATCACCTCAGGTCCATCTCAGCGTGTCTCTGCTAATGCGACGTGGCCGTTTTTAGATTTAAATGATGTAATTAATCACCTCATAAGTTTACAGCCAGGTATCAATTTAATCGCCATCATTAGCTGAACACACATAAATCACGGCTTTTACAATGTGGACTCATTTACATGGTGAGTCCTCCCGCTGAGTCTCATCACTTTCCCATGCACAGGCCTCAACTACACTATGGGCCAAAATGATGAACCTTCTTCAGCTTTAAATGTAGAAATTGTCATATACATGTACATGTTAAATACTACACTGTTTATCACCTTTACAGATGTGGTATAGGTCATCTTTTTTTCTTTTTCTTTTTTTTAAATGTTTATTTCGTAAACATACTCAGAGGCATAATCTCTGGTCTTCCGATGTATTACAATGTGGTATTTGTTATTGTAAATATATGTACATAAAGATTTATCAAAAATATTTATTGTCAGACTATTACTTTCCAAAACCGAAACCTAGGTGAACTTTTTTTTATATAAATAATATAATCCACCCATGATTATAATGGCGGCATAATGTTTAGATAGGGTGATAAGAAATGGAGCCTTATAGCAGGAGATGAGAAGTTGTTGTGAATAAGTAAATTTCTCGTTTTATGTTCAGCTTTAATATGAATCAAGCTATATCTAGGACTCCGTAAAGCTTGGTTATTTATGACATTTAATGGAAGACAAGAAATGATATGGAATGTAATATATCGATTGCATGAATATCCAGCAAAGTATTTTTGAAACATTTCCATGTCTGTTTCTGTTTTGGGGGAGGGGCCTATATTTTGGTTGTATACCATAATAATATGTACAATGTATATAACATCATACTAATGAGTATGTGTGAAATATTCATTATAATGATTTTCTCCTTTCCCTTAGTATTATTCTTGATGCTGTCCTTCTCCCCATATGGTTCCCATGGGTCCCTCCCCGTACACATAGACCCTTGCCCACTCCTGTACTCCGGGCCCCCCCGCTGGGTTCTCCAGGGCCGGCGGCGGGCATGGCCGGGCCGGGGCCGCCTGGTGGAGGAGACTACCTTACACCATACCTGGTAGTCTCACCTCCTCCCGCTGCCCCCCGGCTATGGGTCATACACACTCATGGGTGACAATAGCAATTAAGTCAGTACACCTAGCTACACGGTGCGCGCTGTTACTGGGACGGATCCAGCTACAACCTGAAATAATAAATGTCAGCGCTTAAAGCCGCAGATTAAGGAGGATTTTATACACCGGATCCCATGGCCTGCATGTTTGAATTATATCAATCTTGTCGATTTGTAGGGACCCGCCGAGAACGGTCCTGTTTTCGGGAGGGTTGTGAATGGAAACTTATGGAGTGTTCTCATTATACATGTATTAGTACGCCACGTAGAGGGAGTACTTTTTACTTGGCCTCAATGTCGATGTTTCTGGGTTAGACTTCTTTTGTAGATTGGTGCTCTGATGGCCCGCTCGGACGTACACGCCTTGCAGGCTGGACCTAGGGATCGGACCAAATGCATTTTTAATTTCGCCTCCCGGTCTTGTATTCAGCAAATATGTTTGTGGTTATGTCATGTCCACTTGATGGATTAGGCCCATAAAAGAGGGACAGATAGTCCAGAAACAGGCCTAAAAAGCTACACGACTGGCAAGGCCCATTTTGGACAGGTCAATAGGCCTACATAGATGATTAGTACAATCCCACATAATCATAGGCTATAGGCCTCAGATAAACAGCTGGATCTCTCACTAGGCACATCGTTATAACCAAGTGTTTCCCTCTGAAATGAACTTAAATTTGAAATATGACTTTAAAGGTCGGGTATGCATATATTCTTTAGAAAATAGTTTACATATTATTTTGAAATTAATACAATAAATGTCGTCACTTAACTCTCCCTTGTGTAAAATGTGCTGGCGTATAGCCCAGTTTTGATATAAAGTTACTTTAACCAACATTCATTCTATCGATTATTCATTGTATTCTTGTTGTAACTAGAACTATATGCTGCTCTTATAATAACAACACAGTTATATGATGATCAAGAACACGAATAAAGCTATAACAATTTGCAATGTATTATCTCAATACACAATCAACGGAAATATGATACATTTACTAATTGAGTTGTTCGCAGATATAAAGGACCAACCCTTTGACGGGAACAATGTGGGTAGGCGAGATATACGTACAAAACCTTAGCAAAATTGAATTCAAGTTATTTGTCAAAAAGATGTATGGTAAATATGAAGACTTACTGGGGTAATTCTTGTATTGTGTGTTATTTAATTCTCAGATAAATGAAAATGTATTGTATGGGTCTACCATTATAATGTTCAATTCTTCCCCATGTTTGGGACATGTCCATGAATATTTTTTCATCCACCATTTACATCTGTATATATCCTTCCTGTAATAAATCTGAAAACCAGTGGAAACACTGAAGATTATTACATAATAAATCCTTTAAAAAAAAAAAAATACTGGTGCCGTAAAGGTGAGGAGGGAGGGGGCCGATCTCAAGGTGTTCAAAGTAAACAGTGGCATTCCAGGACCGTTGTACATGGATCTCGGATCATCGGTAAGACACTCCCACTCGGTGATAGATGATCTTAGCCAACTTCCCACACAGACACTGTAGACGTGTCAGGTGCCTCCAACATGCATCTCGGGGGGATTTTCCCTTTCACTCAAACACATTCCTGATGATCATATCGATATCTAAAATAAATTGCTTTTTTACAATTTGTTAATCTTATAAGCGTCTTTTTCATTTGCTGATTAGGATTTATAAAATTATGTTGATTAGCTTGATGCATCCTATGGCCTAACTCAGTTTTAAAATAGTATTTGAGTGGACCGTGAAACTGTTTACATGCATGTGTGCAATAGGATAACTTGCAGAACTATTATGGCTTATATCCTCCCTCTTTTATAGACAACAAATACAACATTAACTGGTTACAATGCTTAACTGTTATTAGGGGGTCCATGATAGTGAGTCTCATGCAGAAATTATATCGGGTGCATGGTCTCTTTTTCATATTAATAGTGTGAATTTTACTGTAAATACGAACAAGACCTTGAAGTCCGCTAATAAAGGCGGTGATCCACGTTGCGACATTATCCAAGCCGACAAAAAAACTAAGAGCAAACCGATTTCAGGACCGATTTTTTTGTGTCGGTCCAGAATCGGTTGGGTAATTAAACCTATTGGTCCTAGAATCGGTCCAGAATCGGTCCAGAATCGGTCAATAACCCATGATCCACAGTGAAGTTGATTCTGGACCCATTCTGGACCCATTCTAGGACCGACACAATAAAATTAATAGGAAAACACTGAAAAAAAATCGGTTTACTAAATTATCACAATTTTCGAAATATTTTCTCATTTTATGTCTAAATATGGTCAGAAGAACCAGAAATATATATCATTTAATCTGTTTGATTACTAATAACTAAAATAGTTAAATAATCATCGTACACCATTAAAAAATATATCTCACGAAAGGATATTCATTTTTATACATATTGGTAATATTTACTTTCTAATAATAGTAAAAAATGAATGAAATAACATTGGAAATACATAGACATAATAAAATCGGTCCAGAATCAGTCCAAATCGGTCCAGAATTATTAAACAGGTTTAATAATTTTGTCGGGCCGTCGTCGGTTGGAAATCGGTTGGAAAAAATTATGTCGGTTGGAAATCGGTTGGAAAAAATCGGTTGACATGATCCACGTTGCGATATTTTTCAAAGTGGACCGATTCTGGACCGATTCTGGACCGATTCTGGACCGATTTTGGACCGATTCTGGACCGATTTTGGAGATAGAAAATATTTTGAGAATCGGTTGAGAATCGGTCCAATTTTGTCGCAACGTGGATCACCGCCTTCACTGAACATCCAGAAGAAAGCAATGTCACTTTTTGAAATTCTATGTGTACCTGTATGATGAGTTACCCAAAGTACCAAATGCTACCACTACAATGCAAAGAATAACCACCAGAAGTGCTAACAAACAAGATGGTACATTCTTGTCATTTTTTCTTGATTGAACGCTATTTCTTATGCATGGTAACCTAGAAAATATGTCCAGCATTTGCTACAGTTTTGAAAAAAGAAAGACAAAATAGAGCAGAATGTATCAGGTCTACGAAGATGGATCTCTCCCACGAGGTAAAGCGGAAGACGAATGACCACTGCCCTCTTGCGGCAGGTAGACGAAACAGATGCGCGCAAAAGGTGCGCGGCGAGTTCAAAACGAAACCTGTTGTATGAGTGAAACCCATTAATTTTAGCAAGACGTCAAAGTTATTTGGGTTCAGATGGTGACCAAATGTCTCTGGGAGCTGGAGATGAGAAAGCTGTGCCGCTTCACACCATGTGAGGGGCATGTGGCAGGTTTTAACGACTTGGGCTTCTCGGAACTGGCCAGATGGGGATTCGCACCTAGATTCTATATCACCTTGAACTTGATTTTGGACTTCATATTTCAATTCGTTTTTGCGAGTTATTTCTGTTAGAGAGGCAATCATGAATGTAGTGATAATTTTTGTTAGTATCTTCTTTGTGTTAAAACAAAAATCAGGAAGATGCCTATGATGACCTTTACTGTATGAAATTATCATTTACAAACGTACAAATATGATTATGATAATCAGATGACAAAGTTCATGTACCATAGCTTTTGTTGTACCTTATGATTGTGACAATGTATTTAAGACTAATATCTAAGGATTCAATTGTCTAGGTGTGGCTTTCACTTACCAAACGCATGTGCTATTTGAGATGAAATCCAGAAGTGAAAGTGTATATAGACTTAAAACAAAATGTAGCTTAAAAATAATTTGCATATTAGAGGTGCATTATCACGTGGACATTGTTATATCTAGTTTATTTCGTCTAGATGCTCCTGTTGTTCTCTTTGAACGTTTGACTCTTGTATTCTAGAAATAAAGCTATAGGTGTGGACAACTTGATCTCGACAAGTGGTCATCTATTAAGAAAGTAACCAAGGCCAACCCCAGGAACATGATAATGTCCGTGGGAGGATCGGGGGGGGGGGGGGGCGCCCCTCCCTTTTTTCGGAAAATGTTTGCGTTTTTTAATGTAAAACTCGGCCAAAAAGCAATTAAGGCCAAAAAAATCCAATAGCGCCCCCCCCCCCCCCCCCACACACACAAACACCTATTCTTTCAGAATCCTGGATCCGCCACTGGTGTCCCACCCGAGGTGCGGTATATTGCAGACTGCCCCACCTGCACCCCTTTACACAGCGTGTTGACCCCACAAAATGTGTTATAGAAACCCCCCTGATTCAATTCATGTTATTGAATAAGTGCAATTGGCGATTCGATACACTACAAGGGTCCTATACATTGGCAGGCGGAGTGTACATATATATGTAAAGGAGTTTAACTTGGAGAAATGTAAGAGTGCCCAGTGCCAGGCCCTAAGGGTTGGGGTCAGGTCATTGGATTGTCCCAGTAGTGTCACCTGAAGGTCAAAGGTCAGGGGGACTGGATCCCAGCGCCCTCTTATGGAACTCGGGGAAATTACAGACGTCGGGCATGGCCGTGAAAGGGTTGATTTCCAGCCGGTCGGTTGTGGCCCTCTATGTGGCTGCCACTTCGTCCCCCGCCCCCCTCATGCGGTCGCCCCTTTTTTCCCTTTCTCCGTTTCCATGGTAATCGTTTCTCGCCATTTGCGTCGGCGTAGGAGGTGGTTAACACCGCGGGCAGCTTCGCCATCTCCACCGGCGCAACTTGGCACAATGTGCAAACAAATATAGGCTTTGGAGCGTGCCAGCGAACGAAACCCAACGTCGCGACGTAGGGTGCCAGAAAATGAATAAGGTCCGGAATCGAAATTACAAGGTCGGCCTGACAGATTCGGGGTGGACGCTTATGAGTTGTGATCACATTCTCTTGTGTTCTCCTCCTCTGTTCTGGTGTCGGTTCCACTACCTTCCCATTTTTCATTTCGTTTTTGATGAATCTTCAATCCCCTGCAAAGAAAACCAAACTTCAGTCATACATATTCCTGTTGGTTCTTCTTGACAAAAAAAAACATATTATTATCAATGTAATTCACCCGGAGGAAAAATAATTGTTCCCCATTGAGATAGTAGTAATGGGACGGGCTGGGTCGGCGGAGCGCGCTGATTGGCTGGTTGCCGTCACGTGACGCTGTTGTAGCAGACGACATTTTGCGGAGGACGCAGGGCGCGAGTTGGTCGACGCGGCCGAGCGGGGAGCCAATGGCGGGCATATATTAGCGGCGGCCCCATTTGAAGGTGGCCGGCAAGGGCGGCGTTGACACTTGAGTTGTGTCGGTGAATGGAGAAGCACTCTCGGGAAAGGACATGGAACGCGCGACTACCACTTTCTTATAGACTACTAGTACTCTTCTGTCTGTGTCGGAACCCCACCACCAACACCGCCACCACAACCACCCAAGCGACACATAACCAGCAGTAACTAGGCCTCACCTCTCAGCTACAACAATAACAACATCGCAAAGTTTACCAAAAATATTCTGGACTTATTCTAAAACCAATTCCATTGCATGAGTTTGCCAGAGGACAACTTTTGTCAGAAAATGCCTCCAAGATCTAGATAGGCTCTATGACACTTTCTCAGATTCAGTGAGAAGACGTGGAGAGAGTTGTGTGCCGGGGTGACGGGCCGTCCGGGCCCGATGCCGGAGTACGCGGCCCGACGTCCGCCGACCACACACCCAGGAGGACCACCAACACACAGGAGGAGGCCAGCGTCCCACCTGACCACCTACCACGACAGACGGGGCTCTCACCTCCCCCGCCATGTACCTACCTGCCGTCAACCTCAGGTAATTTTGCTCTCTTTCTTCTCCATGACCTTTCAGTTTCACAAAAACTTCAAATTTCATATTTCACAGTGTTATGGTAAACGTTAAAGTGAGGATAGTGAATTGGAACGATTTGGGTCACGAATGAATGCCCAAATTGGAAGTATCAATTTAAATCTGGCAAATTCAATTCAGATTATTCTGTATTATTTATCAATAAACCTTTTCACCATGTTGTGTTTTGAGTAAACTCAATATCGAAAGGTATGCTATCATCAGGACGTTCCTCTTAGAAACTTACATTTTATCAAACCAAATGAAGTATTATGATTTATTCCAAATTTAAAAAATATATTTCTCAAACCTCCCCAAATCTCTTTTTGAACTCATTGCCTTCAATCATTTGAAAGTATTGTAAGTCACTGTGAGCAAATATTTTGCATCTAGGTATTAAGGATTTGACGCATGAATTGCGATTATATAACCTCTCCTGTCTGGGAAGATATAGATCGGAATAATATAGGAATATACTTTACATGCAGTTCTAAACTTTAGACCTGTCAAATGTCATCAAGCGAATTGTTTGTTTGTTTTTTTTCTTTTGAATAAAGATAAGTGAATATTATCAACACACAAATATATAGAATAGATATAACAAGTTTCTGAGTTACTCTGACGCGACCCTATCTGCAATTATACTACTCATTCAAATGTACATATGGGTGGGTCAACCGTGATGGTTCAGCCAATGCTCATCAGTCAACACAGTAACAGACCTCAGCATTTAGGCTTAAAAGAATGTGGTGAACATACAATTGAAGGAAAACTCTGAAATCAGTCTCAGTCAAGAGCCAAATCATACGTAAATATACTTATCTAGTAGGCCGTTGGAGAGATTTGAAAGATAATGAGTAGATTTCATTCTGCAAAGTTTATTTGAGAATATTCTTAAATAAAAAAAACAACTTTGGCTTCCTTGACCTGCATTTACATACATTGTATATTTTATGTGGTGTTTTTATATCAGGCGTGTAATATAATGACACTTCAATCTACACAATTCAGAACACTCATAAAAGACCTATATACCAGTCAAAGAGGGGAGGGGTTGGGGGGGGGGGGACTTACAACACACTGTTATAAGTACAACATATATGGCCAACACAGGAGTCCCTATATTTTCCGACCCCGGAGAATAGGAGTCCCTATATTTGCCCACACAGGAGTCCTAAGAGCTAGCCACACATGAATCCCTATAGATGGCCACACAGGAGTTCCTATATATAAATGGCCACACAGGAGTTCCTGTAGCTGCCCACACAGGTATTCCTATATAGTTGCTCACACGGGAGTCTCTTAATTTTCCCATATAGATGAGTCCATATACATACAACTGCCCACACAGGCGTCCTTATATAGCTGCCCACCCAGAAATCCCTCTATACTCACCCACCCAGTCCCCATATACCTGCCCCCACAGATACCTCAGACAGCCTGCCGCGTGCACGGCCGAGCACTGGCCGAGTGACATCTAATCAAAGTTGACATGTCATGTCCTCGACATGCCCGCTCGGCAAATATCAATAAACGTGAGAGCATGCCACAAGGAGCATTAATGCCGGGCTAATGGGTAGCGGGCTGCCCATTAGGGACGGGCTGCTCGCGTCTGATCGGGCAGGATGGGCAGCAGTGTCCGCCCATCACTTACCTCCTGGTCCATCAGGTAGCAAAAATCAGTGTCATTTATACAGGGAGAAACTTGAAAATTAATTGTGTACATAGACTATTCTGACGATGTTCCAAGTCTGTTATTTAGTTTATTACGATATCATGTCTATACGAGTGCCTTCGTGGACTTATTTGTTGACCTAAATCCAAATTTTGGTAAATATCATTGTCAATTGACTGGAATATTTTTGTCTTTTAGGTATGAATACCTGAACAAACAACACAATTCACATCACTCTCTAATTGCGATTCTCTTCGAAACATAAAATTATGGTATAAATAAGATATGGAGTTTCAGAAAACAGATTCTTTTTTATATACATAATACTATTTGAAATTCACAAATCAGATAATTTGTAGGTGCGTGTAACATTGATACTAGACAGTAGTAACCTTTATAAGGTTTAGGACTAAGAACACACAACTGCACATAGTCATGCTGATACAGTGATAGGTTTAAACATTATATTACAAACGTTGCGTCCACATGTCTTGAAATTTGTTTATATTGTGTTCGCCCTTCCAATAGTACTAGTGCACCAAATGGAACCCAAACTCTATATTGATGACACGTTTTTTTTTATGATATGCAGAATTTACACAATTTTCACTTTTTTTCATGTGTCCTAATTTATTGGCATAATTTAGACAGTTGCGATGTTTCGATTTGCCAAATAGCATCTCAATATCACATCATGAAGTTTGTGACACCAGCTGTGCTAGCTTTTTGTTATTGTTACTTTTGTTTATACTCCAAAAGAGTGGACCACAAACTACATTTTTATTCATAGATATCTGTGAATGATTTGAAATGGCAGCTGAAATTAGACTTGTATATTTTCAATATGGGCATTTCAGCATGGGTGTTGTTAACTGATAGGGATCTTTTTTTAAAAATAAACACTGTTATATTCTGAATAGCTTGGGTAAGGAAGCAACAGCAGATGAAATTCGTTGATGTATTCAACATGCAGGATGCAGCCATGCATGCAGAGGCTAACTTCTCCCATTCTCAGCACCAAACACTTATGTATTTTGGTCCTATTACCGCCCATTAAATGCCTTAGTATAGGACTTTAGAAAGACGCGTTTCTACGTGAGTTTAAACTGATCTGTTTTGTTTTCTCCCACAGATGGCCCATAGTGATGGGTAACATGGGCCAGCCGCAGTGCGGGGGCGGCGCGGGCGGCGCGCCGGGCGGCCCGGGACAGGCGGGGCACGGGGGCGGCCTATCGACGGGCCCGTCGGGCGGAGGGTCGGCCGGAACCACGGGCCAGCCACCCGTCTCCCACTCCGGCCTCCCTCAGCCCCGACCGCCTCCTCCAGGGCCCACCACCTCCAGCGCCTTCAAGTCAGTGCCGTCCTCCTCCTCCTGCCCACCAAACGGCCTGCCCGGCGCCGGAGGACAGTGCGGTCCGCGCGACGCGCCTCCATCGTCGTCGCCGCCCCACCCTAACCACGGCCACCTCCCCCACCCGCCCGTCACCGGCCCCGGCCCGGGCGCCCAGCACCAGACGGCCGCAGCGGCGGCAGCAGCAGCGGCGGCGGCAGCGGCCCAGCTGCAGGGTTTCTGCGCGCCGGGCTACCCGGGCGGCGTGGACGAGCGGACGGCGGCGGTGATGATGGGACTGAAGGAGGGGCCGGGCGGGCCCTACGGCCACCACGGCCCGCCCGTCTCGGCGGCCGCGTCGCCCGTCACCCACCCCGCCTTCCCCATGTCCATGCCCATGTGGTTCCAGTCCCCCCAGACGGCCTACAGTCTGTTCCTTGGCGGAGAAAAAGCCCTGGCCGCCTCCCAGTACCTGGCGGCCGCCGACCCGTTCACCAAGGCGGCCGCTGCCAATCCCTTCTTTGACCTGGCGCGCATGGGGCACTACCCTCTCGGTAAGAAACTCTTTGGCTGCCCTCAGTGCCGCTACATCACCGACCGCAAGAACAATCTCAAAAGACACATCGCCACGATGCATCAGGAGTGTGATAAAGCATTGGAATGCTGCGGGGTAGTCTTCAAGAATAAAGCATCGCTGCGGGACCATGTCCTTATCTTCCACAGCAATGGCTACATGTGCCGCTTTTGTGGCAGGAAC
Source organism: Lepidonotus clava (assembly GCA_936440205.1). Lineage (NCBI taxonomy): Eukaryota > Metazoa > Annelida > Polychaeta > Phyllodocida > Polynoidae > Lepidonotus > Lepidonotus clava. The sequence goes on from OW387148.1 coordinate 24,710,760, forward strand.
TTTTGTCGCAAAGCCCTGCTGAAGCGCCACCTCACAGTACACAGTGGTCAGAAAGACTACCTCTGCTCACAGTGTGACTATGCCACGAGCCACAAATCAAACCTCGAGCGACACAAGAAAGTACACGAGCGCCAAACGACAGACTCTGAAGACAATGACATGGACCCATCTCCGAGCAAAGATGAAAGCTCCATGTGTACCTCGACAACCTCGTCCTTCTCTGTCTCCTCCCTCTTCTCCTCCCACCAGCACCACCCGCCACCCCTGCCCGGATCACTCCCAACAGATGGTGGGGTACTGAGGCAGGTGAGTCCCCGGGACACAGGAGGAGGGTCGGTGCGGACAGTGGCCCATAGCACCACCTCCGAACACCCTCTTAATACCTCCAATTTGACTGCCCCTCAGACCAGTAGCCACCCGCCCGAAGAGGACGATATTCCCCTCTCGCCCATCGACGTGGACGAGGACGCAAACACCTTGATTGATGTGGTCGACCTGGCCAATTGACACGCATCGCCGACTAGGTAAAAGTACTAAAACACTAAGACAGTCTTCGGAGAGGCGGAGGAGTGAAACGTTCTATAAATGTGAACATGATCTTGTCGTTATACTTCATACAACTGTATACACATGAACCATGCTTAAACTCTGGGGTTCTACCATCTTCTAGGTCTGTGAACAAATCCTTGCCTATAAATAGATGTTCAAACCTATACGTGCTTCTGGGACTTCTCCCATAGTGGTAGAATATAATTTATCTTACACGTTAATGTCTGTATTTATTATCAATATTTGACACGTTGACGTTACGATGGTAACCCACATGTTCACTTCTTCACGTGCAATAGCTTTCAGTGTGCACCACTCCTCATTCATTTTATTTCACGTCCACACACAGTTCAATGTAATTTCCCTCCTAATGGTGCTGTTTGTTCCATCCTCTGTACATACCCATAGCCTTTGATGGTCATTAATTAGCAGTATGAATATGACAGGTGAGCCTCTCGGCCCGAACAGCCGTAGTATACCCTTGGTGGGGAGGGCCTCAGAGGGATAGCTAACCAAGTAGAAAGTGTCTCGTACCTTTGTGACGTGAGGCCTGGCGCTGGGCCCAGGGCGCTGCGCCTCGGCCAGGGGTGAGAAATTGATGAAAGGTGGGCACATCAAACCACGAGCGCCAACTCTGAAATAGTACACCTCGCCTGTTGAGCCTGGACACACCTGGTTGCCATGGTTCCTTTGATACTCGTCACACCTGGTTGCATGCTCTTTTAATTGGATCGCCAAACAGTGTGTTGCTCTTTTCATACCTTTCGTAAATCTTCAAAGGTGGACCACAAGGAGATGTTTTTGCTCCTCTTTTCTTTAATCACTTTACAGTATCGATAGTGGGCTCGGCGCGGAGGGCAAAGGTTGCTGGTTTACTTTCAAGTGTGGATGTCTCAATTCTAATTATGGCATTCCGTAATTGATGCCGATGTTTATTCCGCCAACACATCAGAGACAGCGTTATACACCAAGTGCCATTTCAGCTCCTTCATACAAAAAGAGTGTATAAGCAACGTGGAAAAAAAATCCAAGAAATTTCAAAAGTCAGTGCTCGACAAAAAATAACACCAAAGGGTCTTTCATCTTGCACTAATACACCAATTTTCCGAATGATACAAAAGTAAATTTGAAATGAGCAATTTGCGCCAAAATATTATGCTCTCATCCTTATGCCGCGTATCAAATTATTAAAGGATACTATAGAAATCGCCTCCTATTCCCAGGGTCATGGGGCATACGTTGCCGAGTGTATGGGTTCACGCCTTTATGATCATTGTTAGTGTCTCAATGATAAGCATGTACCCCGCTTGAATGTCCCTGGCCGTTCGTGAGGTGGCTATATATAGGAATCTCTGTGGCAGTAGCCATTCTCTCTTGCCGTGAGAACAGGCAGGCCTCATGGGCCCCTGTCCCAGTCCTCCTCCAGTAGCCTGCCAGCCCCGGGAGCCCACCTGGGCACAGGTGTGCCAGCAGGAGTGAGTCAGACTCCTCGTAGACCTGTGTGGGAACGCTCGTCAGGGGATGGCACCCCTCTCTGTCCTATGTAAACCTACCTGGGCCGCCAGGTAACAATAACAATACGGCCCAGGAGAAACCTTGGCTGTATTGTCGGTGAGGTAGGGTGGGTGGGGGCCACGGTGGGTGGGTAAAGGGGGGTTTACACAGGCCGATAAAATCCTTACGATGGGTGCTTTAGGTTAGCCTTACGATAATCCCGATAGCCTTACGATAATCCCGACAGCCTTACGACAATCCCGATGATGTTATCAGCCTGTGTAAACCAAATTTATCGTAAGGAAATCATTGTCCTAAGGCTCACGTAAGCCTTACGATAATTATCGGGAACAATTCCTTAAGATAATGAGAATTTCAGACGTGTTTGAAATTTTTGTGAAAATCCTTAGGTCAAAAGGCTTACGACAGTGAAATTAGGGTAAGGATAGTGACAAACCTTATCCTAAGGGCCTCTATTGGCCTGTGTAAACCCCCCATGTCTTATGTCAAAGGACATATTCTTATAGAAATATATTAGATACTTTCTTTGTCGTAAGCCTTCTGTCAAGGATGATGGTTTTATTATCTTAAGGATATTGTCGGGCTGTGTAAACCCTTCAGAAGCCAAAACCTTAGGAAAACTGTCACCGATAACCTTAAACAATTATTTACATACACAATTATCCTTCCCGATTTTCCCATTATCGTAAGGTTAACATAATGGAATTTTCGTAAGGACCCGTTGACGGCCTGTGTAAACCGGGCTTTAAGGGGGTAGGAGGTTTTCTTCTGCCTTTTCTTTCTCAGGATCCCGTGTTGGTCTTGCAGCCAGGGAAGAGTTGTGGAACTCGCTGTGGTTGTTGTACTTCCATTGTTGTGTGCGCGGTTTATGGGCAGGGGCTGGTCAGGAGGGGCAGGCAGGTATGGCATGTCTTGGATACGAGCCTCATGCACTGTCACCTTTCATGTCGGTCCGCTGTGAGAAAATAATTCCCATACCTTTGGTGCCAAATAACTCCGGTCTTACCAACACACCTATTTCTCTCAAATGATCCATTTTCCCAAATTGAGAACTTTCTCACTCTACATTTACATATAGTATGTTTAAGCTACTTATCATTCGAGATACAGGAGAACACTATTGTTATCGCTTAATTATTTTGCAAAGTGTTCTTAAATTTTAGAAATTTCCTCAAGAGACAGGAGTCAAAATATCAGACTTTAAAATTCCAATTTGCATCACTAGTTGTCAAAAGGCGAAACCATATGAACTGCACAAACCCAGTTGAATGGGTGAAGAAAACATTTAAAGCTGACACATATACAGAAAAAGAGTGCCTTGAAATACACCCTCACTGTGTATACAAGTCGCCCAGCAAAAGCCCCTTCTCCCCTATTTCCACAGGTACCTGACAGGTAGTAGGACAGTGTAGGAGGGACATGCGGTGACAAGCAGAGGACCAATTACCCTTTAGACGCGGGGCGGCGGAGAGGGCCGTCCCCACACGGCACTGTCACCGGCATGCAAGGGTTAACTGTTCTTTAGAGGCTGAGGTCAGGACAGGCCAGCCCCACCAGACCACATGGGGACTGGGGGACGGGTGGAAAAAAGCAGGGAGGTTAATGATGGAGGGGTAATAGGCCTGACCACCCCCGTGTCATTGGGGGAGATTGGAGGGGGGGAGAGGAGGAGAAGGGGGGTTGTAGTCGTATGGGTTTGGGAGGAAAGGGGAATCTGGACTAGAGAGGGATAGATAGGGGAGAGGATAAATGACAGGTGGATATGACGAGGACAGACAGGGATATCAACACAAAAATAAACAACAAATAATGCAACAACAATAAATACAACGACCACGACAATATTACACCATGATAATTGTACATGGTGGTGTATACCATGCAATTGATCATATACAAAATAATGCAAATAATACATGTGAAAATACCATCTCATTGTACTTTTGCATGTCCACGAATTGATATATAAAGTGAGGTGAAGTTTGCTGGTCAGAACATTTACAGGGAATCCCTAAATCACTGGCTTGACACATGGTGACTAATTATTAAGGATTTGAACAAGCATAAGCAAAACAAATTCAGATCGTAGAATTTTCATCAATATCGTGATACGCATTGGGGACAGCGACTGATACTTTGGTGGCCAAGTCTGTACATGGGAACGTATACAGGGATACTTAAGGTATTCTATTTAAGAACGCCATATATCACAGTTATGTCCATAACTATCCCTCACCTATAAGAACTCTCTATAAGAAAATTAGACAAAAACTGCAAGTGTCACTCCCGTCAACTGTTCTCCCCAATTTCACCCAATTCTGGCTGGTTTATGGTTTGCCAGTAACCACTTGGCACACTTATTTCGGTAAGAAATGCTGAAGTTGTTGAGGCTTGACACTCGGATACTTTTCACACCATGTACTTTTATTGTATACGGCCTACCCCACCCACGGCGTTATGCATCAGCCAAGTCATATGCCACCTATATGCTGCAGAAGTATAAGGGAGTCGAGGTTATGGCACTGAAGTCAGTTCTCCTCTTGTGTTTGCTTAAAGGTGCACCTTCAAGTTAATGCCCTCAATACACGCCACGAAGGAACTTGTGAAAGAGAAGAAAAGTTGTCTCCTCTTGGGCTATGTTAGTGTACACTTTGTACCATACATGTGCGTGTACTTCATTGCCTTGGTGTGTCCTTGGCCGTGCCGTAGTAATAACCGAGGAGGGCCAAGAGGTCACGGAGTTTGGACACCATTGTGGCCTGCTATAGGTGTGGATAGGGGCTGTGTTCTGAGAGGGAGGGTGACGAGGGGGAAGATCCATGGACCATGCCGAGCGAACTCAAGGTTTTAAAAAATGCCATTTTGTATGTGCCATGTATACCATAAGGAGGGTCAAAGGGCATGTTATATTCTGCGCGCTGTTAATGCTGCTGCCGGAGAACTGGCACTGTACACCCCATGCCCAGGCAGAGGGCAGTCTGTAGGTCAAGCTTCAGCGAATAGGGCGGCGGAGGAAAGTGAACACTCGAATGCCCCCAATATTGAAATTAATTTTGTTTAAATTTTCGAAACAACTAATTTTCACAACATGAGACCCCCTGATATTTTTTTGAGTGTCCACAGGGAACGGTCAAAACACACACGGATCTCTCCTCCAGCCCCCTCCAGACCGTTGGCCGTCGCCCTGACCCGGTGCCAAGTCCGTCCGAGGCGGTTGTCGTGAGCGCGGCGGGCCGTGGCGGCGGGCGCCGGACGGCCAGCCCTGACATCCGCCAACCCCGGGCTCCCCAGGCTTGGCACCGGGCCTCCTGCAGGGGTCCGGCCCTGTGTAGGGCTCCACACAACAATAGACTCACCACTCTACCCCCACTGCCACCAGGTCTCCATGGCAGGATCTGAGAGCGTTAACACAGAGGGTACTGGAGGGACAAGGAGCAATAACAGTGGACTGGGAAAGGGGGAAGGGGCGGTAGGGGGTGGGGGTGGCAGCAATGGGTGCGGTTGGCCAAAAACAAAGGATGTATTTCCAGGAAAGTTTTATGGCTGGTATATGAGTTCCCTTTCATAGTATGTTCTAGGTCCGGGTGATACTCCTAGGAATATTGCAGACACTCGTTGGTCTTCTCGTCTACATTTAACTTTAGAATTTAAAGACAAAATCCCAAGCTATATTTTGAAATAATATCACAAATATCATATTTCAAAATCTCTGATTCTGATTCAGTTTGTAGTTAGAACAATCCTATCACTAGTCTCTTTTGTCAATATATTCTTAAGCTCTTTTATACTAGTCCTTCGCCGTCTAGATCTTTTCCTCGATATTTCTGAGAGAGTTCTCTTGTACTTGGCCTTCCTTGCAAGCAGTGCGTAGCCAGAGGGGTATAATATATATAGGGTCAGGTACCGAGAGGCCAGTCTATGATCGTGTCGCATGTTAGCATTGTCTGTGACCCTTTCTAATGCCTACTCTTGTCTATACACCAAAGGGTTCCCTTGAGCTCTTTAGTGCCTCTGGTAACCCTTTGATGGAACCTCCCAGAGAGCAACCACAACACAGTCCATGTTATCCACTGTCAGATTATAATATATGTTCAGTTTGGGTAGTGGGAGAATAGCGCAATACTTTGTCCGGTCCATATATGTCAATCCACTGGACTACATGGGAAATATAAAAAAGTGAATTCATAAAGTACCACTGAACAAGCTTTATTACAGACATACATGATGTATGTATACATGTATTCATGTGTAGGTATAACTGCATGTATTAAATGTACGTTACAAATTGCTCTGTGTAAAGAGCAGCGGACTGCTCCCGTGCAGTAGCAATCTCTGGAAAATAATGATTAATTGTTAAGTACAACTACAATAAACAATCTATCCCATAAAATGAAACTACCTCTACTCGTATTAGCATGTTGTAGCTATAGGCGAACTCTTGCTTGCTGAACCTCTATACATATTTGTCAGGATATTTGTATATATAGATCTCTTGCAGTAGTGCTATAACCTCGACCAACACCATCAACATGTTGGTTTTGGCTATAGATGAAGTACTTTTTCTCATCACCACACCCAACTAAAAATTGGTAACTTCAGGTTTTAATTAATAACTCATTCACAGGAATTTAAAACTTCGTAAATATCCCCAAACAAACAAGGTGTTTATATATTGTACAGACTTGTATTGAGGTCAACATGGCGGAGTTGGTAAACCTCAAATTAACTGCCGAAGAGTCTCATTGATTCTCCCTACTTCATGATTTGTATGTACATGAACAGGTGTATCATATCCCACAGTATCATTTGAAGTGTTTACATAATTATAGAGAGTGTACTAGATTATATATATATATATCTGTTGGGCATTTATACAATACAGGGACAAAAATACTGTGTAATAATATCATATTAAAGGGTCACGATGATGAAGACTTACCTCTTGGTTATACTTGGGATGCTAAAGAGGGTTCACCTGTTTGAATCTTTAATATTCAATAAGTTTTCCATCACTTTTATCACATCAACTTGTTTTTTTAAAGGGAAAAGGGAAGCATGCACATAAACAGCATGCATATCACTAGTCTGATATCATATATATGTTCATGTACAAGCAGCCAACAATGTAGTTACAGCAAACTTCTTTCAAAATCACAAAGGTAATGGAAAGTAAACCTGATTGTAAACACATGCAGGAGTAACTTGCATGTGTGTATTGTTTTTGATTTATTACTTTTACCTTGAAGAGATCAATGTACCACATGACATGTTGATTATCAGATTTTCACCCTTCACCAACTATAGATGCCGTTCATGCTAAGAAGCAATATACCAAAGAATAGAATGCAAGTAGTGACATGTAAACAACTCTCTCGTTGTTGGAATTGCTATATATAGACCTATGTATAGAAAACTAATTGGCTGCTACTTGCCCAAACATCTTTACTCCTATGAATCTTGTGTTATCTTTGTGACTTATGGACTACACGCATATGTGCATGGATTTCTTTCATTTCAGTGTAAGATAAAGGAAGATATTGAGATCTACGTATTTTGGTGTCATATACCTATAATGTGATACGTTCTTATTTCTTCATTTATCCAAGGTATCTGCAACTGTGGCAGATATTTTGCCGACTATCTGCTACCATTCTGTGCAATACTAGAAGGCTGTTTCGTAAATACTGAGAAGACCACTTTTTAGAATGTCTAGAATTATGAAAGGTGTTTGTCATAACAGAAAAATGTAATTAAAACTATATTATAACTGACGAGGAGTAGATTCTGCTTGAAGTCTAAGTCCTGTGTAAACCATTATGGCGGTATTGATATTATCTAGATTGTAAAAGAACTTGTGTAGGATGGCCTGTGGTTGTTGTCACTGTTTATATGTAGAGGGAGTTCATACCTGCGAATACAATGTGATTGTACATGTTTACCTTGTAATTATTTACAGTATGGACATGCGTATAAAGTAATTTATTGTTTCCCATTTGGAGGGTCAAGAATTTGTTACGTGTATTTGTGTATAACTTATGGGGAAACATCCTTGTTGTCTCTGGTATATTGAATCTTTGATTATGTACTTCAATAAAAAAGGTTTCTTCGGAAATATTACACTTTTCTGTCATACTGTCAACTAATGGTTATTCTTAACTTTGTTATATTGAATTCAAATTACGTAATAACAACATTAGAATTAATTATAGATATATAATGGCAATGCCTCGAGCGTTTTGAATATTTTTTTTTTAATGAATCAATAGCTATAATTATCAATTCAGTTTTCAAAATTTGAATGTCCTTTATCTCTAACTTTTAGCTAATATCATTCCCTACACCCGAGCAGCTGGCAGGTAGGCCCAGATAATATAGACTCCTGATAGTGATTCAGAGCATAATATCATCATCTGTGTGGTTCTGCCCCACTATGCCCGCTTCATACTGAGAAACATAAGCTTGCTGGTCGCTATGTATACACATTGGTTATACGGTGGTTTGAGACTACAGTGTAATTGCCACTTACTTTACCTGTACTTATAATAATGGGTTATGACTGATTGGAAGTTGCAACAACTGTTTTGTTCTGCTAATTACCACTTCCCACTGAGTATATGGTACTATGACTATTTCAATGAAACTTAATGAGCATTACTTCATTCTAAAATTGACATTGTGTATATGCAATGCCGCCCTGGAGTGATTTTTACCCAGGGGGGCACTTGTGTTTTAAAAGGTACCCATCGCCAAACAGGCCGACGCAATGGAGGTGGTGAACGTCAAAAATTGAGGGGGGAGGGGTCAGTCCCTTGTTAGGCAAAAATGGTGAAATACTCCTGCAGAACAATATACCGTGTTCGGGAGAGGCCCAGTGGGCGCCGCCATATTGAACAATGGGGAGTTCTGATAGGCTGAAAAGTCGCGCTTGTCCACCCACAGGAAGTGGCGCCAAATGTGTGCGCATGCTCAGAGGTGGACTCCCGAATTCGGTATAGGAGCTATGATATAAAACTTAGTCTTCCTGGTACTTTATTTCCCTAAAGAATACAATAATTATTATTGGAAATATTATCAGGATATTCCATAGGTAATTTACAAGTCGATTTTACTTTTATTTATTGGGAATGGTGGCCTGTATAGATAATGAGGGGCTCCAACCAAAATTAAGGAGTGGTCAGTCACATGAATTAGGAGTCAGTGCCCCCCCCCCCCTAATATTTCAGATATTGTTTATTTACAAGTCGATTTTACTTTTATTTATTGGGGGTGGTGACCTGTATAGATAATGAGGGGCTCCAACCAAAATTAAGGAGTGGTCAGTCACATGAATTAGGAGTCAGTGCCCCCCCCCCCCCTAATATTTCAGATATTGTTTATTTACAAGTCGATTTTACTTTTATTTATTGGGGGTGGTGACCTGTATAGATAATGAGGGGCTCCAACCAAAATTAAGGAGTGGTCAGTCACATGAATTAGGAGTCAGTGCCCCCCCCCCCTAATATTTCAGATATTGTTTAAACATGTACAGCCAGATGATGACAGCGTGAGAAGAATGCATTATAGAAGTATAAACATTTGCAAGAAAGAAATACCGTGTAAAAGTGTTATTCCAGACTGAAAGATAGGTCCGTCTGCAAAAATTGCAAGCAATCAATAAGAGAAATCGCGCAGTTTGTCCCCGCCTTATCAGCAGCACCCAGGGCCTCGGCGCTGGCTGATAGGTGGCCCAGCCGCGGCCATCGGCTGCCCCTGACTAATCATTGTAATAGGAGGAAGCGCCTTAAACCACAGAGCAGGTGTGACGCTTCACAGCTCCAGCCACTAAAAAGGCGATTAGCAGCAACGGGCTTTTGGCGTTTAATTGGCTTACAGTAAACCCTCTAGTTGAAGATCGCCAAAATTCAGTTCAGCATGTTAATCAATAAGCATGGAAAATATCAGATAATATGATAATAGAAACGTCCTTTTGGACAATAATATACTTCCTAAACTTAATTCTGCCAAATAATCACACAATTTAAACTTATCTTCTGGATCGTCTTAAGAAATAGCCCCTCTCTGAACCTTCTGTTTTCCCTTATTTTTTTTCCGTCTAAGTCATTTACTTTTTTTGTGTAGTTTAGAAAAAGCACCTTACAATTTCAAAACAATTAAGACCTAAATTCCCCCCTTGTTCACAGAACCTTATGTATCTCCGACAAGGAACAATAATGAAGGAGTAGATGTTTTTGGTGGGGTCCACTCATGGAACATAGTGGCAGGCCTTGGAGGCATTAGGAAATAGAGTTAGCCGTGGTGCATGGTCCTGATCAGAAGGGCTCTCCTGCTGATGGCTGCTGGTCATGCAGGTGGGACTTTTTGGCTGGCCTGAAGCTTACGTCTATTCAAGTAGGTATCTGTATACTCTTCGTATTTCATATATTTAAATATGTTTCTGTACTATACATGGACCTGCTCATGTTGGTTTTATCTTGGTCATGGAGCGTAGTGTGAGTCAATCGGAATTTATTATCTTATAGATACACATTATCAGTATCATTCGCCTTCCCAATGTGCCACTATAATGTTGAAGTGGTATAGAGGTTGTGCACATGACGTCACTATACCAAGAAAGCCCAGGGTGGGGGGGGGGGGGGGGGCACTCAGTCTTTGAATGTAGGTACCAACTGCAAAACTACAGCTCCCGCCCTTTTTTGTGATGGGGCATGATCTGACAGCCACCCCCCCCCCCCTTGTTTTCAGGACATCTCATGGACAGCCCCTCCAGAAAATATCTATAAACTAATTTCTTTTCTTCCCAATCTGATTTCAGAACGCGATGATAAGTTTTAGAGGCATTATAAACATTGATCTGCACATGTATGACTTTTAGTCTAACATCAGAGATCATCCTTTATTGACAGCCCTCCCAAAAGATGGTTTGATTATTCGACAGCCCCCATTTTTAAGCCAAATCAGTACCCATTTCCAGACCAAGTGCCCCCTCCCCCCGGCAAGAAAGGAACTTGGCGCCATATTGGAAATCGTTTCAAAATTAGTATATTATACACAATTTAAGAACATCTAGATCGCACATTTTTATGTTGAATTGAACTATAAAACGGTCATTTGAAGTCATAATTAGAGGAAATTGTATTGTATTTTTTCAGATCTATTCTAACTTGGTGTGGAACAACACATTGTGATCATCATGTGCAAGGTCATGTGCATGGCCACATGAGCACAAGGTCTATAATCAATTTTAAGGTTTGAGTAGTGCATATCATAATCAATGCCAAATCTGTAAGGTATGTCACTGAAATAAAAATAAAAGCATGTGTAATACAGTTTGATAAACCCTTCGAAAATATACATAAACGGTCGAACAGTAAGTCTACCTCTGAAATCATACATCACTGGCGGTCCAGGATTTTGAAAAGTGTGTGTGTGTGGGTGTGGGGGGGGGGGGGCTGATATTGGAATTCTTTTCTTAATGACTTTTTGGCAGAATTTTACATTAAAAAACGCTAAATTTTTCATAAAAGGGAGGGCGTGCGCCCCCTCGCCCCTACCCCCTGCGGATCCGCCAATCTACATGTACACATGTATACACTCTACTCCAGAAAGGCATGGTACCAGAGATTAATCGTTCATTGAGCGGCATGTCAAATCACATGTCAACCTGTCAGATCGCCATTCTGACATGTTAAGCATGGTTTTGGGCACCAGGGTAGGGTATCATGATGCTTATTCATGTAAACCCTGATCAAACATGCAGATCTTTGCCCAGAGCCTCATTCAAAGGTAGGGGTGGCAAAGGAAATTTTTGGAACTAATATAAGACACCAGTATGGGTTATAATTAGCCCGGTACCCCCACTCAACCAGATAGGTGGGAACCCATCAGTGTTCTCAAAAATGAAAAATACCCCCTTTTCACGAATTTTTGGGCTAAAAAAGACCCCTTTTTTCATTAAAACGCGAATTTTTGGGGCTCCAAATACACCCCTTTTTCCAGAAAATGCGAATATTTAGTCATGTTATATAGGCCTCACATGAAATGAATTACTAAATTACTTTCTCTCAGACCCTTAGAAGTGTCAAGTATGTGTGTTCAGACTTTTTAGTAATGTATATTGGGAAATACTATATTTAGAATCTATTAATCTTAGAATAAGGGGTTTATGTATGAAAAAGCACCCCCGTTTTTCTAATTTTCGCGAATTTTATGGTGACAAATCACCCCCTTTTTCTAATTTCGCGGACATGCGGACTTTACTTGAAATGACCCCTTTTTCCGCGTTTTTTTAGAACGCTGATGCGTATCCAATAGACTGGAGAGTGGGGGTACCGGGATAATTAGCAGGTTAGGGCATACAATGTCATGGTCTATTAGTAAGTAACTGGAGTTGAAATGAGAGGAAACTGTCCCTGACCGCAGCCAAACTGTAAGAGACTGTATTATTTCAAATGTGTCGATGATTGCAACGACGTATCCTCTGCTTGCATGGCTATGTGTATGGTATTTTATTTTACTTGATGTAAACGTTGAATAATGAATTCATGTTAGGTGCATGGTATCGAATTACCACATGGCTATAAAAATTCAATATTTATTTGATCTTGTCTTATCAACTGATCACCGGTGGCATTAAATCAATTTTTGATTAATGTGATGTCGCTGGGACGACGGTTATAAACATATAGCTTTTCATGAGCGGTGCCTCATGAGTCTTTTTTTCATTCATATGGTCATTTTTATTAGACACGTCCCCCCCCCCGGGGGGGGGGGAGGGGCAATCAGTCTTTCAATGTATAAGTACCAACCGCGAAACTACAGCCCCCCTTTTGGGGATGGAAATACTCTGACAGCCCCCTCTGTTCAGGCTACATCAATGACAGCCACTCTTAAAAAGGCATTTATTAAAAGGTGATTATTATTTTATATCTGAACTCAATAATTTAAGAAACTTTATGAAGTAATTGAATTAGATATATAACAAACTTTTAATATAGCATAAAGGATAATATAGATCTATCATTGACAGCTTCCCAAAAAGATGGTCTCAATATTTGAGTCTTAAAGTAGACCTTAACATTTCACCATGAATATTACACATTTATTTATTTATTCGTGACCTTCAATTGTGTGGCCCCTGCTTGCATGGCTGACTGGCTGACATAACTGCCTGTGCGACGGATACCCTGGGATCAAGGCAGTCTGCTACAACCCTCCAGCCACCACTCCAAATGTCGGGGGGGGGGGGGGGTGTTGTCTTAGCCATTCTTTTCCACTGCCAAACTAGCACCCCAAATCCTGTACTGTCTATTCCCTCTGCAGCTATATTTCCAAAATCAGCAGATTTTCCTTAATTGCTTTTTGGCTTATATTAGTTTTACATTAGGAAAATGCAAAGCTTTTTGAAAAAAAGGAAGGGGCGTGCCCCCACACCCCCGCTGGATCCGCCAATCTTCAATCCTTGATTTAAAAAAATATTTTTTCAATTATCAAAAGTTACTGCAAATGGTAAGAAAAGTTAAATGACGTCAAAAACACATTGCACCACAACTGGATCCTCCCCCAAGCATCCTCCCATCTGCTTGGAGAGTGTATCCTACATGTCCGTGACTGGCACGTTAATCCGACCGGGCCCTCTGTCGGCCGGTCGGGGAATTAACGGGCCTACCCGGTGTTCAGTTGACACTGGAGGTGGCGGTGATTTAGGGCCGTGATTCCGGGCCCTGATCATTACTCCAGGGGGTCACTTAACCCCTCCCCCCTCACACAGAACCCAGAACACTGATTCAATTGGAAGGGTAATTGATTTTTGTAGGGCTACTGGTATTGATAGCCCGTTCAACCTCCCCCAATATTTACCCTCATTGTATTATATTTTGATGACTATTAGAAATAATTTTCCGCTCCGAGCTCATTAGTCCAGTAGGGAAAATAGGATTATAGAACTGGAGAAGCAGGCCCTGCCTGGATTTATGTTGAATATTCTTTGGCGCAATAACATATAAAGGTAATTAGGTCGGTTATTCGGGTTTATCTTCCTGGCAAATGATGGCACATCCAATTCAAGTTGGGAGGATATATTCAGTTGCAGACTGAGATGCGTTGTGAAAAGGTAAGCACACCGTATTTGCTTTGCCTTCCTCCGGGAGCTTTTTTTGATGATTTTGAAAATTAATGTAGAACGAAAAATTAAAGACTGTCCAAGGGTTAATGTCTTTTGGTTAATATTAGGCTGTTGATACTATAAATATGTAAATATATATATATAAGATGATATTATATTAATTTATCTATCTTCTCATGTAAATATGTTATTATATATTATAGAATATGTTATTGATATATGGCGAAAAAATATGCAAAAAGGGTCAATAAAGATCAAAAAATCAATAAATGAAAGAAAAGAAAGATGAATAAGAAGATGAATAAATAAAACCGAGACAGAGCATTTTGCAGTAAACCAAATTAACCCTCTCTTCTCCGTGTCCTCCAAAACACTTCTGTCTCCCTCTTCCCCACAACAACACGCCTACAGTGCTGAGATCCCACCAGTCACCTCCCAGTCTGTCCGTGGTCGTCGGGGATGAACCTGGGTACAGGCCGGGGAGGCAGTACCTAACAAAGGGCCCCAGACACGGAGCTGTCAGTCGGGCCGTGATGTATGGGCGGCGGGAGGGGCGGGCAGGGCCGGACGGGCCGTGCAGCTGGTGCTCTGACCGGCCCACACAGCGGGGAACCCCGGCAGTGGCCCGCGGCCCCCGCCCGGCCTCCTCCCCGACCAGCCCCCTCCTGGACGCACCACAGACTGGTTGGTCGCACCCTTTGGTATTACTGTGTATATTATATACCCACCATGGTGAACTCACTCATACGAGGTGTTTTTCATATCCATGCTCTGATTATGACATGTGACCAGTTTCACTTATATAGGTAAAGCGTCGGGTATGTATGTATGTATGTATGTATGTATGTATGTATGTATGTATGTATGTATGTATGTATGTATGTATGTATGTATGTATGTATGTATGTATGTGTATATATACTGTTATGCTATTATATTTCCTCATATGTATTAGCATTCTCCATTGGGGAATATTTTAAAGCACTGAGTATCATGAAACGCTTTCGAATTGTCTGGTGAATTGTTTAAATGAGAGTTGCATTATTCATTTTGATATATGATGTGTCTGGTTAACAGCTGTGAAACTGTTGTGAACTGGAACATATTATGCATATCTATTCTTATGTCATATTTCTGTTCTATATAGGAATAAAAAAGTTACCCGCGTGGAGGTATAATTATTGTTTACGAGCGAGCACATTTGCATGAGGTTGATTCGTAAGCAGATAAAGGATAATATATCCTAAAGTTCGGCTAATTTAGTGCTATTATTCCTTTGGTTAAGGTTGATAAAATTGCTCTAGTGTTATAGCGTTTTTGTGTAGGCCTAATGCTGGACTACTGGCCTAAAAAGGTATAACATTGATAATTCTGGCCAATGAAATATGAGCCTTCATTGTCAGAGTTTTTGAACTAATGACCGTATCTCGCTAATGGATGCAACTGTATGCGTGCATCCACCATGCAGATAGAGAAATGCTGTCAATATCAAAACTCCGGTCAAAACTGCATCGCATCGCCCTGCATATATTTCTCTTATAACAAAGTTTATATATTAATCATAAGCAGATAACTTATAAATAGCATCAGCTTGTGAGCAAGCTTTCAAGACTGTATAAAATGCAAACCTTTCTCCCTCATACAGTGTTATAGAGTTTCATATAGCCTGCAATATATAATATAGAGAATGCATCGTGGAAAGTATTGCTTTGTAACCTTTGTGCAAGAGAGAGCATGGATATAGAAAGGGAGATTGGAAGCCTTATAGAGGACGGGAGGAGGAAGCTGTCAAATACAGAATGGACAGGTTGACAGCCATTTGACAGCCATACCTCACTTGACACAAGAGCTACATCCACCAGTTCAATCGATACAGTTGGCCTAGGATTGTAACAAAATCACATGTTCACAAACAAGAAATATATCCGTACATTATATGTAATGCACTATGAAAGATAAAACTCCAACACAAGGGTGGTTTTGATGATTTTCTCACATTATATATACCACCTTTTTATTGTACCATACCAATTTTATAAACTTTTCTTTAAAGCTGTTTTTAGAGTTAACACGCTACATCGCGTCGCTTCATAACACCATTATCACACCACTTAAGTAGGTGTTGCTAGGCCGGGCGAGAAAATGACAAGCAATTTTGGACGGAAAACAGAAATTATCTCGGGCGCTCCCGTTGGGACGCGACGCGCTGGCTGGACCTATTGTTGTGCTCTAAACACATAACCCCTACTTACGGGACGTTCCCTCCTCCAAGACACTTAACTTATCCCACTGTCTGTCTGTTTGTTAGTGCCGCCGAAACGTGTGGATTCAGAGGTTCCTGTGCTGGTCCTTTGTGGATATTTCCCTGAGTCATTTTCTGGCTCTCTGTCCATACAAAAAAGAACGGCCCCTCTGGGCTAGAAAATACTGGGCGGATTTCAACAAAAACCTACAAACCAACTCGATTCTCCTACACTGACATAAGTTTATGTACATACTGTGTCAGTTTCAAACTCGTCCGTCCACGTGCCTCGATTGCTGCTATAAAACTGGCCTAGGAAATGACATTATATTTACACGTACACGCACTATTACAGAGACACATATACATTATATTAGTCATATGATCGATCATAGTTATTTTATATGAGTTTCTGTATAATCCGGAAGACAACATTATAACATGTAACATTTATTTGTACATCAAGTACCATCTCACTTTACAACTGACATTAACACTCGTCTGGCACAAACATGCAGGGAGTCCTTATAGGCCTACAGACTAATAACCTGTCAATTTTTATAGTGTAACAATATGTCATAACATTCATATCCATAATCGCCAAAAACATAATAAAAGAAGCAATATTCTCCACAATGGTAGCCATGGCAACGTGAGTAGACTGACATTAATGGGTAAGGAGTTTTCGTTGATTCCCCTAGGCCGACCTGTGCTGGGGACTGGGCCCTCGCCGAGGACCTTCGAGTCCCCTCGGCCGTGTGCTTCACTTAATTGCCTCGTGGTGACACCTGGTGTGAGTTTGGTGAACTGACAAGGTAAGTTGCCATACATTTATCTTTTTACCAGCTGGCTTTCTTTAACTAGGTCAATTTAATACATTGCAGGACACTTATGTTCAACAATTAAAGCCTATTCCATGATTATAATGTTGTTCAAAAATAAAAACTGATTCTATTGTGTATCGTTATACCCATTTTCTCTCTCTTATTTCTTCTTAAATGTCGGCACTTGATTGTCAAATTAAGGATACCGTATAGCAGTCATGAATAATTTCATATTCGCGAATTTGATATGTGCCTTGATTGAGTAGTCAACTTGTCTATAATCGTGTTCCTAAAAGCGTGGGCTGTTGGATTGCCATATCATATTTCAATCAATTTGTAATTCAATACGTTGATTTGGACGATCAAAATAAAAACACATAGATTTGAAAATAATATTCTGCGGTGTTCACTGTTTGTCAGGGCACAGAAATGTCATCACAAACGCACGGGACACAATATGTTTATCATGGCTTATGGTAATATGTATATATGTGTTACGATATGGTTGGTTGAGTGCATTGGATATATAAATTGATAGATACAATGTACATGTCACATCAGGGTATCCGAACCTTTCCATTTCCATGGACCTGAAGTCAACAATATCAAGTATGGCGTTGTGCTCATGTATACATAAGCTGTATGCGGTATCAATGAACGTGTTAACTTAAGCAGTTAAGTAATTGTACATTAAAGGCTTTAATTTTTTTAACTAAAAAGTACATGCATGTCCATTGTTGGATAACAAGGCACTCCCCCCCCCCACTTCTTCTTCTTCTTCTTCTTCTTCTTCTTCTTCTTCTTCTTCTTCTTCTTCTTCTTCTTCTTCTTCTTCTTCTTCTTCTTCTTCTTTTTTTTTTTTTTTTTTTTGGGGGGGGGGGGACTTTAACTTACAAACTGAACAAAAAAGAAACATGTGCTGACAAAATAATAAGCGAGGTTTTAGTACTTAGCCTATATAATTATATGCTAACCCCCCCTTTTAAAAAAACCCACAAAAAACAACTGTATCCACCCCTGGATTTCCCGAATATCGGACCGTCGTAAACGTGCATTCAAATTCAGATTTTTAATAGGCATAACAGGCCGCGCCAAACTCGCGACTTTCACGCCACATACATTTGAATATTTTCAGCTCGGTAGCGCCACCTGGACACTTCTCGCTGAAGCTCCTACAGGAGGTTCCCAGTAACATCGTTGGAGTTAGTTTTCTAATCAATTATGTCCGCTATATGTTTTAGTTATATATTGGACGTTGGTAATAGTATAATTCTTGTTCAGATATAGGTATTATAGTGCATTTCATTTTAAAACCGAAAAGAACATGCAAAGACAATTTATGCAATAGGGGAAAAATTGTGTCAAGCATGCATGTCAAGCATAGTAGAAAAAGCAATCTTATTATATTGACACTTCTCTCACATAATCTTAATCCGCCACTGCAAATTTATCCTTCCATGTAAGTCGACTCATGTACCCTTTTGAATAAAGATACCCCCCCCCCGTCCTCCAGGGTGGCATACAACGATTCCTCCAGTAGTACAAGTCCAGCTCGGAGAGTGTCCAGGCCCCTTTAGTCTGGGTAAGTCTCCATCCGTCTTCATTTCACCCCGCCCCTTCCCAGTCCAAGGCCCACCCGACATCTCTGTTCCCACCACTTTCCTCCAGCATCCTCCAGCGTCCTCCAGCAGGCAGGGCCCTGATCCGATTACCGGGAGCGAGTGGCCGCCCTTCCCGGCGCACACCCGCCGGCTCCGGGCGTGCCCGGGTGTGGTCTGGAGGGCTTCTGCCTGCTTACCCCAGTCCGACCTCCAAGATAGTGCCCCATTTGTCGGACCTTGCACCGATTAGCATCGACAGGGATATTGGGAAAAGGGGGCGCCCTGGGATTTGTGATGGTATAGGAAAAAGGGATACTAAAGGATTGATAAAGCAAGAGTCAAAACATGTTGATGCGGTTAGGAACTGCATGCTTCTTATTTCTGAAGCCAGCTACTTTTGGTCCTGATAAATGGGCTTAAACAATTGACCTGAAAAGGATATAGGAAGTTAATAATGATTAACTGTTTGTGATCAGTATGGAGGCTTTGGGCATACATGTTAAGTCAAAATCGAATATTGATTTTTTAAGGAAGAGATTTAGCTATAATAGGTTGTCACTTGTCTATAATTGGGCCCAGAACTCATCCAAAGTGCATGGGTTCTGTCCCCAATGTTATACCTATATGGGTTAATGGCCTATTCCAAGCATCACAATTAGGGTGATTCTCTATGGATCCCATACTCGTATAGTGTAAGGTTGGTAAGAGCATTTGGCCAGTGGCGGGTCTGGGATTTTTAGAAGGGGCGGCCCTTTTCGAGAATATTCTGCACGATTAATAACATTGATTCAAAATCTAACATTTAAAATTACTTTTGTTAGAAAGAGGGAGGGGTGCGCATCCTTTCTAAACCTATAATTATAGTTTACGCGTGCAAAAACTTATCATTTCATTGCAAGCAATTAATTCCTTTTGATAACATCTTTATATATATCATGCATTGTACCCATATTCCTATTTCATCCATGATAGTGGCATATTTATCAAACTCAATCACATAACATTCACCCGTTTTCCAACCTATACAACCCTCTACTTTCCATCACTGACACGGGGATTCACTCCTGACTGTGTATGCAAGCCAAAATTAATAATAACGGATTACAGTGTATTGTATTTGAAATCTGCCAGGTGGCGCTACATTCTAGTTATGCTCTTCAGGTAACGTTTAATTTAAGAGTCCACTTTCAAAGACAATCTTATAGGTATATTCGACCTCTCTTCATTTTAAGGAAATTATGAGTTCTATCTTTTATATACTCTATAAATACACTGAAGGGATTAAGCTTTTCTGTATATACTTGGGTGGCTTGTGGAATGATTTCTGACATGTTTACATTCTGACATCTGGATACTTTGCTTTTTTGCATAATGACTGAATATTGCGAATTTGTCGTTAAAGGGAAGCATGACTTCGTTTATCGTCAACAAACCATACAACACTCGATCAAACCCTTGGTTAAAGCACCATATCGGGGATGGTCTAACGGACGGTTTTAGTTATGCACCCACCCCCTGGAGGGTGGTCCATCACAAGTCTGCTTCGTATCAAAGTTCGATGAGCCGGCCGGCCGCCTGCCACACGGTACATTATGAGGATCAATGGGCACTGACCACGGCAGTGGGGGGTAATAAGGAGGGGTGGGAGGGGAGGCACGCCGCTGGACAGTGGTCAAGGTCTCCGAGGGCCATCTGGGGCTCGGGGACCACTCCCAACTCCGGGTGTGTGTGAATACATGGCAAAGTTTTGGAGGTGTTTGAGTGAGGCGGGCGGCGGGTGGGGGTGGGGGGGTGGGTATGATAATGGGGTTTCACAGGAAGGTTCAGGGACGGAAACAGGATTTCGGTAGGGGGGGGGGCATATAGGTTAAGTTGTCCTAAGTACCAAAACGGATGCATTTGTGAAAACTTTTTCACTCCCTGGTAATTCACCACCACCACCACAAAAAAAAAAAGGGGGGGGGGGGGGGGTTCAGGACCCCCTGGACCCCCCCCCCCCCCCCTTGATCCGCCCATGAATCGGTTTGAAGGGTTTTTGACAACTGACTCAACTTTCCGTAAACCTTCCCAATCGAGGACAAGGCAATTTCGGTTAAACATTCTATATAATAATATCTTATTGGCTTTAATGTCTTACGCCTTTTAGGGTTGACTTCAAACCTATTTGCGATGGCAACCAAATACTTTGGAAATGTACCTGTTTCATCAATATATCATGCATGGTCAAATTCACTTTTCAATGACAATGACTCAATATGACATAGGATGCAGTTAGAAAACCATGTTCTGCATCCATCACAGCGAAGATAACTTCGTAACTTTCTCTTGCAGTTGATCAAAACCATGCATATACACCACTTTATCATGCTAGGCCTGCATATCATTATTTCGTCGTCATCAGTATAATTTACAAAAGGATCGTTCTTTTATTCAAAACTACGCATAAGTCTTGTAACATATCATGATATAGTGCAATAACATTAATATCCATGAATATATAGACCCTTTCAGAATCGCGGTTTTAACAAATAATCGCCGATTGTAAGTGGGTTCAGCAAAGAATTGTGATATCACCGATGAAATGTCTATATTATAGCAAAGTACTCAGATGTAAGAATCCAAAATTTATTCAGCGGGATATTGAAGAGGAAATATTGCCCGTGAATTCTTTGGCCTTCGACCGCGCGCTTCTCCTATAGCTAGATGGATTCATAGGCAATATCACTTCTCAAATATTCCACATTCACGGAACCATCGTCATCTCAACTAATATACCTAGACATAATTTTCCAAGGCCCTTTTATTACATACATCCAGTAAAATCTCAACTTCCGAGCTCTAGTGATTCATACAGCAGATGATGTATCTCTTTATGTACAGTTTATGGTTCTGGTCAAAGCCATCCTTCAACATAATAACCCACTCTAAATTCCCGGCTGGATTCCCTCAGTTCGGCAGTGGCCGGTACCCCTGCCACCATGTTTATAGATGACCAGGGGCCCTGCCAACTACCTCTCCACCCGCGGTGGTGGGAAAAAGGGCACCTAGGAACAATGCCATGGAGGACGGCCCTGTTGGCAAGGTCCGCCATGGAGCAGCTAATCACGTGACCGGTCATCTCCTCAGGTGAACCGGTGGTGCCCCCCTGCGGGCAGGTGTGTTATGAAACATGGCCGGGATCCCAGGCGGAGTGTTAGGGGCCAGGGGGGAGGTGTTCACAGGGTCGGGCTGTCATGTAGGTCTGCCCATGTTTTTAGCTGTTATTGTTGCTGTTGTTATAAAGAGGGAGGGTGGTGACATTGTTAACTTAAATGATTTTTCATAGGGCATGTTTCTAAACGTTTACTCTTGCTCCAGATGACTAACAAACGACC
This sequence comes from Lepidonotus clava, assembly GCA_936440205.1. Taxonomy (NCBI): domain Eukaryota; kingdom Metazoa; phylum Annelida; class Polychaeta; order Phyllodocida; family Polynoidae; genus Lepidonotus; species Lepidonotus clava. Next base: position 24,732,986 of record OW387148.1, read on the forward strand.
GAAAAAAGGGCTGTACTTATTTTTCTTTTTAATAAAAAGAAAAGGCCGATTGCTTATAATCAATTGATCTAGGCCCTATTTAATTCAAAAGACTATAAATTATTTTTCAAACAGAATCAACGACCTTGAATTAGTAGAAGGATTTATCTAGATTCCAATTGAAAATTGTATGGATTACCTCATGACGCATAAAATCATTTTAAAATTAACGTTGCCGAGTAGTGATCTTTTTCAGGATGCAAATGTTAGTTTACTGCATGAAGCCAGGATATACGGGAGTATATTTGGGAAAAGGTACATATTGACATAATTTATTGGGCCACCCTGTGGCCACTAGTTTTGGAGGTTTGTTCATATTATGAAATAATTATTTAACATGCAGCTAAAGGTTATGTTTTATAATGTTTCTGAAGTCCCAGGGATTCTTCTACTCTTTGTTTTATCATTCTACGATATTTAGTTCCTTCACAATCTTATGTACAATATAGGCCATTATGGTCAATTTGGGCCAAATCTGGCAGTATCTGGCAGAAATTGACTCTTTGTTACATTAATCATGTAATATATGGGGGAAAAAACTATTTTCTTATAGTTAAGCCCTGTTTCCACCAGCCGATTTTACTACAGATTTGTTGGTAATTTATTACTTTTAACTAGTATTATAACAAAATTATACCATTTGAAAGAGAATTAAAAACCATTTTCTAATGGTATTTTAACATGTTCGTGATTAACCAATATACCCACTGCCGATTTTTGAAATCGGTAGTAAAATCGGCTGGTGGAAACAGGGCTTTATTTTGTGAACAATTTTGACTTACATGAAATTTTCTAAAGATTCTCATGAAATTTATTAAAAAATCAAAATTTTCATGAGCAATGCATCATGGGAAAATCAAAATTGAACGTTTTTAGAAGAATTTCTTCACATAATTTAGGTTAGCGAGTTACCATGGTTACAGTAAAAAGAATTCAAAAATGAAAAGAACATTTGTTCATTGTAGAAAATGTTTTTATCTTCTCAAAACTGAAAACAGTGAGTGCAACAAGCACTCCTATCAAAAGTTATGGCACTTTTAATATTCTCAGTAATTAGAAAACTTAATTTCTTGATAAACATAAGAAACTTTAAGTTGCCATAACATGGAAGTAACAACACCAATTGGGAATAAGGGGTTCTCAATGTACAAGAGGTGGGGCGGTTCATACACATTCATCTCAGGTTCTATCAGGAATATTTAAAAATGGTTTGCAGCATTTGAAAGAGTAGGTTCTCTACAATAAGAATATTGCTGACACATTTCCCTATGTGTCATGTGATTTTGTGACCTGTTTAATTTGCAATAGGTACCATTACGTGTATATGATTAACCAAAGTACATAATTATAAGCCCATGTATAATTTTATCAACTTAATACAATGCATGTGTATTGTAACCATCTAAATTTGAGGTTGCAGTTTCTTTTCCGGAACTACGATCAATTCCTCATCTCTTTTTTTCACGACAATATAATATTTTTTCAAAGCAAACCATGCAGCTATGATATGCGGCACTCTGAAAACATTATCTACAACCATCTCAAGGTATGTACATATTTTAACTTGCACACCAGGGGATTAGGACCTTTTAACCCGAATAGAGAGGACTTTATTATTCTAAGTGCACACATGCAGCGACACCCCAGAGATAAGTAATCTAGAATACCTGCCCTCGGGTCTTCTCTATAATAACTGCAGGCCTCCTATGTCTATAAGTTTATACAAAGGATGATTATGTTTTGGTCAGGTAATCGACAAATATATATATCTCATGCCGCTGTGCATGCATAGCGGCATGAGCCATATATTTTCTAAGTGTTCATTGAATAAAAAATTATCAGGGTTTCTCGTGGCCTTCAGACGGTTCTTCAGACGGTTATATGCAGAGTTACACTGGAATATTGTATAGAAATAGAGGTTGCACCCATGGGTTTCTTTTTTGTGTAGTAATGAAAGCACCGTCACTCCCTTTAGTAGAATCGATATTTGAGTACTTCTCAGGAATTAAGGTGCAGCCTAATAAAAGAGTGATATTAAGATTGCTACAAAATCAACACTGTGTAATTGGGGTATACTCACCAATATTTACTATCAATGAACATTAATATTAGCTATATTTGCCAAGTAACTTTACTGTTAAAAAGAATTGAGGAATTTCATTGTTTTTGTTTTTTTCATATGTTAATTCCTCAGCATGCTATTCCAAAAGTGCCAGTCTTGGTATACAGTGTACATGCGTGGGTACTATCAGATAAATTGATCTGTGGTGACATTTTTAGAATGTTTTTATTGACGTATTGGTTAACATGCTCAACTATATGTTGTCTTCTTGTGTTAATAATAAGACACCGCACATCTGAAGCAAAATCTACATGTGTAAACCTGTATTAATGGAATAAGACTTTGAGTGACTCCAAGTTCTAAAAGTGCATTGTCTAGTCGTTCTTTGACTTAGGCTGCATTAGGTAGATTACATTTGATATCGAAAACTGTGAAAGGAATAGAAATCTGTAAGGTGTCTTTAAAGTTCTATTAATTAAACGTAACTTTTGAATGTGGTCCATTGTCCTGTGTATAATAGGCTGCGTCAGCTGAAGTTAGAATAATACATGCAAAATTATAAATTTGCTAATAGAGAACCAGCATATGCCAATTATCAACATGTGATATCCACAGGATTGTGGATGCATTCACATACAAAAAAAAACATACGAAGAGCTGATTGGTATAGCCTAATACCAACTTTGTAGCTGAGTACGCATGCGCACATCCTGGAGAAGGCAGGTACCTTAAGTAAAATGCCTGGTGGTGATATGACCCTAACCACTCAACAGCAGGCTGATTGATCGTCCATTTGTTTTACTTTGTGTGTATTTCTAACCCCTATTTGTTTTAGTCGTCAGGCCGGTCTCACAACGCTGCCACTGTTAGCCACCTCCACCCCCCAGAGCCCCCAACCCACTCCCCAACCCCCACTCCCTACCCAACCCACCCCTTCTTTATTTCCCAGTCCCTACTTCGGTTCTCACGCTGCTTCAACAGTCCATCATTCATCCTATCCTATTTGTCTTTTCAACGCGCGCCACGATTATTGCCGACTTTTTCGCGGCCAAAGCCCATTTTCTTCCAGCGCCAGCGCCTTGGGCTAATTTGCATATGGCTGCCACCAGCGCCGCTCGGCGGGACGGCGGGGAACTGGGCTGCCCGCTCCGCCGACAGGGGTCCCTAACGACCGGCGAGCCCCCGGAGTCACATGCAAACTAGAAATTAGCCAATTATTTGATGAGGGGGCCCGGCTATTGTTTCAGCCCGATATTGATGTCAAACGCCAGCCGCCGACGGGTGATAGATGCAAGTGCGCATGCGTTAGAGCCATTTCCGGCGCGGTCGGGAACGCACATTGGGAAGTAGGCGCGCGATTCCTGCTTACGGGATGATGAGGGGAGGAGGTGATGGGGAAAGGGGTGGGACGGGTGCTGCCTGCAAACTTGCGTTTTAGCGGCGTGCAGGCAGTTGGTGGGGCGATGGTAATGTAGGTGGTTCTGGTAGACTGCCATGCCAGCATGGGATATTGGCGTTGGTTAACGATGGGTTGGGGGGCGGGGGATGGTATGGTGGTAGGTGAGGAGGGGGGAGGTGGTGGTGAGGCAGGACATCACCATATATCATTCTAAGTACCTCCACTGGCGCCGCAGCCTTGTCGACAACACTCCCAAGTCACCCCCTACAGCTACTGATCAGCCCCAGCCACCGACTCGGGAGAGCTGCCAACTTGTTCTCTGTGCCACACCATGCACACTAGTCTCACACTCCCCCCTGCCAAGGAAAGTATGTGTCCAAAGCGGGAGGGGGGGGGGGCTGGCTTGCCCTCAGGAAAAACAGACAATATTGAGATAATTCCCATTCCCCCTTTTCGCGTCTGCGTTTCTGAAAGTAATATAATCATACATTTTAGTAATTTGTTTTTACATATAGATGATCGTATCTGGGTATCCTGCTGTGAAGATTGCAGAGAGAAACCTGACATCATCGCCTTTTTGACGGGAATAATGTCTTGAGAACTTACAGTTGTTTTGCTTTGTAATGTAGTAATTTCTAAAGAAAAAAGCTTGCATTCAGAATTTTCAGAAAAAAAATCTGAAAGATATGGCTGCTAATGACATCTCATATTGCTAAGAACATAATTTCCATGTAGGCCTACTGTTTTCTTTGAGCGCTCTATGGGTAAGAGAGGTTGTGAATGTAAATATGTTTTTTTTTTAAAGTATGTCGCACAATATCACAATAAATTATAGGCCTATATGCAATTATGTAGTTTGATATAGTAGGCTATTTCGTCAATCCTTAATTTACACCGATCTGAACCACAGAGTTACAATAGGTGATCACGGACCAATAACTTAACCTGATCCCTTCAAGTAGGCTATATCAAAATTCGATGATCTGTACATACATGTCTTTTTGAGCTTTGTCAAAATTACCCATGGAACACCGAAGCATCACGAAGCAATCATATCGCAATGTCTGTAAAAGTGAAACACCAACACAGCAAAATTAGCTTGCTAGTATAAGAATCTTAGGTTAGTCCTTATTCGGTAACGAGTACTTTTTTTTATTAACTATGCAAAATGTAGAGGGATATGTGTTTTTTGTCGGTATATTTCTTGCAGGGGCATAACAGGACGTTGTCCGTACATTGTCTGTGGTCGCACGGGGACCCTTCTAACATGTTCGGTCGCCATGTTGACCCGTCGTGACCCGCCCTCATTTGCATAGACGCGCCCAGAGCAGCCACGTGATGTCGGCGCGCGAGCAATCAGCGGCCGAGAATAAGGTCACGTGGTGGTCACCGACGGCATGATGGAATGTCCCCTGTGAGACAAGGGTCGGCTCAGAAGTGGAGCACAGGAACACCGGACGCCACTCTCTGCTAATGAATTTGCATATATATGCCACAGTGAACGCCCAGTCATCCACTCTCCCAACACATGTTTCATATGCATGTACCTGATTAATATGAGTCTCCAAACGGACACAAGCGGTGCTTGGAGAGTGAAGTCGTAATTAGCAGAGGGATGAACGACGCATGCGCACGAGGGGCCAGGTAGGTACTCCCTGAGGATCCCCGTTTAATGGCGACCTCAATGAAATCTAAGTTTTATGGAAAGGGTCAGGACAAGGTCAGGGAAAGGTCAGGGAGACGCAATAAAACGATCAAAGCCGAACTGCGAGGTTCAGGATTTAGTTTTCCCCCTCAGGTCATGTTCCTGTTAAGCAAAACAGAAATCTTTGTAGCCAAGACCGTTGATCCTTATGTTTGGAAAACTAGAAATAAATTGACGGAATTGCCGAAGATACCTTATGGGATATGATAGGCATATATGTATTGGTCAAACATGATGGTTTCATTTCCATTTACAAATAACATAATATAGCCATATTTATCCAAATAATTATGTGAATATGTACCTATGTAAAAGTGCACAAAGACATACAAAGATTGAAAAGCTTTGCTTGAAAAGATACACTTACTAAGGCACTTTGGAACAATGATATTACAAAAGTATCAATGCATGTGCACTATTGACATATATAAGTTTATAAGCATGCGCTAAGGGTTAAACATATGAAGATGTGCAACAATAATTTTTATGACATGCCGATATCTATAGACTATCATGATGATCCGACAGTAGGAACTTTCATCAAGCGCAGACCACGCGGTTAACGTTTTCTATAGCGCTGAACATATCCTGAACGCTTTTTATGTATGAATATTTAAATGGCCATTTTAGGACTATGTACACTGAGTTCTCCATATGTAAAACAGGTACAGAAACCCTCAAATGGATCCAACTGTTCATCCACATTATGGACTTTGTTGAATATTTTTTTATTGTCCAGAGGGTATCTTTCAACAGTTCCTCGTTATTCATGACGCCCTTTGGAAATGTTGACACTCGCAAATCACTCTATACACGGAATGTGCCTCTCAACACTCAGAGCAAACAAGTGTGCATATGAGGCTCTTTTCAACTTCCAGCAGAATGTGACGACGATTATGACACTACTACATCATGTCTGCGACACATATGAAATTCCTGCCCAACGCATTTGAAGGTAAAAGCTATCCCAGACGAAAGCCCATGAATTATTGAGACCCCAGTCCAGGATTCTCGAACCAAACCCTGTCCAGCGATTGTCCAGGGCTATGCCCTCTGCTACAATGCTCAATCTCACACCCCATTGCTTCTCTCTGTGACCATGTAATATTTTTGATTTATGCTATATAAAGCCATAAATGGTTCAACAGTTGACCAGAGAAAGAGGTTAAAACCGCAGTGGGGGGTTCGAGTGGATCATCACTGTAGGGCCTAAATGGCCTAAATGGGCCCAATTGACCCCACTTCCGGTGAGATATGCGCAGTGCGGGTGCGCGGTATACCGGTATAGAGGGCCATATATCACGTTGGTAGGTGTATACGGCGGGGTAGCCCTGATGCGGCAGCTGTGGCAGTGCATTAGGAGAGCCCCACGTTTTCGTCATGCGGCCTGCGATGAGATGACATATTGGCTGACGAGACCATGTGGTCTTCGACATTTGAATATGAAGCTTTCACGGTGCGAACTTTTTAATGGGTGCTATTCTCCACCTAAATAAACATGCACTTTTTACGGTCCGCACTCTTGAATAGATGAATAACAGTCATTTCAATGTGTGTACCTTTTATGTTTAGCCATTCCCCGCCCAACCAACCCAAACGGACTAAACATGAGTATAGCATATCCTTGCATAGAATATAACTAATTCAGGACTGCACATTTCACAACAAAAAATATCACAATTGTCATCCATTTCTCACTATGCAGGAAAACTTGGTAATGCATGTACAATTGAAATATTTCAGAAGAAAAGAAGCAATTGACTATAAATTGCAAAAGACAAATATACTCGCCCAGATATTACATAATTGAGCTAAGTATAAAATCATATTCTACACGTTCTGCGATGAATACTGCAATTTCCAGGTCTCTAAAAGGGAGACACCGTTCATTGATTATGCAAATTTGTGATCAGGCCTATCATCCGTCCAGTGTAAACTCGCCTGGCACAGCGAAGTTTCCGCATATTTCGCTTGTAGCCGGTGGCACAAGAGGTCATCGGGAAACTACTGCCAGGAACCAGTCAGAGGCCCCCAGCAGTGGTCACGTGGGGTGAGTGATAAATGGGGTAATCGGCCTAATGGAGGGTGAAGTACTGACCCCTGATGACCACTCACTGACCATTTCATGGACCCTCTGTGGTCATCAGCGCCTGTGCTGGTCAGTCTCCATGCATGTACCAGCTCCCCAATATAATTTGTGGCATATTTTGACCTCACCAGGGCTGCCCATGCAGAGAGGATGGATGTTTTTCAGTGAACCTATAGTAGAAGGTGTTTTTGTTCGAGATGATCATACATACTGGAATCACATAATTGATGTCAAGGATGTTTCTTTTTTTTACATTGCAGAAAATCAATATGTGACAAAAAATAGGGCCCCCAGCTCTTCCCAGAATCTTCCACTGCATGGTGTGCATCTGCACAAACTTCTGCATATGTGTATGCATGGTTTACCCAACATTTTCTCACCCATGCAGCTGAACACATTAGTTGGGACATTCTAGTTGTGTAAAACAGATAAACTATACATGAAGATTTTGATTCAACAAACAACCAGATTTGTTTTGATCAGAAGATAAAAGAAAAACACAGAAAGTTAATTATTTGGGTACCAAAGAATAGTGCCAATAGGCAGAGCCTAACACCTGTCCAATTAGAAACATCAGTAAGAACAAAGATGGACAATGGAACAGTATACTTTTATAGATGGACCATGACCCATGAACTCTGAGGATATGATTACTATGGCTTCTAACTCAGCCCCCATAACTCATGTATACGTCTCACCTGCTGACCCCATACCCTCTAGGAGTAGCATGCCCACACCCAAACAGGCTGATTTATTTATATACAGTCTTGATATGCATACACAGTGTCCAGACTGGTCGCAAGGAATAGGTAGATGTATGGATGGCTTGAGCTTCAAGTATATTATGTTTATGTTTTACACATACCAAAAGTGCGTTTGCAATTTGCCACTGATATACTTTCGGTTTTTGCGATGCATAATCAGGGTATTGGCAATAACATTTACAAACATGATTGTTGTTAAACATTCTTGGTGATTATATATAATAATAATCTTCTATGGCCCGTTGTATAATGGGTGTCACTGTTGCAATCATGGGCATGAACTCTCTAGATGGCGCTACCCTTGTCTCATAGTTACTTATAATACTATAAGGGTAGGAACCTAAAACTGTACCCTGCAGTTTGCACTGACATATATTTTGGATTTATGACTAAACAATATGATTTTTGCAAAATTAACAATGGTTTGTATTTCAGACAAATGATATAAACCAATTGGCTGTCATATTTTATTGATATTTATGCTCAATAAATGGCAATTGACAATTTTATTGAAATAAATGAAACTGCACCCAGCATAGCAGCATACCATATATGGCAATGCCCTTATTTGGAAAGGACTTTTTGAATGGAGGTCACATGACCAACCACATAGGGTAATGTGCATATATGCCAATTGGTAATTATAGGCAATGTACAATTGTAATTATAACTCCCCTGCATGTTAAAACCTATGTTTGACCATAGTTTTCTAGTTGTATAATATGCATTACTAGTTCCTTCAAACAGGTTAATTAGGACATGGGAGGATAGGGGAATCCCCTGTCATCACAAAGTTAGTTACGCAAGAGGCCCGCAGATGGGGTTCTTAACAAAAGACTTCATGGTTTACATAAAACAGTACCCTCATACAACCTAGGCATTTGTGCCCCTAACATCACAGTAGCCAGTGGCCTAGTGGCTAAGGTGCATGACTTAGAATCTGGAGGTTGGAGGTTCAAATCCCTGATGTTCGTCTTATTAGTTATTTTTCAATTTCTATCATTTTAACCATTTATATTACATGATTCATACCCTAAGAAACATACACATGTATGAATTACCCTGGGATACTTACATATATAAATTATAGCTTTATTAGTTCTGTTTTATATTTTAGAAGAATATATATTCCTAAAATGACTTTGTAAAATTAAAAGTTCTTGACTAGCCATAGGTGGGACTTGAACCACCAACTTTCAGATTTGAAGCTCTATATAAGCTCTAGCCACTGGGCTAGTTTGACTCATAGTAATGGAGGGTGTTCTTGAATGGCATGACCATGTAGCTTCTAACTTGCTACTTGGGATTACTTTCCAGAATTTAAGAAGTTTAGGAAACCCCTTTAGCACTATAAATAACCAACCAACCCAGTCAATGAGTTGCATTCTGACCAGTAAGGAGGCACTGAAGGGGGAAAGTATACATACAGCTACATTTACCTGTAAAATAGGCCACACAATAATACAAAACAAACTGTAATATTATGATTTATTTCAATACAATTGCAAATTAGACTAATATGATAAGTTAGATATGTTTTTCCTATTTAAATTACAAATGAATCTGGGTCATTTACTGTGGTATTGTGTGAATCCTATGAGTCTGCTGGTCATCAGCTTATAGGTTTTGACAGGCACCAGCTAAAATCAAAATGGTGAGTGTGCTACCCTGTCTATTCTTATACTTATAATCAGGAACCCTGGTTCCATCTAGAGGGTTCATGCCCGTGGTTGCAATAACTTGCATCCACAGTTGCTGCATGCTGTTGTGATGTCCCTGTAATGAGAGGTTTTGTTGTATGCTTTGCAGCTTTTCTATTTGTTTTATTTTAATACTGTTAATTCCAAATTAAGCCCATATTCTACTATGCGGTGGGGGATCATTTGCGGTGCTCTTTTTCGCCACCGCAAATAATTTACATTTCAGATACCAACATGTTGATATCCCCCACCACAAGCATTCCATAGAAAACCTATTTAGAATCATTTGCAGTGTTATTTGCGTTGGGTCAATGCGAGTAACACTGCAAGTATTGAAGTAACACCGCAGGTAAATTTCTATGTTCCATCTTGGATACTGTGCGGTGTTTGCAAATCTGAAGAGAAAATAATGTCGTAAATACAAGTAAAAAACCGCATAGTGGAATATAGGCTTTAGGATGGAGGCAATGCTTGGTAAAAGTGTGAAGGCACACAAAAGGTTCTAAAGGGCTAAAATTTTGTGTTGGAAAATCATTGCGATTATGTCTCTTTTGAACAAGAATTGTTTTAATCTCTTTCAACAGGGATGGTTTTCATTATACTATGGGCATGGCAGTCAATGTGACTAGACTGCATGTATAATCTTTTTTTTTTTTTTTTTTTTTTCTTTTTTCTTTCCGCCTCCCTTCATTCATTTGAGTTATATTGTTTCCCATGGTCACAATCAATAGCTCTTTAGATATAAGTTCTCAAGCTGGACTAAAAGTAGTACATTTAAACTGTAGAAGTTTGTATAAGAAGAAGGACCAAATTGAATATTTGTTTTCTAAATTTGATTTGATTTTATGTTCTGAGACATGGTTGGATAGTAGATATTCAGATGCCTTAGTAACAATTCCTGGCATGAGTCTTTATAGATTAGACAGATCTAGTGCTGACCCCCAACTACTTAAAAGAGGTCTAATACCCAAGCGAGGAGGTGGTGTTCTTATCTATGTCAGTGCAAAATATGACTGTTATTGTTCTATTTATACAGAATATTCCATTATTTCACAAGATATTGAGGCTATATCAATTAGAATAAAAAAAACAGGTAACCGTTACATGTTTGTCATGTGTGTGTACAGACCTCCAACGGGTAACATTAGGAATTTTATAGAATTTCTAGATATTGCTCTTTCAGATTTGAATGTTAATAAATACGAAAAATGGATTCTAGGAGACTTTAATTTAGATTTAAGTGTACGTAATGATAAGCATGTCAAACTCTTCCAATCCTTCTTTAAGAGATATGGACTGTCCCAGTTAATTACCTCGAACACTAGACTTGGTCGAACGGGAGGTTCATTAATTGATTGGATAATCACAGACTCTCGTTTTGTCAAGGAGTCTGGTATTTTAAGTGATATTATATCAGACCATTTTCCTATTTTTGTTATTAAGAAAAAACGTAAAGAAAAAATCAAATTTGTTAAAAAGACTATCAGGTTGATGGGAAACTATGATAGAGAGCGTTTTTTAGCCTTACTAGGTGAAGCTAATTGGGACATATTTGGTTGTTCTGATAATGTAGATGAACTATGGGACCTGATTGAATCTAATATTAAGGAAATTTTGTCCATTATGTGTCCATTGGTAACTATGCGTCTTAAACAATTCAAGACACCTTGGATGAATAAAACTATCACTGATCAAATGAAAATAAGGGATACATGTATGAGGAGATGCATTGCAGTTCCAAGTGACCTTAACTTTGATAATATGAAAAGAGCTCGTAACAAGGTTAATGCAATGGTGAGGAAGGCTCGCGCAGAATATGTTAAAAAATGCCTAAGACAAAATGGTAATAACCCAAAGAAGTTTTGGAGATTAGCTAATTCTTTAATTAAACCAAAAAGTGATTATGAACATGATGTACAATTTATTGACCCAGACACTGGGAGAAAAGTATTAATTGAGGAAACTAGTAATTTCTTGAATAATTACTTTATTAATATTGGTTCAAGGTTTGGTACAAATTTCGTAAATACCCCTACATTTGGAAACATAGATTTTGATTCTATAGAATTAACAGAAGTTGTTCAAGTATTTAAGGAAATTGATGTAACAAAACATAGTTGTGTCGAAGGTATTGACTGCCGTGTCCTACGTGACTCATTCATGTATTTGCACAAACACATGCATTATCTGTTTAACGTGTCCCTACAGAAAAGTTATTTCCCGAGAAAGTGGGCACATGGTATTGTTAAGGTACTTCCCAAAGGTGGTAATTTATCAAATCCCTCAAATTGGCGGCCTATTTCACAGACACCCTTACCTGGTAAATTATTGGAGAAGCTTGTATACAAACGTTTTATGCAACATTTATATGATATTGGCTACCTTAATGATTTCCAATTTGGTTTTCTTCCAGGGCGATCTACGCAAACTGCTATATTTGAGTTGAATAGAAGGGTACATGAGGCTTGTAATATGAATCAAATTACTGGTATTGTATTCCTCGATGTTTGCAAAGCTTTTGATTCTTTAAACCATTCAATATTATTGGATAAAATTGGTAAAACTGGTTTCTCAGAGAAAGTTGTAAATTGGTTCCGTAGTTATTTGGATCGAACACAATCTGTATATTTCAATCGGTCGGAATCACCCAGACTGAAAGTCCTAACAGGCATAGCCCAGGGTAGCATACTAGGGCCAAGCATGTTCATATTTTATATTAATGATGTTTTTGAAAGAATGTGTAAAGTTAACGTTAATATGTACGCTGATGATTGTGTAATTTATTTCTCAGGTAAGAATTGGGTTGATGTACATAAGAGAATTCAATCTGATCTTAACAACTTTATAGAATGGGGAAGGATTAATTCGTTGTCACTTAAGGACAATCGCGCCATTATAGAAGACACATTGAGAATTGTTTCAAACTTTGCACAGTGAAAGTAATACCTATATAGATACCAAAAATGCAAAAATAATCAGGGGTCACCGTGAAAACTTTTCCACTAAAGTAGTCTAAGTATATGTTAATTATTCAAAAATAATCTTGCAAAATAAATGTTAAAATCTGAGTTCATTTGCCAATTATTTTCACAGAAGTAATATTATGACAAGACTAATGCTTTTGATAAATGTGTTTATGTTTTCTCAAGTGAGAAAGAAAAACTTTTGTAAAATTTAATGATGTTATACATATTTTTAACATGAAAGTATGCAAAATGAACTATTTCAAAAACACAAAAAATCATACTAAAAGTTCCACACGAAAAAATCAAACATTGAAAATTACTCTAAAAATTAATATCATATGCATAAGGATGTAGGCTATCATATCCAGTCAAAAAAACAGGGGGTCACCGCACTAATTTGGCCAGTAGAGATGAATATCCATTTTAAAATCAAAAAATGACTTAAAATGGTTATCTATTTGTCTTTCTATAAATTCACTATAATTTTTATTTAAAAAGTATTTTGAAAATTCGGTGTTATTCCTGAAACCCTTACAATAATTTGGATGCATAATATACCTTTATACAACTTATATTAAAAGAGTGACAGAAGAAAATGTAATTTTTGTTGCAAATTTCATTTTTCAGCATTTACTAAGTTTTCTCAAAATTCGTCATATTTCCCCATTTCTACCTTGAAAACTTTTCCTTTTAGCCAATTTTCTTTATCATTTATGAATTCTACATATATCATTGAGTCTTTCTGCAAAATATAAATTAGATTGAAGAACTTTCAATTTTTGGTTATCTGGAAAATGGCGCCATTGTCCTTAATATTGAAAAAACCAAGGCAGTAATAGTAGCTAACCGTCATATTCTGAAAAATTTGGTCAATCCAATGCAATTTAATGCAGGTAATAGACAGATTGACTTTGTCACTCACTACAAATACTTAGGTATAACAATTGATGATGCACTGTCACCGCATCATTCTTTCAAGGCTGTAAAATCTAAAGTTAATAATAAGATTTTTCAGCTATCAAAATTACGGAAATTTATTGACAAACACACAGCTATTTTGATATACAAGCAAACAATCTTACCTATTTTCGATTATCCAGGGTTTTTATTATATACCTGCAACATTGGTCAAAAACGGGAACTACAAATTCTTCAGAATAATGCAATTCGCATTTGTTTGAATGTATTTCTTACTGACAGAATTACAATTGACAGATTGCATGCTGAAATGCACCTTATTAGTCTTGAACAAAGGAGAATATTACAGGTATTATACTTAATGTATGTCATAAGTAGAAATGTAAATAACATTGAAGCTCCAGGCAGAATGACCAGACTGTCCCTTAAAAAGAGGTTTAAGGTTCCATCTAAAATGGGCACAAAATATCAAAATAGTCCATATTATATGGGGACATTATTATGGAACAACCTTGACAAAGAACTTCACTACTGTGATATCAATATGTTTAAAAAAAGTGTTAAAGTTCCACATGCTACATATCAAGACCTACTTTGATGTGAATGTACTTTCTAAATGAGCAAATTGTATTGTTTTTTTTTAAACTTATGCAATACTTCTTGTAGCACATTTCCAAATCATTATGCACTTATATCTATGCCTACACAAATGTACATACATTCATTGTAGTACTCCTGAAAACCAGGGGAAACCCTGAAGGATATTACTTAATAAAGACCTTTAAAAAAAAAAAAAAAAAATAATCAAGAAATTGGTGGATGGTAAGCCATAAACAAATGGCAGTGGATTATTGTACAGTATATGTGATTGTATGAGGGGAAAATCGTTGCTATAGTATCGAGCAGAGCGTGAATCATCTTGTATTGATTGCTCAGATGATAGTGTGACAAATTGACCTTGGATCTAATAAACATCAAATCCTCTTATAAACATGTGCTATCATTTCTCTTAGACAAATTACTGAGAAAGACAAATATAGGGATGGAAATGAAGAAGGAAGACAGATGACTTGAAGTTGATGTACTGAAAAATTGGTTGTGGAAATCTTCTTTTTTTTTTAAGATTCTTCACTTTGAACTTTCATGATAATGATTTTCAAAGGGTTCAAACTCATAGTGAAGTGAAGACGTGTTGATAGGCAAAGTTCAAGGAGAGGATCACTTGAGACCTGTATCAAACTAAAAAAAAACCTACACTTGAAGTAGTAGGTATCTTATAGATCTTGTTGTGTCAGTGTGGCCCTCCGTATCCGTGGGCATATACATGTACATAAAAATTAATATAGTCTAACAGCTGGCAGCTCGCTGTTCCAGCTACTTCTGTAATACGCCATTTTTTCCACATATGTAGGTATCAATTAGCTAATCGTCCCTTGTGATCATAGTATACAGTCGGTATACACTTTCCAATTTGTTTTTATGCAAAAATAACTGAATCCTTAACATAATATTTGAACCTATGCAGTTGATTGTTCCATACCGGCGACTTCCCACCTCTTTGTTTGGTCAGACGTTCAGGGAGCACCCTCCCCCTCTCCCCAGGTCTCAGTTTCACGCAGTCAGCAAATAATTTCATCACTCCCGTGTTCCCCCGGCCGTACACCTTCTGGGCCCGCCCCCTGCCCCTGATTACAGCTGTCGGGGGTGGGCAAAACACCCCCGGCCGCCGCCACCTGACTTCTGGCCCCTATTAATTAAAAGCGGCGTCAGGCGTTAAATGTCGTCTGTCATCATTTCGCGCCTTTTTGCCCCAGCTCTGGTTTCAGCCGTCCAGGTTCGCCTGACGAGAAGTTGAGGGGTGCAAATTGAGGTGGTTTCTGGGGGTTTTTTCTCAGCGTAGGATCAGGAGTTTTGGGATGGGACACATGCACGTTGAACCTACTTTGTTTGAGTTCTTCTATTTATCAGCACTGATTAACAGATTAGAAACAGTGTGAGTCAATTGTCTGTATCAATATATAATCTTCCAATATGACTTTTGTTCTACCCGCATTAGAAAAGTGATTGAATGGGATTGGACAAAGTAGCTTCAGTCGGAATGAGAAATGGTCCTAAACTATATGTATTAGTGTATTGAGGTACTAAAAACACATTCTATAGTAGTATAGTATCAATTGTAGGTGTATTTAATAAACGCACTTATGCCTTTTTTTAAACCCTGTTTTATTTTATTTTTGTACTTCCAAACTACTTTATTTCACTGAAATTGCTCTTCCAATAGTGTAACGAACTTTTAATCTATATATTACGAGAAAATGATCGCAATATTTAAAACATAATTATGATTCTTCTTTAGAAGATTGCTAAATTCCAATTTTCTGATAGCTCTTTCGGATTTCCTTTTGTCAAATCATGTCTGTTGCACCGAGATTATACATGCTGCATATTAGAAAATAAGATTGTTGAGACCAAACTCTATCCATTCCCAATACCCCTCGGTTCAGGTTACAGCTGCCCGGGCCTACCTGAGATAATGGTATAACATTAGCAGGTCGTCCGACCACCACCACCTCCTCCCGGCCCTCCGTCCCATCCCGGGCGTCGGGGCGCGCACCCACACCGCGACAGGCGGTCATTTGCCGGAACTAGAACCGTGTCACACCTGCGGGGCGTCAGAGTCCTCCGCGCCGCACGACTCCACCAAACAAAAATGGATGGCATTAGATACTCACTGATGTGAATTCTCAACAAATCCGCCACCTGTAGACCAATATGTATGTTTTAAAGAGCGAACACCAATATTACGTAATCTTTGTTTGCTATGATTTCCAAGGGTCACTTGATCTGCATGAGGAAAGTTACTTTTGAGCGAAAAAAAAGAGAGCGGTCTTGTTACATTGATATGATATGTAGAGATGGATCCAGAAGTTATAGAGGCCGCTGATATATGTATAGTTTATAGAGGCCGCGGAAATTGGCGCTATTGCAATTTTTAATAAAGGTAAACAGACCAACAGAGTAAAACCTGTTACAACTATCCGTCTCTGGACTATTCGCAAAAATAATCATCACCTCTAGCCACATATAGGCCTAATTGATGTATAGGCTACGTGCATGCATCCCCCAGTAGAATACTCTATAGTTTTGACGGTCATACGGGGACATGCAGTCTTGAAAATAACTAGACATTCAACACTTCATCACCCGCGCGTTTACTGCTTCACTTTCTGACTTTTAACTTTAAGATCGGGTCCGTGTGATGTTTCTTCGAGTCTACGAAGAACATCCCCCGGGAACATCTCTCTTCATAATTATTTGCATCCATCTATCATGCTCGTCAGACAGACACTTGTTTTAGAAATCACCATAGACCTATATACCCTGTCCTGACACACAATTTGTTTCGTATATAAATAAGTCAACCAATGGGATGTTATGTAATTTAAATAGAGAGATTGTTAGGGCCATATACCTATATCAGTAATATAGCTATACCATGGAGTAAACATGCGAATGTTTACAATCAATTTCCAAAATATTTAGAAATCACAGCGTGAATCAGGAAGGAAAAATCTCAAGAATCGTGTACACTAGACTTCAGCTGGTAGCTTATTATCATAATCCAAAATCCTGAAGTATATAATTATTTAGACCCATGCTTGCAGGGATAGACCTACACTCAAATTTAGCCACAGCTTATGTAGGTCTACACTTTCAGAAAGGGATGGTATTTAAAAAAATGCAGTAGAAACATCACCACATCACCTACTTTGCCCCAGCTTTAATGGTTGAAAATTGACAGGTCCAAGTGTGACATGGTTAACGCGACCTAATCATCTGTCGGGACTTATTCTTCACAGCTCAGTCCATTGACTTCCTGTGACCCCTGGTTCTGAGGTCTCTTTGACACAGCCACGACAAGGAATTTTTCAGAACCATAACCCAGTAATAGGCTTGCCCTTACATTAACCGTTCTTTTGATGAAAATATGACTGTGTCGGCTGAGAGGTGACCAAAGAGCGGGCTTTTATTTCGCTACGAGGAGCGTGAAGAGGCTCAAAGAGCGGCGCCACGGCCCGAGATTACAGGGCCTTGGACAAGGTTTTTTTCACCCCTCACAGACCTCACAGACAGGGTCAAACGGTTCTCCCCATTGTCGGGCTCTTTTCTATACTACTTACAGACTTGGGAATGAATTTCCTCCACGAGGCCCACCCTGGAGGCCGGCTGTATGGGACTAACCCCTGGAGATCTCGGCTCCCACCCTCGCGAGCCTGTGTCGGGACACCGGCCGATTCACATATTATCGCTCACAATGGACGCCGCCAAGTGTGGCCGGACGTCCCGGCGCTACCACCAACGGAGAAAATGACGACTCCCCGGCGCAAAACTGATATTTCTGCCGGTCGGCCGGGCAGGTAGGGACCTTATGAAAAGCCACTGACAGGCGGTTTCCCAACTTTGTGTGGTTTCCGCGCAGTTCCTTACAAAAGAAAACGAGGTTAACTACACTGGGCTTGAACTTTGTCATATGGGAGTAGGGAGGTGTGGCTCATGGATGAATGGTGCAATTTATGATTAAATAGTGCGGCATGATTTATGAAGTGCTGTTATAGTTTGTGTAGCCTCGATGCAACTATAGCTCTATAGACTTCTCTTGGGATATATAGGCTAGAGCAAAAGAAAGTGTATATTTTTCCCATAGTGTTAGAAAAATGTCCACGTTCGATCGGATCATTTACCACTGGCGATGTTACTTCTTGGCAAAATATTGATATTTTTATTGTAAAATTCTTGGACTTGGAGGTCCAGCAGAAATTTTTACAATGGAGCTCTCCCCTTTTGAAAATTTCTGGGCCCGCCCATGTTTACAGCTCATTTCATTTTCGATTCAGATGTTATTCTGATTTGTGACTGGAACAGCTGTAGTCAACGCTTTTGAGGTCTGGTCGGATATAAAGATAGTCAGAATCGATGTATGCATTATAATATTATTTACATAACTTTTACTTTAGCTATTTAAAACTTTCAACATTCGATGGCTCTCAAACAGATTTCTTGGCCCACGTCACACTCGCATAAGTACAGATTGATTGGTCATGTGGTTTAGGCCTTAAGTCAGCATGGTGTTCATACTAGAGATGGACGATAGTATTATAACAAATGGAATTGATTACATGTTTTTCGATAATACTGTCTATAGCATTAGCGGTATGGGAATTATGAGAAAAATGTAACTACATGTATACATTTCACGATCATACAGCTATTAGTAGCCTAGATATGCATGGGATTACAAAATGAGCCCAAAAGTTACGGCCATTAAAATCAAACCGAACAATAAGACACTCTGCGTGTGTCACCTTCAAATGAAAGGGAAGCGAGTAGATTGGTATCATCTTTGTCTATACACCTAGCTTCGCCCCTGAGGCCCCGTATATATAGGTGTAACCCATATGGACTTGTAGATATGCGCACATGCAGTATATTCGGCCGGAAACTCCATTAATTTATGAGCTGCAGACAATAAAAGACCATCCACTATTTTAAAGAACATTCCGCCGTCGTTTCCACCACTGCTGCGGTAATCATGGTCGGCCCGGCGGCGGCGTCCCTCGTCGACGACGGGGGAGGAGGCAGGCAGGGGGTCGGGCGGACGGTGCGTGCCGCCGACCAAATATGTACTTTGTCGGTGCGCGCGGTCGGCGCTCGGCGCGACGGGAGCGGCGGGGGACGACGACGACGACGACGGGATCGGGGGACGCGGGCGGCCGGGAGGGGACGCCACAGGTACCGGGGGGTTTAGGGGCGGACAGTATAGGGTATAGGGGGCACTTTGTAAAAGAAGGGCAATCACTCTGCGGCAGGCGGGATATAGGGGAGAACCCCGGAGAACCATAAGCAATTTCTTCTTTTTTTTTGTCAGAAGAGGAGGGCGAAGCCATGCATTCTTTTATGTGATGTCCACGAGTGAATACTGTTCAAATTATAAAACATGCAACGGATCATTGTCTGTATTCATATAAGTGAACAGTTTTATTACACGTTGGTAGTACATGTTATATTACGTTTGCGTTAATGTCAGCGTTGGCTACTGTTGGATAACACCCCCTCCCCCGATCGCTACTGATTGGATCAACGGGCTAGATACTAAAACGTGCGAAAACAAGGACTGGATATCAGAAAGTGGAGCAGTAAATAGTTGGTCCTATTCGTGCTATTGTATTGATCCAACTCAAACTGACCATTCACAGACGGAGTACCCTCCGAGGGTGGACAGATGGACGTGGGGACGTTCTGGGGCTATGTGAACAGGGGACGTAGGAGGGAGGCTGAAGGGCACACGGTCTGGGGGTGGAGAAGATGTCCACCTGGTGGCTATCCATCAATCTCCCCCCACCTGACACTGGGAGCTGTAATCTTGGCGCGGCCGCCAGGAACAGGCGCCGTGCTCCCGCTGGGACTCGGCGGGTAGCGGCGGTACCGGGGGGTACCAGCGTGGGCTGGGTCCCGGCGAGGGGCCCCGCACAAACTGACTATTGTCACCTGGGGTGGGGGCAGGGGAGGGGGGCATTAATAGAAGGGTGGGAAGTACATCATTGTCTACCCCATGGGTTGACTTTAACATGGTCTTTCCAGAAACGCTATAATCAAGCGGGAACTCATTCCTGATGGGTTACGATGACAATGGGATTTGATCCAGGGTTTCATTGTTTTCTTTCCTTTTAGGGCAAAAGGAAATAGCAACTGCATGATCGAATGCGTGTTACTTGTTTATTGATAATTCCAAAGGGGCAATGCGAGTGGCAGCAAACTCCCACAAATCAAAATTAATATTTACTTAATAAATACACCCTTCTAATACACTATTCCAATCAAAACACATGCACAAACCAATGCTACAGAATGTCCGTCCTGAATTTTACCGTTTTCCTGAACTATAGACGCAGTTGGAAATTTAAAGTATGTGCTTAAAAAATCAATGATTATTTTAGGAAATTCATGTCTTGAACAGTTAAACCTTTGAGAAGTATATCATTAGTTTGCTTCATTGGATTAAATATTATCTTTCGGTTTATTCCATAAAGTATATGGATGTGTCTGTGTAAAAGGTATGGGATGAAATTCAAAGTGTTTAATCAAATTATCGACGTTCATTGCGAAGTATGAACGGTTGTAATGCAAGTACCTGCATTACTTTTCACTATGAAATGAATATGGCTATTTAGCTGACAATTTGAACTGCATGAGTGTCTGTTTAAATTTTACGTTCTTTCAACACTTATTTGTGTTCGTAGGCGTAAATTGACAGGCGGGGATTCTGTGGTATAATGATTTATTTTCATCGAGTTATCTTTTGGCAAAATTAATGACTTTGAAATATCGATCAATCGTTCATTCTTGTTGCGTCACGTCCCGCGATAAGCAAACGAACTAATTGTTGCTGCTTCGGAATTGAAAATGATGAATCCATGCGCTACAGAGTGCACGCTGACACTTACTTTGCTCCAGCTTGAATAGTTACAGAGATGCGGGCATTTATGGTTTTAGAGATAAACACGTGTATGTATTGCAATCAGGAAGAATGGGGTAAAAATATAGCCCAACATTGTTTAGGATTGAAAAATATCTGACTGTGAAAGGCAGCGCTCTTAAATACGGGTAATCATAGTGATATGATTGTGTAAACTGCATGATGTAATCAGTGGATACATTTGAAGGAATTGAAGGAAAATGTCACAGAATGGCAAGTTCTTTAGTTGAACTTAAGATTACTTGACGACTAATAGCGTAACAAATTAGCTGCTGAAGCCGGGACTATTGTATCTATACGATAACTAGTGAAAGAGCCACTGCCATCATAAAAATGACACAGGTATATTTAAATTGGAGTCATAATATAAACTTTCCAAAATATCAGAAATAAATGGATTGTACTCAGAAAAGTTATTGTTGTTCGTTTTAACCATGTCACGTGGAAAATGAATGATGACGTATATTCCAGCCATACAGTTTTTTTTTTTTTTTTTTTTTAAATAGGTAAACAAAAAACCTATGACGGAAACTATATGATCATTTTCATGGCAAGTTAGATGTTCTTTTCAATCTACTTTTCCTTAGTTCTATAAAGAAAATGCTTGCATACTCAAAAGTCCAAGTGTAAAACAGTGCATAATAATATTATTTTAACAATTTATGGGCAACGTGAAGTCATTCATGGATTATTTGACATTTGAATTAAACTTTAATAGGATGCCGAAATAATGCATGAAAGGGCCATCAATAGATTATAATGTATAGTGTAACTGATATTACAGAATAGATTTTGGCTTTTTCTGCAGGCACTTCTCGAACAAAGTGTCACTGCCCGACCCGGTGAACGGTCAAATCCGGGTCACTCTCTTCCTCCAGGGTCCGACATAGACTCAGAGGTGCCCTCTAGCGGTCAGACAGAGAAGCGAAGTGCGGGGCTGGAGGTGGCTGGGGCCATGACCGTAAAGTTGGCAGTCTGCTCTGCCAGTGGTCAACAAGAAACGCAAAGAGGAAAAAAAACTTTGTCTAATTACCTGAACAGAGGTCGCCGAGGTCGTGACCGGGTCGTAAAAGAACTGACAGTCGGTAATTAGTCAGGGGAATCTATTATCTATTCTTTTCCCACCGGTATATACGCTTAGCTTTGTGATCTAATGGGACACAATCATGGCATGTGTTGGGGCACTACTCCGCGGAATGTTGGGTGCTCCTCGATCATCGTGGAACTGTCGGCTGGTGATGTATTGTTTTTGGTAATTGATTTTGTCAACACTAATGGGTTTGTGTTCTAAAGGCAACCAATAGCAAAAGTTTGTTCAAAAGTGAACAACTTTTCCAAAAACTTGAATAACTAGAGTTATACTTCCAAGAGTTTCAATTAAAGCCCCGGCTCCACTGCCCGACGATCGAGTTGAGTTGAGTTGAGTTGGGCTCAGTCCTTCAGTGGAGCCGGGGCTACGACTGGAGTCGTAGCACTTTCCTACGACTGGATCGTCGGGTCTTAGATGTTCAGCTGATGAAGATGTACGACTGGATCGTCGGGTCTTAGGGGGGTGTATAGTAGATGAACATATCTATAAAATAGCCTTTGTCCTATGAGAATTGAGTCGCACCTTATGTCATGGGGGAGGCTTTTGCTACGACTAGACAGTCGTAGGCTTTGGCGCCTTTTGGAGCTACGACGATCGGGTTGACTTCAGTTGGACAGTGGAGCCGGGGCTTAAGTGAATGGTAAAGTATTTTCCGTAAAAACTCGGTTATACTTCGCTAGAAGTATGTAACTTCACCTTTACTTCTATCTGTTTGAGAACATGAATAAATGTGTGTAGATCCTAATAATTGGAGAATACAATGGTGAATATTTCAAAATATGATATTTACTGGCATTTTGATTGGTAATGTTTTTGTCGTAAGCCTGAAGTATAATCTTGAAAAGTATATACATACACAACTATGGGGGTTTGAAAAATTTCGACGTTCATCAGCACTCTGTTGCGTTTGTATTTGGTTACATTTTTATGAGTGTGAGGGTCTCTACCAAGTCTGAGCATGCATGTTCCAAAATGAATAGGAAATGTTTCCTATAGCAAATTTAGATGGAATGAAACTTCCATGTCAGACACATGACACAACTCATAGTTATTTGGAATTTATGTTATCCCCTACGCCAAATGTTGGTAACTCTTGCAGGTTGTCTTTTTTATGACAGTTCGTTCTTTCTTTGATTTTCTAAAAGCGCTTTGTTTGACTTTCTCAGATTAATGATTCCAGCTATTGCTTATCTAAAATGTGTTTAAGTGCTTTCGACAATATCGTATGGGGGCTTTCCTGAGTCAACAAAATAATATGAAATTGCATTAAGAATAATAACTGTTTAATGGAATAATGTTGTTTGGGCTCACGCATACAGTCGACAAAAGGAATTGTTTATTTTATCAATTCAGCTTATCAATAGTTTATCAAGAAGGCAATCTCACAATTAATTATTTCAACGTTGATTTATTAAAAAAAATGCAAGTGTTGATGCGACGACACAATCATGAGGTCTATACTTTATGATGTCTTTAATTTCACGAAACTGCTGTTGACTAGGTGCCTGGATGTTTTGTATTACCCATGCTACTTTGTATTTTAGAAAGGATTTGTCATTTTTAATATTCGTATAAAAACAGTGTGTCTGTAATTTGGATAATTCACAGTTTTATTGGTAAATGTATTTGCTGATTTATACGTACCCAAGGTTATATCTAAATGCTGTTATAGATGCCCATATAATGTATTAAAATTATTACTGATCTTAAAAAATTATTTGGTATAAAATGTAATGTTTTCACACATTTAAAAGAAGATTATATAACCATTTCTCTTCGGGTTAATTTAGAAACGTACTGTATGAATCCTGCAGTTTTCTCTGTATAGTTTGTTATTTTGATTCTTGCCATGGAGAAGGCACTCCGAATCGTTAAAGGGAGCCAAAAGCATTAATTGTTTTGCTAAAATGGGACAAAATTTTGCAAACTTAGATAACTATAGAAATAAATTCTATGACCCTATAGCCTTAGCTAGTGGTACACTTTAAACCATGAAAACTTACTTGAATTTAACTTGAATTCAATAAAACTCCTGTCCATTCTGCCTCTAGACAACATTTGTAAACAAACCAATTTTGGTGGGTCACCAAAATTGACCGGGGACATGTTTTATTGTGTTTTGGTGAAGTTAAAGCCTGCTTTCACATGCAGTCTATTTTATCATGGGCCTCAGTTACGGTTATAGAATGTATTTCAATGGTTAATACGTTTTGCTGAATTTTGCCCCAATATTGCTTTTGGCTCTCTTTAACTTTCTATTCCAGTCTGAACAGTTATGCATCAGTGCCAATTCGTCATACTCGTTCATTTCTGGCATACACCATAATTATCAAACGCTCTGCATCACACCCTGTCCCTTGTGCCTCTCTCCTCACCTACTCCCCCCGTTTTTCACCCAGGGCCAATATCACACCCTGTAGGTGTCATTAATTTTATCTTTGTGTCTGTGAGATGTATGTGTGCGGTGGCCGCAGCCCCTGGAGAGCCGCCTTGTCATGGCTCTACGGGCAGCGTATGGCTAGAAGCAAACTCGGGACTCAGGTTACTCTGCTCCGAGTCGGCCTGATTGAAGATGATCTACAAGGTCGATTCCAGGTCAACTTTAAGGTCCCCTTTCAGGTCAATCGGCCCAGACATGGCGGCGCTGGTGGAGACAGCAACGGTTCAGTCTTCGTCAGGTTTCTATGACGACGGCCGTCATGCTTTTCATATTCATATTGATGCGGAGGACCGAGAAGAGACTTATCTCTGGGGGGCCCTGAGGGGTGGTTGGGTGTGTGTGTACTTAGAATGGGCTGGGTCATTTGCATCTTTGCACAATAATTTGCGGGGAGATGATTAAGGAGCTGGGTTGACAGCGAAAGGCTGATAAGGAACTAGAGGTGTGAATGCGTATGTATGGTTCACAGTTCTAGAGAAATAAATTATGGGCTGTAATGGATATGGATGTAAATACCAAACTTACACAGTTACAGTCTACATGATAGGGCTTCTTTTCACAGCAGAAATTAGCAAATTGAAGTTATCCTCTCCTTTTAAAATAAGTTACCGCATGTACTGTATGTGCAAATATTACGGTGTAATGATATATATTTCATTTCAATAATATTATTATCAATGAAAATATTCCTTCATTAGTATATTTTCAACTTTATTTTGCACATGTTCATTTGGTACTCGTCGGCCACCCATGTTTCTATAGAAACTATATATATATATATATATGTGTGTGTGTGTGTGTGTGTGTGTGTGTGTGTGTGTGTGTGTGTGTGTGTACAGACCTCTGCACATATTGACACGTGGGTAACTGACACAGCCATCTCCTTATCATCGTCTGTACATATTTGACTAACACAAGGTTGGCCGCCGACGTCGCAAATCGTTCCAAACGCATCAGCAGACGACATTTGAATTCAGCAGCCGACTTTTCGTCCATTTTTCGCGCCATCGCCGCCGCCTTGTTTGTCTACGCCCTGGCGACTAAAACAAACAACCACATGGCTGTCGTCCACACACAAACATGGCCTCACATACGCCCATTTTTCACGCCTGTCTGTGCCATGTCCAAGCCTCGCGGTCATGCATACAATCTCCAAGCAGAGAAGGGCTCATTGCTGCCAACTTCTTTGTCACAAAGAGCAATTTTAGGAATAAATCTGTCAGATGCGCATTTTTATGCTGTTTACAAAATACAAAAAAAATCCACTGTATAACCACACACGTACTTACCAATAAAGGTGGGGAGGATGAGGGAAATCAATCAACCAAGGATGTCCAACAGCCAGTGTGTTTAATTTTAACAGCTCATTCCTTATAGTTGCTGTTTAAGCTATATACATCAAATATGTTTGTAATCTTTTCTTTGTGACTATGTTCACGCTATTATTTGGTTTCAGATCTACATCTCCAAAGTGTATACATTCAAGAAGTTCATTTACGTAATTTCTATACTGGCAATTCAAGATAAATTAGGGCCTATATCATAGGGCCCGTCATACTTTTGCGTTTACAATTTCAAACAAAATGAGTGCATTTAGTGGAACAGAGACGGTTGAGGGTTATCGGCTATAGTGGCAGGGTCCGGTCGGAGAGTGAACGCTCATATTTTCTGGTCGGAAATGACGTCGGGAGCGCCTCCCACAATGCACCGCGAGTTGGCAACAGGCGGCGGCCCTGCTCCCGAGGTTCTGTCGTCGGCTCTAAACACGGCACGTCGCGCGGCCCCGGCGACGTGCCAACGTCGTCCTGCGACGTGGCCAGCTCTTTAATAACCCACCTCAGGTCATATACCGACCCAACCTGGCCCGACCCCACATAGCCGCGGCCAGCTATAATTTGGACAGATTGGGAGATAGATGGGCATGTGTATGTCCACAAAGGCAGCGGCTGATAAGTCAACAGTTTGTTTTCGTTCCAGGCTATTTCAGCGTTTTTGTGTCCGCAGCTAAGGGTCGATATAACAAAGAACAAACAGGAAAATAAACTGGATATATTTTTCTCATCAAAACACAAAGCACGACTTGGCATAGGCCTACTTCTCCTTCTCTGTTTTCTGATCAACTTGGCGTTATCGAGTTGTTTCTTTCCCAGTCTGTATTCCTATAATCATGATAGATATCTAGTTTTTGGAGAATCATAAGAAGATAACTATGAGCAATAATCCATGTTTCGTCCTTTAGCGTGTTGCTGGAGGCCTGTGTACTAAAGAGATTGGCGTTAAAAGTGTTGCAGATAGGTTTTATCACCGTTTTATCACCAACTTCTGTTCTGCAACAACGTATAGTAGGATGGGTTACATATATACACACCAAAGAATTGAGAATGAAATTGATTATTTATCTACAGAAATTGCTCAAATTATTCTTTCAGATGAATTCATTATATTTGGTAGCAATATCATAACAGTTAATGGGATTTCACATGTGGTGCCATATCTGACGAGAGAAATAATACGCATAAAAAAGTAAAGGGAAACATAACAGACAGACCCCTCCTTATCCATTGATAATCATTTGCTTTAAGGTCCTGCTATGTTTCATTTAAATTTTACATTTGAATATCCCTTTCCCTCAAAAGGCAACAGCTTTTGCTGAGAGGTTTCCTGAATTTGGATTTTCCACCGATAGCAATAGACCGTTCAATAAAAGGGCCATGTGTGGCGTGCTGTTTGAGAGATGACGAGTTGGAGTAAATGAGTTGTGGAAACGTTGCATGCGCTATGGACTTATCGGGCTGTGGCTGTGAGGGATGCTTTCTACAGACTCTATCTGCTTTACGTTATCGATCACCGCTTCCCAGAAGTCCTGCTCCTTCTTCCAATTCCAGCAGTACAGTACTCTCCAAGCAGAGGGCTGCTTGACTATGCATACAATTGAATTAAGAACGATAAGTGCGTGTGTGTGTGTGTGTGTGTGTGTGTGTGTGTGTGTGTGTGTGTGTGTGTGTGTGTGTGTGTGTGTGTGAGGTTGGGGGGGGGGGTGCAGAGCAATATTACATTACCCGAAGTGAATGGAGCGTGGTTTTACCCCGTACCCGATAAGCACCATTCTTACCTCACTCCCTCATGTCCCAGCCAACCTTCCCGGCGTGCCACGCGCGGGAGGCCGGAAGTCGGCTTGGAGCCGGCCGCCCGATAAGGGGACCTCCGGGAACCGAAGGGAACCAGCGGCGTGCACTCCAGGGTCCCCGCCAGGAGGCGCCTAAAAAGGCCCTCGTCTGGTGGGGCAGATAGTGGAGGGGGCGGGGCGGGCCTGGTCACGGCAACCAGCCATCAGTCTCCCAGGAGGCCGCTTTCTTTGGCCTCCCACAACATCCAGATTCCAACCAGACCTCCAAATTCCACTTACCCAACCAGATCTTTAGTAAGCATAGGACTATATGGATCCTCATCTATACTGAATATCTAGCTTTTCTTGCAATGTACCAGCAATTTTTCTGAACGAGTAAGAAAGGTTTAATCATGCATACATAGAGGAGACTCCGAACCCTTATATTGTACATTGCATACTATTTACAAAATACAAGTGCATGGCTATGCCATATTGCTGCCCAAATGTTGAAAACATTAATATGGATATTTACGTACATCCCATATAGTTGTACTTAAAAATACACCCCATGGAAAATCCTCCATAGTGCCTCCCCTTCCCCATTGTCCATGTTACATGCCATGACCCCAACCCACGTAGTTCAATCAGGGAACATGCACCCCAATTAACTCACAGCCCTGTTATACCGATTGGTGAGCTTATTGGGTTTGCAAAGTCCTCCTGAGAACGACGAGCTGCCCACTCACTCACGATGATTCCCGTGCACGCGCGTTTCCCACATATATGCATGCCACCCCAAAGTCTAAACCCAACTCTCATCGGTAGGAAGATTTAGGGTAGGCCTCTGTGGAGGTATAAAGACGTGATTCGGGAACCATGCTCACTCATATATATTTTGAATGTCACATTCTTTTTAAAGGCTCCCTTCCCATTTTATTGTAAAATAGTGCTAGAGCTGATAGATTTATATGTGCTGGTATAATGCCTTATTGTTTGCTACTGCCTTACATACTAATATATATATATAGTTTTCATTACTATCATGTTCAATGTAATATCTTGATGTACATACTTAAAATTTACACCTGAAATGTTTATTTACTACACTTTCTCCTTGTAATATCACCGAAAACCAGGGGCAACCCCGAAGTGATTTACTTAATAAACAATTTAAAAAAAATATATGAGGTAACCCTGATGCTTATTGCAAATAAAACCTTAAAAACTCCTTGACCGGGTACACGTTTACATCCTACCGTCGCCACCCCTCCCCAACCCCACCCAAACAACCCCAATTCAGTATACTACTTTGTCCACAGATGTTAACTTAGAAAATAGTTTAACTCGACTGCTCGAATGCTCAGTATGTATTAATGTATGTCTCAGGGATACTTCTTATTCCTCAACCCATATTTCTAATACTCACCGTCCCCAACCAACGCCACACTAAACAAGACCACACTCCCCGATGACCACAAGAACCTGACGAGACAGCCAATCTCTGTATGCTCCAGGTCTAAAGCCTATTACTCATACACTGGTAAGATCTTGCTGTATTCTATACATGCCAAACCTCAACAGTCATGTGCCTCTCCTTCGGACGCCCCCTCAACCCACATCTCACATTTTGGGCCAAATGTATAGTTTTTTTTATCTAAAATTCCCCGCCGGAAAATTTCACAATATGACTTCCCTCCCTCCTTTTGGAAATCTCTGGATCTACCCCTGTGAATGATATTACCTGCTCCAACGCTGACCAACCAGTTCTCAATACTCAATCCAAGAATCAATAATTGTGGATGGCGCCGCTACATTTCCATGTATGCACTTGGATGGAAAAGCGATAGATTATTATAGTACGGTCAGAAATCAGAATTCTTAAGCGATCAAACACATTCAGCTGTATATACATATTTGCACATAGGATCTAGTAATGACCAAAATTAGTGTATAAGTGTCCCCCTCTTGTGCCTTACCTCTCCCATCATCCCCACCATACTCGCCACCCCCCCCCCCCACCCCATTCCCCTTCCCCCTGCCTGGCAGCGTTAATCTCTTAGCGCCGTGCCTTAATAACCCCCACCCAGTACCCCCCACTACCCACACCCAATCAAGGGCTGATAGACGAGCCACCGGGGGGTGCTTCGTGGGGGAGAGCCGCCCCTCACACAAACCACCACCACTCTGTTTGGAGAGTGACTGCTGAATACTGCCGAACTTTCTTCACGGTAATCACTGGACGTCGGGGGGTTGGTTGGGATTAGTTATTATAGTTTGTTGTCGCAATTTTGAGACTCATGTAATACAGTATTACAAACGTGGGTCACTGTCAAAAAGGTCAGTTTGGGAACTGGTTTGGCACTAATCCTTTGTATCGTAAAGTTGCAATTTATCTATATGTTACTACAATGAATGCTGAACAAAGATTATACCAGAATAGCAATAGAAAGTGAGGAAGAACAGGCGGGAAAACCAGTGTCTTTTTTAATTCATGTGTAATAAATGTTGACGGCATTCCATTCTCATAATTATAATTATGTGTCACATTCACATTATGAATTTAAAACGAAGTTACTCTTTCAATAGACATAAAGACCGAAATCCAAAACCTAATGTCTCTGCACACAAGAGTGACGAGTAGTATTAAAAGTACGATTCAATCAGTTGTTCCAGCTTCTTCAAGCTGTAATGTGCATAGATATAGACAAATCTCAGTGCACCGGTTTAAGTAAAGGCCCGGACACATATACCGACCCGACCCGACGGTTGAGTCGGGTTGGCATCAGTTGGTGTATGTGTAGGGTTACAACTGGATTGTCGGGCGAACTCCCCGACTGATCCGTCGGGTCGGGAATCATGAGATGACAAAGATTAACAACCAGACTGTCGGGTCTGAGTAGCTAGTTACTAATATGATATTTCTCAATTATATGTAAACCTGGAAACAAATATCAGATTCCGATTCCTTATGACATAGGCTTTTAGATGGTATATGTTGTAGGTTGTCATCCGACCATTATTTCTATAGATTATGTGATGCTAACATACTGACATATAGTAATGAACAGACAATATCTAGTTGGTCACTGTATGTGGCACCCCCCTTGATATTCCCTATGACTGATTAGTCCCCGACTGTCGGGTCTGAAGCACCTCCGATGATCGAGTTGGTATATTATGTGTCCAGGCCTTAAGACGCAGCCCAAGTCCTCTCCAGGTCCCCCTTTTCTATTCCTGTTGAGACAGTCCAGGCCCGCCGGCAGCGTTGCCCGCAGAGGGGGTTGTTCTTGGCCCTGAGTAGCGGGCCCTTCCTGCCCTAAGTGATTGGCCACTCTCGGCGATTTATGCTGCTTCTCAGCAGACCCGCGCATTCTTCACGTGCATCTCGCGTTAACGGCGACAGATCACGCGAGCTGAAGACGCCGCGCGGCCGAGCGGCGCGCGCCCGCGATGGAAAAAGTCTGTCGCGCGCGAAGCGAACGGAACCGGAACCGTCCCTTCGCAGGAAGTGCCCAGAAAGCCTGAGTCAACAAAGCCCCATGGCTGTGAATCCCCGCTGCCGACCAGGCGCACTTACCTCCCCTCTTTTACTTCCCCCATTTATTCATCCACCTTTTGTAGCTCTACGGTTTCAGTCCTCCGTCCTTGTCCGAATAAGTGAAACATTTTCCTTGAATGTATTCTTTTATAATTTACACCCCCTGCATGGCTCTTCGATCTGTTTCTTTTTTTCTGTCTCCTTTGGGCGCGCCATCCCTTTCATCGGGTTATTTCAGCTTAATAAAACTATCCTAAACCTTTGTATGGCAATGCCAAACCTCCCATCCAAATTTAACCTATGTATGATCCATCAGGTATTAAATATATTATCGCTCTTTATTATTTCTCTTTCGGCGTCCATGACGTATATCTAAAACTCTTTTTTTAGATGATGGAACTGGCCTATGACTGTATGTGTAGCTAAATAATTCACATAGCTGATTAATACGGGTCCGCAAACAATAAATTGTTTGGAACGTGGAGAATAGCCTAGATAAATAAATCCTTCTGGTCGGAATTGAACTTGCAGAAATATTAGGCCTCCAGACTTCTCAGGACCGTACACAGTTTACAGGGGTTTTGTTTTCAAGTTACCAACATTTGAAGGTATGTGTGTCGGGGTGGGGGGAGGTATTCTTTATATTAGATATATTTTTTAAGATAGAAATAGGTGAACAATAGTTTTATTTATGTCGTGGCTAGATAAATATCGAGTTGATTAAATAACAAGGAAATAACAGGTGATTGGTTTGGACATTAATAAATAGGAATATTCATTTTTATCCCTCCTAATTACATCGTCTCTAAAAATAACATCTGCAGCGATGTGAAGCTTGTGGTGGTTGGAATGTAAATGAATAACCATTACGCATCTCCGATTTATATAGTGAGGGTACAACAAATCGTCGTAACGATAATAACAGGGGCGATGACGTCACGCCTCTCTGAAATAATAATAATAATAAACTATAATGCGCGGGAGTTTGTTTGGTAATCAAATTGCAAGGAAAAACATGACGTTATGATAATTATGTTATATTTTTCTGCCTGTAATTTCTTATGCCATCTAAGGTATGTCTTTGTGCAGTCGAGTATTAGGAGTGCATTTCAGGGACTGGTCTCATACCATCTCATACCTAGCTTCCTCTCTTTTACTCCTTCCATATGAAGACCTCGAGACAGAAAATCTAATCTCATGCGCGTGCCCACTCGTTTCGCATGCGCGCCGCAGGAGACAGGAGGTGCGGCGGCAATGGCCATCGCGCGGGTCACGTGTCCCTCTCGCGAGATCAAACGAGATCACGCGAGTCAGACGGCCATGTCCGGGCGCCATCGATTTTCGCCGACCCAGGTCCCCGGTTGACGTCGTCCACATCGCCGACGACGCGACACGGATTGACGTCGACGACCGCCGACTGCTCCACCGAGCCAAGTCGGTCTGGTCCCTACTTCCGGGGCCTGCGGGGTTCACGGACATCAGAGCACGGGCTGACCAGGGGACGAAATAGCACCTATTTTGACTTGATACTGAATAAATGTTTTTTTTATATTCTAAGATTGTATCAGGTGTAAACGTATCTCGAAATTTTGTAATACGCATTATTGTCCAAAACATTAGTACACATTTCAAATACAACATAGCAAAAAAAAAAAAAAAAGTATAACCACAACGTTTGTGATACACTTCTTTAGCCTGCTTTATATTTGGAACATTATAGTTTGATGACTACATGGGTGCGCATTTACCATTAACTTGTAAACTGATAAAAGTTCAGTCTTGATTGTCGAAGGTAAAACTCACATTTGCCTATATCACTACATGAAAAAATATAGAGCTCAGTTGACCAATACTTAAAGGTGAATATACAGCTGGTTCACTTAAAGGTGAACTCAATTCTGATGAAGGATATAACATTTTTGTTGGATGAACAGGCCTAGAGGCGCGGGGCAATTACGTTTTCCAGTTGTATTTTTGGAAAACATGGATAAACATACAAGTCGTCCTTCTTCTTAGTGCCTGGCTTCACTACTGATATCACGACTTACAACTCCTTGTTGCCACTCATATCAATCCTACGTATAATCGCGTTGTAGGAAGATCCCATCGGACATCCATTAATACCATATATACTGCATTGCTAGCGACCTGGACTGGTGACCTGCACAACTGAGTGTAGCATCCCGAGACGTCCATGGCGCCACCCAGTGGAAATTGGGCGAACTTTTACATACCCCATTCTTTGAGATAGCAATGTTTCTAATCGCTGGCACTAGGGGGCGTTAGCGTGAAGGACCAAAGATCCCCTGTTACTATACATCTACTTTAAAATCTACAATCGAGTTTTTCTATGTCAGTATAAAACGTATCCCTCTTTACTTATTATGTTTTGTTGACCAGAAATAAATACGTTCTTCCAGACATTAAAGGTGAAGTGATAGGCCTATTACATTGCTCATATATATCAACACATTGATCATGAATCATAAATCAGTTTAAAGAACGTTAGTATAAGATATGCATAATGATAGTGTGAAAAAAATTGGTCGTACTGTTCCGACTTAAAACATAAAAAAAAAATCAAGTGATCAAGAACATTTGCCTAAAAGTAGAAGGACACGATGGATTTGATTAAAGTATCTTCGAAGACAATTTATAACAGATCTAGCCTATTCACAATGCCGTGGCAAACAGTGTGGCTTAGGTTAAATCTGGTTCGGGACTTTATCAAGCAATGTCGACCGTTGTTTGTTCACAATAACACAATATAAAATGAAATAGTTTTTTGTTTGCTTAGCAGTCGTAGTATGGTCAGGCAGCATCTAGTTTTGCATTTTGAGGGTATCGGTAATTACGAAGTTTATTTTGTAAATTGTTTATTCTTACAGTGACGAACGTTGACTTCATGTCAACAGAACCGCATAATTTATAGTAAATATAGTAAGTGGTATTCATATTTCAAGAAATGATCGCATTTTATAATGGTATCACCAAAGCCTTCTATGACTTCTTTTATATGATAATTGAAAATACTTTAGAAAATCTCATTGAAAAGGTTATATGGATACCGACGTGTCTCATTTAACATATACAGACCACTGCTATCTTTTTATATACATCTAAATAATATAGGTTGTCCTTCAATCTAAAATATCCCTGCAACTTCTGGGTGTACATTCAAATGAATGACATGTATTCTAATCATTAAGGTAACTTAGCAAGCTAAAGTAGATGCAATAGAAAAAAATTGTATTTTTAGTTTTATTGTTTTCCCCTTCATATGCCTTTTCTTTATACGCCGTCCCTGTCCATACTTCACAATAATACTGAAACAGTGACATTGAGTGCGGATCAAAGACTTTGGAAATGGGAGGCGCGTTTAAAGTTTTTCCTTTATTATACTTTTGGCCAAATTTCACAATAAATAAAATTTGTCAGGAAAAGGAAGAGGCGCGTGCCCCTGCGCCCCCTTTATCCATGTTAAATGTCGTTGTCCGGTGTGGGTCTTCCGACGCCGATCGGCGGGCGGCAAAAGGACGGAGGTAGGCCGGCAACTCCGACCGACAATGATCCCACTGTGTTGACGGCCTGTAGTGGCCCATGGCCCGTCAACGCCAACCGCCGCCCGCCCTGCCCCGGACCCCGGCCGCCGGCCCGGGCCACCTGCAGGTCAAGCCGGCCAACGGTCGACGACTCCCAACGTCGCCATCCTGTGCAACCTCGCTTAGTCGTGTTTTTTTAAAGGCGTGGAGGTATACAGGGACGGATCCAGGACATTTGGAAGAGGACATAATGTAAGCGACTTGGGGACCCATCCCGCACGTGGGAGCTCCAGTTTAAACGAAAAGTAGAATCAAAATTTGACAACGAAAGAACGGGGGGGGGGGGGGGGGGGGCTCCTAGATATGTCCCTGTTTAAAAGACGAAATAGGAATCATAAAAGAATTGTGTTTAACTATTGTGATAATTTGAAACACAACCTGGAAATTAATTATGGTGGATCCTTTTTTAAATTGTTCTTTGAAACATGCGTCCGCAATGAGCTTTGTTAAGACACAATGATGCACTGAAAGCGAGAAGTTTACTTGTACATACATCTTGTCTGAAGCTTTAAGGCACTTTGTGTTCGATTATCATAACAAAAACAGGCCCTGAATTGAACCATCCTTCCAGACATCACACTGATCATTTCTGTCACAAATCCGTGATTTTCTTTTAATGTCTACTATGACTTTGAAAACTGCTCCTTCTTCATCCCTTTTCCCCCAACTTACATAACGATATCACGATCAATCGCTCCCAGACGTCATTGTTAACAACTTTATAAGAATCGTGAGATGATGCGTCAGTATTTTGGTTAAATTTACACGTCACGCTTACGATTACAATGTTCTTTATATTTCATCATTACGAATTCAAAGTAAATTGTTCCTGGAACTACTACAAAACATCAGGAAGCAATATTTGCAGTAAATGGGCAAGATAACTAATAAAAAGTTTAACACATTTCTTGATGTTTGTTTTTAGTTGTTCATTTTTCTAGACATCAATTTGGAACGTTTTTATAGGAACATCGTTGCTAGTTCACATGCTCACGTGTTCCCAGAATATACAATTTGATAGTCATGTTTTCTGAAACTTTGTTCCTTTTTATATAGTACTTGAAGCATTTACACCACATGCACTTCTACTGGACTCCTAACTAATTTTACCTCAGGCCCTCCCTCTCCCCCTTCCGTCCCTTATTGACCACTCACTCAGCACTCTCAGTGATGGGTCAATCTCTGGTGTGTCACTCTCCTTTGTTGGTTAATTAATAATTAGCAGAGAAGGACCGACTCATCGGCGCCCCAGGCCTGTTGACACACCTCCACGGGGAGCCTGTGCTTGGCGAGTGTAGCCCTCCCCGGGACCACTGACCAGCTGACCACTGGTCACTCCGTGTGCGTGTCAGGGTGGGGGAGGTAAGGGGGGTCAGCGAAACCATCAATCAATATGGCCGAGTGGTTAGGACACAGTAAAAATGATCTAAGTTTGCGGGCATGGTAATTCTTTTTTAAGCATGGAATGTTGATAGCCACACTTTAACGACGTATAACAATGTGAACAGCGGTACAGATATCCTTTTTTTTAAATATGATTTATTGACAGCTTCATGTGAGTAGATGTTCTTCCAGCAGCACATGGAGTTATAATCAGATAAGGAGATATGAATAAATGAGAATGAGCATACATGTGATTATGTTCCCTATTCCAACTCATAATCGAATTTACAGCAGGTGTTCATGGGATTACACTGGTTTTCGGCAGACGTACTGGATGAGTTATGCTTATCAATCAGCATTTCTTTTTGTAAATACAGTTTTTTGGTTTTGTTTTAGTGCACATGCTGTGTTTTCTATTCCCCTATGAGCCATCACAACGGGTTGTTGATTCATAGCATTGTTTCTGAGATTATGAGTTAGTCACTGATGTGTCATTAGCATTCTCTTTAATGTACACATAAGTAGACATTTGCTGCCATTGATTCAGCTACTTTCAGGAAGAAGGTACGTTGAAATATGTAATAGGCAGGCTTTAGCTATTAAAGCTGAGCGTTTGCTTCCCCTGTCGTTTTCTTTATAGATAAAGGTGCACAGATATAATCATGTACACTAAGCCTTTGGCGTAATGTTCAATTGTTACCTCATGCTTTTGGACGCTGTAACACTATTGAGTAGTATTTGTAAAATTCCTAAGATAATACTTTCCTTTTTTTTCTGTTAGTCTGGTGTCGCTTGTTAAACGATTTCCTGCAATATTAAGTGGAAAATAAAAAAGAAAAATGTAACATTTTGTCCTAGGTGAGTCACTGGTATGATAGAAATCTGTTTAAAGAATGTATTCCTTTTAATGGCAGTTTCAAGAGGGGTTCAAACAGAAAGAGCTCTCTACAAAAGTCCCCCTTTTAACAACAAGTACATAATATTATTAATCTATGTCAAATACGACCTTATGTTATTCACCCGACTTTATTCTAAATGCATGGCCAACATTGAAACCAATCCCAGCCAAGGATGCAACGTTATTATAATGTTGCAGCCACGTTCTGGTTTGTTCTGTATTTGGTTCTTGTTATGTTCTTTTGATGACTCCCAATTACATCGCTGCAACATACTGCAGTGACATTGCAATGTGATATTATTACAATGTTCTGGATACGTTCTTCAACCCAAATAGAATGTTCTTATAATGTTCTGTTTTGGTTGCATCCTAGCCTCACCAAAAAATAATGTTAAAATAACATTCTGATTTGGTGAGGTTGAAACCTCACCATCAACAACATAATTGTTACGTGCCATCTTAGTAAGTTACAAACTGACTAAAAAAAGTATGGCTGCAGAACGTTTCTTTTACACCACAAGCTGGCTGCGATTGTAGTGATGTCGGTTAAGATCGTCTTTTGGAGTTATTGTCACAGGGCTGATAAAAATAGCACAGGAATGCAAGTTCATAGGACACTTCTCTAATACTTTAACATAACCATGATAAAGCATTTTTTGTTCTACAAGAAGGAGTAACTTCTGGCAAGATGTTGTTTAAATATTGGCAATGTTCCATTCTTATCTGCCTTCAAAGTCAAGGCAAAGTCCATGGGGCTGGACCCATGGATGGCTCCACGAGAGCACGCACCAATTTACACTGTTTGTACATAAAGAAGTGTTTTCTCATGTATATATGGATATATTATATTTAATCAAACTGAACAAGTGTATTATTTTATATTGCAGAACAGTTCCTTCTCCTACACTAGGACATTTTAAATAATTGTGTAGTCTAGGTGCAAAAGAAGAAGAATTATCACATGTCAATTGATCTTTATCAATTGGAAAGTGGCCCCAGTTTTCAACGTAACAGAACCATTTTGTGACTGTTTTTGGTTAGTCTGTAACTTATTAAAATGATAATAATGTCCCAACCAAGGATATGATGTTCTTATAAAGTTGCAGCAACATTCTGGGTTGATTCTTGTTACATTAAATTGTAATGTTGCAGCAACGTTCTTTTGAGGACTCCCAATAACGATGCTGCAAGCAACTTTTGTGATGTTACTTTGTGACATTCTGATAACATTTTTGTAATGTTATTTGTGAGGCTGATATTGTGATGTCACCCAATAAGAATATCGCAATAGCGTTCTGTTTAGGTGTGGTTGGGACCTTACTTAAAGAAGATATCACAATAATGTTCTGCTTAGGTTAGGTTTGCACCAAACCTAATAATTAAGATAGTCACAGTGAAATTCTGTTTAGGTGGGGTTAAGACCTGACCTAATCAGCAGCTCACTATAATGTTCTGTTTAGGTGAGGTTAGGACTTTCCTTGGTAGGGAGGTCACAAAAACATTCTCTTCAAGTGAGCTCTGGATCTCACCTAATCAGAATGTCACAATGGCATTCTCTTTCAATTTGATGTTACAGTTACGTAACATTTTAGTAAGTAACAGACAAACCAAAGAAGTATGGTTGCACAACGTGACCATTACGTCACACCTTGGCTGGGGTAGTACCCATATTATTTGATGGTGAATTCCCACCTAACCAAATCAGAACGGTATTATAATCAATGATGCTGTAATAAGGTGATTTCCCAACATTACCTAAACACTAAAACAGTATGTTGCTATGTCATTGACAACTATGTAAATAGTTGACAAAAATGCTACTCCTTATTTTGTGTTCGAAATCCTTTCTAACAATGACGATCATTTATTGTTGGCACCAATCCCATTTCATTTTTTGCTTGCCTTCAGCACTTGTTCTATGAATATTTAAAAGTGGTCCCCCTCCAGAATTCATAGTTAGGCCCCAAAAGTACCACTTACAGAAATGATACTTTTATCCGCTCTGTAACAATAATTTTGCTATCATTCTGAGCCCACTTTACTCCCTTCTCCTAACATGCACTTCAAAAATACCGGAAAAAGGCACCATAATGCAGCTAAAACTGTCTATTAGCGATATAGTTTATTCAACTTGACCATTTATTATAACAGTAGCAGCAGAAGACAACAGGTAGACCCATGGCTGCCCGTTCTTCTCTTCCTAAGTTCTTTGACTATGAAAATCTCAGCAATTTATCTAGTAAAATATTCATTCCAACAATATCACCATTCCAAAAGATCGCAGCCTTTCTAGCATTTCCAAGCTACAATTATGGCAAACATAATACCTTACCCTAGTTTGACTGATCGCCCGTGCATATACAGTTGTAATAAGTGTACATGGGTTATGTCTATATACAGTTGCCATTGGCACATGAAATATGCAATCTATAATTATAGTGACCGTAATAGATTTATTGCCGATAATCGAATAACCTGCCTCCTAATGCTCGACATAAGGAAGGCTTTTGTCTGCTGTTAGAAAAATCAACCAAAATTCGCTTCTCAGAAACTATAACCAAGTGGTTTAATAGTTATTTTGATGGACCACAATCAGTTATCTATAAGGTTGATTGTTCCACAAAAAGAAAGGTTCTTTCCGGTTGCCCTGAAATTAGTATTCTTGGCCCAATTCTCTCCGTTATTTATATCAATGATGTTATTAATACTATTAAAAATGACCATACAAATCTTTATGCAGATGACTGGAAGATTTAGACCAAGTTGTATAATTATGGGGAAAGATGCATACCTTGGATCGAAAATGATATGCAATGAATTTGTATCTAACTGCTCATATTTGGGAATGGTCTTGGAATCTGAACTGCATTATAAACTATTGTACCAGTTGTGGGTGATATTCAACTCTCAAAAATAAGGAATTATATAGAGAAAAAAACTGCTATCATGGTATAAAAACAGAATACTCTCCCACAGATTATGCTGAATTTGCTTTGATATTATGTCTAATAGGTCATAAAAAATGGAATTGCTGCTTCTTTAAAATAATTCATCACATAATTATGTGTCTGAAGGTGTATAGAACCGATCATTTTCCAATAGATGAATTACACCATAGGATGAAACTTGTTAGTTTAGAACTGAGAAGGATTGTTAAACTTAATCATTATGTTTACAATTCATGTACAGTAAAACTGACAGCAACCTTGAGGTACCAGAAAGCTTGAAACATGCTGCAGACAAAAAGATTTTACTGTCCCCACACATAACAAGACTCGGTATAGGATTAACCCTTCCTAGAGAGGGAATCTTTTCTGGAAAACATCAATTAAAAAAGGATATTTTGAATGCATAGCCTGTTGTTCCTAGCCAAGGTGTGACGTAATGGTCATGTTATGCGACCATGCCTTTTTGTTTTGTCAGTTACTTACTAAAATGTGATGTAACGGTCACGTTATTTTTGTGGGAGGTTGAGACCTAACCAAAACAGAATGTTATCATAATGTTCTGGTGAGGTAAGGTCAAGATCAAATTAAAATGGAATGTCATTGTGATGTTCTGATTAGGTGAGGTCAAGACTTTACTTAAACAGAACATTGTTGTGACCTCCTCACCAGGGGAGGTCCCAACCTCACCTAAACAGAACATGATTGTAACATTCCGATTATGTTAGGTCTTAACCTTATCTAAACAGAATGTTCCTGTGACCATGTGATTAGGTTAGGTGTCACCCTAACCTAAACAGAACGTTATTGTGACATCCTCATTCAGTGGGGTCACAACCACACCTAAACAGAATGTTATTGTGACATTTTTATTAAGTTTCAGCCTAATAAATAACGTTATAAGAACGTTATCCGAACATCGCAATGTGACGTCACAATATTTGGTTGCAGCGACGTAATTGGGAATCATCAAAAGAACGTCACTGTAACCTAACAGTGTGACGTAACAAGAATCAATCCAGAACGTTGCTAGAACGTTATTAGAACGCCATATCCTTGGCTGGGTTGGTATGTGCTAGAGAAATGGGGGTGGATTGATTCTGGGGCCTTGAGATAGTTTGAGGTCTCAATGATTTTGTGAACTGTCAGGGTCTTCATGTGATGAGGCTCAAGGGGGCTTACCCGAAAAGGTATACAGTACAGGGTGACAGTCAGGGGATTAATCTTGAACATATCATAGTTATTTATTGTTCCATAATCAAGAATGTATCTGATAGATGAGCAAGGGAAAGTTTTGCTCTGTTTCTGCATGTACAAGTGTACAGCATGTGTACAGCGAGAAAGATATCAACGCAAAGTTAGTTGCAGATTTTGTGTTGCTGAAAGATGATGATAAATGGGTAAGGGAAAGTTTACTCTGGTTCCTGCGTGCACAAGTGTACAGCGAGTGTGCAACACTTGGTGTAAGAAGTCAGCGAAGTGGCCTCCAGCACCAGTCATGCTATGAGTCGGGACGGGCTAATCCCAGACTAATCTGCTTTAACATATCATAGTTATTTATTGTTCCATAATCAAGAATATATCTGAGGATCGGGTTTGCCTCAGAGTCGTCCTCGACTCACATTTCTCTAGCCAACATTCAGCTGGGGCCATCCTCAGGTTGGCAGGTACTTGAGTCACCTTAGGGTCCTCAGGTTTCATCTAAGACCTGTCCCCGAGTGTGTATTATCATCATACCACTATATTTCCCAAAGCACAAGTCAACAACAGGTAGATGTTAATAGTTGAGTGCCAAAGAGGACACTTTTATTTTGGGATAACAAGCCACCTTTTATAGGCTGCAGGTGAACAGCCATTGGTGATTGGCTGAAAATACATCACGTGACATCGCCCCATAAATCTTTTGTTTTGAGTTATATCATGAGCATTCACATAATCTGAGTTACTTTTCGAGTACTTACATTATTGAGTTAGTTGTTGAGTGTTACACATAATGATTATCTAATTATCACAATTATACAGAATTTTCCCTAACCTAGGTAGCTTATTTCCTATATTAATTCTAGCCTGGATCAAGATGTTAGCTGGAAAATATGTCAAGTGTTAAGGCCTAAGTATAGAAATTTTCAATAAATATTAAATAATTGTGGCTTAACATCAAGGAAAACTAGCACTGGCTATTTTTCTCATTTCATATCTGTATGTATATTAATTTTGATATTTTTCAAGTTGTTTTGAAAATTATTGAATTATTTGAGATAGAAATAATTATAGCAAATATCTCTTTATTTTCTAAAGATTTTCCTAATTTTTGTTGACAAAATAAGTTAAAACTAACCTGTAGGTACCACAAATAATCGGAATAAGCTATCCGTTGTAATTGTGAAATAAGTTTCAGTTTTAACTGCCAAGTAAAACTACCCCAGGAAAACTCCTTATATGATATATTAATCTGAGTTTTCACTATGTGGTGATTGTCATTTGCATGACCTACCTGCTGAGCTGTGTCATAATATCGGTGAAATCATATTTTGCACTGATTTGTTGTATGTATGTATTTAGTTGACAATTAAGTTTCATCCTGGATGAAAATTAATAATTATTGAATTTTTGTAAATATCATTCT
This sequence comes from Lepidonotus clava, assembly GCA_936440205.1. Lineage (NCBI taxonomy): Eukaryota > Metazoa > Annelida > Polychaeta > Phyllodocida > Polynoidae > Lepidonotus > Lepidonotus clava. The sequence continues at coordinate 24,775,793 of OW387148.1, forward strand.
TCACAATGTAATGAAATAATTCTAGAAAGCAAGTGCAACCCCGATAGTTATAGCTTATGAAAGCCTTTTTTTAAACCGACAGGCTAACCCCTCTGCCTACCTTCACCTCCCTCCCCTCCTCCCCAGTGGCGTATTTAGATGGGGGGGGGGGGCACGGAGGCGTGCGCCCCACCTTTTTTGGGCAAATTTAGCTTTTTTTAAATGTAAAACTCTGGAAATTAGGGGGAGGGGGCGTCCCCCCCCTTTCTATTAGCGCGCCCCCACCTTTTCAAAAAGCTGGATCCGCCACTGCTCCCCTCCCTTCTCTCCCTCCACCCCTGAGCGTCTTACCCCCCCCCCCTAGGTGCGCCCAGTAAGACGATGAGTGTCCTCCCTAGGTTCCCAGGGCCGGTGACAAGTCTTGGCCTCGGCGACCAGCGTCCATCAATAATTCACGGCCCTCATTGTTTCCGGGTTCGTCTCCTGTTTGAGTAGTTCTCTACATGTCCGGCGGGGGCGCTGCCAAACCAGGGGTGCCCCCTATGGGACGCTCAAACGTGAAGTTGTTCTTAATGACCTTGCGATTCAAGGAGAGCTCAACAGATCTTCATTGAAATTATGTGTTTATGTGCAACGTTTTCATTAAAGATATGATTTGATAGTCATGTATCATTTTGATACCAGCTTATATCCGACACCTTTTCTTAAGAAGAGAAGAAACATATTTTAACATTCTGTTTAGGTTTTGTCGTTAATCAACGTATCTGTATTTATACCAGTGACTTACAAATTTTCAAGACCTAATCTAATCATTATGTCACTATAACCTAAGACTTAAGACTTCAGTCTCTACCTCAAATATTGATATTCTTCTATTTTAATCATTTAACTACGATGGAGATTCGTCGCAAAAAGTTGAAGTCAAACTGTCTACAACTGTTTCACAAATACTCTTTGCATCAACACCGGTGTAATTTTTGTCCTTTGACAGTCGAAATTAAGTTGCCCTTATATATTTGATGATAATGTTACAATGTACGTTAACAGCATTCTATTTAAATTGAAGGTACTATAAAGGATTGTGTTAGTATGGCATCTGTTCCTGCTAAAGGGAAGCGCACTGGGTCTATAGAGGTAGTTTCATTTTGTTTAGATAGGCCTATAATTGATTTAGGAAACTCATGTAACATGAATATTGTATCATACATTCTGATGCCATATTCATTACATTACTATCTCCCTGAAACACCTAAGGCTTTAGCACAGATTGAAATCACTATAATCATCCTACTTAGGGTTTTAAAGAAAATCGTCAGCAGTGACGTCAATTGATCCTCCCCACACCAATTTGTTTGTGTGTTGCGTGATACTGGATATGCAAGGCCCATTTTACGTTTCATAATTAGTGTCATATAAACCTATTGTGGGTTGATACTTTTGATCAACACCCAAGTTCTCCTAAAATGTTCGGTGACATTTTTCTGTGTGCTGTAATCTGGCAATTATGTATTGTCAGCAACAGTGTATTGTCCTCAATGATAATAATAATAATATCATGTTATCGTCAGCCTATATGGATATTCCCTGAAACTTGCAATAAGAAAGATATCAACGCCAAGTGAGTTGTAAGTGCTAGTGTTAGGCTTATAGCTTTGTGGCCGAAGCATTATGATAGATGAGCAAGGGAAAGTTTTGCTCTGGTTCCTGCATGCACAAGTGTACAGCGAGTGTGCAACACTTGGTGTTGGAAGTCAGCGAAGTGGCCTCCAGCGCCGGTCATGCTATGAGTCGGGACGGGCGAATCCCAGACTAATCTGCTAATGTACCTCAACGCCGGAACAGTCCAGAATAATAGCACTCACGAAATGATAACTACACCCTCGAGTAAAGGGAACCACAGTTAGGACTAAAAAATAAGTAGAAAGTTGGATTTAATGGGATAATGAATTCGACAGGGTAAAAAGAATTCTTGGTTTGATTGAACGATATTGTAGTATAAGTGTAATCTTTCCGAACAAAGACAGAGAAAAAAGTTCTTGTCTGAAATAAAATCAGATAGGACTTAAGAAATGGAATGGCCTTTATTAAATCATAGTCTTAGATAAACGATAGAACATTAACATTTTAACACCTTGAATTGTTGCTATCAATGCCATTCCAATGGCATACTAACTATCAGAACCAATTATAAGTTACTGATCCTACGTGTATGTTAATCATCAGTCACATGGGTAATCTATGCGCAAGTTGAGCTAATCCCTTGTGGCATACTTTCAGACAGATTACTGCCCCCAGCCCCCACTCCCCTAGCCCCCTGTCCGGAGGGCCGACTCCCGGTCTAACGAGGAGTGCTGCTGCTACGTCGCCCCCTCTAGCGACAATCATCGCTCCACCCTTAGCATTCTGGGTTTCTGCAAGTGCCCGGATGTAGGCTTGACCCACTTAACGGCCGCGCGTAGTGATACAATAAAATTACATAACGAAAAAAGGCCAAGCTCGTAGCGATGATTACGCGGGAATCTGAAGCGTGAAAGTAGTTTGCAGTTGGTCATGCCCGTATTATCGCTCACATGAGATATTGTATAAAATTTGATCCATACAGAACTTTTGTTAAGTTTAATTTTCTAATGGTATAACAGTTGGGTTTTCAATCTCTTTCTAGCGGATCAAGTGTCCCTGATTTTGGTGAAAATATTCGTGGGTTTCATTGTAAAAATTGTCAATAAAGTCACTAGAACAGAATGCTATAAAAGAGTACTCCAATCTTTGAAAACTTCTAGATTCCCAATTAAATGACAACTGATTTTAAAACACATAGCCTAATTTATAATTGTGCATGTGCCATTTACAAATGGACATTTCTATGAACTACTTACAGTGTCCAGCTGCAGTTAATCAGTCATGACGCTCATGGGTTAGGATGAAGAGAAATAATCTTAAATTTTTAACCGTAGAAGGCACATATTAGAGGTGTAGACCTATCTTTGGGGCCAAACATATAGCAAGAGACTAAAATAAGAATAGGTTTTGGCTTTAAATTACTAATTATGACAGGGTACAAACTTAACAACATTCTTAAAGTCAAGTTTGGTAAAATAACATGGCAAGTAATTGAGCTTAGGGATTTATCCACACTTGACACAAACAATCAAGAACGTTATGGTGATAAGTCCATGGATGTCTCCCTCAAGTATGTGTCCTTGAGGAGAAGCTGGGAGGAGTAGGCCCTACCATAGAACTGTATAGAGTTGTATGGCCTTGTGATATTAATTGACCAATTAATATTGTTTGTGACACCCCACTTTTCAGGGGGTGGGGGAGTAGGGGCCCCGCTCCCCCCCCCCCCCCGCACCACCACGTGGTGGGACCGTTGGGGGGCCTGAGTCACTCACTCAGTGTAACTTTACCACTCAGCGCGCTCGGACGTCTCGGCGACCACTACTTTACGATGTCGGACAATGAGGAAGGCTCTGCCTTTGACTTTGAAGCATGGGCACGAAAAACTACGGCCACCCTACGGGGAGAGGAGTGTGACAATCCCCTCTCCCTTAAAAACCTGACGACCAGTGATATACACCGTATGTACATCTTGGTAGGACAGATCCAGCTGTTAAAGCAAGCCCTGAAGGTACTGGGTAACGCTATATCACTGGAGGACGACCAGCAGGATGAGGAGGCCGAGGAGGATGAGGAGGAGGCCCGTGGGGGCGCGGGCGGTTTGGACGAGAATGAGGGTGTTTTGCAGGAGGCCGGAGACCAGCTAGCGGCCATGCTGGAGAAAAACCAACTAGGAGGATCAGAGGACGAGCAGGGGGAGGAGGGGAATCTCCCCTTACCAGGTCAGAAAAAGAGACCAGTGAGACCTACCGCTTCCTACATGCAGTACAACCCTTTGGTGCACCTAACAGTCTGATCAACTAAGAGGAAGGCCCTTCAGATAGTTAATTTTTTATTGGAGGCGTCTCGCAATAGAGTGGCCAGGAAGAAAAAGGATCAGCTAACATTCACCACTACCCCCAGGGGTGGGCTCGCGCTAAAAACGGATGACTCAAAATCCTTCTATGTGACTGTTGCAGAGTGGAATGGGGCCAACATGCGGCTGATCACATACGAGGAGTGTGCTGACTCTATGAACTACCTCTTAAAAACCCTGAGGACGTTGGGTTTCTCTATTAACTACAAGAAGGTGTTGGGACCAACACATAGACTCACGTTTCTGGGGGTAGAGGTCCATAGTACGGCCTACACCTTTTCCTTGCCACCAGAAAAGTTACGAGTCTTGGAGGAGGAAGTTTCCCTGACTCTGACTCACAGGAGCCTTACAAAACGAGAACTTCAGTCCCTGGTTGGAAAACTTAACTGGGTGGCTCAAGTAATTTACGGCGGGAGGGCCCACCTCCGTCGGATCATTGATCGTATCAACACCCTAAAAGCCCCGTACCATAGGTCAAGAATTACGGTACTTAGGCAGATTTTCTGGCAGTCTGTCTATCTGAACTTCCGCATAAAAGCTGTATACTACCCAGGACGGCTAAATGTGGTGGCGGACGCAGCATCGAGGCTGGCAGATTCAGGGGGTTGGGACAAACTGAACACAGCCCTCTCACAAACTATAACTACGACTTAGGCACCATGGCGAAAAATGCGGCACAACTCCAGGAGCAGGTAACCTATTTCCGCTCCTTAGCCTTCTCAAACAACACAAAAAAGGCTTACTCTGTCCACCGAAAGACATATCTAACCCCAGTCCCTGCATCCTCTACACTTCCCTGCCAGTATGCGGCATTCCTTGCAAGGAAACTTAAGTATAAATCTATAAGGCAGTATATGAACATCATCCGCCTTCTGCACTTTGAATGGGGGTTGCCTAACCCTTGCTCTAATGACTTTCTCCTCACTTCCACGCTGAGGGGAATAAGGCGACACTTGGGGGACGAGGTTACGAGAAAAGCCCCCATTACACCCACCCTCCTCAGGGAAATCCTATCGGGCCTGGACGTCTCTACCCTATATGGGGCCACCATCTGGGCAGCGGCCCTTCTGATGTTTTTTGGCATCCTACGGAGATCCAATGTCCTGACCCCGGAGACGGGCTTTAATAGTGACAAACACCTCTGCAGATCGGATATGCACTTCTAAAAAGGGTTTACAAGTAACAATCCGTTGGTCAAAAACTGTTCAGTTTAAAGAGGAGATTTTTACGATCCCTTACCCGTGGGATAAGGGCAATGTTCTGTGCCCTACCCAGGCGGCCTTTAATGCTATAAGGCTATCGTCACGGGCCCCAACAGATGGGCCAGCCTTAGTTTTGGACAACCCCCCGCAGCCCCGCCCCCTTAGCCCTACAGTGTTTATCAAAGCTATTCGCTCAGCACTGTCCCGCGAGACCCACGATGTGAAAAAGTATGCGGGTCATTCCTTCTGTCGGGGCGGGGCGATGTGGGCTTTCAAACAGCATGTTTCAGTGGAACAGATAAAACACCTAGGCCATTGGCGTTCTCATGCCTACGCAGCCTACATCCTGCCGACAGATGCAGGACTTTCTAAAACTACAAAGACGATGTTGACAGCCACGAGACTGTAACCTACTCACTACTTTTGGGGTTTGGGCGCAGTCACGTGGCAGGAGTATACACACACCCTGAGGGTCAACCCAGGGGCAGCATTCATGTATCTTTATTACATAACCACCATTCTTTAATTACTCTTATATCACAGTAATGTGGCGCGCGCAATATTAGTTGTTTATCTTAAATAAACATAACTCCAAACTATTTCTGGGTGTTGTCATTTAAACGAAGTTTGAAAAGTTAGGTACAGTGCGTGACAGGTGCGGCTTTTATATGCATCCTTCCGCACGATGTCAAGTTTGTAATTGGCGGGAGATTTGGAAGCATGTTGGCTTTTGATTAGGTTCAATAATATATGAGCCAATGAGGATTGGTTTTATATAGGATTCCTTGGTATGTCCACCCTAGAACATGAGTATAATGTCTGTCCGTATGACATTTGGGTGGTGGCCTGGGGTTGATGCTACATACCCTGTTTCCCGTCGTAACAAAGACTCGTGCTGTGGAAGTTTGATGTACTTGATCAAGGATGTTGTAGAAGAAGAATCTATGTAAAACCTTGAGTTATATATAAATGTATAAAACTAGAATCCTGGAGAAGGTTTTTCTTAGTTAAAACACAGGACTTAATTTACGCAACAACAGTATTTCATGAAAATGACAATTGCCAAAACTAGTGTGATATACTTGTTTTACATGGCGATAATCCATACAGCAGAATTACATTATAGAATGGACGATTATCAATACAGGCGTAATAAGGTATAATTTGGGGTAGCATGATGCATCTGTACTAAAGTACGGATCGGATACTATTACATCTGTGAAGATACTAGATGTGTTAATGATAACTAGTTATAGAAAAACCAGCCGAAACATGTGTAAAGTACAAGAGGAAGGCAATGTCTATTCTTGGTAGGTGAGGTAATCTCAGACTATCCCATATAGGGATAAAGTGACGCATGTGCCCAGGTATACTGAGATGTTAATGTAATAAGCCGGTGGTCCATGTATAGAACAGAGCAAATCCGAAATACGATGGGCCTTGGTGGAAGCATGTTCTGTAGCAGATCTGAATAGGAAATACTCAGGTTAGCAATTGTAAGTGGAGTATGATGTTGCTGTATCAAGTTGATGTATATGCTACCTGTTGAGATTACTCAAGTGATACAATCACTGTCAACCCTTGGATCTAATAAAGAAAATCCTCTTACTTGTGCTTGCCATCATTTGTTCTATTGAACTATAGGATCAATGATTAAAGAATGGAGATGAAGGCAAGATCGAAACCATACTATTTATTAGGGACTGAAATCTAAATCAATGAGTGTTGAGCTAAATAGCTAAATATGGTAAACCCCACAATAGTTTACAACTGACATTATGTCATACATTAACATTAATGTAAAAAAAGTGCAAAAACCCATGGTTCAATTTATGAAATTAAGGACATGTACATTACTTAGAGTGATAAAATATGATATATGGGGAATTGTATCGTAATTGTATTGTAATTGGGGAAAAGTATTTCATAATACACAATATTGACCATATCAAATTGTATTTCATTTTGATTAAGTGCCTTGCAATGACTATATAAATGACTTATATACAATACTAAATTGTCGATTATGATTGATTATCTTGAATATTACTTGAACTTAAATAGATAAGATGATAGTTTTCAGGAATATTACTCAAACACTGTTCTCAGCGATTGAGCTATTCTGAGAGAAAAATGTATATCCATTGTCATACAAATTTGTATTTGCCCCTGTGCAGTTAATAATCTTTAAAAATCTTAAAATGGTGGGACATAACTATATCGATGAATACAGTCTCTTTCAGCGAGGCAAAGCGCTTGTCATATATTTCATGAGAGTGACTTGTAACATTGTTATTCACATTGAATAACCTCAGCTTGAACCGCAGCGTAAGCTCACCTATGCTGAACCAAAGAAAGGTTTATCATCTATTTCTTATGATTTCTGGTCGTAATTAGGTTTGCATTCTCTGTGCAAAACTGCACAATGCATGCTGACAATCCAGATCACCTAACCAGTTAGTCTGGACATGATAAAAATGTGCTTTATATATTATATAAAGCACCTCGTGGGGGAGGCGAGAGGGAAGGTGATCAAGATTTCTTGGACTTTCATGTACTTGCAATTGGAACATGTACTACAAAATTCAAAATAAAATCGATCTGTATCCTTTGTTCACGTTGCGTATTCTTAAATGTACTCACCAGCTCATCAACAACAGTCTCCGAAACAAATTAGCACATATCGCGAAGCCTTTCATCTTTTTCTTTTGCAGAATCACAGGAGACTGTTTTCCAATCTGCTGATGGCTAACGTAGCCTCCAACCAAATCGCTCATCAGACTGGCTGTGTGATTTCAGTGCCTCGGTTTGAGATGAAAGGGGTACCGACGAGGTAATCACGTGATCTGACAGGGTCACATGTCAGTGACGTCACAGATTGATCACAGTTTGGGCCACTAGGGGACAGTAGGAGCTGCATACGGGGCTTGAAAGTAAAATGTCCAATGGGGTGAAAACAACTTTGGCGGGAAAACTGCATTTTTCATGGGGCAAATGCATGTTTCCTGGTGATGGTTTTTTGTTTTTTCTCTTGTTCGCATTCTGAATTCTTGATCAAGTCAGTAACATTTTGGTGCTAAAAAGATCTGCTTACGTTTGGAGCAGAAGGATGGAATCATTTGATGCCTACTAAAGTAAACGTGTTTTGTATTAGCGACGATTTTATGTAAAATAAGCATTTCTAATCATTATATTACTGAATAACGACCGCGGTGTTTCCCTGTAAATATGATTAAGGCCTAAAAAGAAACTAAGTATTTAATCGGTGTAGTCTATAGGTTATGTTAACATTCAACTAACATCAACCGCGCCTTGCCAACTATGTAACGTCTGGTGACATCATAATTAGGGCAACTCAGTGACATATTATCAGAAGAATGGGCTACTTACTCACCTCCAATGTTCAGCTTTCAGACTGCTACCTTTTTTTACTGTATTGCACCATCCTTCTCAGTTTAAGGCCCGCCCACTAGGCGGCGGGTCGACTCGGGGACCTCATGCCCCCCTGACCAGTCGTTCGTGAACGGCGTCATGGTTAATGACTCGCCAATAATGACCGGAAGTCAAAGGTGCGCGTTCCACACGAGAGTCCTCTCGTTGGTATTGTTATGGGTCTAGATAGATGCTATAGTGTCTCATTTCAACCCATGTCAGAAGGAAGTAAAAAGCTCAAAACAATGCCCAAACCTCATGCATGTTACATTTTACGTCTACAAGTAATTTTATTTCTATGTCAATAATTAGGATTCCTCAATGGTATAAGCTAGAGTTACATATTCTACCAGTAGTTAAATTTCGAGTAGTTTATGCTTCCTCCTGTCCATTTTATGACTATGAATAAAAGAAATTTGATTATTTCCACCGACAAATTCATCAAATATGACATATGGTTCTATATACAGAGTGATAAAATTGAATTTGAAGGGATTTTCCCCTTGAGTTGGGATGTATAAGATTACCATACCAAACTATGCTGCACTCAAAAACCCCAAATGTATCAGAAACAGACCAATATGAATAGCAATTAACAAGTATATCATTATCAAGTGATAGCATATTTTTTAAAGTATATACAGACTCTTCTGTGTTTAAATTTAGCTACTTTACGTATGCGGAAGAATGATAATTCACGCTGAAGGGGATCATCATGACGCTCACTGCTCGTCATTTTCATGCATCGTCGCCTTGGTAATGTCCTGTTTGAATTGACAAAAACACATACGAAAAAAGGTAGAGAAATAGATATGGATACAGAGTGATACCCGGATAGAGAACTCGTTATGCCATGTCACCACACTATATTATTCGGATACCAACTTTACTGAAGGATCTCATTAAATAAGATTATACAATCTAATAGGGAAAAAGGGAAACTAAACACAGAAACAGGCTTCGACTGATGTGTACTATGTGTGATTGACGAAACACAATTCTGGAGGAAATGAAAAGATCTAATGGTAGGTTATTTGAGTGATTTTAGGCCGTAGCAGACGTAGTAGATTTTGGAATTCTATTTTAACATATTAAAAGCGAAAGGATGGAGAGAAAACTAGAATAATCTAGGAACGGAATACACAAAAGGCAGAGAAAAGAGGACATTGTGTACACAGAACAATACAATGAGAAAGGAAAGGTTTTTGAATAAGAACAAGAAGGGAAGTTGTTACCCCAAACAAAATGTTCTAGTCGCCTCTGGAGAAATGAATCATCTCGAATTCCATGTTTAAATGGGAAAGAGTATGACCGCGGATGGCACGCACACATACGAATAATGTATTTATTCTTTTTCTCCTTCTTTCTGCAGGACCTTGGGGGTAAATCACGGCTCATAAGCATGTGCTTCCGTTCTACCTGCCCCCCCCCCCCCTCCCCAATACTCTGAACACATGGTATGCGGTGCCTACCTGTCCGTCAGACCGTGAGAAGATCGGCCAACTTGGGTACCTTGTTGGCCTCTACCCACCGCAAACTACCTCTACTTGCCCCCCACCACCCCCTGACCACTCATCTACCTCCTGCCGGCCCCCCAACCGCAGTAAGTGAACTAGAGTGCTTGGACTGTCAACCACCCTTTGCTCTTTGCCTTTGACAGGGGGTCAATTTGAGGCTACTTGAACATGTCGACGGGGAAAAGACCATTCAGGCTTAATTAATTTGATTAGGCTTTAATTTGTTTCTACTCGTACTAATGGATGTAGACTTTGAGACACATACGTTAGACTTGGCTGAGTTTAAGGATGTTGGCGGGTTGTTAAAGTTATTATTGTGTCAATTATCTGAAAAGAAAAAAGTGATGAGACAGCATGAGTGGGTTCGATCGTTTTATAATCTCAAACTACCGGTTTTAATCATAAGGAAGTGCACAGAAGTAGAAATTCTGTTTTATGTATAAGTAGGATAGAACCTAGAATCCTCTACATACTTCTGGTGCGCACAAACAACAGGATATTCCCATGCTCTATTTAAGCTGTCATAATCTCACGACTTCTTGCCTAACCAGGTAATTTTAAAACTGGCATAACTCTGACTTTTCATTTTTCAACCCAGAGACCAAACTCCACTCCAGGATACGCTAGACATCTGTAAAACTAATTAAATCTGCCAAAATCAATTTTCAAAAAGGGGAGAAAAGGTCCTAAAAAGGGTCCGGCAACAGAGAAGGCAGTGTAGGGGAGGTAATCACTCTCGTAACGGATTTTTCCCACACCGGTGATCCCCAGGAGGGGTGGGGGCCGGGCGGGGAGCTGAGCAGGGGTGGGCAGGGGAGCCTTGTGATTACAAGACCTAGCCTCCAGGGCTGGCGACTCCAGGGCTCCATTTCCCTGATTAGCACCCCTCGCTCACGTCATAGGCAATGCACTGCGCCCTGGAGGCAACCGTCGGGGAGGCCACAGGAGTCGGGACAGAGGAGGGTGGGAGGGTGGGGAAGGGCTACGCCGCACGCAATATGGTGTTAGTATGCATCACGTTGTACTGTATGTATTTATGACTGTGTAAGGGACGGGAACAAGAGAAGTCTTACAGGTGGTACTACATGCACTGTCATGTCGTAAAAAGTGATGGTGTACATCTACATTTAAAGAAAATGACTAATTATTCAAATTTTGAAATTTGGGTTGGGAAATGCAGGATTTTCATTTGCACCGGAATATCAGTATATCAAAGAAATTGTGTTTTAGAGAAACCTCTTAAAGTGGCTGGGTTCATATTTCTATCAATTATGATGTTGCTTTACTAAAACTTGAAAACAAGAAAAGTAAGAACATTGCATTTACTCTCATCCGCAATACATATTAACTTAGAGGCGATTATTTCGATGAAATCAGCTTCCAATACTGAACATGTATGTGCTTCTTATACACATTATAAAAATGTAACATATGTAAAAACAACCTCCCTAAGGATGTAGATTTTCACATTTCTCTTTTCATTTGATATCGTCAAGCAGTCGTCAGGCCGACAAGTTTCTATGGTAACAATAGTCGTGATGGTTAACATGCAGTAAATTATATAATATATGAACTAAAAACTCTTTAGTCACAAGTTTTTACCTTATGGTATTTATTATAAAATTGCTATACACGTTGCCAGGAATGAGATAACCAGGACCTGTAATACGCTATTAGTCTACAGGTAAAACTATATATGTAGAGCACGACCTTAACCGAAAATAGGCCAAAAACCGTCCAACAACATTCTTAGAGCAAATGACGTCTATACAGTCATGTATAAAAACTAGTAATTGTATCGAAGATATTTCAACTTTCACAATCAAAAACCACTCAGTCAACTAATCATAATGAGTTTTGGATAACAGTCATGACGGGTAAAGGTCTGTAATAAAGCTAAGTTTAAACCGATTGGGAACGGTATTGTGGTTTGGTTAGAGGGCCTTTAGGGTGTCAACCCTCGACCACCTCCCCTCCCCTCCACCCCTTCTGCCCGGAGGGGGGTGACATATGGGTGTGGGGCCTAACCCCACCAGGTGTTGATACCCCATGGCTCATCACCCAAAATGTGGCAACAATTGTTGTAACACCACAACAAACTACTGCTACTTGTAATCAGACAGACTGAAGATGGGAATGAGGTGGTGAATGATGTGCAGCTATGATTGACTTTTTATTGCAGTCATCCTATATTCTTACTATCCAAGTCCATCTGGACAGCCAACCCTGACAACTACCCCTCATAATAAAATGCTTTCCAACCGTCCAGCCACCTCTGATTTCTGAACCCTTCCTTATACATAAAGTTTTAAAAAAGAATCTGGTCTGAGACTTAAAAGGTGATGGAGTTTGGGGGTCCAAAAATCAGCGCACTGGTTCTGGGCAGGTTGACTAGGACGTCGCTGGGCGTCGCCGCTAACAAGTGACAGTTGTCAGGTGGAGGGCCTAGGGGTTAATTAAATTCTAATTTCCCGGGGGGTGGGGGCGTCTCCCCCCAGCCCCCCTCGTGCTGCCCGCCCCGACCACACCTGTCTGTGGCCCTCTGCATGCACGGAGCGCGGGGTGTCACTGCTCCCTGATGTGTGGAAAGGCAAAAGGGTCTTTTGGTACTAAATATTGGTTTTAATGGTATTTTAAAATTTCTAAAAATTTCCACTGAATTATCTTATCTTCACGACATATCATATGAATAGTTTTACATGCCATGTACTGATTTTTGTTAAACAATTTCTTGGTAATTATATACTTACGCATAATAGTTGAATTATGAACTTGTAGAAGTTTATATAGGTGGGATTGTAAAACTTTGAATAATTAAGGATAGTTTTATTGAGTAATATACTTCAGGGTTTCCCCTGGTTTCCAGTAATATTACAAGAAAGATGTTAATGTACATAGAAAATGCATGTTTGAATATTTTAGGATGCTATAAAAGACTATACTGAAGTTTTTAATTGCGTTTCTTATGCTCATAAAAAAAACTCCTGGCAAACAAAAGCCGCGACACTGATGCTCGAAAGCGTGATGCGCCGGGAAAAAAGTCCGTGATAGTGCTTGCATCACTGACTTGGCAACGACGTCTTGCGTTTTTAATCAAATGTGGAAGAATGCAAGATAACATCACATACAATCATAATTATCAGAAGGCGACAGTCCGCTACTATTATTTATGTGGATCCAGACTCGATGAAGTTAATTCTGTCAAGGAACCGTGCAATTAACTTTAATTGTGTGCTGCATTTACGTAAACAAACATGTAAAAATAATTGTTGGCACCTAACATAGGAAGTGCAGTATATGTGAAGACAAATTATCTTCGAGAATGCTTGTGCAGAATAAACAATTACATTTAGCAATAAATATTATAGGTATATACATCCTTGAAAACACGGATGTACGACGTTTTTCTTCATATTTCCTCGTGTCTGTAATTTTAGAATGACGTCCAAAAATAACACACGATTTATGGACAAGCACCTAAGGCCAATTCTCTGAGTTCGCTTAAGATGACTTGTACTTATGTGATGGATTATACACTGTCTGCATCATATACATTTGATATAAAATCTATATTAAGATAAATTTTGAATTTTTTTGTCCTTTGATAAAATGTCTTGAGGCTGGTCTGACCCAAACCTTTTGTTACATGCGTGTATGATAACAATATAACCTGGTAAAAGTGTTTCTTCATGTGCAGGAATGATGTATTGTTTTATCGACAAAGAGCTCAAATTAAAAAAATGAATATAGCTATGATTAGAATATGGATAGTTGCGATGTAGTTTACAAGAGTTTTTTTTTTTGGGGGGGGGGGGGGTTAAATTCACAACTCTAAACTTCTAATGAAAGAAGAATATTGATTTATGTTGAACACCATATGAGTAAGCCCCTCCCCAAGATGAACTGCTGATGATAGCACTACTTGTACATGTTAGTATTATAAGACCCGACACGGATGAATAATCATAGGGCCGACACACGCGCCTGTGTCATGTGAAACCATGCTCGCTCATTGGCTGATTCATGATCACATGACTGTCCTCAAGGAGGGTTTTAACTCGGTACCCTACCACCTTCTTTTACCCCCGCGCCGCCCACCCACCTCTCCCAGTTTGCATGCTTGGCCAAGACGCTATATATTATTCATGTAGGCGAAGTATGGGAATGGAGGAGGGACGTGGAGTTGGGGCCCTGGTGGTGGGAGGGCGGGGAGGTGGGTGGGGGTAGGTGTGGGAAGACTACTCATGGTTGGCTGGGTGTCAAGCCCCGTCGACGGTGGCGCCGCGGTGCGGGGCGTGCGCGGTGCCAAGTGGGGCCGGCGTGCACCTTTATAGTGTGGCGCGGGGCATTGTGTCCGACATACACTGTCTGTGAGCCGGGAGATCAGCACAGAGGGAGAGACCTACCCCCCGCCGACCCCACCCCACCCCCGGCACCTCCCATACAGGACACTCACTGTCTCACACTACACTCACACGCTGCCTGCAGACTTTGTCACATCTCTTGTGGGCCAACACAGACATATAGAAAGGACATCCTTCAATATTACCTTTATAAGTCTGACCTGTCTCACTGGAGGACCTGCGAAGTCATCGATATATTCCAAGGTTAGGACCTTACCCCTTTGCCAGTTTGTTATGACCGGTAGGGCTGACTGAGCGTGGGAATACCCTAGAGGAGTGACTCTAAGATCAGCCAAGTAGATCGTAGGATGCTCCTGGAGGCATCCCGGGGCATGGCTCCATCCCTGGAGGCTGTCTACCCTACAGGAGGAAAGCAGGAGAAGATGCAGAGGGCGCAGGAGGAGAGGGGCCCAGGAGGCAAGTACGAGGGACTCGGGGCTAGTGAAGTACCCGTTATCAGCTTCACTGGCGCCCCCTGGGGGTGTAAACTCCCCACCGGAACCGGAAGTACTCTGCCCGGCAGGACCCTGGAGGGGCCGCCCACTGGAGGCATCCGGCACATCCCCGAGCGCCCCGAGCCAGTGTACCCGACGCACTTCAAACCCCGCGCAATACCCCCACACCGCCTACCGGAAACTGCCGACCTTCGCGCTGACCATCACCGGAAGTCGATGTTCCTGGAAGCTCAGCGGCACATGTC
Source organism: Lepidonotus clava (assembly GCA_936440205.1). Classification (NCBI taxonomy): domain Eukaryota; kingdom Metazoa; phylum Annelida; class Polychaeta; order Phyllodocida; family Polynoidae; genus Lepidonotus; species Lepidonotus clava. Next base: position 24,790,999 of record OW387148.1, read on the forward strand.
AAATCAGGGCCCGCCGCATGGACATCAGACCAAGAGCGCTGCATCACCCTCGTCGAATAGTTCCGGAAGCGACGCGGCAGCAGCGGCGGCGGCGGCGGCGGCAACAGCGTCGGTGTTTCTCCAGCGCGCGTTTCCTCCTCCAGGCATCCCCGGCTTTCCCCCAGGAGCACGTCTTCCTGGAGCGCCTCATCCAGGTCTCCACCCTGGCAACCATCCCCACCATCCACACTACCCTGGAGTGCCAGCCTCCGCGGCAGGATTCATGTCCCTGGCACATATCCTCTTCCAACCCAAGTACCCTGTTGGTAAAAAGACCTTCCAGTGCCACGAGTGTCGCTACATCACCGACCGCAAGAACAATCTGAAAAGACACATCGCCACGATGCATCAGGACTGCGGTAAGTTCCTTGAATGTTGTGACACCATCTTCCGCAGCAAGGCCTCTCTCCGCGACCATGTGCTGCTGTACCACCGCACAGGCTACAAGTGTCGCTTCTGTGGAAGGAACTTTTGTCGGAAAGCCCTGTTGAAGCGTCATTTAACAGTACACAATGGCCAGAAAGAGTTTATCTGTGAGGTCTGCGACTACGCCACGAGTCACAAGTCCAACCTGGAGCGACACCGCAAAGTGCACGGGCTTGGGTCGCCCATAGGTAGTGAAGACGGCGACCTTTTCCTCCAGGACGGACCTGATGCGGAAATGTACAACTCACACCACCTGCACCGACAGTCCGACGGACTGGTCTCTCCGAATTATCTCCAGAACATGCCCAACGTCAGCGACGTCAACCACGGCGACGTCATTAACCACGACGATGAAATGTACGTCGACGTGGAGAGTTTCCACACAGACAGCCTCAGTGACGTTAGCGGCGACGACGAGGTCTCCGTTCTGTCCGAGTCCAACGTCGTCGTCGAAGACAATATGGCCGCCAAAATCTCCGACGTAACTCCAGGGCGGGATTTAGGTGAAGATCACGTGACCCTCCGGGCGGATCCCCTCCTGGAGGCGTTTCCCATCAGCGCCGCTTCCGGGAAGATAATCGGGAGAAAGTTCAAAGGACGCTTGTACTTAACTGACAGATTGAGGCAAACCTATGATCATACAAATTCAGAGAAACAATTCGATAACTCTAAAGATGAAAAAGGTCAATCAACGACCAGTATCCCTGACTCTCATGAAATCTTAAACCTGCGCAAAGATAACCATAGGGAATCAGAACTTGACTATAAGTGCCGCGACAGCAGTTTTCGTGGCGGGAATCCTAGACCGGCCGGCCTCAGTCCGCGACACGGGAGCCCCTCGCCCCCGTCCCCGCCCGCTGAAACTGGTCGCGCCGGTCTCTGTCCCGAGGGGCGCCCGACGGAGCCCGCGCCGGCGGACGCGACCCCCGAGGACAAAGCTGATAGGAAGCTGAGCCGACCTCTGATGGGTAAAGGTTGTAAGAGACTCTATGCAAGTCCTTATAAGTGCAGTGAGTGTGGATTAGGTCTGTCTTCTCAGCAGAAACTGGTGGACCACTCCATGGTATGTCGGAAACAGGGAGTGGAACCCGCGCGTCCAATCAAGTCTCTCACCTCGCAGTTCGCCCGAGAAAAACTCCCATTTTCCTCTACGCCCCATTTCCCCGATAGCGCAGATCATGATCAGCCCCAAGATCTCTCTACTAATCACGCTGATGCAACGAACAATAAATTATCTTCTTATCAGATGCGCGACGCGATGAAAGACAATCGCGACCAATTTGACAATTTTGAAATTTCGGCCTTTTGGTCGCGGAAACGCGGCGCGCCGGAAAACCCCGATTTCTGCTCGGTGAAGCTGCAGCGACCCCCGGCACTGACGGCGGACGACCCGCGGGGGTTCAGACAAGAGGGGGCGGCGCGAGCAGCAGTCATGGACGGGAGGGTGGGACTGTCCGCCCGGAGAGACTTCAGTGTGCAGAGGCTGGTGGAGGGCGGCGATGTCCGCGCCCACTATCCCGACCCCCTCAGCACCCTCCGGCACCACTTCGCCCCCGACGCCGCCATCCCTGAACGCCGTGATCCGAGCCCGACGTATTCCGCCACTGAGGAAATGGGGAAAGTGCTGCCCATCAAGAAAAGATCAGTAAATCATTTCTCAGACTGATGTATTGGGTTGAAATTTCAAATTATTGTGGTAATCATGAAAAATAAAACGACACGAATGACTTTTTAAAATGCACACGTTAGGTTTATTTGAAAATTCCTAACGGGATAGGTGTTATGAGATCATTTTATTAAGACGAAAGCTATTCTTTATCACGGGTGTTTATTATCGTTCCATACCGAGCTGCAAATAATCGATGATCTCCTATATTTGATAAGTTAGCACTGGTAATTTTGTTTGTTCAGGAATGGAGTATTTGGTTTCATGTTTTATTTTTATTTATTATTTGTCCGTCATTTTGTATCATAATATTGTTCACTGCTTACAAATTCACAATTACATCTGATACAATAATTATCTAATTGTTGTTCAATGTTTAGAATTGATGATAATTCTTTGACGAGTGAAAGGTTTTCATCAGCTAAAGTTATTTTCTTCGGCTATCTACTATACAAGTTGATATTAAGGCTATCACCAACAGAAATACAGCTGCATAGGTGAAAATTAAACCCCAACTTATGAATTAGATGTCAGTATCTCTTTAATTGCACACATTAGATATTCGAGATGAATTCGTGCAAGGTTGCGTTATATAATATTTGTAATAAACGATATTATAATTTTTTAAGCTTAAGAACGCTTTCAAAAGAGATCTTCCATTCTTCGCCCTTTCATGTGTTTGTAAATGGTTAAAGGAATAAAATGTAACGAAATGAACTTCAGGGATGAGTCTGTCTTGAATTTCATTTTACACATATTATCATATATGAAAATACGTATACATACGAGAACGACGAAAATTGATTAAAAAGAAACATTGAAGTATTCTACATAAACATACCAAAGTGATAATTTAAAAACCCGATTATATTAAAGTAATTGAGAGGTGTCTCCACAAGCACCCCCGAGTGTGAAAATTTCAACTCTTTCAATTTCTATTGTGCCAAGTGAAACTTGATTCAGAGGTCTGTCATGGATTTCTACTTTTGATCAAACACCTCTTAATCCCTTTAACAACGCATAGAGCCATACAGTCATAACTTCAATATCAGTGCTTTGGGGATTTCATTCTAGTTTAAACAGTTGAAGGCCTCCTCCGGTGCCAGATATCCGCGAAAAAACTAAAATATCCTAACAATGCAGACGTGATTTTACAAAAACTTTCCTTTGTTATTTTGGCATCATAATCTGAAACTATGTAAAAAAAAAAAAAAAAAAAAAAAAAGAAAGAAAGAAAGAAAGAAAGAAAAAAAGAAAAAGTTTTGATCGAAAGATAAATACATTTTCAAAAGTACATAATTATTTGCTTTCAATTTAGAGAGTATCTTTCATTCAAGTTTATAGCGGTACTCATGATAATATCTGAATAAGTAAATAAGAACACAGGTCAAATAATAAATTACAAAATACAATTTGAAACTCCGATAGGGAACATGTGTGCTGAATCAGTGAACGAATTGATAGTGCATCCTTCTGTTCGCCGGTTGATTTATCAGGATGATAGAGATTAGGAATATTACGATTAGGAACATGGTAATAAATATTGGAGCATTTTTAACCTGTTTTGGCGGCGGCGAATTGAGAAAATTTGAAACATTTTCAAGCGTCTTTAACCAACGATTATCTCTCAAAATTGACACAAGGCTGTTCAAGATCGCAGAAATTGTCAGGATTCACAGCGTTGTATGTGAGAACTACTGTAGTGGTTGAATATCATAAAGGAACCTATTGTGTAATTTTGACATCTAACACAACAGTATCATCAGGAACACCGCATTTCCCTTGTCTTAAAGTTCCCGATCGTGCAGTGTGCGACGGCCTCTGGAAAGTTTAGTATAGATTGCAAACTTGATTGGCATCATTGGACATTATCGTATACGTTCCGTCGTATGTCGTCTAATACATTCTGTCTGCAGGGGGAAAAAATGTTATAAAAATAACTATTTGGCCAAAATTATATAGGGAGGCGGGAGGCGATAGGCGCTTGACCGCCCCCCCCCCCCCCTCGATTCGTTCCTGGTATGTGACAAACATAGTTATGACGCACAGAATGTGTTATGAAGAACAGTAAGATCCTTCGCAATAATGAATCATGTCAGATAGGCTATCTTTTGATCGATGCTACAAAATTAATTTCCTCGTTTAGCTCAGATTTAGAGTTGTCTCAATGATTTATTGAAACTTTGCTATAACCTTTATTTCTTCGACGAAATATGACATCTTGTATGATGAGTTGTACGTTGTAGCACAATGTGGTGATTTCATAGATCGCTGGAAAAGATCCTGTTCGCCTTGTTTTATATATAACTGTCACATTTCTATAATAAGGGACTGATGACACACGAGTCTCGGAATACATGCCCACCAAGCCCCCTACTACTCCTACATGATACCACCGCTAGCATTGTCTCCATTGTTACTATAACAACTACTCCCCTATTCCGTCCCTTTTTGGTAATTCCCGTAAGCCCGGCCCGTTATTCAGTGCATTTGGCGCGAACCCGCTAACAGATGTGGCGGCAAGGAGGACCGGGCTACCGTATGGTGCCTCCTGACATGCTTGTAGGTAAATCACAGGTCAATAGTGGGAAATTTCCCCCTAAACCACAGCCCCCGCCTGCCCCTGCCCCACCCCCATCTTCTCTCCCCATCCCACACACAACCCGCGCCTTGGGGCTCTCAATTTTTAACTGCAGACGACCAGAGTACAATGAGTCTGTTGGAAGTGTCGGCTAATCACCCTTAACGTGTTGCCCAAACCATAAATTTGCCAAAGACGGCGCGAAAATTACTTTGACTTGAAATTATAAAATGCTCTTACAATTTAAGCAGTTCTCAATAGGCCTAATTATTTGTAGCATATATGCTGTTTCAACACATTTCATCGCGTTTGAAAATATTTCACTTTTCATTCAAGTTTGAAATCAAATAAAGCTATTTTCGTGTAGAGAAATATTTGCTGGGTAAAAATGATAGTGTTTATTCAATGGGCAGACGCTACACGCATGCGCGTCCCGTGTCCGTATTGTAACATGCGTGACACGTCCTGTGCGCAGGCGCGACCCCCTAGGATGGCTTAAACCAAGTTTGATGAACCTAGACGTTAGCAGACGACAACCGACACAAAAGCGCGGGCCGCCGAGAGGTCAAAGGGTGCACCCGTTACCTGCACCGGGGTCTCGCCCTTTCTCGTGCCTTTTGCTTCCGCGGGGTCGCTAAACTGCTTCCGGTTGATGTCCCACACACGAACAGTGCGCATAAGTGGCGGTGTCGCAATTAGATATACACCCCTGATTGTTTAAGGGTTGGTGGGTTCGGAGACTGGTGGCATGGGAGGTAGAATCGGGTGGCCGAACATTTTTTGGGTGATACATCCGTCGGTCTAGTGGCTACTATAATTTCACATGAGACGTAAGAATTCCCATTAAAAGTACACCATCAGCATACTTTTATGTGTCTTGTTTGCACTGGAAATGATTAACTGCCTGTATAGCTGTCGGTACAAAACTTAAAAAGAATAGTTTCTTTAGCCCTAATATAAATTTGGTTCATCCTGAAACACATTAGAGACTGATTCTATATCATTTTGCACGGCACTTTTTTCTTTTTAATAGAATAGAAATGAAATAATGCAAAAAAAAAAAAAAAAAAAAAAAAACCAAAAACTATCCCTCCGTGCCACGCGCACTTGTTACTTTGAAACCCAAACCCCTCTGGGAGAAATACCCCTACCCTACAGGGGTGGTACCCCTACCCTACAGGGGTGGTACCCCTACCCCAGCAGGGGTGGTATATGGTCATTGACGACTGTGACCAAGTTTCCACCCCAGCGCCCTCCCCCGTCACGGCCCAGTGGTCCTGGTCAATATGCTCGCCGATTACGTTCGAGCCCTGTGTGCAGCTCGGGACCCTTGTAATGACTCGGCCATCAGGTGGGTTTACGTCCGATTAGGGCCCAATGACCCGTGGAGGGCATTGTAGGGGGCCCCGGACGGAACAGGTAGATGCGGAGGTGGGCAGAATGGGAGGTGGAGAAAATTCTAGGTATCTATGAAAGAGGAAAAAAGGGTTGGGGGGACTGAAAGGAACGGTGTATAGAAAATTGGGGAAGAAGAAAGGGGAAGAGAATAGAAGACTGTATAGATAATGGGAAACACCATGGACGCCATGGAGCGGCGGGCAATGATAGAAAGTTGTAGCTTGTATTGCGTTTCTTGCAATTGGATTCATATTTTAGAAAACGTATGACTCGTTCTCGACTACCACTCCAGTAGATATGAACCATCAGTTGAGAGGATTATATGATAGTAATGTATTGAAATTAATCTATAGATCGCGAGTCACACTGCTACCATTGAAACAATTCTAATTATCGCCTTTAATATTCACAATATTAACTCATTATTGTTAGTCTTATATGATTTTCTTTACCAATGTTTAGTATTAATTTTAGATATCTTATTAACGATTGAACAATAATCATTAAGATATCTTGTAAAATATATATGCCAATTGACTGACACCGGTACCAAATTGAACACAACTTTTTCACACAAACGAGAACAACATATTTCAATTTGCTACCTCTTTCTGTAATCAACTCTGAGTAGGCACATACAGCTCCTGAGAAACTTCCCCTTGACCATCGCATCCTCACCTCTCCCCCTTCGAGCCTTTAGAATTCCCGCCAAATTACCCTGAATCATCCCCGTCAGACGACAATTTTCCGCTGTGCCCAGACGACAATTTTCCACTGAAAGGAGGCTATTTGGGCGCCGGAACTCAGCGATTGGCCCATTGTGGGTTAGGTAAGGATGACGGTAATTGAATGGTCGATTCAGTAAGGGCCAATTTATAGGTGTCTTAGGGGTAAATAAATTAGTCAAATTAGGCTTCTTCGAAGTTAGTTGAGGACTGCGTTTGGGAAGATTTCGCCCCTCATTGAGTGTGAATGACGGTCATTAGAGAGAAGGTTCAGTTCTTAGTCTGGCGTACCTTCCTTTTCCCCTATGTTCGGGAGTTTAATCGGGAGCCACTTTTCTTGGAGGAGCCGTAAAACAGAGAAGCGGGACGAAAGCTTCTCGTGGGAATTTTTAAGCGTAATCATACCATTCCTGTGTCTATGAAATCTTCAGTGTGGTCTGTAGCTGTCTGAGCAGTGTTTAACGTGTCGGGATTTCTTTGTAAAAGAACTAATTATAAGTATTTCGGATCCTGGGACGGTGTGTCGGCAAACTAACTTATACACTGAAGTAAAACAAGACATACCCTGTAAGAGTTATCTTACTTGTCTGGTCCGTGCTAGATTTCTGTATAACCATAGTTAACATAATGAAAACGGTTTGCCATTTTAAAAGAACAGTTTCTTCACTAAAAGCCAAAACGTTTCCATTCATCTGTTCCTATTTAATTAAAAGCTATATAGTTTCGTATATACTATACCGAATGTATGATAAGATTTCAGGCAGGAATGAAACGATAGGTGAGTATTAATGAAAATGACTTTAATTTATGTACTGGCTATGTTGCCAAAAAAAAAAAGGAAAGGAATTGATTTATCGATTAACCAGATGAGCAAACGTCAGATGTTTGGTCAGGTCAGGCAGTGGCAATAGGGCCGTCCTTCCCTCTCCCTGGCCGTACCTGTAACTATCTTAAATTAATTGTTGACCATTAGACTCCTTTTCTTTTGCTAAAATTTAATGGCTAAGATCTATAATACGTCGGGGCATTGAACTTTTTATGGCAGTTTATCGTGATACTTGAGGACTATTCTCAAGATTGACATTCAATACCTGAACATCAGTATTAATTTCTCATATAATCAAGCAATCTCCCTCATATTTTCTATAACATGACTTACTTTCTGAAACCTAAAAACTATTTTACTTTTATTTACCCCCAAACAGGGCGAGGTAGGGTAAAGCTACCACAAGTGAGTTCTAGAACCTTGAGACCCAAGCCCAAGTCTCTATGTCTGACTGCTTATGGATAAGGTGTCTGTAAAAAGTATATCTTCAAAACTCATACAAGATCATTTTCTTTACACTCAAAATATATTCTAATACTCTCTATATTCATTTCTTAAACACTCTACAGTACTTAGAAAATTGTCTGAATTTTATAATGAATTCATATCAACATTTAGAGGAAATTAGTAAGAACTATATTGAGTGCACTACCACCCAGTGGAGAAAAGTTTAACTATGCATTTGACAAATGAAGTGGCTCTTGCAATGCACAACATTGCTCAGAGCATTGCATTCGTAGTACAAAACTCATCCACCAGGTGCCCTGTGTAGTCAGTAGATCAACTAAACTTTTTAATATTAAATTTTTCTTATAACTCACCTGGTGTGTGCTCTGTTACATTGACATGTTACCAAAACATTTACACTTCCTCTCTAGACTATCAAATATGTTCTTAAAGTTTATTTTCTGTAGATAAGTTAATAATTTAGGAGGTTGCAGCTGGCACACCTTTTCTGTGTATAACAGCAGGTTTGGTCAGGTCAAGCAGTGGCAATAGAGCCATCCTTCCCTCTCCCTGGCCATACCTCTCACTATGGGTGGGTCAGTGGATTGAGCCTGGGTACAGACCTGTGCCCAGGGCACTGGGGGGCAGTGAGAGACCTCTCTGATGTCTCTCCAGTCCCTTTAGGATGGAAGACCACACCCAACCTAACCTGGGAACCTAACTGACCACCTACGGCACTGATAACTGACCAAAAGCACTGATAGCAGTCTGATGTCTTTGGTCAGTCCAGTCATTGGACCGGACTGACCAACGACCGGACTGACCAACGACCGGATTCACCAGCTTTGTTAGATTACTGATTACTCTGATTTAGCGACCTGGAAGGTAACATTTCAGTGGTGAGGTCTCTCTTCACTATAATATGATGTAAAATAACATAGCTATGATGACGGAAACCACTACACCATCCCGTCCCCTAAACGTAACTATTAGGTAAAACTATTATATCTGATAATTTAGGAGGTTACAGACTGACCAGGAAAGCATGATCACTAGATATGCCCATTATGTACAGTTTGACCATGTCCTCTCACACTTCTAGCCATATCATAAAGTTGCATAAAGTAATCATTGTTATATATATATATATATATATATATATATATATATATATATAGAAGCCCTGTTTGCAGCAATTCCCATTAAAACCCAAATCCCAATCGATTTTTTAGGCCTATTCTACTATTTCTCAATTGAACAAGGTCTATGGTAACGTGCTGCAACTATACATTTACAGCTGTCGATTTGTTACTTGCTAAAACCCATGGTCACAGCATAATGGGTGCTTGCGTTACCTTAAAGAGAGGAGCTAGTGAAATTTCATTTCTGGTCATTTTACACTCCATACCTTAGATTTTATGCTTACATAGAAGTATGCAATGTTTCTACGCAAATTATTAACTTTTTCACGTAATAAATGCGATTTAACTCTAAGAAATACTTTTAGCAGAGGATGTCACAAATTATTTCACAGGATCTTAAAGCTAGATGGGTCGGAAGAGCTGAGACTGTTTACATTTGACGTGTTTTTTCTCTGTAAAATTAAGGGAAAGACAAATCTCAAATGTAGCATCACTAATATATCCTGTTGGTTGGGAAAAAAAACGTGCGTTCTTATAAACATAAAAATATGACACCCGCATATTGTTACAAAGTCTACATTTGCTCAGCTCCATGTGATCAGGGTAAGTGTGGCCACTCAGTTCTCACCTGTGAGTGACTGCGGGCACCAATTCCTGCTCCATTGTGTGCGTCATGAGGGGAAAACAAAGGGGTTATCTCACCCTATAACACTGCTCCATTCTTTGACAACAAACAGGCTATTTGTAAGGTGCTTTACAGGGGTATAGCATGTGACAGGGTTGAGGCGTTTTTCACAGCAAGAATATTTGGTAGAATTCCAAAGTGATTGTTATTCCTATGTTCCATATTTTTATGCATGCATTAATTTTATTGAATTATTAGGCTTACATCAGGGATTATTACATTAAATATACCTGTTAATTTGAATATTATACTTTCCATTCTACTTTTTTAAATAAAGGTACATATATGAATAACTTTCAAGGAGAATTAGCAACACCTATTATTAGGGACCCTTATGGACACTGACTCACAAAGTGGACTCATGTGTCAGGTACAGTTGACTTTAGGATATGGAGTACTGTAGTTGCTGGAAGGTCATATGAAAACAGACGTTTGTCATACAATAACATATGCTAACCTTGAAAGATTGTATTGTTAACATGATATTGCAAGCAACATGTAAGACATTAAGTTAAAGGTCCATGCTACTGACGTAACCTATTATTCATTGGTGCTATCTAAACTTGGGCTGCATTGATCTAATGAATTTTTACTCAAAGACAGATGTTGTTCAGCCCCCCCCCCCCCCCCCCCCCCCGAACCAGCCTTCTCCTCCCACCCCTCACTCTTGTTTCCTCAATTGAATACACCACTTTTCCCTACTTAATAATTGAGTTTCATGATTCACTTCAAATAGAGAAGGGGGAGACAGGCTCATCAAAGACTCAGTAAAAGAACAAAGGCCTCGCAATTGGCCCCTCGTCACTTGCTTGTCTTTTTTCGCGGGAAAAGAAGACAAAAGTCGTCTGCGATGAACAATATGGCCGCCTCGGTCAAGCAGATGTACATACACTGGCTGGGTGAGTGATAATAGGAGTAGTTAGGCCTCATTAGACTCACAGGAGGTAATTACACGAGAGGTCACGTGACCGGACCATCGTTTGTAGCCCATCTTCTGTTCTTCCGCACCAACGTTTTCTTTTTGATGATGAAGATAAGCTTATTTACATGTGGTGGACCATCTTCACGACCCATGACATGGTCTGGAACTGGATGCGAAGGTGCAACATGCTATTGTTCTATTTTCCGATTACTCTAGCAACATATTTGTGACACATGTTCACAGCACGGTACTCCATATTTTGTCTCATCCATTGAATATTGATGTCTTATGGATGATCTCAATGATAGTCCATTTTCAATTGTAATAATTAAGCGTAGCCGTCTTATCCCACACACACAAAGAAAAATGAAGACAGAGCCTTCAATAATTAAGCTATTATTCACACCAAAGGTCCATGATAACGTTGTGTTAGTCTTTTTTGATGGACAAATTGACGTTGCAAATTCAACTGTGGATCCAGCCTTTTCCTCATGAATATGTCTCTCTGACTTTTCCTCCATAACGAACATTTTTATATGAACTTATGAAAATTTAATATGGTTGAAAAATAAACGGTTTCTTTTTTATGCAACTTGTGTAGCATAACTTTTTTTTAATGAACTTTTTCTGTTTTCCTTTGGTAGAAAAAACCAACAGGGGTGATATTCCTGGTTATAGAAAGCATTGTGATACCCTTTAGTAGACGCTCTTTATCAATAGTATAGCATGTTCAAGGACTTCTCAACTGATTTGATGAATGTTAAACTTACCCATCTATATCTTTAAACAAAGTAAAACATGTTCTTGTTCCCAAGGTAGCCTCCCGTCGTCAGCTGGCTCGGCTGTTGTTGCGGTTTGTCCTTGTTGTTGTGCGTATGGTCAGTCCTTTGTTAAACGTCTTGTTTCTCACGATATATACACCCTTCGATGAGGTAAGACATGATCTACATACACGTAAACCGTAGCACTACTACTGCAAGATATCTTATTTTTGCACAATGTTTTAGAGATAAAACATCGGAATCTTCTGCAAAATTGCAATAATGTTAGACCAGTAAAATCGCATATATGCGGTTTAATAATGATTCAGCCACTCAGGATGCGCACATATTGTATGCAGGGATATTTTCTCTAGTCATAATGTAAACGCTGCGTAACACTATTCTTTACAACTTGCCAGAAACGGCTATACTAGCAGTGAACATAAAACCGGGCAGGAGACAATACCTGGTCGGGAGACAATATAGCTGGGCAGGAGACAATGGGACTTGTTCGTGTGACCGAGGTAAAGAGGGAGAGGCAAAGCTCCCATGGCCGTACCTGGTCCCATCAAAGACCCCCGTCCGTCCCACAACTTCCCACCCCTTACAAGGAGGACCGAGCAACACCTACCCAGGAGGGATAAGAGATACCTGAGATTATTCCTGTGGAAATGACGGGGGGGGGGGGGGTGCTGGGGGGTGGGGGTGGGGGGGGGGGGGGTTAGCTGTTTTAATTCTTTCTGACTATTCTGCATTTACTTAACATTTTGTAGATTGGAACTTGCGTTTAGTATGGTGAGGGGGTAATTTCTCCCTGAGAAAATCTGCCTTTTGCGAGCCTGTAAATTATGAATATAGCTTGTAATTGTTTGCATATTTACCTTGGAATTCAAACGTTGATAATAAATTTAATGAAGCGTCCTAGATTTTCTTACATACTTTTCTATCTAAAACTAAGATATAGGTTAGCATATTTACAATATGAACCCGTTTAGATACTGACACCTCAACTAGCGCCACCTACCGTATCTACCTGAGCTACCCCCTACATACTAAAACAAGGCTGTGGGAGTCGGAGGCTACAGGTACAGGGTGGGGAGGGTGGGGAGGGTGGGGGTGAGCTGAGGGTGGGGAGGGGGAGGGTTCGTGGCGGTCTACCACTGTGAGACCGCCGCCCTTTTCTCACGGCAGGGGGAGCCACGATCCTCCAGTGGGACACCCTCAGGAGCAGCAGCCGTCCCACTCCTGTGGCTTTGTGCCGGATCCTCCGACCCCCAACAATGGCTTGCCCACAATAAAAGCACGAACACGTTTATGTGTGTGTGACAGGGGGAGGTGGGGGCACGGCGAAACAGACAGAGATGGGAAAGACTTGGAGAGGTATAATGATGAAGGAACACTGCGGACAAAAGGAGAGATATAATGGGTCTTTATTGCAATGGCGTTAAAGTTTGAGAACGTGTAAGTTCTAGGGTTGTTATATACCTTATATTTCCACACGGTTCAAGAAAGAATTGCTGTACAAAGAAAATTAGGCCTAAGGTATTTATAGATATTTAAGTGTTAGATATGTAGTATACACGTATTTACTTCTCATCCCATCTACTATAGGATATGGCTTTATTCAAAAGAACCAATGAAGCATACTCGCATTATAGGTCTCTATACAATGGCTTGACCTTCTTCCGGCATTACAAGTTTCAGTACAAATAGATAACAATTGTCAGGGTCAGGGTTAGGGGTACACCAATCAAGTATATAGCTAAGTGCATTTTGATTAATATTCAATGGAGGGAGATTGATAACATGTAGCATGTGTTCAGCAGAGAACCACGTACCATATGGAACTGCCTGCCTCCCCCGCCAATACAATATACTATTGGCGGATATACAGTTGGATGGAGGCCGCAGAAACCACATTGCATGATCAAAGCATGTGATTTTTCTGATGACTGATTAGTTGGTTTCGTAAAAAACAACAACTTGCAAACCCCATACCCTTCTCGGTGATATAGGCCTACACCTATTGGCTTATACCTATGACATTCTACTTCATTAAGCGGAATGATTTATTGCTGGCTTACCTCAGCATGTTCGCTCCTAGAAATAAAAGTGGCCATGCTTAGAAGAATATAACTATCAGTTACACATGTAGGCCTATATATTTCTTTTCTTTCTATATCATCATCACTATTAGATATGGATGCTATTGTAACAATATGGTGAGGCTATTACGATTTTATCTAGCCTATATGTTGTGAGTTGCCAACATTCTTCTTTCCATGTCAGCCGTCCGACAATACACTTTTGAGATGGATATGCGGTTTCTGCAGTTTGTTTGATCCATTGAGACCCCTAAACAGAGACTAAAGGACCGGTGAGACCTGCCGTTCTACACACCTGATAAAAAGGCCACAAAAAGGGCCGCCACCAACGACTCCCCTCTGCTGGGGGAACCATCTTTCCACAGCTTGATCACAGACGCTACCCATGTCAGCCTACTTCCGGTTTGCGGCCATGGCCGCGTCTCGTGCGCGACCATCACGCCTTGCATGTCTCAAGCTTGGCTGTGCATTGTGGGTAACTCTTCCCCTTTTGTCGCCGACCCCGCGACCTTTTCCCCCTTTCATGGGCCCCACGGACGACTCGCTGCCGATCAGGCAAACTCATACATTGTCGCTAAATACCCACTTCCTCCCCCGCCCTTCCGGCCGTTCCATGAACTAACAGGTGGGTTATAACGGGGTGGGGCATTAATTGCAGCGGCCGAGAAGGGCCAGCATTCCCACACACGGCGTCCGTCCCCCTCCCAGTAGCGTGATGGCAGTACTTATTACGGGGTTCTCACAGTTTGGCTCCATGGACGGGCCAGCTCGGCAAAATGGCGGCCAAGGACAATGCCCAATGAGGGTCTTTACTGCGCATCCTCGGCGCGCAACAATGGCGGCGTAGGGCGTGACGCGTCGCGGTTGGCTGGGTTTGGTCTGTCCAGGGCGTCTCATAGCGTCCCAGAAGGAGGAGGGGGTTCATATGGGACAAAAAGAACTGTGTTTACTGCCAGAGCTGATGAGCCCCCGCGATGCCAGCACCTCTGGTGGTGGACATGCAGGGTGGTTGACATCTTGGTGCCACTGTAAATATCCAGCAGCGGGGGTGGGAGGCAGGGGGGCCTCCTTTACCTAGTGGGAGACTTGCTGATAGCAGCAATTCTCATCTGTGTACAGGCAGCGCTCCGCTAGATGCCAATAGAAAATTAGCCTCCTTGATTACTCGGCGAACAAATGCTGGGTACTTTCGGAGCAAATTGCTTGTAAACACTGACATAGAGTTGGGGCTTTACCGTACCTGTCCTTATGGTAATGGATTTTTAACAACTTGTACAGTTGCATGTGTGGTTTCCATGCCTTAAGAGCCGAAGAGTATTTTTTTGTATTAGTATACATGTACATGTATATAAGTTAGTGTATATGTCTTTCTTTATTAGTCGAGATAAAATCCTTTAGCTGGTAGAGTTTTCTTTTACTATTATAGAGTTGACTCATATCTATCCACATTTTGATGATAACACCCATTATTAAGTATATTATCTATTTGTAGAGGGACACGGGAAGAGATATAGATGATCTATATTCTACATGGCGGTAAACAGTATTTCCTTAAACTATTTCGTTATCTTTTCTTATATTTTTTCAAAACTAATGTTCTTCTATATTAATAGTGACAATAAAAGTGATGGTTAACGCTCCGTCTGCCCCCTACAAATACGATAAACATTGAGGTTTCTCTTTATTCAGTAGGATACTACTAGTAATACTATAAATATTACCTTTAGGGTACAGGTTCAATCTCGGAGAACACCTTGGCGACCACTTGTTGGGTGGTTAGTGGTGAGTGCTCCCGATAACGTGCAGGTGGTGATAAAGTGTTGGTGGAGTGCCGGGTGACTCTTCATCACCCATGATTTCCCCTCTCGTGGCAACAAGCTCTTACTGATCCTATCTCCGCAGACCCCCCTGTGAAGAAAAGCCCACCTGAATATGACACGCTCATAAAAATGGCCGCTAGTCAACGTCAGGTCTCGTGGCACGTCGTTGTAGATTACCCATAATGCCCATATCGCACTAACAGGAAGTTGTTATTGATCTCTATCACCGTTTGTGGAAGTTTCTTTCTGCGTATGGTAATTTCCCAATTTAGGTTAGTTTCCTTACAGTTTATACACAAACCTAACTTTAGGAAAAGCAATAGGGCCTATGTCCATATACATAAAACACATATAGTTTATAGCGTATATTGATGACGATAGCACTGATTAATGGTACAAATTTGTTAATTTAATAAAAAAGTTAATTGATCAATTGAAAAATCAATATTGTGTGTTTTGCTTTGCTCGCTATTCTGGTTTCATGTCACATATCAAATTATATGCTTTATATCCATATTTGGAAATTTCATTTGGAATTGAATTCTAGATATTGCGAAATAAGCACTATATGGTGGCTGTGAAATCAACTGGCTAATTCAATTATTTGAACCAAGGCGGACATATGAGTAAGCCCTTGGGAAATCCCAGACAGATGTTTGTATCAGATGCATTTCCGATAAAAGTTGACTTTAATACCGACATTTATATACATACTTCTTCATACATATTAAACATTCATCAGCAGATACGCTGTGGTAAGCCACATCAGTGGGATATAACATATACACTCTCCAGCAGTCAAACAAATCTCACGAGCCTACCTGCCACCTCCAAGCATTGCAGCCCACCTATAATAGCATGTCAGCCCTCATTGGCGGCAGCCATTTTATGCCCCAGTGCGCACGCGCGCCATCTGGTGCCCTCTGGTGGTGAGCGTGCTGGGCTCGTACATAGTGGGAGGCCGCCCTTTTAGGGGTCCTGCTGCCCACCTTAAAGGGGGGCGTCCTGTCCACCTTTCAGGGGACGTTTGACCTGGTCAAGTAGGTAAGCTTTACCCTTGTCATCCTACATAGTGATTCAGCCCATAACCTTGGTGCCACAACATGAACATTGCGATGGAAACTTGTGTGGGCTGGCATACTGCAGTATGATTCTTGTCAAAATTCATAAAGGATTTGGTTCCTTATCAAGCTATACAGTTGCTTACTAATGCCGCGTACTATATAGTGCCTCATGTGTTCAGTATTACAATGATGGCATACTACTTAATCAATTTATCATTAAAGGTACTACAAGTTCATATATAAAGTTAAGTATTATTTTCTTTCTGATTATAAGAGGTTGGATACGGAAAACTGTACTGTTGCCAAAAGGTTAAGAGCAAATATTTTCCCAAATCTTTGATAACCTTGGTGCGGACCTTGGTGATATGTAATCGTTCCGACTTCGGTATTATTGCATAGCATGCATGATATCGAATATATCAGAATAGATAATCATGAGACTCTAAATAGGATGAAAGTAAAATGAGCATGTCAATGATATAAAAGAGGCCATATTGATGGGGCAGTATACATTTTCAGGCGATTAGGACAAAAGTATACATTGAGAATCAGACAAAATTTGCGATTTGACGGGTAGGTATCAGACTTCCCCTACGAATTATTTTGTTGATGTAGTTCAAAAAATCATTTCCTATCAGTTTGAATTGGCGAAGCATCAATGTCGATATAGGGAATAAAACTAACTTCTTCATTTGTAATAATAATCTAAGCAGTTAAATTGCAAAAGCACATTCCTCTACTGAACTGGGATTTGAAACTGCGCGCCCCTTCCATTTTCATGAAAATCCATGATTTGTTCATGTAAAATGCCTAAATTCCTTAATAAACAAATTTAGAATTTTTCTAGCGAGTAATACGACAATGGATAGCGATCAGCATGTTTTAGAACAAATAGAAATATTGGCCTTTACGGTCACTTAATTATGACCCCAATGAGAAAATGATAGCACAGGTCTGTATTAGTGTCAGAAGGCGTTTGGTCCAGTGAAGCAGGAATACTTGAGATATATAAGTTGTATACATATGTGGTTCAGAAAAATCATTGAGCGATGAGCCTAGCAATGTGGCTAGCGATAAGGCTAGCGATGAGCCTAAAATAACATTAACGTCAAGAAATTGTTGGTAAGCCAATACAGTACTGTAGTAACTTGAACTAGGCCTATATCTATGGTATCTGGAAAAGATAGTGTTAAACATATCTTTACAAAGACATAAATTTACCAAAGGGTTGCAACCTAGGGAAACACTAGGGAAGCGCCGTACCCACTAGGCGACTTTGGGACGAATTGGCGCCAACGTTGGAACAACCCATGGGCATGAACTCTCTAGATGGCGCTACCCCTGTCTCATAGTTACTTATAATACTAAAAGGGTAAGAACCTAAAACTGTACCCTGCAGTTTGCACATACATATATTTTGGATTTATGCTTAAACTGTAGGTTTTTTTGTGAAATAAAAAATAGTTTGCACCCTAGACAACTAATAAAAACTAATTGGCTGTCACATTTTATTGATATCTATGTTTACTCAATGGGAATTGACCATTTTACTGAGAAAAAATGAAACCCCACCCAGCATTGCAGCATACCATATATGGCAATGCCCTTATTTGGAAGTACTTTATGAATGGAGGTCACATGACCAACCATATGGGGCAATGTGTACATAGGCCTTTTGGTAACTATATGCAATATGCAATGGTATTTTTAACTCCTGTCCATGTTAAATACATAATACAGCAACCTCATTCAGCCCAAGCATTTTGTTCCACTGTCATTACAGCAAACTGTTGTATAGTGGCTATGGTGAGGGACTTCAAATCAGAAGGTTGGTGGTTCAAACCTACTGATGGTCATGTTGCAGTTTGACCATGTTGCATTCTTTCTTATGCAAATCATCTTCAATAATCACCTTTTACAGTTCTAATCATTTGATGTATTATGTTTGGGATGAGGTATTTGTTAAAAAACCCTATGTAGGGGCCTCTTGTATGACTAACATGGTGATGTCATAGGGGATTCCCCTACCCTCCCATGTCCTAATTAACCAGTTTGAAGGAAATAGCAATGTATATTATACAATTATAGCAAAACTATGGGCAAACATAGGTTTTAGCATGGACAGGAGTTATAACTACCATTGAATATTGCCTATAATTACCAAAAGGCCTATGTGCACATTGTCTTATGTGGTTGGTCATGTGACCTCCATTCATAAAGTCCTTTCCAAATAAGGGCATTGCCATATATGGTATGCTGCAATACTGGGTGGGGTTGCATTTTTTTCAACAAATTTGTCAATTGCCATTTATTGAGCATGAATATCAATAAAACACGACAGCCAATTGGTTTTTATCAATTGTCTGAAATACAAACAATTTTTTATTTCACAAAATATCTTAAAGTTAAGGCTTAAATCCAAAACATATGTCAGTGCAAACTGCAGGGTACAGTTTTAGGTTCTTACCCTGTTAGTATTATAAGTAACTATGAGAGAGGGGTAGCGCCATCTGGAGAGTTCATGCCCGTGATAACTGGCAATGTCAGCATCACAACAGCACTGTTGACAATTTGTTTTTTTACCTAACAGTTGCCATTCGTCGGCTGTCATAGGAATGGGACTATCATCATAGTGATGGGGCAGTCATTGCAGGGAATAGTATGAGATCAGATATACCTCATTGTAGAGGTTAGTAGCCTTATACTAATCTTATATTACATCCAGCCATTATATAGATAAAGTGATTGGCACAAGGTTGTCAAGTTGACAACCAATGGTTGTCAGATGCATATTTATCATTTATATGTATAAAGTTATGTGTATATATATATATATATATATATATATATATATAAAACCAGCATTAGGTGTACACTACTATCCAAAAAAAACAGCATTAGGGGCACACCAGTATTAGAGGCACATATTCGTGTGCCCCTAATGTTCAGAGTGTTAGGGAACGTCTAAAACATACAACTGAATGCTAAATACAATTGAATTGGGTTGTTGAAACTTAAACAAGTTAGTTTTGATAACCTCGACAAATTTCCTATTTTTTTAATATTAGAATTTTTTAACTGAAATTTTCATACTGCATATCTTGTGATGCGAAAAAAACGAGCATTAGGTGTACACAACTATATCTGGCCCTATGCTCTAAATAGGGTCTATATGTTGCATTAGATTAATTTTGCATGGAAAACACACCAAGAGCTATCTAATTTATAATCAGAGTCTTGATTGATCATTGCATTAAAAATCGGGAAATTTATCACCATGGGTGAAGAGTGTTTTGGCATATTATTCAGGCATATATAAGTGTACACCTAATGCTGGTTTTTTATATAATATATATAGCCATAAAGTGCACATTGATAAAAGTTTTAATGCCATATATCTTTGACAAAAATTAAGATAGAAACGCAAGCAAGGTGTCAAATTGAAGCATTTAACTAGTGCTTTTGCCTGTAAATGTTGAATTGGTATCTAGGTTGAGTTGGTTGCCATGGTAACCAGAATACCTTAGAAAATGGCTATTTTTTCCCCCATTTTCCTTCTGAATGTTCCATATCTTGACTGCTACTTAAGATAGAAACTTAAGTAAGGTGTCAAATCGAAGTTTTCAGTTAGTGCTTTTGTATGGAAGTACTAAATTTGATTTTACAGTTATTTGGTTGCCATGGTTACCAGATTTCTTATAAGAAATAGCCATTTTTTCCCTAATTTCTGTCTAAATGCACCATATGTTCATTACTTATTAAGATAGAAACTTAAGTAAGGTGTCAAATTGAAGTATTCAGTTAGTGCTTTTGAATGGAAGTACTAAATTTGATTTTACAGTTAGTTGGTTGCCATGGTTACCAGATTTCTTGTAAGAAATAGCCATTTTTCCCCTAATTTCTGTCTAAATGCACCATATATTCATTACTTACTACGATAGAAATACAAGTATGGTGTCACAGTGAAGTATTCAATTAGTGCTTTCATATCAAACTCCTAAATTTGATATTTGAGTGAGTTAGTTGCCATGGTTGCCATGGTTACCATAGTTGTTTTTTTTTAATTCCGTTTCCCCCCCCCCTATTTTCCTTCAGAATATATGATATCTTTACTGCTAATTAAAACAAAAATGCAACCAGGGTGTCAAATTGAAGAGTTCAGTTAGTGCTATTGCATGGAAGCATTAAATTTGATTCTAGAGTTTAGTTGGTTGCCATGGTTACCTGATCTTTTGTTAAAAATATCATTTTTTCCTTATTTTCCTTTTGAATGTACCATATCTTCACTGCTAATCAAAATAGAAAACTAACTAAGGCATCAAATTGAAGAGTTCAGTTAGTGCTATGGTTTTGAATTGCTAACTTTATTTTCAAAGTGAGTTGGTTGTCATGGTTACCAGGATATTTGTCAAAAATGGCCATTTTCTGCTAAATTCCTTCTGAATATCTCTTTGATGCTAATTCAGATAGAAAATCAAGTAAGGTGTCAAATTGAAGTATCAGTGACATTGTGTTAAATTGTCAAGTGTGACCCCCCCACCACATAATGAGGCATAAGTCTCAGATTTGAAAATTGAGATTATTACAGATTATAAGTGTTGATGAATTGATCTTTAGAATGGTGAAAGAATTATGTTTCTAACAGTATTCACACCAAAGTTATGAATGTTTGAAATCACATCCATTAGATACCCCATTCTTGGAAAAATGACTTCAAAGATAGTACTTCTCTTCATGGTAAGGACAATTTCCATAAACTTTATAAATAGCCACCAGGAAAAACTATTAATTACACATATTGAATCCATAATTCCATTTAGTTTGTGCCTAAAATATAATATATAGGTGTTTCCCATGTCATTTCTGTAGAAAACTCAATTTTCTATTGAGTTTTGTACCCTTTTGCCTTCTTTTGCCATTTCCTCAGAATTGATCTGAGCGACTTATGCCTCATTTAGTGGTGGGGGGTCACAAATGTGTTTTTAAAGTGAGTTTGGTGCCATGGTTACCAGGATTTTTGTTGTAAATAGCAATTTGTTCCACAATTTTCTTCTGAATGTAAAATATTTCTACTGCTATTAAAGGAGCAGTATCATGAAAAAGTTGTCCCTAATGTGAGTTCTGTTAACTACTTATCATCCCCGCCCCACTCTGCCTTCTGCCCCACTCCCATTCCCCCTCCTACCCCTACAACCAACAAGACAGAAGGCATGGACTTTTACAACCATCATAGTAACCTGCATGGTCCCCAGGCTCTGGACATGCCCAGGGGGCTGGGGGGAATCCTAATCAGGTGCAGTCTATCCTAGTCAAGGCCCCTTCTTACAAAGCCTTTTTTAATTATCAAATTTCAGTCGTCTTGGGGTGCTGAAGCTGGTTCCTAACCTGTTTAGGGACTGGAAGGACAGCCTTAGATTTGAGAAAATCAATTCAAGACCTTTTAAAACCTTTTAAGACTTGTGTGGGGACGCTGTCTCAAGGCAGCTACCAGCAGTCCATATACTTGGCCTGCACACTCAAGAACCTGAGGCCCAATCTGGGCTGATTAGGATTCCCCCCAGCCCCCCAACCCCCACCTCAACCCCAGTCTCTACAGGTCAGCCCAAACCCACCAGGCTTATTACATAATGTGTCACACAGCTCTGTTGTACCTCTGTGTCCTCTCGTTTGATAGGTTTAAATACGAATTTTTGAAAAAATTTCAAAATTGAAACATGTCCTGGGCATTCAGGGGATGGGATAAGGAAAGAGGTAGGGGGACCTGCCCTGGGTGTCCAGGAGTGGGATGGGAGAGGGAGTCCGGGGAACTGCCCTCGGTGTCCAGGAGGTGGGAGAAGGAAGGGGCAGGTCGAGGGACCTGCCCTGGGTGTTCAGGGTGTGGGATAAGGAGAGGGAGGGCAGGGGACCTGTCCTGGGTGTTTCTACTCCCTGGACACCTATAGGGCATATCCCTGGCCTCCCCCTTCTTTATTTTAAAGTTGAATATGCAAATTTTGGGCATTACAAATTATATTGCCTTAGCCTTCCCCTTCCTCATCCCGCCTCAGGGACACCAAGGGCAGGTCCCCCAGATATGTAGTATCATTACGTTTCCCTATCTATTAAAGATCCGGGGACATGATCTGAGCTACGATGCAAAAGGCAATAAACTTGTAGAATATTAAAAAAGAAACATTTTGATACGAACACATGGTTTCATGGGCCCAGCTACGCGACAGGCCAGCCCCTACTAACACCTGTATATGGCTCAGCCAGGTGTGACAGCTGACACTCACACCCCTTCGCGCTGGCCATGTTGTGAAGTCACAAGATGCCTTGATAGCATACTGATTTAAGGCTATATTCCACGATGCGTTCGGAGACACTTGCATTGTCTCTAATTAGGAAGCACAAGTTTACTTGTGTTCAGATACCAACATGTTGATAAATTTCCGCAAGCAAACTTGTGTTTCCATAATTAAAGCAACGCAAGTGGCATAGAACACATCATGGAATATAGCTTTTGGTACCCAGAACACAAGCAAACTTGCGTTTCTGTAATTAAAGCAATGCAAGTGGCACTGAACGCATCGTGGAATATAGCCTTATAGCGTCCCATGAATGCAAGTATCAACACAATTGTCAACGCAAGTAAAATGATGAACACAAGTACGTGAATGCATCGTGGAATACAGCCTTTAGGCAATTTCCATTGTAAAGGTGGTAAGCGATTTAAAAGGTGCTGAGTGAATATAAAGGTGATGAGCATTTGAAAACCTGGTGAGTGTTTGCAAAGGTGTACACATGTCTGAGGAGTGACATACATGTCCCTTTATAGGCAGAATGTGGTATACAAAGAATAGTTAGGTGTGTGGGAAAGTTAGCTGCAAGAGTGTCTTCACCCATCTATAAATCAGCTGCTAATGCCGAGATTCCAAGACCAGTAATGTTCAGAGTATTTACAGAGACAGTAAATAATGCGGAAATGCCTTGTTGATTTTTCTTTTATCAGCACAAATTTCCTCACAGATTGCCAAAATTAGAGTAAATAAGGGTATATTGCGCATTATATTTATTGAGTACACATTTTTCTCTTGCATTTATCAGTATTTGCAATAAGAAAACCTGGTTTTATTTGTTTAATACACTGCTATAAGGCGTATCTGTTGATGATACTTTTCGTTTCTAATTGTCATCCTTATGTATTAGGGCCACATAAGGTGATATACTAATTTTAGGCCCTATAAATTACATAGCACATTCGTCACGCCCATATCACATATAAGATATAAAATATAAATTTGATAATAGTCAAATTGAAAGTTTCAGCAAAAAATTAGTTTAATGTCAGCTCAATCTCTATACATTGATACATTAGTTTAGAATGTTCACGCATAAGTTAATATGGTGGGAAATTGTCAATGATATATGTCACAAAACGTTTAAAAAATACCAATTACATTTTCATAGAAATATCCAACCGGGGTTGTATTGCGCATCCCAATATATATGAGAAAAAAACTATTGCTATCATCACTTAATATTCATAGGGGTTATGACGCCATATCATGGTTAGTTCAACTATTACGGCAAATTCAATCAACTATCAACTATCTCTTGTCATTTTACATATATGTCTATATTTTAGGATAATTGAGGAAAAAAATGTGCGAAATACCAATGTGTGCTATACCAACCTAGGCCTGTTTTATCTTATTATGTATGTGTTCACTGTAGCATAGGCATCTTGATACGTCACTTCCGGCATCCTCACTGCATCTAGGTCATCTGGCCCTATAGTCAGGTTCTACTCTTATTCTGCACATAACTTTACAAGACCATGAGCCATAGTTGTTTAGATTATAGGGATGTATTCATATTTCTATGTTGAAATATATTTTGTTAACGAGTTAGGGTCGTGTCACTGGATCTTTAAGGGTGAAGGCTAGATACAAAAAATAAATATTGAGGTACAAGCCTCATAGAGTTTCATGATACAAAATGATAAGCTAGCTGGTGAGCCTAGAAGAGGTGTTGTAGCAGTGTAGGGTAGTCCTGAGCCCAGTGGCCTTAGTAGTTTTCAAATAACAACAATCAAATTGTATCACAGCATATTGTAAAGTAATGTTCAACCTTTCCCATCCACATACTATCTCATAATAAGTATCACCAAAACTGTATTATCATTTTATTTAACTCGGATAAATAACATCAAGATAGATAAAGACCAAACATATTGAATTTATAGACCTTTTTCATTAAGAGTGTTGCGCCCCCTGGTGAAGTAAATAGAACCAATGGTTTAGGTCATTTCCCATAGTTAACCTAGCTATATGCTTCACTTCATATAGGTTAACTATGGGAAATGACCTAAACCATTGGTTCCATTTACCTCACCAGGGGGCGCCACACCCTAATGAAAAAAGTCTATATAAATACTTTTTGTACTTAGATTAGGTTATGGCTGGTGAGGGAAGAATACTGGGGAGATCCAATCATGAGTCAGGGTAAAAAAAACAAGAAGTTTGACTATGGGCTGGCTGGTAAGCCTTGAGAGATGTTGTAGCAGTGTGAGTCAGCCCTGGGCTTAGTAGCCTAAAGGCTATGTTCCACTTTGTGATGGAGGGCCATTTGTGGTGGGCTCATCTCCCACCGCAAGCAATTTGCAGTTTGCAGTTCAGAAATGAACATGTTGGTTTCTGCCACCGCAAGCATTCTATAGAAAACATATACTTTTCACTTGTGATGGCTCTTGCGTTGGGCCAACGCAAGCAACAATGCAACCAAATGGCTATATTCCACCTTGTGATCCCTTGATTTACTTGCACTGGGTACAAACACTGCTAGTAAAATGCCCATCGCAAGCAAAATGGAATATGGCCTATATTAGGCTGACTAGTGGCCAGCTGGTGAGCGTGGAGAGGTGTTGGAGCAGTGTGAGTCGGCCCTTGGCTTAGTAGCCTAATTGGGCTGACTGATGGCTGAGTGGTGGCCGGCTGGTGAGCATGCAGAGGTGTTGGAGCTGGAGCTGACTGAGGGCCGGCTGCTAGGCAGAGGTGTTGTAGCAGTGTGAGTCAGCCCGGGGCCTATTTCCCTCAGTGGGCTGACTGACGGCTGGCTGCTAACCTAGGCAGAGGTGTTGTAGTAGTGTGAGTTGGCCCTGAGCTTAGTAGCCCTAGTAGGCCAACTGTTGGCCGGCTGGTGAGCTTGGAGAAGTATTGTAGCAGGGTGGTGTGGCCCAAGGATTAGTACCCTTGGTGGGCTAACTATGTGTAAACAAAAAGATCCTTTCTCCTCTAACAGCACTGCACTCAGTCAGACATGGACATCTTCATCAATATTTGTGTCCAGCCCGGTCCCATATTGGGGTTGGTAAGGGGTATTAGGACATGAGTAAGTGCAATTTATGGGTAGGAAGTGGAAGGGGCAGGGACCATGCTTGTCCACTTAGTTCGTAATAACTGTGGCAGGGGCCACTCTGCTTTTAAGTCAAAGTGGAGAAACTTAGATTAGTTCCCCAATTTTTTCTGTTCCATGTTAGGTTTACTTAGAATTGATGTTATGACCAGTAGTTATGTTCTGGAAAATATCCGTCCTGTATGGTCTGGGTGTTAACTTAAGATATCGATTTTGATTGGCTAGTCTCAGAGTGTCCTATGCAGTCCATGTTAGAGTAAAGTCTCGTATGATGAGGCTACTAGCCAATATCTGTTAAGGTTATGCATACATGATTCAAAGCACATCTCACTGCACATCATTCTCTGGTATAAGTGTGTCGAAGCTGCAGAGTGTCTGACCACTCGGAGGTCCTTTACAGATAAATGTAAAAGACCCAATAGAAGATGCAACAAGAAATTTTTTTTAGCTTTGGTGGCGAAAAATAATCATCTATAAACTAGGAAGGGGGGACAGGGGGGTCAGAGCGGACTGCTTCACTACTTTGCCCTCTTCCTCCAGGTCCCCCCCGCCTCCACCCACCTGGCCTGGGGTCGGTAGCTGGGAGCAACCACCAGTCTTCCCCTCCCACCCCCTTTCCCACCCTCAGCTCCCCTCTCCTAGCGCTTGGTCAAGTCGGTCCACGGAGAGCACTGTGTCATGGTTGATTGCCCAGGTTGATTTGTCTTCATGGAAAGATAGAAGGGGTAGGTGGAAGGTGGAAGACCCCCTCCCCCCCTACCACAAACACCCCTCCCGCTTGCCCGTCTCCCCTCCGCCCTTCCACCTCCAGCCTTATGTAATATACCACCCTACCCTACATCCTTAGGTTATCTGTCATCTCTACATCTCTTAGGCCGTCATGACCTGGTGAATTGAAATGATGTGAGACTTCTATTTTCTGTGGGTCTCTAATAATGCAATAGAAGTGGGCTTTTAACCTAGTCTTCAGATTGTTCTTGCTCTGGCCCACATACTGCTTGCCGCATTTTTTGCATTTGACGGCATAGATCAGGTTGTTGCTATTGCAGTCAATGTTTGGCCCATGTAGTATTCCTTTTTGGTGATGTGCAATTAGATGTTGCCACCTATGTTGAGTTTTAGGCAGTAGTGACATTCCTTGTTGTTGCATGCCATTTTCTTTTGTCTAGCTGTGGCTGATTTTTTGCTGTTTTCTGTTGGCAGTTTGGCTCCTACTAGGATATCTTTTAGGCTTTTTCTTTTTCTGTAGCCAACAAGAAAGCTTTTGTCATGATATAGATGCCATGTAGAGGAGGAACGATCTAGGAGGTCCCGTGTCTTACTTATCTGGTCACATAAGATCAGGGTCATGGGATTGTATGTGGTCATCAGGAAGATGGGATTTTCAGATGTTCTTCTTCTTAGAAGTTTTCTCCTTAGAAGTTGAATTGAGGCGCATTGACTGATCTCCTTTGGTTGCTCTCTTAAAGGCCTCTACTAACAGGTGCATTTGGTAGCCATTTCAGATGAGCAAGGCGGCTGTTTACAGCATAGTGTGGTCATCAGTTTGAGCCCATTGAGATATACTGTAGTGTCTAGGAAGTTTATGGATGATGTAGATTTTTCTGTAGTGAATTTTCTAGTCTCGTAGGCTGCATTGAGATATTCAATGAATTTCTCAATCTCTTGTTAACCATGTTGCCAGATATGGAAGATGTCATCTATATAATAAAACCAAGCCCTTGGTTAGAGATGGTAAAAGTAGACAAATCTTCCTTTGAAATCGGTCATGAATATATTGAAAAATACATCCACCCAGCAACAGCATGGCTGATGGATAATGGTGAAGTGAGGTTAGGTGCATGTCCTACTGCAGGATTTATAACCAACAGCTAGGAGCCTCTGATGTCTAAAATATGTGGCTTGGAACACATGGTAAATGGCATTGGTGAGCCAGTAAGTCCATAACCCCCAGCTATAATGACATAAGCAGCCATGCCTATATCACCCATATTCCACCTTGTGGCACCTTACTGAGAGCAAGTTTGCGGCAGTTTGCTTGCAATTTTTCATGGTACCCCAAGCAAATACTAGGCTCAATCTAGGATTTGATCTTATTTAGCCAATCTGGTTAAAATCAAGTCAAGTTTTTCCATTTTCTTTAGCCAGATTCGAAAATCTTAGCTAAATTTTCACCCGCAATATATGGTGTGCATAACATCTGTTCATTGGTATCTATTTTAGAGATAAGTTTATTGATATAATATCATAATGTATTTTCATGAATATTTAGAAGAAAAATATAAACTTTATAAGTCCCTGTCAGAGCTAGATTGTCATAACAACAGGAAATTTAATTATATTTGGCTACAGATTCCAGTCTTCAAAATTACTGTTTTATTTTGTGCGCCTGCCTGTTGCATATGTTTTGAATATGCCGATTTAAATATGTGCACATCAGTACAAAAACATCTAGATTCTTTTGAAAAAACCTGCACACATTGGGTGCACAATGCCGAAAATTGTGTGCCCATCGGCGGAAATGTTCAGGCTGGGCGCAGGGCGCAGCGTTAATTTTGAACACTGGATTATTTGAGTGAAATCACTTATGTGAATAGTAAGAGGGGCAGATACAAATATTTTAGAAAGAGAGGGGTGCACATATTAACCCTTTAGACCCCAATCCGGCCATTGCCAACCAAGGGTGTGCTCCCTGATCCGGCCATCGCCGCCCGGAAAAATGACATTTTTCCATAATTTTTCCATATTTTTCAAAAAGGGAACACTTTAATTTATGTTAAAGGTACAGAAATGGCAAATATATCGTTTAAAAGCTGATTTAATTACACTTTCCATGCTTCAAACCAGATCTCAATAATTCTAATATTAAAATGTGAGTAACTCTGTACGTTATCAATTGAAACAAATTCAAGGGATTTCTGAGGGAAATCCTGGGGAAATCCAGCAATTCATCCTCCTAATCGATGGGGTCTAAAGGGTTAAAAAGGGTTCCAGTTTTACATTAAAATACTGGGGACCTGAGTAAATTGCTTTTGACAATTATTATCTTGCCTCAGTATTAGCTCAGTCTTAATAATCTGTTTAAATGATTTACTTCATGAGAATGTGCATGAAATTAGAATATCATGCAATATGTCAAATGAAAGCTATGAGATTTCTTTCTGATCAAAACTTTTGCCAGTCTGGCAAATTTTATAGCTTGTTTTTCCATATTTTTTGACTAGCTGGCATCTCCATCCTTGACCCTCTAGTTCATAATATTTGCAATGCATAACTCAGTTAACTAAACTTAGTCTCTCCCATTGTCTCAGCAGTATCTTATGTCTCTCTTGACTCCGCCATTACAGCTTCCCACTTACCAGCTTCTTTCAGCATGTACATCCATCCCAAATCGCTCTCCTCTTTCTGGGCCTCTCTTATCTCCTAAGGCAACCCTGCCAGCTCATATCCTTGACTCCTCCTGACAGCCCACACGTTGTGCTTGTGCTCTCTGCCACACTGCTTGCATGGTTAACAAGATAAAGTGTCCATGTTCTCATGTTTCCTTCCAGGCCTGGAACAATATTGTGTGCATCACTCACGTTGATCCAGTGGGTGGCTTGCTCCATAGGTTCTTTTCTTTTCTGCAGCCAGCTCAACGTGCTGTTTTCTGTCCTGAAGATAACTTTACTGTAGATGTAATATCAGAAGTGCTTCAAGTCTTGTATAACAGCTAACAGCTTCTTCTGGATATAACAGTATTTCTTTTTTTTTCATCCGAGGGCTTTGCTTACTTGATCTTGCTAGTTAAAGAGCATGGCGCTGGTCCCTACATCGCTGGTGTCCATGTCCATCCACCACTGCCCGTCTACCTTGGGAAACCAAAGTATCGTAGCTGTGATCAATGCCTGTTTCAGGATGTCAAAGGCCTTCTGTGTCCTCTTGTCCCACTCAAATGATGTATCTTTTTTGGCTAACTTGTAGAATGGGGCTATGAGCATTGACTAACCTGGACAGCATCACCTTAAATACATAACTGTCAGTATCCACTAGCCAAGTTAAGGCTGCAGAAGAACAAACTCCCTTACAAAGTATCTAAGCCATCCTCTATACAGGGAAGGGTATAGGTTCAATGGCTTGATTTAGTTTCTGATAGTCAATGCAAAAGCGTTTGTCCCCATCTTTTTTCTTAACAACCATGGTCAGACTGCTCCAAGCACTGCTGTTTTCTTGAATGATCCCCAATCTCAGCATTATCTTCCACTAGTCTTTGTTCTTCTTCCTGGCATGCCGCTAGGTACCACCTCACATGCTGATTAACAGGCATCTGGTCCCCCATGTTGATCTGATGCTACACCAGGTCTGTTCACTGGTTGCCTCCTGCAGCATTTCTGCAATGGCCTCGGGCTGCTCATGCCAACAATGCTCAGGCTCCTGGATCTCTTCTGCAGCTATTCTTGCAGTCCTGAGGCGTGGCCTTTTCCTGGATGGTGTAATCATTGATGAAATATGCCCAGGATGCCAGTTGCAGGTGTCCTTCTATTGCCCAAACCATTGTCTGAGGCTGTCAAATCTTGCTGTGAACATTAACCATTCTCGGGCTGGCAGTCTGATGAAATATATATGCGTGCTGTTCCTGTCAATGGTAAGAAGAGCAACAATGCCTTCGCCTCTTCGGTCCACTGCCCCAAGGCTGCATATTTTTCTAACTGATTTATCCATTCCTTTAAGGATAGACAACTGTTGATAAGGGGTGTTTTGGTATGGTCGTAATAATATGCTCTCTACTTTGATATCCTAAATGTTATATTCATATATCATATACCACAAAATAGCCAAATGAAAACCCAACCTATTGATATAAATCATATAATAACTTACGCTACAACAAAGACACAGGAGGCAGGTTTGGGCTGAATATATCATATAATTAACACAGAAACATGCCAATACAGATACATTAAATAGCTTAATAAGATAACCAACACAATGGTGAAAACAACTGTATCACAGTAACAATAAGGAAAAATTTCCGTTGAGAATGGATGCGGTGCGGGCGTGCTATGACGTCACGATGACGTCACAACGAACACGGGGGGGGGGGGGGGGGGGAGTCGCTAAGGAGGTAACCAGGCAACGGTCTCCACTTAGTGATTATACCCGAATAGCAGGCTATTCTCGCTATAATAACTTACGCTACAACAAAGACACAGGAGGCAGGTTTGGGCTGAATATATCATATAATTAACACAGAAACAGCCAACCCGCCCAAACCGTCTCAAAGGAGACTTGTAGCAAACCTCCTGTAGTTTAACAATTTACTAGGTAACGCCTCCTCGATGTAAGAGAAAACAGCGTTAGAAGACCAACAACCTCTGTCCTTGATAGCAGGGACATCAAACCCCAACGAGGCCATAAAAGACGCCCCACCCCTACGTAAGCTATGGGAGGTGAACGCACCCGGTAGACCGGCCTTAGTGGCAGAGTCTGATAATTTCCTGTTATACCAGGAGGGCGACATCCCCATACAGCCCCCAGGGCAAGGTAACATGAACATTTTATGCGAACTCCTAAGTTTAAGGACACTGATGAGCTCCTTGAGCCAATAGACAGGACACAATGGTGAGGCCCTGTTACCAGCAATTGGAATTACATGTGGTTTACCCCCGAACTGGTTAGTCTTCGAGCTGTGCAGTGATACCACAGCGTCGTTCCCAGTAAACATAATATCACGGACTCTGATCGCGTGGACACCACAAATATTAGAAATTCTAAGAAGGGCTCTAAACGAGAGGGTCACAGCAGCCCAGAATGATAAGTCTTCAGCATTTAACAGGTTTAACACATAGTAAAGTTTCATCAAGTCTGGTGGTAAAAGTGGGGTAGCCGGTCCCCTTCCCGGGGCTGACAGTCTTTTGGCTCCCATGATGGCTTGTCGTATTGCGAACTTGGAGTAGTCAATTCCTTCCCTGCCG
This sequence comes from Lepidonotus clava, assembly GCA_936440205.1. Classification (NCBI taxonomy): domain Eukaryota; kingdom Metazoa; phylum Annelida; class Polychaeta; order Phyllodocida; family Polynoidae; genus Lepidonotus; species Lepidonotus clava. Next base: position 24,822,956 of record OW387148.1, read on the forward strand.
TGTGATTTAAGGAAGAACGACAGCCCAGACAAGTAGTTCATAACTGATATGAAGACCATGGTAAGCGATAGGTATGCAATGTATTCGACCGTAATATCCGTGTTCAGTTCGTATGGGTCGTAATTGAAAATTTCACAAAAATCGATGTATTTACTTTGTTGAGATGATCTTGCTGACTTAGTGTTTGCCGATGTCGCATTCTTGCGGAGCTCCTTGATACGATTATGTACCATGCGCCCCGTCAGTTCTGAATAACAAATGATCACAACAACACATATTATTACGAGTCATAAACTTGAACAGGTCAGATAGTTTCGAGCGAGTCACAGAGCGTGATAACAAATCAGCAACAGTATTGTCATTTGTATTAATGTAAGAAGAATATATATATATATTGTAGACAAAACATAGCCAGAAAATTTCCCTTAACCAGGACATACATGTAGAGTTTGCGCTTCTGCCAGTATTAAGCATGTACATGACTTGGTTGTTATCGGTCACAAGCTCTATAGTTTTACAACGAAACTTTGGGGCCCAGCGCTTAAGGCCCAAGAGGACTGTCCAGAGCTCGTAAACGTTGATATTTGGTTTGATTTTTACAGATCTAGGCTCGTACTCGAGGTGATCATGAATATCGAAGTATTTTGGGCGATTACCATCCCAAGTCCCCCAAAACCAGTCCTCCAAGCACCATGCACCGAACCCTGACATAGAAGAATCTGATGTAATTGAAACAGATCTAGTCCTAGGAATTATTTTCGCGGACCCATTAAACATTTTACAAAAATTTTTCCACCATGAAAAATCGGCCTTTACCTCCGAATTGAGGACAACCCTTGTGCCCCTTGGGCAACTGCCGCACAATTTGTACAGGCGTCTGCTAAAGGTTGTACCCCCCCTCACGACGGTGGAACAGTGGGCCATTAACCCCGCAATGCTCTCCATTTCCTTCTTAGTACCAGACCCTTTCCCCTCCACTAGCTCTATCTTATGCATCAATTTCGATATTTTACCTTCTGGCAGGGAAATAGACATATTAACAGAGTCCACTATAATCCCCAAGAATGTAACTTTTTGTGAAGGTGGAACGATTTTAGGCCAAGATACATCGAAGCCTATATTACGTAGGATATTAATTAAGTTCAACTGACTCATCTTACAAGACTCATAGTCGTCTGAGACTATTGCGAAGTCATCTAAATAATTTACAATTCTGTTAATGCCCTTCGATTCCGCTATGTTAACCACTAATTCTGACAATAGGTTGAAAATGTACGGGGCGCATTCCTCTAGTTACACATTTTTCTTCTCCTCTCGAAGCCTCCGATTGTCTTCCTCCAACAGGAATAAGCGATGGCTAAGATTTGCGATAGCCTCATGCGGGTCGCCGACGAGGGCCGCCGCCTCCTCTTGCTTCTCCGACGTCAACGTTTCGTCTTCGCCGTGTGCCCCCTCGCATTTGCTGTCAAGTGGAGCAACATGCACAATACCACACCTCTTACACTTCCTCGACTTCCCCGACATCTTCACGAGGGGATTCCGGTGTAATAAAGTCCAAATAACCCTATAAAACGGGGATGAAGATGGTACGACAAAATTTCCGTTGAGAATGGATGCGGTGCGGGCGTGCTATGACGTCACGATGACGTCACAACGAACACGGGGGGGGGAGTCGCTAAGGAGGTAACCAGGCAACGGTCTCCACTTAGTGATTATACCCGCTATTCTCGCTATAAATATATGTGTACCAGTACCAGTGTACGACTGCCAAGAATTAGAAAATTTCACTTTTTATGACTATTTTTTGAACATGGATATCTCTCTTAATATTGCATGTAGGGATTTGAAATTTTTAACACATATAGATGAGATCCATGTGGAGGGAAGCGTGTCTCAGATTTTTTATATAGGCTTTAGTTATTATTTTATGAAATCTAGAAAATTAACTTTAAAAAAATAACAAACATTTTCCCGTTTTTTGCAATGAAACAAAATCTAGGACCTAAATAGAAAATCTGAGACATGCTTCCCTGCAGAAGAACCTCATCAGGAGGCATACAAAGTTTGAAGTTCATAACTTTTATATTAAAGAAGATGTCCATGTTCAAAAAATAAAAGTCAAAAAATTGGTTTTTAATTTATTATGTCAGAGATATTGATTTCACTGTTACTTCATTTATGTCATTAGAAAGACAAAATTATTACCTTTTATTTGATATATAAAACGATACTGTATCTCATCAATTAAGGAAATGAGAGGAGATAGTGCAAAAGACCTCCTATCAACTGTTGTCTATCCTTAAGTCCACATCCCCATCATTTTTCTCTGGCCGATGGTTAAACCTATTTAATTTCAGCCTTGTGTCCTCCACTTGTTGCGCATTGGCCTTTTCAGCTGTCAAGACAATCATAATCTTGTACCATTACTTGAATAATTACATGTATACAATGATAGTCTACAAACAGACAATTAGTTCATGACTTTAGCACATACAGTGGTCCTTCTATATACGGCCCCTCTCACCAATTGTCACCTCTCTTATGTGGCCAGATATTCATGGTACAGACACTTTTCTCTCTTTATTTACCCCTCACTAGCAGCCAAAAGGTCCTATCAATGGGCCAGTGTCCAAAATTAAGGTTTAAATATGTGCACTCACCGGTTGCATAGCTTTGAAATGTGTGCAGCAGGAAGTCTTTTATTGCACCCTCAGTGATATAGGGCTATTTATTCCAATAAAAATGTCTGCATCTGCCAGATGTACACTATAAAAAAGCATGCACCCTGCTGCAAAAACATACACCCTTAATTTCAGACACTGATTGTTGGGACATGCTCAGAGAACAATAAATGACTGGTCGCACCTAAAATGATAAAGAGGGAGGTGTAAGGGGTGATTAATCACACCTACACAGTGTTCAAAACTAACACCGGCCCGTCAGTCAAAGGCCAAGAATTGTTTTCTTACACACAAATGGTGTGCCTCTAATGGGACTTATAACAATAGGAATCTTTTAAGGATTATTTCTAACTTAAATGTTCCCTAATTGTGGAAATCAATCATGCAATCTAGAAGTGCCACTAATGCTGGTATTTTCATTAGAGGCACATATTGTGGTGTGTCTTCTATGCTGTTTTTTTTATGCAAATATATATGTATATAAAACATGGCACTGATAACAAAAAGCATCTCTTGAGACATATTATGTATTAAATGTGCCACTAGTGTGGTGCTTTATCATAGAATGTATATGTGTCACTAGTGGTAATAATTATCTTATGACAAATTCCACCTTTAGTGGCACATACTATGGTGTGCCCCTAACGCTGTTTCTTTATACATATATATATGGTGTGCCTGTAATGCTGCTTTTTTATACACATATATATATGGTGTGCCTCTAATGCTGTTTTTTCATACACATAATATATGGTGTGCTTCCAATGCTGGTTTTTCATACACATATATATGGTGTGCCTGTAATGCTGCTTTTTTAAACACACATATATATGGTGTGCCTCTAATGCTGTTTTTTCATCAACATAATATATGGTGTGCTTCGAATGCTGGTTTTTTACAGACATATATATGGTGTGTCTCTAATACTGTTTTTTTATATACATATATGGTGTGCCTCTAATGCTGTTTTTTTATACACATATACGGTGTGCCTCTAATGCTGGTTTTTTATACATATATGGTGTGCCTCTAATACTGTTTTTATACACAAATGGTGTGCCTCTATTGCTGTGTTTTGTACACACAAATGGTGTGCCTCTAATGATGTTTTTTTTATACACATATATGGTGTGCCTCTAATGCTGTTTTTTATATACACATATATATGGTATGCCTCTAATGCTGGTTTCTTATATACATATATATGGTGTGCCTCTAATGCTGGTTTTTTATACACATATATAATTATGGTGTGCCTCTAATGCTGGTTTTTATACACATATATATGGTGTGCCTCTAATGCTGATTTTTTATATACATATATATGGTGTGCCTCTAATGCTGTGTTTTTTACACACAAATGGTGTGCCTCTAATGCCGTTTTTTATACACATATATATGGTGTGCCTCTAATGCTGGTTTTTTATACACATATATGGTGTGCCTCTAATGCTGGATTTTTATACACATATATATGGTGTGCCTCTAATGCTGGTTTTTTATACACATATATATATAGTGTGACTCTAATTATGTGTTTTTTACACACAAATGCTGTGTCTCTAATGCTGGTTTTTTATACACATATATGGTGTGCCTCTAATGCTGTTTTTTTTATACACATAATGCTGTGCCTCTAATGCTGGTTTTTTATACACATATATATGGTGTGCCTCTAATGCTGTTTTTTTTATACACAAATATATGGTGTGCCTCTAATGCTGCTTTTTTTATACACAAATATATGGTGTGCCTCTAATGCTGCTTTTTTATACACAAATATATGGTGTGCCTCTAATGCTGGTTTTTTATATACATATATATGATGTGCCTCTAATGCTGGTTTTTGATACACATATATGGTGTGCCTATAATGCCGTTTTTTTATACACATATATAAAAATTAATGTGCCTCTAATGATGTGTTTTTTGCACACTAATGGTGTGCCTCTAATGCTGGTTTTTTTTATACACATATATGGTGTGCCTCTAATGCTGGCTTTTTATATACACATAATGGTGTGCCTCTTATGTTGGTTTTTTATACACCCATATATGGTGTGCCTCTAATGCTGGTTTTTTATACACATTTATATGGCGTGCCTCTAATGCTGGTTTTTTATACACATATATAGGGTGTGCCTCTAATGCTGAGTTTTTTATACACGTATATATAGTGTGCCTCTAATGCTGTGTTTTTTACAACCAAATGGTGCCTCTAATGCTGGTTTTTTATTCACATATGGGAGCATATTTGGGAAAAGGTACCTAATGACATTTAATGAGGTCACAAAATCACATGAAACATGGGCAAATGTGTCAGCATTATTCTTATTGTAGAGAACCTACTCTTTCAAATGCTGCAAACCATTTTGAAATATTCCTGATAGAACCTGAGATAAACATGTATGAACCTACCCACCTCTTGTACATTGAGAACCCCTTATTCCCAATTGCTGTTGTTACTTCCATGTTATGGCAACTTAAAGTTTCTTATGTTTATCAAGAAATTAAGTTTTCTTATTTCTGAGAATATTAAAAGTGCCATAACTATTGACAGGAGTGTTTGTTCCACTTACTGTTTTCAGTTTTGAGAAGGTAAAAACATTTTCTACATTACCTGTGAAAAAATGTTCTTTTCATTTTTTATATTCTTTTTACCGTAACCATGGTAACTCGCTAACCTAAATTATGCGCAGAAATTCTGCTAAAAACGTTCCATTTTGATTTTCCCATGATGCATTGCTTATGAAAATTTTGATTTTTTAGTAAATGTCATGAGAATCTTTAGAAAATTTCATGTAAGTCAAAAATTTTCACAAAATAACTTAAAAAATAGTTTTTTTCCCATATATTTCATGATTATTGTAACAAAGAGTCAATTTCTGCCAGATACTGCCAGATTTGGCCCAAATTGAGCATAATGGCCTATATTGTACATAAGATTGCGAAGGAACTATATATCGTAGAATGATAAAACAAAGAGTAGAAGAATCCCTGGGACTTCAGAAACATTATAAAACATAATTTTTAGCTGCATGTTAAGTGATTGTTTCATAATATGAACAAACCTCCAGAACTAGCAGTCACAGGATGGCCAGAAATGTCATTAGGTACCTTTTCCCAAATATGCTCCCATATATGGTGTGCCTCTTATGCTGTTTTTTTATACACAAATATATGGTGTGCCTCTAATGCTGCTTTTTTATACACAAATATATGGTGTGCCTCTAATGCTGGATTTTTATATACATATATATGATGTGCCTCTAATGCTGGTTTTTTATACACATATATGGTGTGCCTCTTATGCCCTTTTTTTATACACATATATAAAATGTGCCTCTAATGATGTGTTTTTTACACACAAATGGTGTGCCTCTAATGCTGGTTTTTTTTATACACATATATGGTGTGCCTCTAATGCTGTTATTTCATATACACATAATGGTGTGCCTCTAATGCTGGTTTTTTATACACATATATATGGTGTGCCTCTAATGCTGGTTTTTTATACACATATATAGGGCGTGCCTCTAATGCTGATTTTTCTATACACGTATATATGGTGTGCCTCTAATGCTGTGTTTTTTACACCCAAATGGTGCCTCTAATGCTGGTTTTTTATACACATATATGGTGTGCCTCTAATGCTGTTTTTTAGTATACACATAATGGTGTGCCTCTAATGCTGGTTTTTTATACACATATATATGGTGTGCCTCTAATGCTGGTTTTTTTTATACACATATAGATGGTGTGCCTCTAATGCTGGTTTTTTATACACATATAGATGGTGTGCCTCTAATGCTGGTTTTTTATACACATATATATATGGTGTGCCTCTAATGCTGGTTTTTTATACACATATATATGGTGTGCCTCTAATGCTGGTTTTTTATACACATATGTATGGTGTGCCTCTAATGCTGGTTTTTTATACACCTGTAATGGTGTGCCTCTAATGCTGGTTTTTTATACACATATATATGGTGTGCCTCTAATGCTGGTTTTTTATACACATATATGGTGTGCCTCTAATGCTGGTTTTTTATACACATATACACATAAAAAATTATAATCATAGCGAAAGGAGTCTTTTGAGATATATTTTTTATTCAAATGTGTCCTAAGTATGGTTATTTATGACAAAATGTGTGTGTGCCTCTAATGTTGGTATATGAAAAATACCAGCATTAGAGGCACACATTTCCGTGTGCCTCTAATGCTGGTTTAATCATTAGAAAAATATTAGGGGCACACAGAAAAACCTATATCTTTTGGTATTCATAGTACAATGTTTATATCGATAAGATCTGTTCTAGCCTTTAATTTAAACATTTCATTTCAATATGGGACATATATGTATTGTTGCCAAGCAACCCTGAAAGATTCTAGATATGTGCCCCTAATACCTGTTTTTTTCATAAAGAGCCACTAATGCTGGTTCTAGGATTATATATATATATATTAATATAAATATTACATTTCTTAGCCCTATACCCCACCTGAATCCCTTTGATGTAAATCTGTACTTGTTGGAAGGCCCCTCTCTCAAGGAAGCCCCGATAGCTCAGGGGACTGTGGCACTGTCTGCAGTGCAAGAGGTCCCTGGTTCAAACCCTACTCATGCATTCTCAAGAAAATTGCTAACCTTTCTGAAGACCCTGTGACAACCTTTCCAGTAAATTAAGACAACCCTGGAGATTTTTTTGACAACCCATGGCTGTGGTTTTTGGCACCATTGACTAACAACCCTAGGGTCATCACAGAGACCTATACGATCTCATATATAGTAGTCTTCATTATCTCATATTCAAGGTTGTCAGAAGGTCGTCATAAGGGTTGTTGATTTTGACACCACTTTTGACAACTTTGTGTTTTCAGTGTAAATATGAAAATTAATGGCTATGGATTGAAATAAAACCTGGACCATGGGTTCCCTATTTAATCTAAAACAAGGAAAACAATCCTACCTTAAACCCCTAAGAGACTGTGCTGAACAATTTTTGCGCTTTTCCTACCTGAGTTAACAGTGCGTGAAAATGCAATTGTAATGCCAAAATGATATTGTTATATAGATTGATAGTACAAGCAAAGTCACGAACATTTAGGGCAAAATTTGTACAGTAAAGGTAAAGCTACAGTAAAGCTTAACCAAAATTAATCACGGCGAAATTTCTGTTTCACACCTATGGCGCCGTCCCACAATGAGGCGCGTCTAGGGGATTGAGGAGCACTGAAAAGTTATAAACGAATAAGTAAAATGCTACATTAAAAATTTAGTTATTCTTAGTAATACCAATAATTTGACATTGCAGCTGCAGGTTCTGGTACCAAAACTCTGAGATTGGCTGTCGAAAAAGAGTAGTTATGATTTCATATTTGGGTCTTTTCGCAAATTCACGGTTAATGCTGACCCTACAAGAGTCTATAATAAATGTATTTCGTTCTGGCCTTCGCCAAACCTTTTCCATGCTTTAAGTGTGGTGCAACCAGTGTACAACCACTGTGTATAGGTGGCGCGGCGGCGCCTGCAGCAAAACTACAATGGCTTGTTCAGCCACCAATCACAGTTCTGAGGTGTTGATGAATTTACACATTTGAGAAGCAGGGGTAGAAGGAGGTAGGAGGATAGGCGGGGACGAGGGGTGGACTGGGGCTCCCGTCAGCCAGCTGTTGTAGGTGTACACTCTCGGAGAAGGGAGTAAATAGATGTGTGAGTGGGGGTGAGGGAGGCGGGCAGGGGCATTTAGTTCTATTCTGGCAGGTCACAAATCACGCACCCCAATTTTACCGTTACTTCAAAGGCCATTGTGCCACCACTTCAAAGACGAACAGTTATCTTGGGCCGGCTAGCATGTATAGGAATGGTTCCACCATGGGCCGGTCGTTGAGGGTGATGCTAGTTGTTTAAAAAACGACACAGCCTCTGGTCAGTCCATTCATGTAGCCCTCCTGCCCACGGCTAATTATCTATAGTTCTCCCGGAGCACTGTCATCCATGTGTCTCTTTCTCACATCACCGACACGTTTTGCACAGGATACTAAACTTCTGCGCAGATGTTCAACATAGAGTTGTTTCTGCTGAATTAGTTTGTGGTCGGGATTTGACCATGTTGTTCTTATAGAGTACTTATAGGCCAACGGGACATTTTTAAAGTTCAGTAAACTGGTAAAGCCGAAGACAGAAGATGGACAGCTTCGACAAAGGCCCTGCACTCTTGCCTTCTGTTTGCTTCTGACATGCAATCTTTGAAATAATAAAGAATATATTGGTGTTTGAAAAGGTGCGTTTCTTGACTAAACTTAATAAGCTAATAGATGACCCGATCGCCACACACACAGAAAATTGTATAACGTTAAGCTCATAAATCAGCTTTGTCAGCCATAATTTAAGGGGTTCACCAACAAATCTCCCGGACAATGAAGACCCCTGAATACTAATTACCGAAAGCTGCCTTGAAATAAAAAAACAAGAAAATCAGGAATTCTGAATAATAACCAAAAAGATAATCAATGTTAAATGAATCGTGCACACATGTGCCCCCTAGTGATAAAAATTAAATGCCCCAAAATCAAGAAATTTCTCATTAGATATGAGTAGGGTTTGTATGTGAAATTAAATAAATAAACGTTAGTTGTTGGAGCAAACAAGTTTGGGGAATAGAAAAGAGGAATTATAAAGTATTATATAGAAGAAATCATCTGTAGCATATAGCAGTCTACATACTGGACTTACTTCAAGTCATACCAAGAACCAGCTAAATAGGTTGCTACCAGCCCGTCCATCTGGTTGCTGTTTTGTTAAATTGCTTTTAAAAGGACCTGTGGAAACCAGCAAATTGGGTTGTGACCCTTTTATTTAGTTCCACTCTCTTCCTCTCTGAAGCTTCTTAGTATAGTGGTTAGGACCCTCATGATGTAATTGGTGCTTGGAACAAGGTAATTGCGGATCCTTGCGTTTTTTTTAATCATTTTATTGGCATCATCATGTATTGACATGTTCTTCCAGAAGCACTGTATAAATTATAACATCAGTCAAAATTTACAGGGATGTGTATGAGGATGAGCAGAATGAATTGAAAATGACAACAATTTGTACAGAACGTCGGTCATGCATTGCAAATGGTCTGCATCGAGAGATCAGTACAGTATCTTTTTTATCATGTGTCTAAATTTCAATAGGCTGATGTAAACTATTTATACAGTTTTAAACTAGAGGCAAGGGAGGTGATATGAATTCCATGTATTTCAACTCATGATTTTAGTGTCATCTCGATTAACACCTTTTCCATGTGTTTTACTTGTATTTGCTAACCATACTTTGCTGGCACGCTTATTCTGCCTTGGCACCATGCATTATAAGATAAAATCTCATTTCAACTAGAATGGTCATAGCATCAATGATCATAGCCTAAAGAGTTATCAACAATATCCTCTAAGGTCATTAACAACAATCCTGAGGTCATTAGCTGAAACAGTGGCGACCTCAGGTCACCACCCGTGACATTGATTCGTCACCATGGTGTGGTCCCGCGCCGGGTGGTGGCGACAAGGTGACGAATGGCGACGAGTGGCGACGAGTGGTCACGACAAGCTGGCGAAACGGCTGTGTAGACCCTGCCGCGTCCCGCCGGTACTTCGGTCTCCCATTTTCAGTATTATTTTGTATTATATCATGTAGAATTTGTGCACTTTTCATGTATAATTTCATCTACAATAGTCAGAAAATATACTTTTTCATATTTGTCTGTTATTACAGGACGTCCTGTTTTTATGGAATGTCCTGTTTTTCTGTGGTATCCCCAAACTGATTATAGACACTGTCTTCGTACTTGGCCAAGTCATCTGTCATCGCAAAAAGATAGCGTTATGATTAATGCTATCTATAGAATTATGATTTTTATTCACATAGGCCTATTGTTCTTCCATTCAGAAATACATCCATCGTTTGTGATTCTACATATGACTTCATGGGGACGGCAGGCACTGTTACCATCATTTACTTCTATTAGTATCATGATTGAGTACACATTTATCAATAAACCAAGCAGATAGGTAAAAACTAGAATTATGCAAGAGCTAGAGTGTTTCTGCAACGACTCCCGCAGGTGTAAGTCGCAATTACCTACACGTTAAAAATGCTCACAGAAAAACACATAACACCTTTAACCATAATTATAAAACCACAAGAAAATAGCCGGAGGCGCGAATGTTTCTTCAAAGTTTTCAAAGTTCCAATTATTTGTAATTTTTGAGGTAGAAAGATGTAAATCTTGTTTAAAAAAAGCAAAACCTTATAGTCTCATCTAGGAGCCCTAGTAGGAGCCAGGCATTGGGGAATTATACATGATCATACCTAAAGAAACATGAAGACAAAGCAGCCCAAAGTCATCATTTCGCAGCTCTAGAATAAAAACTCCATATGAATAATCCTTGAAGAATTGATATTTCTTGGGTAATGTTCACTACATATGTACTCAGAAAGTATACTTTTTCTTATGGCCATATTCTTGTCCACGTGCACTCCCACTAAATACCACATGATAAAGTGGAGGCTGCGAGGGTCATGAGAAAAACGTAGATCTCACTGTTTACCTCGCCTCACCTGAGAGCTTTTCCAGGAGTCATATATTGCTGTAACATATTTTTCTCCTGCATGTTAACATTCCGAGCATGCTTTAGATACACTTTGCAATATAGGTGCACAACTGCATGACATATATACCGCTGATATATGGTGTCGAAAAAGGTAGGCTCTCTACAAAGGAGTAGTAGCGAAATTGTCAGTGGATTGAATTTTGCATGACTATATAATATTCGAATTTGTGTCTCATTATTCCTATCTTGGTGCTGAAATAGATTCATTGTTAAGTCCTACACGTATATATTCCTCTGTGGTTTCAAGGATTAATAATAAGATTTTTCAATTATCTAAACTTCGCAAATATATTGATAATAAAACAGCCATATTGATTTATAAGCAGACCATTCTACCCATATTTGATTATGCTGGGTTTATTTTGTATACTTGTACCTTGGGACAAAAACGTGAATTACAGGTCCTTCAGAATAATGCATTAAGGATTTGTCAGAATGTTTTTTTAATTGACCGTGTGAGTATAGAAAGGTTACACTCTGAAGCTAGGCTTATCAGTTTAGAACAGTGTCGTGTAATTCAATTATCATGTCTGATGTACAATCTCAGTAGGAATATATGTAATATTATTATTCCTAAAAGAGTAACTAGAATGTCCATGAAAAAAATGTTCAAGGTTCCTTCCAAAACTGGATCAAAATATCAAAATAGTGCATACTATAGGGGAATCCAAATATGGAATGAAATAGATATTGCTTTGCAGTATTGTGAGAACATGTACCTATTTAGAAAGGCTATTAAGGGTCAACATAGAATGTATCAAAATTTGTTATAGATTACATCTTAGTATTTCTAAGACTAGGTTGATTGGACTGTGTGTAATCCTATCTGACTTATTATTCATTGTATGCTATTATTTTTGTACTTTATTATAATCATTATATATACTCTCATATTTAATGTAATACTCCTGAAAACCAGGGGAACCCCTGATGGATATTATAAATAAACCTTTAAAAAAAAATATATATATATATGGATTTCAGTGAAAGCAACAAAACCCAAAAGTTACAACTTAAACAAAAATCTTTTTAATTCCTTGGATTGGTTCAATAGTAACCTAAGACAGCAGAAGGGAATTTCTTACTGCTAAGATAGGTATATATTCTACCAACGTACTTACCTTGATAAAAGTAAGCAACATGCCGATTAGAAAATTACCTTGATCCAAAACTATCTTGAGGTGCTCAACATCTCATGCAAAATTGATAGGTCAGCCTAATTGTATTTGTATGGACCACCAAGGTTTCTGTCACTTTCATTAGACACTCATGAGTACAACTCGGCCTGTTCACGGGGAAGATGGTATGCTGGGTTCCCTTCTCTCTTACGGCTAGGAGGACACGGCCTGAGAGACTGCAGGTGGAGCCCACTGTGTCGATGGATCGGATTGGTCGAAAAGTGGTCACGTGACCCCGAATTAGCCAAAATCTGACGAACTGGGCGTTAGGGTGAACCCGCGTATATTCGTGACGTTCAGCGATAGCGTGAGTTCGATGCGCGGGCACCAGCGTAGGAAGATGGTGACCTCACCTGGATGGGGACAAATCGTAGGCCCTTGTTAGTGGCGCCATCTGTTGGCCCAGCCAGCTTGAGGTCCGACACTGGAGGAGGTGGGGGAGAGGCCAGGTTTTAGGGGAGGTCTGTACGTACAAGAGGCTCCAAAGCTGTGACCAGAGCAGGATTTATTGCTCAGCATAGCTTAACATTGACAGTGTCATGTATGTGACCAGAATGAGATTATTTTACCATTGTTTTCTTTTCAAAATAGGGGAGATATATGCCATGAGGTCAAAAACATGAAAAGTAGATTATATATGAATAAGGGTTTATCGATAGTCATATAGATCAGCTGGATATTTAAGCTGTTGATGGTCAAACAAGTTAGGCTTTCGAACGTTACAGCCCTCCATTGCAAATAGTGTGGTCTGTAAAATATTGTAAAAACATAATTTTGATAAATAATTCTCTGTTAACAATGGGACTTGGGTCAATAAAAATGTTATGAGGCAGAAAAAATCTTAATATTCTTCTTTATCATATGAATAGATCTATATGATGGTGTATACTGAACAAGAATGTTGTGTATTATTGTTTATAGTGGGGATGTATAATAAACAAGTTCCTCGTATTACCTAATGCCTTTGGGTTGTCTGTTAGTTAGTGTCCCTGCATGTAAAGTACGATATGCTAGCCAGTGATAGAAGTTTTACTACATTCAGGGTGTTCAAGTCTAAATGAAGAGACTCGCTTGCAGAGGTTCAAAGTTTATTAAAGGGAGGGGCCAGTGAAATTCAATATTCTTACATTTTGTCTTCTATATCCTAGAATTAATGCTAACAAAGAGGTACATAACAATTATATTGTTATAAATAGCTTCTTTTGATAGTTCATGAGGTTTCTCTTCTAGAAAACGTCTTGATACCCTGTCATCTTGAAATTGGATGTCTGTGTGTGATGTCACACAAAAAGGCCGTTATTTTCAATTTACAAAATTTAAAAATCCTTTAAAATTATTTTTTTACATAATTTTTTGTGTGAATAATCAAATTTCACTATTTTGAACACTTTTAGACTCATTGAAAGTGAAGGGCAAATTTACATCTACTTATTTTCTAGTTTTCATCTGATCTGTGTGTGACGTCACACACAGGGAAATGCACTGTGCATGCTGCACCATTTGCAGAGAGGGACATTCAGTTTGAATTAGAAAATTGTGTGTAAAATTCAAACTAATAAAGAAAATCACATGAAATTTGGTATGGTGACTACTTGAATAGTTAGGATCATGAGAGTATGATAACTTATATTCACTGGCTCCAAAGAAAGGGGAAGGTACAAGGATTTCATCATATAATCAAGCATGGCTCTGATAAATTTGGTACAATATCTATCAACAATAAGGTGTATTCATTGTCAATCTCTATCAGTGTTTCAGTTCCTCAGCTCAGTATTGTACTTCCCTGGTCTATCTTCAAGAATAGACCCACAGCCTACTGCGCACAGGTATCTCTTCTATATCAACTCATGGTCACCATGGAATACCACCAGCACTGACTTATACCCATTACAGACTAGCCTCAAAATGCACTCATGATGACAGTTCAATACAGGCATAATGCTCATTCTGGGTCTAGTCTGTAACGGGTACTAGTCCACCAAGTCCTTGCTCATGCGCAATGTTATTTATTCCTTTACCTCAATCTTGACTCCCTCTAGCAATCCCGCTATGACTGCTGTTTTCATATTATCATCTTTATTGATTCTTTCTCCTCCCAGCAGCTCTGCAGGTAGGTGACACTGCCATAAGATTACACACATCAGTTTTTATGACAGTCTCAGCTCCCCTCGTTACCATCCTATATTTATGCCAAACTTATCAGTCATTTTACCATTATTCAAGTCTACCTATTATTTCAATATTCTATTTTGTCAGCGCTCATAACATATTGGTGACCACCCTTTCTTCTACCTTCAGTAGATAAACCTATCACTTTTGCTGCAAGCACAGCTACCTACTTAAAGAAAATAAACTGAGTATTGTGCAGCAGAGGGTGCATTCACACCGCACTTGCCTGAGGTATCTGCCTCAGTGCATGAAAGATCCAGAGACACGATATTTATATGTGCAATAAAGTCACCTAGACTGTTCAATATACCAAGTGATATCAAATCATGTAGATGCGAGGTTTATAGGGTGTTGAAACATGGCAAGCTGCGCGACACTAGCACCTCTATTTTGGTAACATTGGTGTGAAGCCTCCCCTCACACTCCTAATGCCGCGTCCCCACTTGGGCGACCAACGACGGCAACTAACGTTAGTCGCCGGACGATTAAGGAAAAGGTATGTCATCGGGCGACTAACTAAGTCGCCGGTGGAAAAAAAAGTTAATCGCCACGTTGGGACGCTCTTGTAGTTAATCGCCGGAAGACGAGGGGGAACTTTAGTACGTCGCCCGACGATTAACTAATCGCCCGTGGCCATTGAACAATATTAAACATGTCAAATATTTTGCCCAAAAACCAGGGCGACTAGTGGTTTGGGCGCCAGACATCATGGCGCCAGTATGGAGTTGGTCACCGGGCGATTAACAACCTTAGTAGTCCGCCGACCAAGGAAATCTAGTCGCCCAAGTGGGGACCAGGCTTTAGATGCCTTGGCAATAAATAATTGATGCACATTTGTATGATAGGCCCTATTGCAAACGGCGATGGTAATATTCCCCTCATATTTATGTTTTTAATCCTGGAGAAAAAATGGAACTGTAAATAATTACACTAAAATGACAAGGGAAAACAAAGAGAGGTGAAACCCTGTCCACTTTATTCAACCCTTAGAGATACATATTCCTATGTTAAACTTCAGTATTAATTTCTCTGGAGAAATTGTGGTTTACTTAGGAGTAATATTGTAAGAAATATGCACTGTACGTTTGGTGAGCTAAAATGGCTCACACATAACAGGCATTTTGACAAAGATTCACACGATAATCACAAGCCTTCCAACACTACTTGGCTTTCCGTTATTGAACATGGCTCATGCATCCTGGTCACCACATCGTCAATAGTGACAAATACTGCTATTTTGCAATGAAATTGGTGATATGGCAACACTTTTTGGTGACATGACATTTTGAAAGTGTAAATGGGATCACTGTATGTGTCCCTTCGATGTCTTGAAACTCAGAATATGTCCACTTTAAAATTTAATGAGATTCGAAATTTTAAATTGTGTAAAATATTTCAAGACATGATTACAAATAGGAGCAAAATTAAATTAACTTTTTTTTTTTTTTTGGATTTGTTGCACATGGTACATGGCTGCCCTCATGCAGATTATGTGACAAAAAATGGGATTTGGCGATTTTGACGGCGAGAGAATTTAAATGCCTCGTGTTAGTACTGCATTATTGTGTGCCTTTTTCCCCCACAAATTCGATCATATATGGGTCGAAGAAAATTCAAACATAAGTCTGGAAACAACGGGTTTGGTTTAAAGAGCTGTGAATTTGGCTGAGATTTCGCGCTGCATGAGGTAACAGAGTGTCTTCACACCTCTAATAATAGACCTAGCGTTTATACTAACTTTACACTTTACACTATTGTTTTACCTGCTGTGTTGGAAAGCATCCACACATGAGTTGCATATATGATGCACATAAAGATAAGTTCTGATGCTCGGAATACATCTCTCGTACATCTGAATAAACTTAGATACTGAATGTGATTATATCATATATCCCATGATGTGGCTAGGCATCTTGCTACTGAACTATAGAGATCTAGAGTTAATTATCTGTTTATGTTAGGGGTACTTAATTCGTCGTATTTTTTTATGGATAATAGCTAGCTCCTATGGCAGTCTCCTCCTCATTCGACTGCCTTCGTCCAATACATAGTCATAGTTATATTATGTTCTTTATTTAGTTCCTGTGTATTATCATTCCATGACAAGATCTCAACAAACAATGAACAGCTCCAAGGATGGAATCCCTTCAAACACACTCAGTCAACTCTCCCGCCTTTCTATACAGTCTCTCTGCTTCTATTCCAATCCAGGACTCAGCTTCGAAGTCTCAATCTTTCCAGGATGGTTACTCACAACAACATTCAGCTTAACTCTGACTGAACTCGATTGCAGCGTGCCCCGTTAGATACGTCACACATAGAATCCTCCCCTAACTCCCTCACATTGACAAGGAGTTACGACTAAAGCGTGCACTGGTGAAAACATAATGCTGCTTAGCCTAAAGAGCATGGACTGGCCATCCGCATCAGTACACTGCTTCACTTCCGGCATGCTCAGAAATCTGTGACCAACTGAGTTAGATGAAGCTGTGCAATACATATAATAAGAATATCATTTGAAGGCCAAGAAAAACTAATATTTGCATTAAAGTGTCGCGTTTATTCATGTATGCTGCACTTTTATCTGTTTAGTACCTATGACCGTGTCAGGGGATCTTTAAATTCCCCTCTATAAACAGCTATGTATAGATTATTCAATCAATTTCAAGCTGCATTGGATAATCTCACGTGCTTCCTTCTGGAGGGGAGTTGATGTGTATTCCTAACAAAAGGGGTGGATTCCTTTTCATTATGATTATTTTGATAAAGGATTGATCGATATTGCCTCTGAGCTTCACTCAAGTGACTTCATTTTGCCCTTTCCAATAAGTTTTCCCTCTTTATAATCATTTAAATCATCCTGTGAAAATACTGTTGTGAAAAGGGATAGTAATCATAGGCAGCTACAGGGGAGTTACAAAAAAAATGATCCTAAAATTCCCTACCATGTAAAAGTGATGTCAAATTCAAAGTCATAGAAGTTGGAAAAGGAAAATTTCAGTTAAGGCAGATTGCCATCTTCAATATTCTTAATTTGCTGTTCTCACAATGACGTACCAATGACGTAGATGCGGCCACAATCCTAAAAGTACATTCTTCTACTGCAGCCAACCAATTAATTATAATCTACCATTATTCTTTTTGGAACCAGCATGGTGAATAGAGTCAAAGTAAGTACAATACGTCAGGGAATGTATGATCACGTGCTACAATTTCCTAGTCATTAGCTCTGACCTTTTGACCCCGGCCTCACCACCAGCTCTTCTCCTGGGGTGACCCTCCGAACCAAGATACAACAAGTGGACATGTAGCTAGCACTCCTTGGATCCGGCGGATCCGCTGGCGGCCACTACAGGTCAGTTCACTGTGACGGCCTGGAGCTACGGCCCTAAAGCCTGGCTAATGACCACTGTGGAGCGATTGATGGCAGTTTTGTTGGCTGTGAATAGTCTCACGGTAAAGGAACACAAACATTTGGTTGGCGCTACGCTGAAGAGGCACCTTTTGGTTGATGTATGAGGCACTTTGACTCACTACACTACTTCCTAACGAGTTCCAAAATTGAAAATGGGATGGGCCCAGTGAATCAGTATTTCTTTTGACGGAGTAAAGTAAGATTTGATATTGAATGAACGTCAAGACTCATAATTGTATAGGATTGGCGTCATGTCAAAGTTGCCATTCCATGTTATCATATTGTGCTATTACACCGCTATGTTTACGGCAGACCCATGTGTTTTGCACACAGCACGCATTGAAAGAGTCAGTATACATATGGATGAATAAAAAATTGGTTTGATTTGAATGTTCTTAAATTTACATGTTAAATAGGCCTATCTCCAAACATGCCTTATCAAAATGGTTAAAAGAGGTACATGTATTCTATGTTAATAACCCAATCGCCAATCCCACACACCGTGACCCCCCCGGCCATCCTCGAGGAGGAATAAAAAGAGTTTTGAGGTCCAAAACCCAATCCCATCCCAACCCCATTTCTTCCTTTCAACTTTGGTTTTTCATATATTTTACATATATATTTTTATAAATATTTAGAAGGGCAATTTGTATTTACAATTAACCAATATTTGAATGTATTCTCTTAATTTGGTTAAATAATGCCATAATTATCATGGAGACTCTGATCCTAGGTATCTGTGAAATAATTTCACAAAAGATTAAACCAAAGACCAACTACTGGATAACAACACAGGGGGCGTTCTGCTGTCGCAACTGCAACATATTCACGGCTCAGGTGTGCCATCTATCGGATAATTGATGCAAGTATTAACCTTATAGCTCAAATACCTCAGCTCTGATTGAGGGTCGTTTATCTAATTTATTGAAAGTACTGATTTTTATCTTTGTTTTTTCCCAAACAAAACTTAAAAACATGTATAGAACCTTTATTGTGACATCAAATGTAAACCAAATCAATACTGAGACACAGCATAACGCTACAGCCTGATTTCTTTATGTCAAGTCAATATTCAACTACAAAGTGTGGAAAACTGTCAAAAATCAGTATATCAATCAGCTTCCAGCCATGATGACAGTGTAATTAATCGCATTGAAGTGATTATTGTACTCATTTATTCAAATAGAACACACTCCAAAAATCAGCAATATTGGGCCATCTAAGAAATAGTCATAACTTTTATCAACAGGTTGTAAAAATCAGGATGATACTTAAAAATATGCGGTTAATGATCCCTCTTTAGCACTATTGAATGCCAGATATTATCACCAACTACAACTAAAAAACGGCCTTTATTTTGCAAATGTATCGGCTGAGAATATGAGACCTGAAACAAGTTCGACCGCTTCAAAGAACAGGAGCCTATCCTTTGATATTTTGTCGAAATAATCAACTAAAAATGATGAATAAAGATGGGTATCCTAAGCCAATCTTTAATGCTAATTGAAATAGAGCCATAACGAATAATGAAGTATCTAACTGAGAAGGCATTCCCATAACGTAAGAAGAGCCCAATATTATGAAAAATTGTAAATGCCTGGTTTGATATTTGTATGTGCTTGAGAAAATTGGGGCTCGAACGGGATTCAGGGGACTCCAGCTTATTTGGGGACTCAATCTTATTCTCATGAGTTTTCATGTACTTGGGATGTGAAGAAATCTACTTGAATGGTTCCACCATGAAATGGGAGGAAGGCGTATCATGGATCAAGGTCTATTCTATCATTGTGTCAGCATTTTGTGTTTACTGCTATATAGTTGTGATAGAATTGAGTCATCTCATGGCCACCCTTGATGCACCTTCCAATGACCCACTTTTGGTCTCAGCTGCCCTTTGGTCGGCAGGTGCTCAAGTCGCCCTGGGATCTCCATGTCCCAGTTGGGACCCATCCTCAAACTTGTATTTGTGATAGCCATAATAGTCTACTTCTCAAGCATAAGACAACAATATATCAGATGTTCACCGTTCAGCATCTTGAAGGACACTGGTTTATTTGGGCCTTTTATAGGTTACAGGTAAATGGTGATTGGCTTAAACATAATTATCACGTTACATATCGCCCATAACTCTCATGTTTACTCCATAAACCTTACGTTTCATGTTATACCTTGACTATTTTCATACTTTATAGGATATCTTACATTTTGAGTTACTTTTTGAGTATTCAAGTATTTCAAGTATCTATATAGTTTGAGTATCTACATAACTCAGGTATTTACATCATTTGAGTACCTCGAGACACTTCCTATAATAATTAAACAATTATTACAAAATGTAAATTCTTACTTGTTGTATATTCCATTATCACAAGATTTAGAAAATATATTTTCGCCTTTGAATTTGGTTTTAGTTGTAGTACTATTTTTCTTTTTAGAAATGCCATTCATTAGATAGTAACCATACCGATAAACAGTATGTGTTCCTTATAGGCTCCTTGAATTTCTAGGCATTTTAGAAACTCAGCAGTCAAACTTATTCTTCGAAAAACTAAATTCTTCGTAAACATTTCTCTACTTGGGGCAGGAAGATATTTTTGAATAATCATAATTCAGTTTCACCTCCTACTCGAGCTCGTGCACTGCTCTGTTTGATCATGAATAGGGGCCCGCAAGATTGAAAGGAATAAATACTGTCCTAATAAAACGAACTGCAGCGTCAGCAAGGTGCGCCACAGCTCATCCAAAAAGTGAAGTTCTTGTTTGGAAACCAAAATAACTTGTTTTAATTCAATTTGCAGAATATTTCCCTTTGGTCTGTGTACTCGGATTGTCAGCTTTTTATTTGCTACATATTTCCATAGAGGTTCTGAGCAGATTAAGATGATAATTTCTATTTAGAAAAGAGACAACCATAAAAAGCTTATAGATAAATTCTCTACACATTAGTAGTATAATGGAGTCGCTGGCGCGCATAGTCAATGCTACTAATTAGGTCACTAGGTCAGTACGAGTGAGCATCGGGCATAAATAGGTTCATAGACTAATAGAGACTTTGAATAATTAGGTCATTACGACCTACTTTCGTGACCTACTTTTAAAAATACGTTTAAGGAACGTATGTATTATTTCGTTATTTTTTCTTCTTTTTTTATATATACTTTTTACGTATATTTTACCGGATAATTTTACCGGACGTTCTATTATTTTCGTTATTTTTACATTTTTTTGTATATAGTTTGTATAGGCTTATGTCATTTATTATTCATTACATATAATAAATAAAACAAAACAACATTTTTTTTAGTTATTTTTTATTAAAAATCGTAAAAAGCAGATTATAATTCATATATACAAGGGGTTTCTTTTAGATTTTTAAATGTTTTTTTAAATATTTTATGTTTTTCATATATTTTATACTTTTTTTTGGTTTTTCATACATTTCCTATATAGTGAAAATGTTTCAGTTTTTTTAGCTATAGTTCATTGTCCTTGGGCAGTCATTTTTCAGCTTTTTACCTATACTTCATTGTCCTTGGTCAGTTATTTTCTTAAAGGGCGAAGGAATTGTTGGAGCATGAGAAACCACAGCCTCTAGATTGCGCTGAACGTTCTGTGAGTTCTTCCAGCTTACTTTGCAAGTTGGTAACGGCGAAGAGGAGTCGGTCAACATTAGCCGACAGGGCCTCCACACAGTCAATGGTGTTCTCCAGATCACGTTGCATGCGTCCTAGTGATATGGGACGTCTCTTAGGCATGTCCAGTATTTCATCTTCTTCTTCTGATGACTCTCCTTTTTCCTCTGTATCTGTAGATAACCACATTTCTAGCGTTTCAACATCTGGTGTTTCCGTCTTCTCCATTTCCACCGGTTTAAGTTCATGTAAGTAAGAACTGTCTTGTCTGTTAGGTTTGTCATGGCTGGGGTACCTAGCACTGACAGTGCGACGTAGGGGTTGAGAGTACGACATGTTTCTATGAGAAATCGAACACAGTGCGCTCCGCAGGTGGTACTTGTGAGTGCTTGTAGTTGTTGTCGGTTATACTCCCAGATACCGTATGACGAACGTTGGCAGAACGAGATGTGCTTTATAGCTATTGGTGGTAACCCGAATGAGTCAAAATAGAAAGTTTTCCCTTGTGGTGATACCCAAAATGCTACCCAATGTTCCCCTGGTTTATTGTGAGGATCTGTGTTGCTAATGAAACAAGTGAAGGGTCGTGGTTTTTTTGGTATTCTATCAGAGGGAAAAGTTCCAAGGAAATATCTATTTGTGTGGGGATGGTTACGTAGAATTTTGTTCAATTCTGAGGTTTTGAGAACCATCTTCAGTTCTACACCATGGCGTAGTCAGTGACCGGCAATCGGTCGGCTGTTAGCTGGATCAAGCTGTTGTAAGTGCTCAGCATAATTACTGAAACCGCGTGGCCCAGCGCTTCAGCAAACTTCAGGGACACCGACAGCTTTCCCTGTCGCAGCAGGTTGATGCGGCTGTCCTCCGGGGTTCGGTCGGGAGTCAGGTCGAAAGCAAACAACGTGTAACCGTTCTTAAAATGATGTAACTGAATACCGCAGTCGTGACCCGAAGCTAATAGGCCAGTCTCCTTGAAGAGTTGACTGTAGGCTCTGCTAACGTTTCCGTTGACAAAGTCTGTCTTCACGTGGAACTTCTGATCGTCGAACTGCAAGGCTACTTCTGTTACGTCGTAGTGCTTGAAGTTGAACGGATTCTCCGTCTTGCTCCCTGAGCTGGCCGACTCTTTGACTAAGCCAATAATCACCCCCGTGGGGATCTGCGTTGTGTCGGGTACGGTCCACGTGTACTCCGATGAACCTTGCGTTAGGGTGTGCTTTGTGACCTTGCTCCTGGTGATCGGGTAGTTGAATGGTCCCATCTTGGGGTCGCGTACACTTTTATTGTGTACCTCCACCACCTCGTCCCTGACGTAAACTTGGCGCATGGTCATTTCGGCCTTCTTGATGATGACTTTGTAACTCTCGTTAGCGGCCATCTGCATGTAGAAGCTGGCGGGCTGACGTTCGAAGACGAGTTTGATCTCGCAGTGAGAGGGTAGGAGTTTACACTGAGTAAACAAATCGAGGTGCGGTCTTGCCACCATAGACTTAACGCCTCCGACATGGACTGTTCGTCGTGAGTTCCAACCTGCGTTGGCTGCACCTCTGGTGTCCATTTTTTCCGGGGTGTCCATGAACCAGTTCTGGCAACCTTGGAGGCGACACTTTCTGGCGCCCTCCTCCGTCGTCAAGAGGTCGATGAGATAGGACTTGTAGGAGTACTCTTCATTGTTCGAAGTTACCTTCTCACCGTTGATGAGAAGCTGCACGCTGCTGAAAAGTGAATGAATTAAGTTGTTGACTGGAGCTGCATCGTGTGCCACGGTTAAGGCAGCTTCGTCGTTTCCTTGGACCACATACTCTAGGTAGAGTTCAGCTTCGCTGAGGTCTGTGTAAAGATTGCTCGGTTCGAAGGTGAAGTCAAAACAAGTTGTGGAGTCAGTGAGAGCGTTGTTTGTTGTTTTCTTGACGAATTGACTTCGGAGAATATCTTTCTGTGATATAGGTAGTGCGTGTAAATCCAATTCACCTACGGCACAAGTTGCCGCACAGGGGTGAATGAGACTCATGATGAGTCCTTTAGAAAAGGGTAGACTTACGTCTACCTACACTCTTCTTCTTCCCGTTACCACGTCTTGCACCTTGCGTTGCTCGGCGTCGTTTGGCTGGAGGGCCATCGTCGTCAGTGTTTAAGTACCTTCTGGCTGCACTGAAGGCTGTGTCCATTAAGGAACTTCCTGCACTCTTTGACCTTTTTACGAGGCTCTTCTTAAAGTTTTTTCCAGCCACGACATCGTCAAAAACACCTTTTCCTGTTTTCATGATGGTGGGGACTGCTGCTTTAAATGCTGACGCACCGAGCTTCTTTATCATCGGAAGAGCCGATCTCATTATACTTCCGAATATTCCGTGGCCACGTTGTCTTTTAGCTCCACC
Organism: Lepidonotus clava; assembly: GCA_936440205.1. Lineage (NCBI taxonomy): Eukaryota > Metazoa > Annelida > Polychaeta > Phyllodocida > Polynoidae > Lepidonotus > Lepidonotus clava. The sequence continues at coordinate 24,847,073 of OW387148.1, forward strand.
GAAAGCAGGTAATTGGCCACTTCCAAATTGCGAGTGCTTATAATATTGGCCATATTCACCTCTTGGTGCTGAATACAAGGGTGGCACGTTCATATAGTAACTCACCATTTTTCCAATGTCTTCCTTCTTACACTAATGTACTATAGGGATGAGAGAGAGCTCTAAAGGTCAGTACTACCGACACTTCCCCGTGCTCAAATGGTATAGGTTCGCCTGCACTGTCTCTTAAGTACACTCCGATCTCTTTGAAATGTGTTATTCGCAGAGGATGGAAAATCAAATTGGGAAAGTTTATTGTGTCCATTGTTTTTTGAGAGTAGTTGTTTACGGCCATACATCGAAGAAGTGGTGCTTCAGTATCTCCTACTACCCCGTTGTGAATAATGTCAGAGTAGACATAGACTGTATGGTTTCTAAAGTTGACATCTGTTATTTGTTTTGCTCGTGTGCGCCTACCCATGTATATTTTTCCTTTGAAACCAAGTTGATAAGAAAGGTTTTCTGGTATGATGAGCATTGTGTTGGAAGGCAGTGCAATAAGCGTTTTCATTGTGAATTCGTTATAAGAGAAAATTTCATCTGGGCCATTTCCTTTATTTTTTCGCTTTTCTTCTTTCATTTTCTTGATGACTTTTGGTATATTTTTCTTCATTATTTTATTCAGGAGTTTGATCAGATCTTTGTTGGCTTCCACTCGCCCGCTTTCCATTGAGAAACGAGCGTAAGACCGTTTTCCTGGAAAGTGCTTCCTTGCTAATGAATCGATGTAACTCAATGTGGGAGGAAGCTTTTTTGGTTCGTCAGCATCAGCTTCTTCGAATACTTCTGTGGGCTCTGGTTGGTCGTCATCGTCATCGTTTTCTTCTTTTTCAATTCCTTCCATTTCAACTTCTAGTTTTCTTTTCGGGGGTGTTTCATGCATGTGGGTTACCAAATCAGTATTAAACATGTCTGTTAGGAACGGTTCTCTGTCACGTTTTTTCCTACTGCTCTCTATTTCACGCTTTAGTCGAGTGATAGCTTCAACGCGCCTTGTTGGAGGTGTTTGTAATGGAGTAATTCCTTCTCTAGGTTTCTTAGGAGGTGTAGGTCCGTCTGAAGTGTGAGAACTTGATGTCGGAGGAGATATACTCTCACTAACTGTTCTTACAGCTGACACTGCATCTGAAATAAACGCTCCAGAAGACTCTTCATGATCAGGGTCTGGTCCTGTCGGTGTTTCAATTGAATCAGCTGCAGTTCCAGGTGTAGTTGTGGAAGTAGCAGGAGAAGAAACCTCTTCATCAGAACCGCGGGAAGTTCTGGCCCTAGTTGGTGAGGTGTTATGTTTCTTCTTTTCTCCCGGTGCTTCTGCGCTGAGAAGGTAGAAAGTTGATTTTCGCACATTGTACCATTTTACTGGAATCGTTATTTCAGATAACGCACAGTCTGTGTCAGCTGGTAGTACCATATACTTTTGTAAAAGAACTCTGTAAGTGCTCAGAGTGTTGTCTGGAAAGGTCTTAGTAGATGAGTTACTGGGTAGGGTGCAGGTTACATCCATTTTTGTATGTTCTTGACTGGTTCCCAACTGTTGAATTTGTCTCCGTATCCTTTCCACTTAATGAGTGCTTGTCTTTTAGCACCTTTTCCTCTATATTTAAGGATGCTCTCGACAGTGTACTGCTTCCTTGGAGTAACTTTCAGCTTCTGAACCTCTTGAGGATAAAACCACCCCTTTATTCTTTCTTGAAGGGTATCTTCGATTTCATACCCTTTAATATAGTTTGGGTTCTTTACAGTGAATATTTCTTCACTCCAATTTGGTTCATATCCACGATTAAAGGTTTTCTTTTTTCTTAGAATTCGTGCTCTATCATCACTTTTCATTAAAGGTTTCCTTTTCTTCTTTAAATCTTTAGCTCTCACTCTTTCATACAAATGATAGAACAATCGATCGGCGTTATCTTTATTAACGTCTACCGGTCGACCTCCTATGGTAGAATGAAAGGTGTGGTTGTAAGAATGCACTAGATCTTGAAGTACATCTATGTATGTGTATGTTTTCATGTGAGTGAAGTATCGCCACATTTTCTGTTGTAAGGTGCCGTTGAACCTTTCTGCTATAGAACATTTTATGTCATCATTTTCTCCAGTGAAAAAAGATACACCTGTCTCTTTCAAGTAATCCTGAAAAGTTTTGTTCAGGAACTCTTTACCTTTATCTGTTTGGAGATATTTAGGACATCTTTTAACTGTCATAACTTTGAAAGCTTCCGTAACATCTGTGGCTTTTTTACTTTTTATAGCTTGTGCAAATCCAAATCTGGAGAAGACATCTATGGCAACCATTATATACGAATAGCCTTTGTTATACTTTTTGAACTGTTGCATATCTATCAAGTCCATTTGCCATTGTTTATCTATTCCAAAAGTCTGTGTTTTACGCCTAGGAAACCGTCTCTTGAATGGTTTATGTTTAGTATAAGCATCCACAGATTCAAGTGCATCTTCAATATGCTTGATGTCAGTGTTTTTGAAATAGTGTTTCTTTATTTTGGATGCGCTTGTGAAGCTTGCTGGTTGTTTAGGATCAGTAAAGTGCTTAACCACTTCTTTCTTCAGAGCCTTGTAGACCATTTTACAAACGGTGTTACTGTAAAGTGTCGATGTCTCTTACTTCTGCCGTGACCTTCTTGTTGAGGAGGTTTCTCTTTCCGCCTAGGTGTTTCCACCTCTTCATGTTCCTCTTCACTGTCGGAACCCTTCATGTTGTAGTTCCTTATATATTTCATTTTCGGATTTAACTTCTTAACAATCAGGACGAATTGTTTCTGCCCCGGTAAGCTGGCTCGCTTCTTAGTAGTCGGTCGCACTGCACTCGAAAGAAGATTCATCAAATGTGTTTCATCTATAGGTGTGTCTCCTAGAATGAGACGACCGTCCTTTGTAAACTGTTTTCGTGATTTGGCCAAGGTCTTGTAGAGATTACGCACAGAGTTATGGTAAGAACCCGGAACTTTTTCTAGTGCTTTTTCCATCTTATGTGGTAGTACCTTCGGCATAAGTAGTCCTCTCGGTTTTGTAGAAACTCTTTTAGGTTTCATGATAGTCGGAGAAGGTGGCGGAGATGGTGAAGGAGAACGTGAAAGGTGCGATGTTGAAAACAACATACTTTTAGCTTTAGAGGAAAGGATGGAGGACCTGGTCATGAGATCATTGTAGGTGGCTAGTTTCTCTTCTCTGCTCATCGTTGGATCGTTCAATACACGACTCATTTCTTTTTGTAAACGAGCTAACACCTCCACGGTAGACGCTGTAGGTTCAAGTTTTTCTTTTACCATTGACCTTTCGAAAAAGGAATCCCTGTCACTTTCTTTGGCAGGAGGTGGAGAATCAACTTTGCCAGAAACAGTTGAACTCTCCATTTCCACTTTGTTAGAACTTTGCAACACATCTGGATGAACGAGCAGCATTCGTTTATAGCTTGTCATTTTCTCCTAATGGTGTCTTGTAAGGCCTCCGATAATACTGGATATGAGTGGAACAGCTAATCCCAATAGAGTACCAATAAACCCACCTTCTTGTTCAAGAATCTTACGTTTGTGACCTACTGTAGTTGAAGGCTTGGTAAGACCCTTGAGTTGTTTCTTGTACCTCGATAGACGACCGACTGCTTGTTTATTGGAGATGTGCAAGTTTTTATTCATAATATTCACACCTATTTGCGCTATCAACCTTATCACCTCATTAGACATACCCATCATTATATGTTTACACTCCTTACCAGTGCATTTAGACAGGTGTCTCAATAGAGGAAGGTGCTTCTTTATGAGAGCGAGTTGTTTAGCCTTCATTGTTTCCGTGTAGTAGGAATGAATACAGTTGTCTTGAGAGGTGTAGTCACGCTGTTACGCACCCTTAGTGTGTTGGGTGTAGTCTGCTTGAAGTCCAACACTAGATATGAGTGTCTCGCCGATGTTTCTTCGTTATATACGTTAGTAAGAAAACGCGGATGAGTTGGAAACACTTGACGTGATAAAGCGTGAATTTGACTCATATCTCTTGGATTTTTGAAAATTATCATGTAATGAGAGTTCAGACTAAGTGTTCTGAAATCCTTATTAGGGAGAAATAAATTTTGAGTTATGAATATAACACTCATATTTCTATGGTGAGAACCTTTTATGAATAGATCTCTTATAAGAGGTGCATCTTCTTTATCTTACAGATCATCTATTATAAGTAGAGAATGTTTAGATAAATCCTTTTTTTTATGTAAAAGTTCTTCTCTTGAAAGAAGACCTTCGTTGAATTTCACTTTTCCCTGATACTTCTTGAAAACGTCTTGCCATTGTCCATAGCAATATATAATCTCATCGACTGGGGGGTTTATTACAGTTTTCGCCTTTTCTATAATTTCAAACACTAATTGCGTTTTACCACATCCTGAAGGTCCAGCAATAAGACATGTGAAAGGTCCTTGTAGTCTTGGGTCAAATGCGATTTCCTTTACACTTTCCATTTTTTTCTATTTAACGAAATTATAACACGTCTTACCCGGTCGAAGGTTAATGTACTGAATGACACTTTAATGAAAAAACAATCCTTTTTGTTTGGTTTCTATAACATAAGAGTGTTTTTCCTGTAATGAAATAAAATAACGACAAATGAAAAGAGATGTGGTCATAACATCATTTTATGAGGACCGAAAATAAAATAACGACAAATGAAAAGAGATGGCATCATAACAATATTTTATGTGGAACGAAACAAAAGAATACCAAATTAAAAGTGTAAACTGTGATAACATGGGTTTTTCTCTTTCACAAAACAAAAGAATAACAAATTAATGAAACCGAACCATAAACGCTCTCAATACGTTTTTTGTTTTTTAATTGATCGGTCTTTGTTATGGGACAGCCCCTGGATGTCGGGTGCAAAACGCACCCTCCCACCCAAAAGGCACCGACCGCCGACCGCGCCCGCCACGCAGATCACCCGCGAGCGGAGCGGCGCGCATTTTGTTTTCTTGAAAAGGAAAAGGGGTGCACTTTATGCACCCCCCTTTTCTCTTTTCAAGAAAAGCGTTGAACGCCGTTTGAGGCGTTTGTGTTTTTATTTTGATTAAGTGGTTATAACCGTTAACGTATGGTTAGAGTTACAAGGTTGATAGTATCAACTCGATTATCAGCTCGTATGTCACAGGAGATAAGCCTAACCAGCGTCTAATTTACAACTACATAAACGTTTTGTTTCAATGGCAACATAAAAAATGCCATGATTTATAGAGCTGTATAGTAAATAAACGGTCATCTTTACGTTATAAGTGTGAGAATAAAAGAGATTGGTTGAAGGGTGGTTTTCTACCTTTTGGTAGAAAAACGAATAGTCTGGAGGAGCATAAAAGGATGTTTGTTTTCTTTTTAATATTGGAGAGTATGAGTAGGAGTAAATCTAGGAATAGAATAAGCCGTCACGAGACTTGATTCTTTACCGTTCCTTCCGACAACCCTGACATTTTGGTCACAACCCTCCTGACCATGTCCGATTTCTGTATCGAACTCTTTTTCATAGAAGAATTTGTTGTTGTCAAGGGTGTTGACTACTTTGTCAGGATATCGGATGGTTGCGTTGATAAGGGGAATAACAATGTCAGCGTGCAGAAATATAGAAGGTTTCCCATCAGGATCTGCTTCTGATTTACGCCAAAAACGTCTCTGTACTGTTTCCTTGACAGAGTGTCGCGCAAAAATGTGACTCAAGATACATTGTGTTGTCGGTAAACCGACAACACAAGGTTTCTTGGTTATCATATCTTTGAGCGTTAGATTTGGTTGTTGGGTTAGCCGAATGTTTTTCAGAAGTTTGCAATTTTGAAATAAAATGTTTGGATGAATTTCACCCTCAATTTGATACATGCCGTCTCTCGGACAGATGTATTTCACCCAATGCTCCTCTCCATAGATACCTGATGCTCGCGCAAAAGGCACGTTGACCACCTCATTTCGAAAATGAGATGGTCTTCCAATGAGCGGTGCCAGCGGTACACGGTGCTGAACCGAGGGTTGTGCGTTCATGTACATGGTGAGACTGGTGCGATTGATGACAAGTCTAGAAATGAATCTCAGAGGGTCTCTGAGAGCGTATATTATCATTTTTGTTACCGACCACAATACGTATCTCCAATGAAACCGATACATGTAAATTTTTGAATATTTGTTATGAAGTGCACGTGTCAGACTCTCGCGTCGCGTCACTAATGGAACCATGTACTCAGTGATATCTACTTATCGGTAACAAAACAAAATACGAATAAAATAACGGACGACGCTCATGAAAAACTTTGTGAAATTGGAAAAACCATCCTACGTTTAAGCGACGTTGATAGTAAACTTTTGTATAAAAGACTCATGGGCTGGAGTCTTCTCAACACTCTCATGATGGGACGTAGAAGTTTGACTACTCGTGGAAAGACCTCAGCTTCCTCTGCTCAGGAGGGCCTTCCGAAGCAGGCGCCTCCTGGAAATTCGGTCATTGATGAATACTTTGATCAATACCGAGTGTTTCCATTGAGAGAAGACGCCGGTTACGTTCCTGTTGCAGTTGGGGGGTATGCGACAGATTCGTCCATGGACACTCAATCTGGCTATATAACAGATGTAGGCGAAGACACGTCCATCCCCGTCAACGCTGTTGATGCCAGTCTATACAACGATATTTCTGATCTGTGGAATCCCGAGCCACCTGCACCTTTGACTGACGCTGTCACCGCCACAATCGCCACCGCCGCCGCCGCCGCCGCCGCCGCTACCCTCCAAGACGACTCCAACAAAGAAAACGTGCCACCACCGAAAGAAGGCGAAGCTCTTTCGGTACCGATCACCATCGAAGAAGAGTCGGAGGGAGAACCAACAGACAAGAAAAAGGCACCGCCGAGAAAACGTAAGCCTGCTGGTGAACGGAAACCTCGTGCAAAGAAAGGTAAACCAGTGGCAGTGGACGTTGAACTAGCGAAGCAGTATGCTGATGCGGTCTTGAAGGAGCTACAGGCACAGCAGAGTAAAGCCGCCCCTCTCTCGCCTATATTGGACCTGACCGGATTGTTCTGGCCACTGGAATTGGACGTCGACTACAAGGACGGTTACATCACGCAAGCTAAGAAGGTGTATTTCCTCAACAGTGACGCCTTCAAGAACACCTGCATCCACGTGTATGGGCCACCTGATCCTGTAGGGGTAAGTACGATTTTAAATTATAGAAGCATTATTTTTATTTCAGGTAACATGTACTTCGTTTATAGTTAACTTTCATTGTAATTATTTAATGTGATTAGAAAAGTAAAGAATACATAAGAGTGTAAATAGAGATAGAATGAGAGAGAGAGGGAGAGAGAGACCCAAATTTATACATATAACTCAAAACAAAATTGTGCTTATATTTTTCAGGTCGCCATAATTCAGTACCCTCAGCGAGCCTACGAACGCCGGATCAACTTGAGCAAGACAGGCTTCCAGAACCTTCTCGACACCGCAAAAACGATCATCCAGCAGTACGAACGTGCCTCAGGTGAAGCGGAACAGGGCATCCCGACTATTAAGCCTTACGTCCAGGAGATCAACAAGACGCACAACATCTCGGTCATCGTCACCACCTACCAGGGGAAGGCCAAGATCCATCTGGGGTCCCGCCACTACGTGGAGCAGCTGGAGAAACGGGTCAACTCGGGCGGAGTGCACGACGCACCTCCGAAAGACCAGGGGCACATCGTGCCATACGCACTCTTCTTCGACTTGGTTAGCACGCTCGGACCAAAGATCCTGAATGACTTAAAGCAGTATGAATAGATCACAGAACATGCTGTAATCACCAAGGGCAGGTAGGTGTGGTCTTACAACATATCAGTAACTATACATGGTGTGGTGTGGTTGCCTATATACATATATACACAGAAAACATTTAATCATGCTGTAGATATTATATTAGCTAGCTTCAAAGAAAATATTTAGTCAGCTTTTTATATATTCACCTAGCGCATAGTTAGTCTAACACATAGTTAGCTTCAAACAAAAAATATTTAGTCAGCTTTTATATAACTAGCTAGAACATAAGTGAATATTTTATATAGTTATTAAGTCGAAAATAAGAAAATGAATCAGAATATAAATTGTCCGATGTGTAACGTGCCACGTCGTCCTCGCAATTTTTCTTTACATTCTGGAAAGGTTATCTGTTCTTCACCTACATGCATCAGAGAACAGTATGATATAGAAACAACAGTAATGCCATCAACTATAGGTAGTTATTGGTGGTATCACAACACTTATGTTAAAAACTTTAAGTCAATCGCAAACGGTTTAGTTCTCCTAGGAAGCGTTCAATCAATTTTCAATGTCAGACTCTCAACTCTGAACATGAAAGAAGCAGTTGAAGAGATAATAGAGGCTATTAACAAAATACATCAGAACCAAGTTTTCGAATATAGACTAGCTATATCTTTAGGTGCATTACTTGAAAGACTTAATGGAGGAACAACAGAAACTGCCGAAGAAAAGATTTTTATACAGAAGATAGAGAAGTTATGTATTATCATCCTTCAGTGAATAACTCCTCTTTATTTTGGTTAGAGCACGAACAGCAAAGCAATTACAGACATATTAAAAATGATTCTGACTTGCAAGATGTAATAAGTTTTTTACGCGATAAAGAATGGAGTGTCAATAGAGCTGACACAAGTTGGAGACTAGTGGGTAATGTAAACGCAAACATCTACATAGTAAGGGTTCAAGGTAGAGAGGATGGTCTAATAGGAAGATTGGATACAATTCCGAATTTCCTACGTAGACGGGGGTTACAACATTTCCATCGTAATCCAAAGAGCAAACGGGTGTACAAAGACTACCTGTGTTTTTTTAGATGTCTGTCGTATTTTCTTTTCAAAAACACATCCCACTGTGAAAGACTACTTCAAGAATGTTTTCCTGATGAAACTAAAGTATCATTCAGAGGTATTTCAATTAAGGCCTTGACCCAGATAGAAGCCAAATACAACATTATGATAAGAGTGTTTTCACTCATTCCTAAGAAGAGTACCACTTCCAAGAAAAAGAAAGTTAAAAGGGGAACACCTTGTACATTAAAATGTATAAAGGGAAATTTAATGAGTGTTGAGGATGAGTCTAAAGTTATGACACTAAATCTATACGACCATCACTTCAGTCTAGTAAACGATCTAAATAAATATTCACAGTTCCACATGTGTCGTAAGTGTAGAAGACTCTTTGAAACAGAGTATAATCTAAAGCGACACACTAACATAAAAAGCGACTGTACGCAAGTTAAATTCATCTACAAAGGTGGTATTTACAGAAACAAACCATCTGTATTTGATAGACTGGAGGAGCTAGGTATAAAAGTACCAGCAGAACTTCGAATATATCCATACAAAATTGTGTATGATTTCGAAAGTTATTTTTCTCACAAAACAAAAGGTGATGTTCAGACAACTAACACAGTAGTCGAATCACATCATGTACCGCTTTCATCTAGTGTAGCAAGTGACTTTCCAGAATGGGAAAAACCAGTTTGTTTCATAAGAAAAAGTGATGGAGAAAATGATGAAATAGTTCACGACACACTGGATTACATACAAAAGTTAGCTGAAAAAATAGGAACTGTTGTAGAAACACGTTTCTCTCACATAATAAAAAAGCTTGAAAAGTATAAAAAAAACGAGATTGCTGAAGGAAAAAAAGTGCCTAAATCACTAATGAAGAGCATAGGAAAAAAGGGTAGTAATAAAACCTCGCACAGAATAGATAAAATCAAAATTCGTCTTATGAACTATATTTACAGAGTACCTGTCATAGGTTTCAATTCTGGTCGCTACGACTTAAATCTAATAAAGCGAGATTTCCATTCCTTTTATGCAAAGAAGCAAACAGCTGAGATGAAAACCATAAAAAGGAGTAATCAATACATAGCTGTCTACACAGAGAACTGTGTTTATTTAGACATGTTAAATTATCTAGCTCCCGGATACTCCTATGCTAGCTATTTAAAAGCTTTCCTACAAGATGAAAGTAAAGGGTTCTTTCCATATGAGTGGATGACATCAACTAGAAAACTAGGGAACTTAAAACTTCCACCTCGCTCAGCTTTCTATAGTTCACTTACGGGTACTTCTATATCAGAGGAAGACTATGCCAAGTGTAAGAAAGTGTGGAAAGATAATGGAATGACAACTTTCAGAGATTATCTAATATATTACAATAACAAAGATGTAGAACCTTTTGTCAAAGCTATAAACCAACACATGAAATTTTTCAGTGAAAGAGGAATAGATATGTTCAAAGATGGTCTGACTCTTCCAGGTCTTACACTAAAATTTCTATTTGATAACACATCATCAAACACCCTTCCTTACATTATATTCTCAGAGGCAGACAAAGATGTGCACAAATTAATTAGAAGCAATTTGGTAGGTGGTTCATCGATTATATTTCATAGACATCAAAAAGCAGGCGTGACACGAATACGGGGAAGATCATTCGGACCATTAAGTAAAGTGTGCCGTCATATCATAGGAGTAGATGCAAACAGTCTTTACCTTAAATGTATGGGTGAAGAACACTGTACGGGGTACTTTGTAGTCCGCAGAAGTAGTAACAATTACAAACCTGAACAATCTCAAAAAGTCAGTCGCGCTGCAACAGAATGGTTGCGGTTTCGAGAGATTACAGACAAAGTTAAAATACTACATGCTTATAACCATGGGGAAGTTAGTGTGGGTACAAAAAGAGTTCGAGTGGACGGACTGGTTCCAGATACAAAAACCGTGTATCAATTTCATGGTTGCTACTAGCATGGGCACGCGTGTCACATGAATAAAAACACTCTCTCTACTGATAAAGGCCGTAAACTAATGTCAGAAAGATGTCGACAAACTCTTAAAACAACACTGTATCTAGAACTAATAGGTTATACTGTCATTGAGAAATACGAAGGTGACTGGAACAAAGACAAGAATAACAACAACAGTGTTATAGCATGTAAATCACTGTGGAGCATACCGATTCCAAACACACACAATACCCTTTCTGAAATAGATATAATAAACGGCGTAAAAAATGGGACTATTTTTGGACTAGTATCGGTGGACATACACACACCTGATCACCTTAAATTTAAATTTGAAGAAATGACACCCATTTTCAAAAATACAATGGTGTCAAGAGATGATGTAGGAGAACACATGAAACAACATCTATTAAAGAACGATAGGGTGAAAAGACCACAACGTCAATTAATCGGAAGTTATTTTGCTAAAAATATTTTATTAGGTTCACCACTACTTAAATGGTATTTAGAAAAAGGCTTAATCGTAACAAAAGTTCACTTACTAGTTGAATACATACCACAGAAATCGTTTCTCTCATTTGTTGATCAAGTAACAGAGGCACGAAGAAAAGGGGACAAAAACCCTGACTGTAAAATTCTCTCTGACCTCTACAAACTCCTAGGAAACAGTTCATATGGAAAAACGATTTGTAACAAACAAAACTTCACAAACACTCGATATATGACACCAGAAAAAGCCGCTAGAATAGCTCTTCACTGGACAGTACAAGATGTCCAAGACTTGTGTGAAGATACATGTGAAGTCTCATCACTCCCTACGTCAATAACATACGACCTTCCAGTTCAAATAGGTTTCATGGTATATCAATACGCAAAACTGAAAATGTTACAATTTTACTACGACTTCTTATCAAAGTACATTGAAGAATCTGACTTTGAACTCTGTGAAATGGATACAGATAGTCTGTATTTTGCACTCAGTGCACAGACTTTAGATGAATTAATAATTCCAGAAAAAAGAGAAGCCTATTATAGAGAACGACACTTATGGTTACCATCAGAATCTTGTGATAATGAACATCACAGAGAACAATATATAATAGCGAAAACAAATAATTTACCATGGTTTCCACAACCATGTTGTAAAGAAAGAGAAAAATATGACAAACGGACCCCAGGACTATTCAAAATTGAATGGGAAGGAGATGAAATGACTTCACTAAATTCAAAATGTTATATCGGTCATGGAAAGGAAAAGAAAACTAGCTGTAAAGGTGTGATACAGAAACAAAACATACTTGACATGGAATCTTTTAACACCGTTCTCGAAACACAAATCACGATGGACGCCGTTAACACTGGTTTCAAAGTTGTAGATCATCATATAATAACATAGAAACAGAAAAAGAGAGGATTAAGTTATCAATATATAAAAAGAAAAACTTGTGAAGACGGTGTGAGCACGATACCCTTAGATATCTAGGAATTCGGCAATCATGTTGTAAATATTCTTTAATTCTGAAAAATAACAGACTTATAACTACGAAATATATCATTTATGAAGGAAATACTTCAACAAAAAAATATAAAATATAAAAATATAAAAAAAATATAAAATAAAAAGAAAATTAAACCTGTACATATCATTTATCTAACCGCTGTTTTAAAAAAAAATATATATTCAAAAGTTGAAATTTAAAAAAAGAAATAATTGTTTAAGAAAAAAGAAAAAAACTTTAAAATTATAATAAAAATAAAAATAAAATTATACAAAATCTCACATAGAGATAGAAAAAAACGCTTGAAATATAAATATTTGTCTAAGAAAATGAAAAAACTTTAAAAAATTATAAAAATTAAAAAAAATAAAAAAATTATACAATATCTCACAGAAACCCAAAAAATGCATGGCTTTATGCATGGCTTTATCTAGGGTAGAACTCCCGGCAGCGAAAAATCTCAGCGAATCACAGAGAAATTTCAGGTGTCTACCCACTACCAGTTATTTTCTTAGTAGGCCTACATACTAAATAGTAAATACTACAAAAATAACTGGATACCCATATTTTATTCATCTAGTTGCTTAGTGTAGCCATAGTTTCAAGTATTATATTACAGCTTCAATATGAGTGACAGCAGCTATTCGGATTTTCTAATCGATTTGGCAAGCAATGATTCATCAACAAATGATAACGAGACCACACTTAGTTGGGGTCTCGATTTATCATTTCTCAATATTGCTGAGTCACGACCTGAATCTCCGGATAGTACTCTCGACTCTAACTATCCATCAGCAGACATTAATTTTCAACTTATACCCAAAAATGATAAAGTCACTGTACTTTGCGGATGTAGTGGATATTTCTTTTGGGAGATTATCCCCGCACAGTACAGCAACTTTTATCTGAAACCACACCATGTTAGTACTGTAGACCACACCACTGGTACGACGCGATCCTGTTCCACTTTTACAGAAGCTATGTGGGACGGGTATAGTTTCGCAACGAGCCAGCTTATCAACGGCGATAACTACAAAGACTACTGTTTGGCGGTGTATCAACATCATCAAGACTCATGTTTCAGAGTTACTACCAGATACACCGTCAACAGTGTAAAGTCACTTATGGTTTTCATTGAGCAACATAAAGTGACAGCCGTTTCACAGGCCTTTTGTAAATGTCGAATCCGTGATTCCGATGTCACTTTTGTTGGTCCTTTGTTCTGTTTTACATGTATACAACTACACTGTGAGCTGAAATCAATTTACATTCAGGCCATCGAAAATTTCTTTTCATACCAGGTGCAAATGAATCCTGTTTTCGGTCACAATGTGTTGGCGACTGAAGTAGACTGTAACTTTTTCAAAGCACAGTCTCTCTTTCACCATACCATTGCTAAATCCGTCAGAAATCCTCATCACATGTACACATATGTTTACACTCACACATGGAACAAAGAGAAACTGAAACAGCCGAAGATAAGGACACTTGCCCGAAACTGTTCTCATTGTTTAATTTGTTTATTACCAGGCAACGGAAACAATGTTTTCTTATGCCAACAGTGTAAATGATTTTGTATGATATATTTTTCACTTTGTGAACAGTTTCAATGTAAATAAAAGATTACACCATGTATCTGTGACACTGTAAATATGTTTCTATATATGTTTCTAATGAATAAAACTTATAAACGAATTTTATATGTTGTGTTTTCTATACGCATATTATTTAATGAATATAAACACGAAAACTCTATATTCAGTTTCTATACGAATATTATTTAATGAATATGAAGACGAAACTTTATCAAAATCATATTAAACGAATACATTCACATAAAGTAGATATAATCGAATCGAATAGTAATAGTATAAGTCATAAAATTGCAAAGGGGGCGGTGCGCGCAGCCCATGGGAGGGTTTGTTTTAGGAATGAGGTGGAGACCTCCGGCCGTGCCTCCAGTCTCCACCTCATTCCTAAAACAGCCCTCCCATGGAATGCCCGCACCGCCCCCTTTGCAATTAAAATATCAGAACATATGTAATATTTTATCCGTAACCAGAATATAGGGTCCCTGAGAAAGCATGCCAGGGGAAGAGCGCGTTGAGGAACGACGTGCAGACCTCCGGCCTTACGGCCTCCGGTCTCCACGTCGTTCCACGCGCTCTTCCCCTGACATGTTTTCTCAGTGACCCTGTTTTCTAATATTTCTAACCTCTGACCTCTGACCTAATTACAAAAATAGCTTTTATAAGTAGGTCGTAATGACCTAATTATTCAAAGTCTCTATTAAGCTATGAACCTATTTTAGACCTAAACTCGGTCGTAGTGACCTACTGACCTACTTAGTAGCATTGACTATGCGCGCCAGTGACTCCATCATACTACTCACATTTATTATCTCATGGTATCATGTCTATCAAAAAAAGAAATAAATTCCATGATATGATTACCATTTATTTAATGGTCTTTTTTATTTTTCTTCAGATTTGCCCATTCCGTTTCGCCCACATTGAGGGAAAGTAGTATATGAAAAAAAGAATCAGTATCAGGCTTGTGTGTAGAAACGTTTACCAGCAGCACATGATTTAGTTTTTAAATCAAATGAATGGAATAGGTAAACCTGATGTTTTCCTTTTTCCTAAAATATTGTTAAAACATTTTGACTTTTGAAATAAAATCAATTGAATGATTCACAGGCTTGTGAGTCAAACAAAAAGCCACATGTCAGGGCAATCAAGGGTAATAATAAAACATTATTATGATATGTGTTTGCATGTACTGTGAACAACCATCTTAAATTGAAAAGCATGTAATTGTATTTCGTACCTTTCCAAAATAGTCACACACTGTATATGTAGACACAAAAGAAAGAATCAAATTTAATTTAATTTACAACTGCATTTATATAACATAGCATCGGTGATGCAGAAAAGATAACACTTCTGATTAAATAAACACAACAATTCAATGTCTGTCAATATAAATTTACTGAAACTAATCGGTCGGCGTCATTCACTTTTAATCTTGGCACCGTTCAGCCATTCCAGTCCTTCTATGCGAACCTGGCGCACTATCTTGGTCATGAAATATACATTGAGGATAACATATGCGAGGCAACCCAGGTTGCATTGTATGGGGATGGTAGCGGGCACAGACAAGACGGGCACCCCTATCTGGTCGGCATACCCCTTCCACATGTAGACGTAGATGAGGAACCTGCTGGCTATGAAGGTTAATACGAAGAGCACCGCGTTCACCAGGTAGACCTTGGTCCGCTGCCGCCCCAACTGTGAAGGGAATTCACGAAATGTATATAATGAACACTTACTCAATTCAACTGTAAATAATCCTGAGGCAAATTTTCGGGGGCGGGGGGGTGTAGAATCGTTCATGTGGAAAATACATTGGAGGATCCAGTGGGGGGGGGGGGGGGGCGCGCAGGAGGCGCACCCCTCCATATTTTCGGAAAATTTTTCATTTTTTTATTGTATAAAATTCGGCCAAAAAGCATGCAATTAGGGAGAACATTTTTACAATAGCTCCCTCCCCGCCACTGAAATATATCATGCTTAAAGGCATGATCTTATTTTACTGTTTACCAGTGCCCCGCATATCATTATTAGGTTTATCATTCAGTATGCTTGTAATTAAATATCGGAAGTTTTGGACTATAATACCTCAACGGCAATATCGCGGTAGGACTTGAAGGGTAAAACTGCCTCGGCGAACAAGAAGCACCCAAAGAAAAATGCTCCTCTCCGCACAAGCTGAAACAATTTATATTGTATTAGAATGATGTGCTCTGAACGTTCTTCTATTTTTTTTGGTTTTAATTGTTTTAATACTGTGTAGACATCATATTATTCCTCATCCTAATAATAAATAAATGTAATTCTACTCAATGGTATCAACAATATTAATATACAATTAATAATACTATCGTTCCATCATCTTAGAATACACTGTTCCTAAATAGGAAAACTTTAAATTTCAAGTCATATGGCTGCTAATTAAGAATGAAATACAATTTACATTACTCACGGATATCATTGGTAAGATTAACATTGGTAGGATGACATGATGAATGGTCATTCCAGGGTCACTGCACAGATACTCCACTAGGTGGCACCAAGTGGTCCCACGTTTGTCCTGCAATGAATGATATGTATACATTGTACTTACGAAAATTACATTCGGCTTTTCAGATGCGAATTAGTGTTGTTTGCAAAATGTATCATATATTCTCTAAATCTACAATCTATAATCCACAAACGTCATCATCACACTTTTAAATATGTCTCCATCCACAAGATTAATTTTCAACTGATTAGGACTATTTGAAATAACGACAAGTAAACTGGTTATTATAAACACACAGTAACGTTATCAGGTAACTGGTTCATTTATAAATCTGCTCACATACCTCTTCATCTTTGCTGAGGAGATATTCTTGAAAACCCAACCAGGTATCAAAATAAAAGTAGGTGCAGAGGAACCAAGCATAGGCCTCGGCTACCCAGTGGCTGAAATAAAATATAGACTGCCGTGTTACTCACGATGTAGGCCTACATGATTGTTTTCTATTTTTTATAACAATACCAACGGTAGATTGTTTTGAATAGTTGAACCTTCCCAAATTAACATGCATCAAAATTATGTAGCAGGTCGAAAAATTATTAGTTTGGCCATGTATATTACTGGCAAGGGTTGTGGTGCTGGGAGGGGGGAGTTTCAGTTGTCAATATTAGTGCTAAGGATAAGGAACAGTGAATACAAAATTCGGTAAAACTTAGAATGACCTTATGATTAAATCCTATCCGCACAACAATATTATTCTAGTTGGAAAAAAAGGAGATTGGCTGTGTAAATTCAACATTTTGTTTAGTGAGTAAAAAGGAGAACATCGCAAAAATTGCGGTCATATGGCCGGCAAAACTATCAGATAAAAATATTTAGATGCATACGTACCTATCATTAATTACATCCTGACAAGACGACGTTATAACGAGTCCAGCAACACAAGCTAACACTCCTTGAATGCCGGAAACAGTTCTGTACACACATGAAAACAAGAATTTAATGTTAAAAGAATTTAAATGTAAGCTTAAACGCTATTGTACTATGTGTTTTGTACGTCTCCAGGAGCAATTTAAAAAGATCAGGATATAAAGCATCATTTGCTCTTCCTTAATACACTGTTTCACTGTTTCCCCCTTTCCCCCCCCCCTCCCCCCCCCCCCCCTTCCCCCTCTTTTTTTTCTTGTTCAAGCTTTAATTGCATTAAATTCTATTCAAACTATCCCATATATTTATCATCTCACACTGCTCCCCTCAGTCCAAAATAACAAAACAGTAAACAGTGAAAAGTAAAAAAAGTGGTTAAATACTAATCATGTTATTGAAATCTCCCTTCCCCCCTGGTGTGGATTGACTTATTTGGTTTGGTTAATGATTGGGGAAACATGTGGAATTGCATAATATAATATCAGTTCTTATTTTGCCACTGAAGTGAGAGGATATGTAAATGAAATCACGAGCTGAATTATATTATGTTGCTATTAGTAGTGCTATGACTGTGTCTCTTTTTTTCCCTATGGAATATTCATTTAAAGTAATTATCTTGCTGTTTATAAGTAGGGGGATGTATAGGAGTAAAGGGCAGATTGAAATGGTTATTTCAGATAATTCTTCTTATGATCAATGGATTAAAGGGGGAAAACAGTGTACTGCTAAAAAGCAACTGGCGCTTTATACCATGATCTACATAAGTATTATTATACCATTAAGGAAGTATATCTTTAGTTCCTCTATGCAGGAAAAAACATAACGATAATACTTTTCAATAAAAGAATCAGTGAGTAATACATTGTGAAAAAAAACCATAGTAATCTGCATGCAATTATGCATCTTTTATCACTGATTGGTATCCCATTCTTTTAAATGCGTATTACCCATCATGTCCATTCATTTTCCCGTCTAAAATCCTATAGGTTCTACTTTTACTTTTCCTTAAAACAGGCCCGTACACAGGGTCTGCTGTGGGGGGGGGGGGGGGGTGGCGAGAACCCCTAAGAGGGGAATAATCCTTGAGCAATGTGGATATGTGTACGACTAATTGTTGAATGTTGTCCATGAATATTATGGCCTAATGGTTCGGTTGGCTTATGTGGCGACAGATTGTACTCATCAGTTACCATGGATTTAAATGCACAATAAACATCTTTGTTCCTCTGCAAGTGAGTGTCTTCATTTGACTTGAACCACCTTGGTGAAGAGAACTCTACCTTAATGCTGATTGATTAACCTAATACGTGAACTGGGCTTATTTATTATCTACTAGAAATAACAGTAACACAAGAAATGAGCGCAATGAAACACTCAAAGCTAAAACTCCATTTATTTAGTTCGACCTTATCATAACTCTTAAATTAAATCCACATTATTGTTCAACACTATACGCAGATGAGAATAGCGATAGCATTACATGTCAACGGAAGAGTTAATGCCCACTAAAACTATAAGGTCAATATTAGTAACTTTATACATATAGTATTTAAGTAACCGTCATTAAGAAAAATATTCTGGACAGCGGTTACCCAAATTATTATAATGCTTCTAATGTAATCGTAACGATACGATTATACAATGCGATCTGGTGCCACATTTATCTAAGCTTAAGGGATACCATCGAGGCCCATCGAGCAACCCTTATGGTGAAGACAATTTAATCATCCAAAGAAAAGATGTTATATTCATGTGTATCTACAGCCAGATACTTTGGTACATTGAGGTTATTGTAACGTCTGGTGTCTCACAATTGTGAATAGCTCTAGACGTGGGCCAATAGGCTTCATAGTACCCATATACAACCACGTTCCTTCAGGAAGTTTGACCTCTTACCTTGCAGAGATACGGATCACTGAGACATGGGAGAGACCTAGTTCTGGAGACTTGCCCTGGATGAATACCCGGCACGTGCAGTAGATCCCGTAGAAAAACACCAGTCCAGAAACCACAGCAACCAGTATAATCCATAATGAATCACTCGTATGCATTTCCACCGTATTCATCTTCCCCTCTGGACTAATGAAGCAAAAGAATGTCCATTGGCAGCTTCATAATAATCCATATTCTCCTTCTGTTATAAGCATACCTCTACGTTATAAGCTATAGGGAAGAGAGTTCCGGTTGACTTAACCACGAACTGTGTCAGTCAGAAGCCTGAAACTAGGTATGGTAACCTGAGAGTATGCATCGATGAACATGGACCTGTAAAGGGAAGTTCTGAATGCATTTAATAAAATTAATTTGTAATGTGAGCAACAGTGGAGTCAGTGTAGTCCTGTATGAA
The DNA here is from genome assembly GCA_936440205.1 of Lepidonotus clava. Lineage (NCBI taxonomy): Eukaryota > Metazoa > Annelida > Polychaeta > Phyllodocida > Polynoidae > Lepidonotus > Lepidonotus clava. The sequence continues at coordinate 24,866,765 of OW387148.1, forward strand.
TAGCTATGTCGAGAGAGCTCTGAGGTGTGGCTATATAGTGTCAGATTTGCATAAAAATAGGCCAAGTCAATCAATAATGCACTAAAGCAACCGTGGGAAGAGCTTTGTGCGTGTGAACATAAAGATTCCTTGCCGTCAAACGTAGGTGAACAGAAAAAAACATTGCCCCAATACGTACAAATCGTGCCATACAACCTATACAATTATAACCACCCTATGAATGGCTGTTTTCGATATATACTTTAAAAATAGCTACACAGAATTACACATTTAATAACCTTTTGATTTTGTAATAGAGTCAGTAAGGTATACATTAAATGTCGGGGCAGATCTTATAAATTTGACCGTTCCATAATTTTACAGGTCACCTGAAAGACTCTTGTAAAGGCTTTGGAAAAGTCCTGTAAAGGTGACTATGTATTCGAATCCGAAATTTAATCACAGTTTTTTTTTAAATTGATAGGGATGTGTAAAGGGAGCGGCAAATGAATGATTGGTGAAATTTTATTTTGGCTCTGTAAACCTGTGATTAATTCATTATACCACATTAAGCTTATTTTGACCAAAGTCTATAGCGTCGGTTATGGAACCATGTTTGGACATTATGAGTCACGCTGCTATCAGCATATATATATAGGCCTATTTCCTATTGGAAATGGGTTCTTAGATTCGTTCAGGTACAGTTTTTGCATTTTTATTTTATTTCATTGTATAAATTGGGATGGGCTTATTTTCCCAATGGAAATTGGGATGGGCTTGTTATCCAAATGGGTCCTATTAGATTTCCACAAGATTTTGTGATAGAACATGATAGAGGGATGGGGGGTCTGAGTTCTTTTTTCAATGTGCAGTGCTAAATCTCATATAAACGATATTGTGAACTATATAGTAGGTTATTTATCCATTAAAGTTAAGGTTTCATTTAAGAGGTTGTTTTGCCTTTGGATAATAGCTAGCTCCTATCTCAGTCTCCTCGCGTTCGACTGCTGTCTTCCAATATATGATAATAGTTCTGGTATTATGCAAGACATATAACTCACGTGAAAGGATGTTCTTTTATCTATTCCTGTGTTATGCTGTTTCCATGACAAGATCTCAATGACAATGAACAGTTCCAAGGAAAGAATCTACTCAACCACACTCAGTCAACGCCCCCGCCACCTTAGCAGTCTATCAGCTTCAATTTCATCTCCAGGATTAAGCTTCTAGAACACAACCTTTCCAGGATGGTTAACTCACAATAACATTCAGCTTTACTCTAACTGAGTGCTGCCTGTAACAGCTCTTAAATATAATGGTACAATACATGTCACTACCTAGGGGCCGTCCATGATGTCATGCGCATGGGGGTGGGGGGGTTGGGGTCCAGGCCCCCATACAATTCTATTCACCTTTGACAAAGAGGTATAGCTAAGGCGATCGCTGATGTAAACACTATGCTGAGCTACTGAGCATGAACTGACCACCCGCATCAGTACAATTGAAAGTGCAATTTCATTTTATAACAGCTCATTTCCATTAATGATGTAATTTTGTGGTAATTTCGGCATGACATGCTTTTTAATAATTTCTATTTTTTCTACTTCTTATTATAACAGATGTATGCCTACCTTTACACATAGTTCCATGCCAAATTATCTTAGACTGCCATGGGGCCTAAGATAATAATTGGGCTAGATAGGCCTAATGGGCTAAAATTGATATCTTTCATTCACCGTGTGGCATTTGAAATGTTGCTATACAATGGATATTTACCCCTCTTTACCCTTTTCACTTTATTTGCGCCTAAACATTAGATGAGCCGTTCCTTTCTATACGATATCCATGTTGGCTGGTTGACCGTCAGAGTTTGCGCAAGGCGCAACTCTACCGCAATCTGGTGGCGGGAAAATCCAGAAAACTTCACACTCTCCAAACAGAGTCAACTACTATGACGTCACGTCTGATGTATCCAAACGCCATCGCTCCTTATGTGAAGTAGTCCGGCTTGACGGACGAGGTCCTTCATTAAACATATTCTTCACTCCTTATGACTTCAAAATAAGTTTTACTGTGAAAAGTAGTATTTTAGAAATAGCTTTTTTGAGATAATAACGGAGTGAAAGAATAAGAATGCCTACAAAGAATGCACTCTTTTCCCTTGTGGATTGTTACACAATGTGTGGTGTGCCCATGGTTACCGCCATAGCAACGTTATCCGACAAGATGGCTGCGCAAACAACTGATGCTCCTACATTTACTCTTGGAAATTGCGAAAACAGTGATGACGAGGCAATGATCTCTTATGAAGAAGAACAAACTCCTAACCATGTAAGTTATCTTTACATGTTTTGATCAACAATTTGAAGGAAGAAGTCTTTTAAACGGGGCTTTTGAAAGTTACAGGTCTTTGAATAATGGTCTTTGATGCAATGAAATGAAGAGTGGGCGTGTCACTCACTCAGACTCAGTCACTTGGAAGCTACTGTGTCTGTGAATGTGGGTGTAAAAAGTAAGTGTATGACAATTTAACATTTTTCAAAGGACCAACTCAAAATATTCTACTTAAGATAAATCACGAGAGCCAATATCATAAGTTTTCACAACCAATTTCAGTGTTTGTGAAAAGTATTTTGAAAGGTCGGACATTATGTCCGACGTTTACTTTAGGAGCCTGACCTCGGACATAAAGTTACTTTATAAATTGTCGGACAATTTGAATATGATTTACCAATATTTTCATATTTTTGCTGGACATTATCAGGGATTTTCCTTTACATAGAGTTACTAGTACCGGGTACCAGGAAAAATCCTCTCGGGCTAGTGCAATTTGTGAGCAACTAGCCCTGTAACGCGATTCCATATTTTACGCGTCGTTCCGTTTCGGCTGCACCGCTATGAATCCAACTTTTCCCTGTAACGCCGGGTTTCTCGGACGCGCTTCCCGCGCAGACACAGTGTTAATAAAACTCCAGTTTCCAAGTCACTTTATGACTCCTTCTTGGATTTCCCTAAACCTCTACATATTGAAACATGGTGGCTAGCAGTGGAGTGATCATCTTTGGACAACTTTTGGGAATGGAGACTGTGAGTAAACTGCATTTCTGAGGACATTTCTCTGGGTTGAGTCTGCTGTCAACCACCTCCCTCAGCATGTGGTCCTGTCAACAAGCCTGTGTAACTCTGAGTCTGAATCTACTCAAGTAATCTGAAGAAATGAACTGCTCCTGTAACTCTGAACTGGACCATATTTCAACCTGCCTGTGTCATTTAGTCTGAGAACTCATGAATTTTACATTACTACCTGAGAAATAGTAATTGTACCTGCTGTCAGTTAGTGTCAACCTGGCATTGACTCCTGTCAACCTCCTGTGACTACTCTCCTAGACCTGTGGTGTCAACTCCTGTGGTGCTGTGCGCGCCGTACACCTCCTCTACTGTCACAACCTTTGTCACTACATACCAACCTACTCTACGCGGTGTTAATTCGCCGTCCTGCTGTCCTGGTATTTTATTGTGACACCCTGCTGACCTGGTATTTTATTAGTGTCATCCTGTTGCCTGACCTGATTAATTCACCTGAACTGTCTCACCCCTGTCTGCAGTCCAGTGCTGTCGACCCCTCTGATCTACCGCTATGGCCGACTCTGACGACGACCGTGCTGGCGGTGGTGCTGGCGCTGGCGGTGCTGGTGCCGGTGGCGGTGCTGGTGGTGGTGCTCCTGTGCCACCTGTGCCAATTACTCTACCCAACCTACAACCTCCTGGCGAGCTGGACGTCGACTCACCTGGTAAACGTGAACGTTGGCTCGACTGGAAAGAAGCCTACGAGCGGTATCTCCTACTATCGGGCGCCCATGGTCAGCCCGAAAACTTCCAAGCGGCGATCCTCCTACAGTCGATTGGTGTTGAAGCTCGTAAAATATACAAAGGGTTCGTATTTGGTGACGGTGAGACGAAAGACAATCCTAGAACACTGATTAAAAAGTATGACGAGTATTTCCTTAGTGAAACGCGTGACTTCATCGAAAGACTCAAATTCTCGCGACGAGTACAACAACCACATGAAACATTCGAACAATACCTTTCTGACCTTAGATTTCTAGCGAGTACTTGTAACTTTTGTACCCCTGCCTGTCGTGATGCTCGTATTATGGACCGTATTCTGGACGGTCACAAGAGTGATACAGTTAAAGAGAAATTAACTCGTTCAGCTAAGCTAGATTTTAAAACCACTCTAAACATCTGTAGATCTATGGAGCTTAACGACGAAAACAAGAAAGTTGTAATGAACAAATCTGAAGGGGAAGTTAGCAAAGTTTCTCACTATCCTAGCAAAAAGTCTGAAGATAAGCGTTGCAAATTTTGTTCTAAGACTCATCGTATGGTCAAATCTGCTTGCCCAGCCTGGGGTAAAACATGTTATTCTTGTCAACAGCCTAACCACTTTCCTGGTTCTGACACATGTCAAAATGGTAAATCTGATGCCAAACCTGATCATAAGCCTAAAACTTCAAGTTCTAAAGGTTATTCTAAATCGTCCAAGCGTAGTTTTTATCCTAAAAGAAAAGTACACGCTGTAAATGATGACGAGTCCAGTGACGATTCTACCGAAGGTTCTGTAAGTGTTGTAAATGACGTGTCTGCTATTTCTGATCCTAAGGCCCGACCTTTGTATTGCAAAATGAAAATCGACGACTCTGAAATTGTCCACCAAATTGATCCTGGTGCTACTGTATGTATTTTACCTGTAAAGCATGTTGGTAATAGGACGATTCGCGATGAACCTGTAACTCTAAAAATGTGGAATGGTTCCAGTGAGACTGCTCTCGGTAAAGTTAAAATCAAAGTTACTAATGTCAAAACTGAGAAAAAATGGAATGTAGATTATGTCGTCGTAGAAAATAACAACTGCGTACCTTTACTCTCTCGTAAAGCAGCTGAAAGCATGGGTCTTATCACTGTTAATTATAATGCCTTCGATGTTTGTTCTGTCAAATCTGATGACATGAAATGTGAATTTCCTCATGTTTTTGACGAAAAACTAGGTACCCTACCTGGCGGTCCTGCGCACCTCACCCTGGAGGAGGGTGCCGAACCTGTTGTACGACCTCCTCGTACTCTCCCTGAGTCCCTGAAAGATTCTGTCCTTAGTGAACTTAATCGACATATCGCAGAAAAAACTTTGTGTAAAGTAGATCGCCCTACTGATTGGGTAAATCAAATGTCAGTCGTAAAGAAAAAGTCTGGCGCTATTCGTATCTGCGTTGATCCTAGGCCCCTTAACCTGGTCCTTAAACCTGAACATTTCATGTTACCTGTCCTAGATGACGTTCTTCCAAAACTCTCTGGTGCTAAGGTATTTTCCACTTGCGACCTAAAGCAGGGATATCATCATGTGGAACTTGACGAGGAATCAAGTTTTCTCACTACCTTCGCTACTCCTTTTGGCCGTTATCGATGGCTCTGACTCCCTTTTGGCCTAAAAGTTAGTTCGGAAATCTTCCAAAAGCGTCTCTGTATGGCCCTTGAAGGCCTCGACGGTGTTCAATGCGTAGCCGATGACGTAATCGTGTACGGTAAAGATGTCGCGGAACACGACGCAAACCTGCGGAATCTTCTCGTTCGTTGTGACGAGCACGGTATTAAACTTAATCCCGATAAATGTAAGTTCAACGTGCCAGAAATAACTTTTCTTGGCCATATCGTATCTGCCTCTGGTCTGAAAGCAGATCCTGCGAAAATTGAAGCGATTGTGAAAATGGAAGCGCCGACCGACGTCACTGCGGTAGAGCGTCTCCGAGGCACTGTGACATACCTCGCTAGGTACGTGCCGAAATTATCTGAAGTCATGAGGCCGATCTCGGTCCTCACACACAAAGACGTTGAGTGGTCATGGGGTGAACCACAAGACAAAGCGTTCAAAAAGCTTAAAAAGCTATTGACCGAATCCCCCATTCTTGCGTATTACAACCCAACGAGCGAACTGATTATTCAGTGCGACGCTAGTCAGTTTGGAATAGGCGCTGCTCTTATGCAGAATGGCAAGCCGATTGCCTATGCCAGTCGTGCTCTGACCGACACAGAGTCGCGCTACGCGATTATTGAAAAAGAAATGCTGGCGATCGTTTTCGCGCTCGAAAAGTGGCATCAATTCACATACGGCCGACCCGTGACGGTACATTCCGATCACAAGCCACTTCACGCTATAACCAAAAAGCCTTTAGACAGAGCCCCGAAAAGGCTTCAAAGTATGCTTATTCGCGCACTTGCCTACGACATCACGGTCGAATACCTTGAAGGCAAGAAAATGCTACTCGCGGACACGCTGAGCCGTGCGTTTATCAGCAATAACCAGCATCGAGAGAGCGAGTTCGAGTCCGTAAATGCAGTGAGTTACCTGCCGATGCGCGAAGAAAGGATCATGGACATCCGTGCGAAAACTCACGAAGACCCGATTTTGTCTTTGCTTAAAACGACGATCCAACAGGGATGGCCCGAGAAAGACCAAGTCCCGCTTCAGATCCGTGAATTTTATGCCCAACGCGACGAACTAGCTGTCACCGATGGTTTAGTATTCAGAGGTGAGCGTCTGGTCATACCGAAAGGAAACCGAAAAAGTATCCTTAGTGAGTTACATACGGGTCATACGGGCATTGAAGGCTCGCTCCGTAGAGCCCGTGAAATGGTTTATTAGCCCGGCTCAACGATTAATGGGTCGACGTACCAAAACTCTTCTCCCAACTACAGCGAGTTTACTGAACTCCGACCGATCAAAGTCTGAAATCGCCGACAAGCTGAAATTTCAGCAGACAAAACAGAAATTCTATTATGATAAAACAGCGAAGCCACTAAAGCCGCTGCAAGAAGGCGATATTGTGAGAGCGAAACCGTATCAGCTCAATGAAAAGTCCTGGGAGAAGGCAACCGTCAAAAAGAAACTTGACGAAAGATCTTACGAGATCGAAACCGATAGCGGCACTACTCTACGTCGTAACCGAGTACACCTGCGTGCGACACAGGAAGACCCTACACCTACTCCGGTAGTGATCGAACCTTACCCTTTGACCGTTCCAACTGGAGATATTCCGGTACAAGAGCCTGTGGAGACTCCCAAAACACCACTAAAAGTTCCCACAACACCAGCTAAGGTTCCAGTTAAGGTCCCTAAGGTTCCTGCTAAAGCTCAAAAGGCTCCAGTTGTAGAGCCAACTCCCTATGTGTCTAGATCTGGGCGAAGCTCCAAACGCCCTAGTCATCTTGCTTCTTATGTGACTTAAGAATTGCATATTTGTATTTGTACTACATACCGACTAGTTATGTGTATTATGTATCCGACACATATTTTCTAGTAATTGTCAAACTAAAGTTTAGTGTCAACTACATCATGTAATTATCTTGTAATAATTACTCTGACTTGTAATAAGCTATGTATGATTGTAAGCTTTTTCTAAGTCCATTGGGGATGTAACGCGATTCCATATTTTACGCGTCGTTCCGTTTCGGCTGCACCGCTATGAATCCAACTTTTCCCTGTAACGCCGGGTTTCTCGGACGCGCTTCCCGCGCAGACACAGTGTTAATAAAACTCCAGTTTCCAAGTCACTTTATGACTCCTTGGATTTCCCTAAACCTCTACATATTGAAACAAGCCCGATGGGCTAGTGAAAATCTTTAAAATTGCAAATATCAGCTTGATATGGACTAGTTTTACATTCATCCGGGTTAGTGTAAAGACAGGACCACTAGCCCGATGGACCAGAGGCGGATCGAGGGGGGGGGGGGGGGGGGGGGGGCGGACGGGCCTTGCCCCCCCCCCCCCCCCCCCCCCCGCTTGCCCTGTTAAATCATGTTTGATGGGGGGCCCACCCCCCTGTACATTCATGTTTTTGCCCCCCCCCCCCTCTACAAATTCCTGGGTCCGCCCCTGTGGACTAGTGGGAAAAAATGTTAAAGGTAAACTTCTACATAAATTACATAATCGAATTCCTATAAGTCACAACGAAATTGATTCTAGTAGGTCTTTAGATGAGCGATGCCATGAAACAAGAATTCTTAATATTATCATGTGCCATATGTATGGTATGGAAACCTCTGGTCTCTGGTAGGCTGGCATCCGACCGGGTTTTACAACATCCGGCTGGTATTAGGTCCCAGCCGGAAGTACTTTTAACATGTGGCGTTTTGGCTCAATCCTTGGGCCAAGTTTTCTTTTGTCAATAAATGACTTAGTATTCGATCAACAAATCAGAAATGAGTTATTTTAGGGAACCAGTGTCTTTTTGTTGCACATCTCTTCCATTTAAAAGCTGATGCAGTGCCCTAAGTTTGGGACTATTTTGTCTGGCTTCGTCACATCATGGCCCTCTGCGTTGCAGGGCTCTGTTTTCTTGCATGAGCCAATTTTGAACTTTGAGGTATATTTATACTAAATCTAGATGACATAAAATTCTACTTTTTGGCTTATTTCTTAGTTATATCATATTGTATGACCTCGTATAAGGAATAGGATGTGGAGTCCTTCCTAATATATGAACACCCAATGTAAACAAACCCTAAAAGTTACGAAAAATCGGCAAATTCAACATGGCGCCGCCGGAAGTGTTTCCAAGCAACAGGTTTCTCCCGACCTTGACCCCAAGACCCAATACTTGGCCTGTGTTCTCCGACCTGGCCAAGCGGCGCTAGGCTAGGTCTCTGGACACTCCTCTGAGTCAGGGACTGGTCCTGGTAGCCTGTTTTGTGACGTCACACGGAGACTAGGAGCCCAGTCAGTACTATAGGAATTATCTTTAATCTTAAAGGGAGGGGCCAGTGACCATAAATTAATATACTGCCGTGATCCATACCATCCAGGGAATAATCATACCAAATTTTATGCTTTTATCTCTAATAGTTTTTGTTTTATTCACATTTTATGTCCATCAAACTGAGTTCCCCTGCCTGCATCTGACACTGCCTGCACAGAGCAATTATCTGTACGTGACGTCACAAGCAGAACAGTTAAAAAATTATAAAACTGAAATAAATGCAATAAGAAATATTGAACTATTGTTAATGTTAGATTTAAGACTGCGTAAGATTCGTGTATATCCAAGTCTTCGTAAGTTGCTTTCCAGAATGTCTGAGTAATTCAGACCGCGTTTAAAGTTTGTCCATTCACTTCCCAATAGTTCAAAAGAAATGAACGATGAGGGAGCTTCTTAATATGAAAGGGTTTTTATTCAATAAACATCTCATCCCGAGTCAAAGCCACCATGTATAAGTCTTCATCAGTCCACCTCCCATCTCCTATCAGCAATCAACCACATTTAGAACACGAGTTGCTCCAACGCCTTCTAGACCATTCTAGCATTCAGCTCTAACACCATCCTATGTCCGAGGTAGTGGATATTCGTAAACTCCAGTCTGTTACATGGAGTCGATGTACTTACTCCAGGTATAACTCCTTGGTTAAACATGTTTCTTCTAACCAATTAACTCACTAACTGCTCGCTCCCTACCTTGCAGCGCCTTTTATACTGGTTAACAGGTGGCGCTAGGAGCGTAAGATATTTCTCCTAGGAGTAGACTAGAAGTAGACTTGCTAAGCCTGATCCTTGTTGGATTATATATTATGACAATGTATTAAAAGTACTAAGCCATTAGTACATTCGACGGCGGTCAGGTGTTTGAGTTTAAGGAGGTGGACGACATAGCTCAAACCAAATGAATATAATGAACTCCCAATTTTGATGATTGGATATATTTGTTAAACCATGGTGGGGTGGCCTTGACTCTCGTGGTACATTCAACACAGTATCAATAGATTTGTAGATCCGGTTTCAACACAAATTCACAGTGAAATTATTCATTGAGTTGATTTCCACATTTTGAAGCTCAAGGTTAGCAGAACTCGTTCATAAAATGACAAGGTAAGTGTTAAAATTGATAACATGATTATTTGGATAACAACGTAGATGATGACATAATCATGGTTACAAAATGACAAAGTCAACTTTTAGAGGATGAAGTATTCGTCATCTTTAGGTATTCACTTAGTACGTGCCTTGTACATTAAAGTCAGTTCTCAGCATCGTTAGCTGATTTTAAGATTCAAAGATTGCGACACCCGTGCATAAGGTGACAAATTCAGTTTTGACTTAGTACGCGCATGTACAGTTTCTGATATTTATGATTTGTAACACAAGTCAACAGAACTCAACATATATACAGTGTAGGGTTGTCTTAAACTTCTAAGAGTAACAAGTGTACATCAAATCCAATTTCAGAACAAATTAACACAACATAAGTCAATTCAGAGAATTCGGACATTTTGAACGAACGACTTTCATGATACAATGCGTGTCGAATTTCAATCAAATTTCAACCAGAACAACATTATTTACAATAAATACAAGGTCTCTGTATCAGGTTTAGTAATACCGAGCAGTTGGAACCAGAAAATACCACCATTCCCGTCACGCGTCCGCCAGCTATACTTAGTACACGTGTACTTAGCGGGACGCTTGACTGGAGTTCCCCCCCAAGGTTTGACCTCGATTTGGATCCTTCGGGTGCGAAGCGCCCGGATGGCAAATTTCTGCTTCGATCAAACTTTCAAGTTTGATTGTTCGACCTGATATTTTGGGCCGATGTGAATTAATTCTGGCGCTTGATTATGTTGGTTGGGGACCTAAACTTTAGTTTAGCACAGGTTTTGTAAAAATTTATGCGATGGATTGATCATGTTAGCCGATTTCAGAATTTGGATCTTTTGGATCAAAAAGGGGTTTTCCAAATTAGCCTCGTTTTGACGTCATTTTAATCAGTGCCGACGGTTGTTTTATCGCGTGTGGACGTACTTTTACAAGCTTAGCCCTTTTTTTATTATTTCGCCGACTTCCACCATGGTTCGCATAGCAATCTTTTGCTCAGACCGAGAGGGTGGAATTCAAGAGTACCCCGATCTTCTTCTTTCGGGTGGTGAGCACACCTGTGCGGTGTTTTCCTGCCGAGACGCCTCGACGGCTGAACTATCTGGATATGCGTTTGCGCATCACGTTATGTGGCCAGACGATATTCTGGTAGTCATGTGTAATTTGCTGGACGTTCTTACATGGGACGAGGAGTTAGACCTGTATATTCCACTCTATACTAGCTCCGATGCCGCAGCAAAGTTCTACGCTGAGACCATCAACCGTGCCTTCTTGAATGTCAAGTCGCACCCGGCCCCGTCGACCTTCGTGATCACGACCCCCTCTGGATTTGATGTTCAGCGCTGGGCTTTTACTGACAGTGACGGTTCACTCCAGAAATGGGTGAACCGTCTCATACCCAAAGTTAGCCGGGAGGTGCGCCGGGCCAACGATTGGTTTGGCGTGCCTACCGCGGACACGCCATACGGACAGTCGTCGACGGCAACATTACAGTGAATGATTTCCGTGAGCTGGAGGACGGCTACCGACCTTCAGACAGGATCATCAGACGCTGGGCGCGGGTGTTGGGGCGGTTGATCGCCCGTTTGCCCGTCGTGGCGCGCTAAACCGTCGGCACTCGGTTTCTTGTATATACTAATTCTTATTGATTTTAAACAAGTGATTTTATGATCCAATTCCCGGCCTGTGATTGGAACACTTAATTCTGGATCGTTTTCACCGAGTGATTCTGGTGATTTAATTCCCGATCAGTACCTAGTCCACTTAAGTTCATATATCCAAGAGGCTTCGGCCAGATCGTTCTTACGGGAGCTCCGGACTGTTAACATGGGAGGACTCAGATGTTTCACCGCTCTTGCTCGTCGTTGGACACCGCCCTCCTCGTAGAGACGGCCCCTCGCCCAGCCCGCTCCGAGACTTGGTGAGTACAGCCTTCTTCCTATTGTTCTTTGCATGTTAGGCTGGCTACTAATCGTAGATTTTAAGGAGATTGTTGGCCAAATTCTTCTTGGTGGTTCTCGGCTCGCCCTCACGTGGTTGTATTCCGGAAGCTGATGTCACTCCCGGAACCAGAAACTGTGTTTCGCTGGTAATTTTAGTAACGGGTAGCGTGGGTGGCCACCTAGTGTTTACTTTTGGTTCCAAGATGGTGGGCGCGGGCCGAGAGTCAGGATCTTTCGTACTAAACTTATTATCTTTTCCAGGTCCTGCGGTATGTTAGGGTGATGTAAATGAAGCAATGTGACACGGTTGGCACTGAAAAGCGTCAGGCTATATAATTTTAGTGGGCGGATTGTTTAGGCTAACATGATCAAGTATTTTACCTCGCGCGTGGTTGGGCGATATTAGGGGGTTTTCTGACTAGCGGTTTGTTGACATTACCGATCTAAGTAGGTTTTCTGGAGTGTGGGTAATTCGTATCGTATTGTTATTTTTTTTTGATACTATTAACTGTTGGGGACTGACACTGCACATGATAATCAGGCATGGGTGGCCAGAGATTCCGGTCTGAGTTGTACAACACAAGATTTGCTGTAACAGGATTCTTTGTTTAGTCGTTATACGTACAGGGCGTTAGTGTAAATGTCTTCATTGGAAACAATTCACATGGGGTGCCCTAGGTAACAAGCGCTTCCCAGGGTGTTCACCCTGGTAAGTTTAAGTGACAGTAGGTGACCAAGTATTTTGGTCCAGACTTCCCAGCATTAGATTGGCTGTGACAGAATTCTTTGATGAGTTGTCCCCCTTACAGAGTACTGGAAAGATTGACGTGTCGGCCACGTAAGGCGACACCACAGGTGGAGCCGTCCAACGAGCTGTTGGCGACTCCAAGGTAAGTTTGAGATGTAGTGGCGAAGGCCACAGATACCCATCCCATGTTTTAGTCTAACAGCAAGACTTCGTCAGTGTCATTGTGTTAGAATAAGTGTTAGAGTGAGTATTATTGTCCAGAGTCGTCTCGAAGAGGAAAAAATACTACTGTGAGGAGACCGAGATGAAGTCTCTAAGACACTGAATGAACTCCCAGATGAAGATTCTGTATGAATATAATGAAAGAAGGAATGGTATCCTCATTAAGAGCTGGAAAGGCACCAACACCACAAAGATTATCAAGCGTCCCAAGCAGAGATACATGTGTGTGCACCGTGGGAGTTCGTACATTCATAGATCAGGCCTTAGTAGGCGCCGTTCCATTGAACGCAGAAGCCACGCTTATCAGTGCCCGAGATTGCCAAACATCTCAGACAGTGATATCCTTGTGATGAATGAGTGGGAGCCTATGCTCACAGGTCGGGACTGAGCCGTTACAAGAACATCCACCTACAAAGGTTTCATGAGTGCCCGAGAGTTGATGCAAAACTGTCCCGCTCAGATTCCCTAACCGACCTCATGGGGAGATAAGAATAATGATAGGAATTGGATCCCTGGTGATTTACCTTAAGGGGTCACAAGGGTCAATACTCTTGATAACACTCTTTCTGTACAGTGTGTTAGAATAATTACCCAATACACTCCAAAGATTTATACGCAAACAAGTTAACACCCCCTTCAAGGGTGACAACTGTTCTAACATATTTGACTCCATTTTATGAAGCATTCGCTTTAAAACCCCAGTTTTGTTCTTATTGAATGATTTTGTTACGACAAAATCCCTTCTTTCCCTGCTAGTTACAGGTGGTAGCTCGGCGTTCACCCCCTACATTCAGCCTGGGGTTTGAAGACCGAGTTCCACTTTATATTGGGTAGTGGCGCCCTTCTGAATGCAAACGGGTGCGCCACTAACTCCAAACGGTTCACTGAATAGATATTATACCTATGTTAACAGTGACATTTCACTGTCTACCCTATACTCTACATCACATGGGAAAAACCAACATGGCAAGCGGTTGGGGTAGCGTTTTCATTCCGTGAGGTATAAATGTCATTAAAGGACATTAAGTAGTAACTGTACAAAGGAGGCTGAGATTATTCGTTCCTTATTTGTTATCACTAGAGGATCGGGTCTCAGATTCAGGTTCACTTCTGATCGGATTCCCGGTCCTCATTAGTTACATGTGGTTTGTCGGTACCCTCCCATTCATAGGACCAGAATGGGCAGCACCGAGTTTCCATTGTTATAATTGGGAGCAGACTGCATATATATTTTTTTTAATAATATGCAGCCTACACCCCCTTTAAATTATAGAGATGTGTAAATGCATCTCCTTAGATCACTTACTTCCAGACAGCACCTAGTAAGTCGGGCCTTTACCGAAGTACAGTACAAGGTTAAACCCGTTTTCTTGTTCAGGTCTATGCCCGTTTCTCTTGTGGAGAGTCAAGACTACTCCTGAAAAGACTCCGCCCCCAGCTTATCCTAACTATGCGCATGCCGGGCAGGGATAGGTAGTGCTAAAGACAGAGTTAGAATTTTTTATCTCCTTTCTAATAGATCGGGTAAACTTATCAGCTCTGGGTGTCAACCAAGTTTATTGTAGCTTGTTCATCAGGGAATCAGTAGTCCATGTCCCCCCTCTTCAGCTCAACTGTTGAGTGGAGACCTGGATACTTTTAGCGCCACGACGGCGGTCAAGACTAATTTTCATTCATTTATTTTATTTTCTTTTCCTCGACGGCGGTCAGCTCTGAAGCCGCTCATTTTCTTTATTAATTTTAATTATTTCTAATTTTTTTTTTTATTAATTTTAATTATTTCTAATTTTTTACCCGGGTCGAAACTTGACTTCTTGCCGTTTTGTCTCTGTCCCGATTAAAACTGGTCTAAAAGTGGTCTAAATAATTTAGTCTTGAATTATGGGCAGTTGTTCATATACTAGTTGTCGTTGGATCCTGACTTTTATGTTAAAGTCAGGATCCTTTGACCTAAGACATACGGTGATCCAGTGGCCATTTACACATAACCAAGACGACGGGGCTATTAATAAGGACAGCACCTCGCTCCACCGCCTTGTGAGTTTTCGCTACAGCTTCTCCCCCCCCAGGGATGGCTTATCCCGTCTGAGGGAGTCGCAATATAGTGAGAGAGAGCCGAGCACCCTGTGAATGTCACCAATTCGCCATTGTCCCGTAACCACATTTCCTTGTGACCTCCGTTATAGCTCCCAAATAGAGCACGCCTTGTCAGGATTTGCACATATCCTTGCCGCTGCAGCGTGTCTATGCCAGGAGCAAACGAGCCACGTATAAGGTACTCTCGTGTGCTGTCACAGAGCGTCCCCCCTGAGAATGTTACTAATTATTCTGCGTTCTTATTATATTTTGCCCAAAATTCCCTGAGGAAGAGCTCTTAGTTACACAAATATTGGTTTGCTTTATATATTAGTTTTTAGGTAAATTTCTTTCTACTCGTCGATTTTTTTTTGTGATGAAGGGACCGCTTGTCAGGAGCCAATCCACCCGGGGCATAGTGACTGCCATGGTCGGGCGTCCACCCCAGTGCCCTTCGCAGCGTCGGTGACGCGTAACCCCAACGTCCTGCCTCCTGTCAGGCACCACTGACACCAGGCCTGTGGGCAGGCTCCTGCTGCTTGTGCAACCCCCTCATCTTGGAGAAGAGTATATATGTAAGCATGCTAAAGAATAGACAGTGGCGTTCCCCAAGTGGCTCCTGTACTGCAGCCCGATCCTAGCGGTAACAACAGCACAGGGGCCAGGTGTAGATGGTACTTGCTTGGGGAAGTTCACTTCGCTCGTTGGGAGCATTGGTCCCGTTGAGCGCTCTTAGGTTTTATACAGAATTTTGAGTTTTTCTTTTAAAATGCTGAAATTTCGCGACACTAGGATCGGTTCCAAATGGTTCCCTACTTTAAAAGAGTTGCCAAATCAATAACAATTAGAGTGTTGAGCTAGGCTACCGGGCATGGGACACTCGACTTGAGCGAAATTTAGATAACCCATGGGTCCATAGAGAGACGGTTGGACCAGCCTACCCGAACTAAGTTTTTCCTGACTGGTGAATCCTTATTGCTCAGGCTAGTCAACAGAACCCTACCTACCCAAACAGGTATCGCCCAGCGAACTTCCTGTAACATTTTAGTTTTAGTTTTCGTACCTCTGTGTTATTAATTCACCAATTTTACCTGTACAGTACTAGGTCAGGTTTTACCACTCGTTACATTGTCATATGATAACTTCATAAACCGTTCCTGGATTTATTTCGGATGTCCCTGGCCTTATTGTCTTTCGTGCAGATCCTGTTCCGGTCGCTGTTGAGGTGGGCGTGGTCGATCTAGGAGGAGCGTTAGGCATTGTTCCTTGTCCCAACACCGGTTGAGGCCAGTCCGCTCCGACATCGGACCACCCTGCGTCGATGAGGCGAGGTACTCCCATGGGTACAGGAGTGGCTAGCCCCGAGGAATATCTCAGTAGTCTGGCCCTGGTATTGTATTTTAAGTTACTCATCATCAGACGGGCGAGTTTTTTAGATACCCTCAGGGTGTCGGGTAGTGGCACCTTAGATGGGTGCTGTCCAGGTCTAGTTGCTGCTCCCATCAGCTGCGCCCCCCAGGTTACCGTCAGAGTATACTTCAGACACAGCTGGGTCACCAGTAGATCCCTAATGAGCACATAGCCTTCAGTATAAGTGTGGTCTGAAGGCATAGCCAGTTCGCCTAGGAAGATTGTTTCTATCATATGTGGATTGGCAAACTGTACGTACAACCCATCCACAGTTTTTCCTCTAATATTTCTCCACTTTCGCCACACGAGGACCACTATGGCGATGACGAGTACTGCCAGTAATATAGCAAGTACTGCCACCGCAGTGGGGTTAGCGGTCGTGTCCGGGCATCCAGTTAGTTCCTTTTCACTGCGCAGCAGCTCCTCCGGGTCCGCCGCCTCCAAGGCCATGGCCCGAGGTAAAGTCATGGTTAGTCCGGCCAGGGCAGCCTTGCCTTGGTGGTTCCGCCAGCACTTCCAGAGAACACATCCAATAATTGTCACAGCTACCACTATGCAAAAGATGGTGAGGAGACCAAAACCGCCTCCGAAGTTGCCTATAGAGAACCACGGGGCGTGTTTCTCTACCTCATAACGGTCAGTCGCTTTCTTGATACCCTTGGCCAAGTCTTTACGGTGTTTTTGTATTCGTTTGGCCAGGGAGGTTACAGGTATTTTGGCCTTCAGGCTTTCCTCGATTTCCAGCAGGTCTTTCCTAATTGTTTCAGGGATAGGGTCTGATTCTAACATAGTGGGTTCGTTTTTGGACGTCGTGAAATTCATGTCCCACCCCTTCACACGACTTGCTGCTTCCAACAGGTCATTATGTGGGTACACAACCGTGGTGATCCTGGTGTGCTTGTCACAATTTCGCAAGCTATACGGTATCCATGCTCCTTGTGTTTGGAATGCACAGTCGCATTCCACCTGAACCCTTGCATAATTTTCTATGTTCACACCGACCGCAGGCTGGTTTCTGCAAATCATTTGGCCTCGGGTGTCGGCGCTGACCACTAGCATATCTCCGTCGTCTAGATACACTGCCATCTCTCCGAAGTCTGCTTCCAGTAGATAGTCCAGTTCACATTTTTCTTGGATCGCTAGGTCGTCGCGCCTCAGTAGCGCAGCAGTGCAGGTGTTGTCTGTAATCTTTTTCATATAAGGTAGGTCCTTACAGAGCGTGATGGTCTGTCCATAACAACCTGACCAACTGCCACTAGCCAATGGTACGTAATACTGGCGGGACATGGACATGGCGACACTTTTGGGTAGATTAACAATTTGGAGAGCGTCCTTCTTAAGTCGTCCCCTAACCGTCACTGGCACAGGAAAAGTTAGTACTTCGTAGACCCGGAACAAATGTTCATCAGCCACCACAGGCACCCTTACATACACTATAAATTCCTGAGTTGTTTCATTGAATTTGAACGAAGGTTGACTGTTCTCGTAATAGAAGGAAGGATCTGTGAACGCGACATGGAACCTGGGGTGGATCCCCTTCAGATATCTGTTCACTTCCTGGATCGCTCCGACCATATATTGGCGGGGTACCAAGTCCATAGTCAGCTGGCCCCGCGTCAGGCGCTGTACACCTTTCCTGAACACGCGAGTCTGCTCTACCATTAGTTGAAGATACACCATCTCTCCTAACTTGTCTTCCAGAGCGACCGGTATCATATTCAGGTACAGTTCCATCCAATCCACCTTATGTTGCACGAGTTTCAACCTTCGGCGAGTCGTGTTGTGTGCCTTATTTAGTGATCTTAGATTGTCCAGTAGGCCTATCACGACATGGTTAACCTTTTCGACAGCCTCGTCATGTTTTTCATTCATCAGAGCCAAGTCTTCGATCATTTGGCTCGAAGACTCCTGCAATACTCTAATCAATTCTCTGTTATATTTGACATCAGCCGCCAGTCCTTGATTCCAAGAGGTTGGAAGCGGAAAGGTCGGCCATCCTGGATCGTCCAGCATTGTGGGCAACTTCTTCATTCTCTTAACCCTTCCACCTGGATTTAATTCCGACTCTTGATTTTGAAGGTCTTGTTGAGTGTTCTTTATTAGGGAACTTAAGGTTTCATTAAGAACTTCTCGGTACCGACCCTTAAGTGCCTGTGACGTCTGATCCATCCAACTGACCAGCGACCTGATATGGTAGCAGGCCCGATCAAGGGCGTCTCCTCCTTGTAGATATCGGTGACAGACCTGGCCAAAGGTAGCCTTGTTGAAGGAGCGTCTCCTTGGGATAGTGATTAGGAAGCCTTGTCGGACGTGTGTTATATCCGCGGTGGACATTAACTTTCCTGGTTTTAACACTACTCCATATTGTTCTAAAGCTATCACTTCAGCGTTAGGGGCTAGCCCTTCAGGTGGGCTGGAGTCGTTATGCACTCCCCTAATGCCCCCTATTATAGCTAATACGAACAGCACTAGCCACTTCATTGTCTTTGTTTTGGCCTTAGCGATAGTTTGAGAAAGTTAATTTTGCAGTTTATCTAAAACATGTTCACAGCAAAGTTACCTTATTTTTCTGCGCACTACTATCATCCATGCGCCGAAAAATGCTCTCCTCTCGGGCTTCCTGGTCTGTTTAGTTTGGGACATGCTCGTAGAGGTTTTGCCCGTTTTCATTTACCACTCGCCTGATGATCCCGCTCTCGTCCTTGGTGACCGTGATCCTCAAGCCTCTCATACGTTCGCAGGACGAGGGGCGCATTGCTCTGAGGGGTCTTGGCCTAGTAGGTTCCAGTCCGAAACGGCCCCCGTTGGATCGTACGACGGTTGGCTCGAGGGGTATGGGTTCGGTACCTGTGGTTGGTTTGTCGCTGGGAGTGGACTCGGCCACAGTGGGCCCCCCGGCTGGTTGGTTGGCGTCCACTGCTGCTGGTTCCATAGCAGTGGTGAGGGATTGGCGTTGCAGCTCGTTGTCAAGCTGCTCAAGTCTAAACAAGCGGGGTCCGCAGGCTGCAAGTGGTGGAGGAGGGGAGCTCCCGCTGGCCCGTTCCCCACCGGTGGGGTTGGCGCGTGTTGAACGGGTGCTACCTCCACTTTTAGTCCTGGAGCGGCGACGGTTAGCTGTTCCCCTCCCGATCGCCTTTCCAGAGTGGGCAGAGGTCGGCCGCCTCGTGTTGTTTGTAGGCTGGTACTTTCCTTGACGCATTTAGAGTTTTGTGTGGTCCTTTGCATGAAAGGAGCTATCTGAGTTTTAATCTCAGCTAACTGTTTGTTTGATTTTGGCACATCCAGTCCTACTCTTCTCCTAATTTCGTCAACAGTCTCGAATAGTTGGAACAGTGGTTGCGTAAGGTCCCAGAACCAGCCGGCCTGTATCTGCACTGGTTGGTTGACCGCTTCCTCCTTCTGAACCGGCTTGGCCAACGCCGTTAGCCTTGGCTCGGGCTCCGAGTCACTCACCTCAGATAAATTGTAGAAGTCTTTATCTGCGGTCTTCTTTTTGGCTGGAGCCGATTTAGCGGACCTCTTGGCTCCGCCTGTGGTCGTTCTGGTGGGCCGCCGGGCTGGTGTCCTTGGCTTCTTCCGGGCAATCCCGGCGTCGGTCGAGTCCGGACGGACACCGCCCCGGCCCGGCCAACTCCACCGCCTAAGGGTCTGAGCCGGTTGTTTCTTAGCACTCTCCTTCTCGACTGCCTTTTCTTTCATTTGGTAAAATCCTAAAAGAATGGCCCAACGAACCTTCCCTTGGTAGGCAGCGCCCTCAGGGTGGGCCGGCTAATCCGTTTCCTTCTCAGGGGGACGATAATCCTTCCCTCCGTGTCCGCAGGGAAAGTAGTGGTTCCCTTTGGATTGCTATGTGGCCGGAGGGCTAGACAGTTCCCCATGAGTCGGTGGATCAGTGTCCCAGCTAAGTTCTCTTTCTGCTCCTTCCAGGAGAAGTCGGAGGTTGAACAACTTTCTATCTCCAACTTCTGTTCAGAGATAGAATCAATTTCTATCCCCGCCTCCTCCCAAGCTGGGTTGCGCGTACAATCACCTGCAGCAGAGGTGACCGTCTAGGAGCAGAGTTGCGGACCGACTGGTGGATCGGCGCGGATCCCACGAAATTATAACCGATCCGCTTGTCCATGCCGTCTCCATATTTGGAGCTGTATCTTGTTTCAGGTGGGGGGGAACGCTTGCATCCGGTCCCAAGAGATGACGCCCAACCACTGGCATCTCTCTTGGCGTGCGCACCCTCCCTTTCTGCCACGCCCCCTGGGCGCGGCAAGGTGGCCGTGAGGTAGACCACCTGTTCCATTAGCGCTGATGCTAACGGTGCCGCTCCGCCGAATCTTTATTTTCACAGGGCGGCTAAATTTCCTGCATTAATCATCCATGTCGTCGCTCTCTCCGCCGTTGGACAGAGCGACGTAGTTAGGGCGGCGGTTCCGACGTAGGTTATAGCCACCTTTCGTCGGGACATGGTCCTTTACTGTTTTTCCTGGGCTCTGTTCCGACGTATCCAAGATCGGCACATCACCGCAGGGTAATTTTATGGGCTTGTTGTTGCCTGGAGGGGTTCTCCCCTCCAACGGCTGGCTTTTGCCCCTTCGTTTAGCTCGTTTGCGTTTCCTCTGTCCATTTGCGCCAGCTGTTCCCCGTTCACAGGCGGCTTTATTAGGAACAAAGGATAAGTTTGTGGACAGCGCGGTGTCCGCACTGGTGCCCTGACCATCAGTGATTTGCCCATCCGTTTCTGCTAAATCAGTGGGACTTGGGCCAGGTTTTTGTGTAGGTACCTTCCTGGTCATAGGAACTGCATCATGCTCACGGGGACCGGTCGTTCCCGTTGAGTTTTCAGTCTCAGCACCCCTTATTTCGCCATCTTCCTCAGCGATTTCACCCGTCGGAGTGTGATGCAATTCAGGGTTTCGGTCAGGATCTGCCCCTTTTGAGTTAGTGATTTTCGCTTCTCTCACCAGTTTGGGAATATTATGAGGGACAGCGGGAGACCAGGGCCCACGTGCAGGTTTGAGTTTTGAAATGTTTACTAGATGTGGGACCTGTTTTCCAGTTTTTAAAGACACTAGTCTAACAAGGTGGTCTCCTTTTGTTTCAATTACCCTGAATGGCCCCGTATACCTGTTTGAGAACTTAGACGCTTTATTTTCACTAGCTAAAGGGTCGTACATGTATACCATATCACCTTCGTACATCTGAGTGGGCCGCGCCCGCTCGTCAATTCGCAGCCTCAGATCTTTTTCGTAGTTTTGAACTACTCTTTCAGCCATATTCCTAAACATAGCAATATTATCCTTGGTTTGCATGAAAAACTCGCAGTCGTTCAGCGTTTCAGGAATTGTTCCTTGCTCAGGCATTCCCATACTGATTGGATCTCTGCCAAACAGCAGGGTGTGCGGGCTGTATCCCGACCGTACACTGATTGTGGATCTAACTGTCCATAATGCAATGGGAAGTAGATCGACCCAGTTACAGTGATCGTCAGGGATATAATAAGCAATCAGGTTTTCAATGGTTTTATGTAGTCTCTCTACTCGAGCGTTGCCAGTCGGCATTCGCCCGGTAGTGAACGTTTGCTTGCACGCTAGTCGTGTGGTGATTTCCCTGAATAGCCCTGAGAGGAAGGCCGCCCCCCGGTCTGTGTGCAGGCGGTTTACCCGCCCATACCGACACACTATTCCGGTTAGGAAACAGTTAGCCGCGGTCTGCGCGGTGGAGTCTTTAGTGGTGAAAGCCTCCGGCCAACCTGTTAGTAGGTCTATGAAGGTCATGATATATTTTGATCCATCCCTAGCCTTCTTTAGCGGCCCGATGAAATCACACTGTACTACCTCAAAGGGTCGGGTTGGTCTCTCCCAAGACTTAGCTAAGGCCTTGAAATGTGGGGCCCGTCTCCTTAGAGAACAGGTCTCACAAGCTTTTACATAGTCTACGATGTCGGCGTTCATGTTCCGCCAGTAGAATTTATCAGAGATTTTGGTAGTGAGGTTACTGATCCCTACATGTCCCCCAGCTAAGATGTCATTATGTAACAGTCTCAGGACTTTGGGAATTAACCTACCTGGAACTATCATTCTGGGTTTTAGTCTGACCAGTTGGTCTTGGTGCTTGTTATACCTTTTGATGTTGAACCTACATAGTACTCCCGGTGCCACCATTCCCACAAAATCGGCTTGGTCCATTATTCGCCTAGCTTCAATGGGATCTGTCGGTAGGTCTCCGTCCTGCAAGTAGTCTATCAATTGCGCGCACTCTGCATCTTGGAGTTGCGCGTTTAATACCGTAGCCACAGAAAGCTCTTCCTCCTGAATTTCGGCCTCAAATAACTCACATCCCACAGCGGGTTCATATTCCTCACCTGGGACATGCTCATGATAGACTCTAGACAAATAGTCCGGTAGAAAATGAGTCGCTCCTGGCTCATATATGATTTCAAAATCAAAATCTGATAACGCTAAAGCCCACCGTCTCAGCCGGGCTGACGGGGCTTTGTAGGCACTCTGTAGCAGGGGAATCAACGGTTTGTGATCAGTCACTATTGTGATTTTAGCTCCCTGCAACATGTCCTCATAGTTCTTAATGCCTTTAATTACTGCCAGAGCCTCCTTTTCTGTTACCGAATAATTTAATTCGGCGTCCCGGAGAGTACATCCCCAGAAAGCAACCGGACGATAGATTTCATCTAGTTTGTGACAAACCGCTGCACCGCACGCGGCGTCTGATGCCGCTTGATCCCTTCGGTTTTCCCCTATGTCATTAGACATAGTGGATTGCAACCTGAGCTGGGATCCTTTCCAGCCATAAGGCTCTCTCTGCTTCCCAGAATGTTCTTTTCAAACCTGATGTTTTCTGATCACAGAGAGCATGGCTCAACCATAACCTACGCTAATCCAAGAAATGAGGTCTTGAATAGGCATGTTTAGCTTTACCATGGCCTGACTGTACATTGAGCCCTCTCCGACGCCGATAGGTTGCAACAACTCTACCAGTCCGACAGAGACGACCGGCCAGTGACCCAGTCGATAGCGATTACCGGTCCCAAGTCACCCTGGGTGGTCACCGACGGTCTGATCCAGGTGAATCGTGCAAACCCACACTGAACTTTGACCGTTTTCACTGGCCTTGCCTGTTCACTCCTGAATGATGGAACTACTGTCAGGAGCTAGGTGAGGTCTGTCGACCCCGTACCACGCACGTACCACTTACAGGTGGCCGAAAACGAAACCACCGGCAGCCCGATATGTGCGCCGACTAGACGGTACCACAGTAGGATGTTGATTCATCCTTCGCTAGACACGGGGGCCTTCAGTACTTCTCTCCCCTGCACTATATCTACTAGTTTAACGTGTCCCCGGACCCTTGCGAGCCCACTGCCGCCTGTTACTGACTACCCGTTGAGGAGCTCATCCCTCTTGGTAGTCAGTTAGTAGATAGAAATGCCCTCCTATATCTGGATGAATTAGTAAGGGTGGCGAGGTCAGCAATTTCTTTAACTGTTGAAACGCTTCCTCGCAGGCCTCTGTCCACTCAAAATAGACTTCTTTCTTTAGCAGCCGGTTTAAAGGCTTTGCTAGATCAGCGAAATTAGGGACAAACGATCGGTAGTAGTTACACAGTCCCAGAAATGATTTAATGGTTTTCACATTATGTGGACGGTTAAAGGCTGTGATCTTTTCTGTGGTTACCCTTTGTGTAGCCACACCTTCCGCGTTTACTACGTGGCCGAGGAAATTGATTTCACTACGGCACCACTCACACTTTGACGGTTTCAGTTTGAGATTAGCTCTCGCCAAAGCTTGGAGAACCACCTCAACGCTCGCCAGGTGTTCTTCAAATGTAGTGTCGTAGACAATTACGTCGTCTAAATATGCTAAGCATGTTCTAGGAATCAATCCCTTTAGCGCTATGGCCATTACCTTGGTAAACTGCCAAGGTGCGCCAACTAAGCCAAATGGTACACGCTTATACTGATACACACCCATCGGGGTTTCAAAAGCGGTATATTTTCTACTGTCTTCTTCGATTACGCACTGATGATAGCCGCTCAACAGATCTAAAGCTGTCCACATAGTGGGTTTCTTGTAAGCCATATATAGGAAAAGCGAGCGAGCCGTGGGCATGGGGAATTTATCTTTAAAAGTGACTTGATTAAGCATGCGAAAGTCTGTACAGAGCCTAGGTTTGCCATCTTTCTTCTGCACTACCACCAGCGGGCTTCGCCAAGCCGATTCGCTGGGCTCTATTACACCTATATCTATGAGTTGCCTAACCTGTTCATCGATGATATCCATTTTCTGTGGAGAGTATCGGTATGGTCTAGAGCTTATTACTCCCTGCGACTCATCCACAATGATTCTCATCGGCGCTATTTCACAGTGACCTAACTCTTCCATTGAGAACGCTAGTGCATTTCTATTGTTATTTAGCATTTGCCTAAACCTTACCTGTTGTTCTTCGTTTAAGCACGACTCGGTCAGATCTATTTTACTTACATTCTCATCCATTTTACCTCGGGATTTCTCCTCAGAGGTTTGGCTTTCCATTTGCACTGCGTCTTTCATTACTTCTACAGAAATCCTACAGATGGACATTGGGGTCTCTGTTTTAGTTAGATAACACAAGTCTAGGAACTCCTCTATCTGATTTTGGTTTACCTCAGGCACTGCGCATTCTTCCGCAAAAGCTAATACTTCCTGGGGAGTGATTTCTTGCATTTCATCTAGCGGATTCATGACTTTGATCCACCACTGGCTTCCCACCGTGTTCACGCACCCCTCCACTAGGACTGGTGCGGTTACCGCCGGTGCGCAGTAAGCTACCGGTGAGTCTAATCCCAGCGGCTCTCGAGTGGTTACCGGTATGATGCATTCATTTCCCGGCGGGATTTTCACTGTTTCTTTGCTAACTATAGGGTTTCCACAAAACACTTCTATCTTTGCGCCTGGTAGAGATAAATCTGATCGAAGCACTGTTAATAAGTTTCTTCCGATTACTATTAGGTGACATAGATCGTCCACTATGTTGAAATCATAGCAGACCACCGATCCCTGGATTGAAAACTTACATCTAATTTGTTCTAGTATTACTTGAGACGAGTTGTCTGCCAAACTGATGTTTCCTTTCGATACCTTCCATTCATCTAAAATGCATTGTTTAGGGATCTGTCGTTTACAATGGGTGGACATGAAGCAATCGCTCGCTCCTGTGTCTACTAAAGATCTAACCTCCTTCTGATCATCAAATCTTAACGTTAAGAAAAATGCTTCGTCTCCTATCTCTCTCCTAGCCGGTCCGTCCACTGCGCCTAATTCTATCGTGGGATGAACGGACCCTTCCTCTAGTTTCCCTGATTCTTTTGTTCGGTACCACTGGCTTTGCTATCTTTGTAGATCCGCGGGGGTTTTTCCCTCAACCTATTCTTTAACCACAAGCACGCTTCTGTAGAGTGACCATGTTGTTGATGAATGATACAAAACTTACTTTCATCAAAAGGCAACCTGGGTCTCTCTACTTTCTGTTGAGTTGGCAGATTCTTTCCCTTATCTGCCTCTCTGTTCGGGGCGATATTGGATTTAGGCTTCTGATCTGAATTTCTTTCACTTTTCTGGTTTTCGTACCTATCTTTTCTCTCATAACCTTGCTGTTTAAAGTTACCACCACTCTGGGGAGTCCCGCTTTGCCCTGGCTTTGGTTTCTGAAACCATGGAGCGGCCTCCAGTCGGGCCAGCACCACTCCAAACCGTTCTGAGATGGAGTTTAGGGCCGCGGTCTCCTCTGATTCTTGGCTTCCAGCCAGTTCGCTCACTGCATTAGATATTTTAGTTCCCCCTTTGCCTTTGTCCAACGATTCTAACCTCGTTGCACAATCCACCGCTTCGGTGAAAGACTTAGGGTCCAGTATGGCTACTTGTCTGGCTACGCCCTGTTTTAATCCTTCTAAAAACACAGCTAACATCATGCTTTCACTCGCCTCTGCTTTCACTTGCTTTTGTTTCAGAACACCTGCAAATTCGATCACGCTCTGGTCTTTTCCTTGTTTAAGGCCACAGAACTCTGCGTGTTTCTGCCACTTAGCCCTTCGATCACCGAAGATCTTGGTCATTTGGGCTTCTAGCTTCTCAAATGAGTCTTTCTCACTTTCAGCTAACGCTCCTGCCCAGTCGTCGGCCCTTCCTTTTAGGCCTAACAGCGCCATATTCAGGAGATGGGCGTCCGACCAGTCATAGATAGCTTTCAGTCGTTTTAATTCCCTGAAATACTTTTCTATTTGCTCGTCTTCTTTTCCACTAAACCACGGTAACCTAATGTTTGGTCCCCTTTGGTGACCACTGTGAGTCGTTTCACGCACTGGCGCTGGTGTTTGCCCCAGTGCCTGGCTCAACTGTGGTAGAATTTCCCAAATATTTGGTTGATTCGGTGGGTTTGGAGGGTTGTTCTGACCTGGTGGGCCCGGCGGACCTGGTGGTCCGGGCGGCGGAGGGTTCGGTGGGTTTGGGGGGTTGTTGAGTTGGTTAAGGAAAGGATTGTTGTTCTGGTTCGGGGGAGGGTTATTGGGTCCTGGTGGATTTACTTGATTATTCTGGCCTGCTGGGGCTTGCTGACCCTGCTGATTATCCGCTCTTCCTCGGCCTGCGTTAAGATTGGCAGCGAGTGCCATCGCCTGCAATAGGTGAGGGAGCAGGTTTTGATCGACCCCACCCCCTGCTGGTACGGCCCGGCCAGGCTGTTGGCCCGGTTGGCCTCCCCCATCATTTTGTTGCAGTCCCCCAAGGTTTACCCCAGGATTAGGCTGCTGTATTCCCGGATTCACACCACCATTTCCCCCTGCACCGGGTTGCTGGAGTCCCCCAGGGTTTATCCCCAGATTGGGCTGATTCGGAGGGAGATTATTAATAAGGTTTTGGGGAGGGTTGTTGAGAAGGTTTTGAGGAGGGTTGTTGAGAAGGTTTTGAGGAGGGTTGTTGAGAAGGTTTTGAGGAGGGTTAGGCCCTTGTGGGTTGGCCTGATTATCCTGGCCTCCCTGGACCTGCTGATTAAGAGGAGGAATAAGTCCTTGAGGATTGGCCTGATCGTTCTGGCCCCCTTGAACTTGTTGATTAAGGGGAGGATTGGCCTGATTACCTTGGCCTCCTTGGGCCTGTTGATTAAGAGGAGGAATAAGTCCTGCCTGCACACCTTGGTCCGGCTGCTGGATTAGGATCTGGCCATTCCCATTGTTTTGTTGAGGTCCCCCAGGGTCCATCCCACGGTTAGGATTCCATGCCCCCAGATCTACACCCCCAGCTCCCCCTTCATCGGGTTGCTGGCGTTGATCTCTATCCTCTCTTTCTTCTACTAGATCCATCAAAGGAACGCCTCCTTCCGCCATATTATTTTCGTGGAGGTTTTGTATATCGTGATCGTCCCACTGTTCTTTCACAGGTATTTCCTCTACACTAATTTCGTCCTCACTTTCTAGTTTAGCTTTCTTACCTGTGTCTAAAACATCCTCGGTAATAATTTCGTATGAAGACGAGGTTGATTTATCTTCTCTAGCTAATTTTCTATCAGGACCACCCCCTCTGACATCTGCGGCTGCTTGTTCTGTCTCGCTATTTTCTTCCTCGTACTCGTCCTCGTATTCTCCATACAATTCATGAGTGAGAGTGTTAAAATCTTGTGCTTTAAGCGTTACATTTTCTTCACTATCCTGATCGCTTAGCCTCTCTAAATCTATGCGCTTTTCGGGGCTTGAGTCTGCCCACTGCTTTAATATTTCGGCTGGATCAAAGGCCTGAGCTTCCGCTCCCCTACCAGCCTGGTCTAAGTTCGTTTCTACACCGTAAGTTAATCGATAGGGTTGTAAATTGCCTACTTTCTCGCTGTTTCCCTCTGCTTCCCTTCCCACTCCCCTATCCCTTCCCACTGTTTTTCCTTTAGCTACAGTGGAATAAGGAATGGACGCCCCCGGGTTGGGGTGAGTTGGTGTTACCAGTGGGTGACTGATAAACTCAAGTCGTTGGGGTAATGGATAGGTGAGAGAGCTCCCATCAGGTAGGATTACCGGATTTTCGGGGCGTTTTCCCCCTGATGGGCTGGAGTTATCCGCGGTGTTTTGTCGTTGTTTTAGATTTCCTGAAGAAAATAGGTTATCTCCATTGGAAACTTCCTGTTCGCCTTCACCTCCCGCTGCGGGCAGTAAACGATAAGGAACACTTTGGTTACACCACGGATTGTTCACATCAGATTCACAGGTGGAGCGAGAGCTAGTACCAGTTTCGTGGTCCGTAGGTGGTACGTACCCTGGGTTCCAATATTGCTGATATTCCGTGAGACGGTTCTTCCCTTCAACTCGTCCCGAGTGTGTTAGGGTTTCAAGTCCTTCGTCAAGAACCGGCCTATCTTTGGACCCTAGGTGCCAGGGAAATGGTTTACCTTTGCCACGGGTTTGGTAATTTTGTGCACCTTCGGGGCAGAGCTGCTTGGGTCTGGCTGCGACCTCCTGTCTCTGTGCCTCCCCGTCTAAGGGATTACCTACCAGGTGGCGGTTTTCCACATTCCCTGTATATGATGTTGACACATCGTGTCCTGCGGGCCGCAAAGATTGAGGCTTGGGGTTAGAGGAAGCCTCAAAGTCACCGGTGGCTGACATCAAGGATGAGCAAAACGGCACAAGTCATGTTTCGGGTATCTCCACCAAATGAACTATTGTTAATGTTAGATTTAAGACTGCGTAAGATTCGTGTATATCCAAGTCTTCGTAAGTTGCTTTCCAGAATGTCTGAGTAATTCAGACCGCGTTTAAAGTTTGTCCATTCACTTCCCAATAGTTCAAAAGAAATGAACGATGAGGGAGCTTCTTAATATGAAAGGGTTTTTATTCAATAAACATCTCATCCCGAGTCAAAGCCACCATGTATAAGTCTTCATCAGTCCACCTCCCATCTCCTATCAGCAATCAACCACATTTAGAACACGAGTTGCTCCAACGCCTTCTAGACCATTCTAGCATTCAGCTCTAACACCATCCTATGTCCGAGGTAGTGGATATTCGTAAACTCCAGTCTGTTACATGGAGTCGATGTACTTACTCCAGGTATAACTCCTTGGTTAAACATGTTTCTTCTAACCAATTAACTCACTAACTGCTCGCTCCCTACCTTGCAGCGCCTTTTATACTGGTTAACAGGTGGCGCTAGGAGCGTAAGATATTTCTCCTAGGAGTAGACTAGAAGTAGACTTGCTAAGCCTGATCCTTGTTGGATTATATATTATGACAATGTATTAAAAGTACTAAGCCATTAGTACAATATGTTAAATGTTCTTTATAAGTATAAAAGAGATCAAAATCACAAAATTAAAAGATTTATAAAAGAAAATGTGAAAAAATATAGTTTTTATGGAATTTTGAAATTTGAAATTTGAATATAACTGTCATTTTGTGTGACGTCGCACACAGATGTGTGATTTCCTGAGGATCAGAGGAATATGAGGTTTCTTAAAGTTTGAACCCATTTATCACATGAATGAGTCAATGATTTTCAATTAAACTTGGTATACTTCTATATGAGCATCAAATCTAACATATAAACTGTAAAATAGCTAGAACTGAAATTTCACTGGCTCCTCTCTTTAAATAATCTATATTCACAGTCTCCCCATTTAATTTCAACACACAAATTTGATCAATTGCGTATTATAGCACAGCACCATACTTGGGATTAGATCAGAATATGCTGCAAACATTTTTTAGAAGCTTGTAAACACAGTGGGCTGACCGTTACTCTAGGCGCGAAGGGGCAGGTTGCACTCACACCCGGGAGGAGGTCGCACGGCCGCCCCTCACCCGGCTGTAGGCCTTCACCCCTTCACTGACCCACTTATAGGGTAGTACCCGTGCGACGTCACACCCCAGTCGCTGCCTGGCTGGAGGACCTCCTGGTGCTCATTAGATACTTAACTTCCCCTAAGGCAATACATTGCATTATAGAAGATGTCCCCAACATACTAAACATAGCTAGCAAGAACAAATTTTGATATAGACAAAAAAAGTCGAATTTATGTGCTAGTTTCCCTTTAAGGAAAACCCCTGATTATGTCCGACGTTTTAGGCAAAAGTGTCGGACATAATGGTCAAAACGTCAGACATGTCCGGCAAAAACGGACTTTTCACAAACACTGCAAATTTGACAAGACTTGAAGTTTTGTGAGACAGTCTGACTCTGAGTTACAAAATTAGCAGAGGCTCATCCTCAGGCTCAGCTCAGCCTCAGGGCAATTTTTGTCTAAGCTTATCAGAGAACATAATATAACTTTATAGCTTCGTTAATTCCCCCTTTACTGTTTCAGAATATGATGGACTGTGTTGCTTTATGTGACATAGCTCTGGAAAGTGTGGATAGTCTTCTAGAAACACTTTCATTGTCAGACTCTGATTTGGCCGGTTCAAACAAGAACAAGGTAGGTGAAAAACAATGACTTCAAGCATCTCCCTTTTCCTACCATACACACTCTAGGCCTAACTGAAGTTAGGCCTACCTTTTGATAGTTTTATAACTTTTCACCCTAATATCTGCTCATCCTCATCCTCATTAACATTCCACCATAGCCTAGGCATAATTATATGCATTTCATTTAGTTTATTTTCCCTTTCATTTGTCAACGTTTGTTGTTATTTTGTGTTTCTTATAATCTGTTCTGTTCACTTATCTTACACGTTCGGTATTTCTTTTCCCCACCCCCGTCTGCAGACTGTGTGCGCCTCCACACAGACACAGTTTGCAACGTAAGTTCAATTGGTTTTTGTTAGGCCTATATGAGAGATGACATTTTACTTTCTTTTTTACTCATGATTTTTGGCTGTGCCATAATTCATCAACATTAATGCATTTGCTTTCAGGCAATATAATGGTCTTTTTATAAAAAAATTTATATTAAATTCTCTTCTTTTTCATTCTTTCTATTTAGAATTTGGAATCGTATTCCCAATTTTTGAGCCTTTCATGTGAATGGCATCTCTGGCCATGTATTCAGTCATATCCCACATATCATAATCACCTCATACATTTATCTATCATACATGTGCCTCCTTTCTATCACGTCTATACCTGCTCAGACAGTTCCTCGACCCCGATATGTTTATATCAACTAATCGTAATGTACCGTGCTAATCTAACAGATATTTCCTATCTTTTCTTTGCGTATTGATGTGAATCTGAAACAAATTTTGGCAAGATGCATTGCAGTCATACTGAATGGTCATAACATTATGAGTCATAGTGCATTTTTCTTTGAAAATTTCTCCCTACCACGGATAGCCAGTTTCTTGAATTCTATCTGCAGATTAGCCTAAAACAGGATGCATGCTGGGTAATAATATGTCGACAAAACTCAAGCCTTTTTACATAGAAATTTTCATGAATTATGTCATTATTTAGAGATTAATATTGAATAAAGCTAGACATCATTATTTTTCAAATAAGTACCCATATACCTTTGTACTGATGGGGGTGGCCAGTCCATCTTTGGGCATTAAGGCGTGAGCTTTAGACGCACACGCGTAAGCCGTGTTTCACTTTGTTAATGGTGAAATGGGGGAGGAGTCATGGTGTGACGTACCACTCTAAAAGAGCGTGTTTCGCTCTCAGTCAGTCAGAGTTCGCTGTAACGCTGTGTGAGTAACATCCAGGGAAGGTTGGACTTTAACCTGCAGTCTTGGTTCTGGATAGAGGCATGGAAATCGAGTAAGAGCGCGGGAGCGTTGACTGAATGTGTTTGAGGGGATTCTTACCTCGGGACTGATCATGGTCAATCAAGTTCTTGTCACAAAACGACTATACACTGGATAATAAACAAACAATATTCTTTCACGCGAGTGTTCATGTCTTACATGATGTGGGAACTATAATTATGTATTGGACGACAGCAGTCGACGAGGAGGAGACTGCGTACGGAGCTACCGTAAAACCCCTAATTTAAGCCGCACCCTAATTTAAGCCGCACCCTAACTTTTGGGTTTACTTATGGACAATTTTTCTTAGAATATTTTCATAAATGCCATTGTATTGAAGGTTGTGTAAACCCCTAATTTAAGCCGCACCCTTAAAGCTGAGGTCTAAATGGCTCTCCTTTCTGAAACTAACCCTTATTTAAGCCGCAGCTTAAATTAGGGGTTTTACGGTAGTTATCATCTATAAACTAATTACAACATTTACGCACCCTATAAATAACGGATAATTAACCTCTATAGTTCACCTTTGTATTTCCTGAGTTGTTTGAAAATTAATCCATTATTGATGGATATATATCAATTATTTGTTTATTTTCTATATTTGTAGGGCTTTTGTCGACAAAATCCAGCCAAATTAGCCTGCAGGTCCTAAAAATACTGTAAATCAGCTATCCGTGGTAGGGAGAATTGAAAATCTAGGAAAGTAATATGGAAATCAGAGAAATATCAGACAAAATATGGGAACCCTGATTTAATCTTTGAACTCAAATTAAGCTTTAACTGACTTACCCCGGTACATTGGAAATTGAAAGTCAAGTTCTATTGACCTGACTTTTCCTGTTTTCAGACCTCTGAGTGTCCAAGGATTTAGGGCAGCTACTAGCACAACAGCTTCTCAAACCTCTGATGACCTCATCTCGGACACAATCTCTGCTATGGAGGGTAAGTGGTCCTCTCCACTATCTAGGTTATATCTCGATAAGTCTGTCTCTGATCGATCTCACCTTATGATTTTCTTTTTTTAATGATAATGATAAACGCATCTTATATGTGGAAAACGTCACCTAAAAAGTCAACGTGTTGGAGAATGATCTCAAATTGCTTGTTAGGTCTGTCTTTTAACAAGATGTCTTGGTCATTGTGCTGCAATTTATAAGAAAATGAGAAAAAAAGAAAGGAAATAGCGGTGCCCCTGGATTCTAACCAAAATTTGGTAATCAAATAAATATTCCTTTTTAAAAAGTATTATTTCAATTCTTGCATAAACTTTGACCAGCATAGCCACCCAACCTTATTCCCTCCTTCTTGTGGTTGGTTGACTAGCAACGACAGCCATAGAAAACACGCCTAATATAGATTTCAAATGTTTTACCTATCCCAAAAAAGTATGCTTGGGATTTGACGAGACAGAAGTGATTGTAGCGTCGGATCTAGGATCTATTTAAAAAAATCTGTGCTTAATGAAAATCTTCTAAACTCTCCTTATAGTTTACCCAAAGTTGAAAGTGAAAAAAGGTTATAAATATTTTTCGTAAAAAGGAAATGGTGCACACCCTTCTTGTTAATACAAGTCGCTTTAAAACAAGGTGTCTTTTCCATATAGTCAATTTCAGAGTATATTAACGTCATATAAAACGTTTGTCTGTTTTTACAGCTGAGCTTCACAAATCCAAATGCAAACTTGCCGTTCTGACAGAGCACTTCAAGGGCATGGAGACTGGGTTTAGGAAGTAAGTTGAGTTATTTTTGTATGTCTTCTAATAATTATGATATTGTGTTTTTACATGTATTGTGGATTCAGATGTGAATGCATATATAAACTGGGTAGGATAAATGTTAATCATAAAACGTTTATGAAAGCTACCCTCACTTTTTTTTTCAAATCATTGTGAGAAGTATTCCTATGTGTCCTAAGAGTAAGTTTATCATGCTTGTACTTAACTTCAGCGACCTTAGTGAGCATCTGCTGGCTAACAAGAAAGCTAAGGCAGACCTAGAGAAATCCCAGCAAGAGATGGCTAAGCTCCAAGCCAGGTAAATGCATCTTTGTGTTACGATCTTTACTTTTTACAGAAATAACCTCGGAAACGTTCCGACTAAGATACTTATAGGCCAATTCAACTTTCTTTTGAAGCTATTCAAAGAAAAGGCCCAATTCAATATTCTGGTCTTTTTCCTCCCTTTTTATTCCCCTAATCCTGATACCTGTGGGCTAGATTAATTTCCGTGGTGGTGTTTTTTCGTTAATATTTGAATTAAAACTGAATTAAAGATATATTAAGTAAGCGTGATTCTATTTTTCTCCCTCTAGGCTAGCATCCCTTGATCGAGTGTCTCCCCTCGAAAGTGGTGACTCTCAAGTCGAGGAGTACAAACCCGAACTGATCCAGGGTTACCGCCCGGTGGCCACACCAACGAAGGATGTGCATCGTCACTACTTTGCGGGCGATACTCCACCTCCTGCCTGGGCCCGGGAGAAACAAGTAAAGGAGCGTTCAGATTACAGGAGTAAACGAGAATGGCACCCACACAGCAGAGCAGGTGCATTCCCTCCTAACCAAAGCCAGAGCTGCAGCACCCTGCCACCACGTGCTGAGTATGACCCTTCACGCTACAGACCATCGCGTGATTTCGGTAGGATTCCCCCACCACCATTTCGCGAGTTAGGTAGGGTACCACCACCACCACTTCGCGAATTAGGTAGGGTACCATCACCACCACCTCACGAATTAGGTAGGGTACCATCACCAGAAATATTTGTCGACTTGGGTAGGGTACCATTTCATGAGTTTGGTAGACAACCTGTGTTTGACAGACCAGCAAACCCAGTTTTTGGCGAGCGCCATGGGCCACCATGTGTCTTCATGTCACCGCCTCCAATTGACCACAACTCACCTCATATGCCTCATCCAGTGCAGACAAATGTCAAGGCTTACAACACAACTCTAAACTCAGCTTCCAACAAAGGTGAGTTTCACAAACCAGGAGAGATCATTGTCCGCCCCCTCACACCAGAAAATTTTGGGGACTATCCGAGGAAGGTCACATTTGGTGTGCGAGAAACCCTTTACTTCTAACTCAGTGCTCGGGTTATAAAGTAATATTTAAATCAAATACCAGCTTTTGTGATAACGCATGAAACATCGTCTGTGATAAAACATGATACTCCAACTGTGATAACAAAGCTTACAATTTTATATGTGAAACTCTTTTTACCCACTAAAAACTATTGATATGACGCATCTTTCAGAAATATTGTATACAGTGGATTTCCATGTCTGGATAGGTAAAAAGTATTTCGTGCAATAAAGGACTATATTTTAAATAATTATTTTTGTTCGTTCTTTATCATTTCACATCAACGTTGAAGTTATTTGTCAACAGTTAATGTCACCAAATGTAATTAACAATTTGCTAAAACTCCTTATTTTGAAAACAGATGTGGAACTGGAAGTAACATTCGGTTGCTATAGATGTTTCCTTTTTCATGCGCTTTACAGTCTACAAATATATTGCGGATTTCTTTACATTATTTCGTGTAAATACCAACTTATATGCCATACATTTGTCAATGTTTCGAAAGTATAGGTCTTAAATTTGGAGAGCTTTGATCTTAGAATCTTTGAATGCACCCTGAACAATGTCTGTAGTATTGGACACAATTTTCGCCGTTTCATATAGGTTCTTGGATACATTAACTAAAACATATTGGTTGGCTGATACAGTGATAGATATTGAAAAAGTGACTGTAAATGTGCTCTGCCTGAAATCTCTGACTCATCCAATCTAAATACTGAACAGATTATACAACCAGTCCGACAACAGGGATGCAAGTTTTTAGATTTTACTCAGATTTAAGATCTTTGGACTTCAACACCTCTGATCATAATTTTTAAAAAATGAGTGTATGCATGAAGTTTTACATTATGCTAAGGATGCTTACAAACATTATGCGTCCAGTTTCAGATTTTTTCATAAACCCTGACTTACATCCCTGCGACAAAGAGCTTATGAACCGCTGGTTCAAAAATCCGTGAAAGCATTGAAAAACCTAACCTAAAAAAAAAAAAAAATCATCAAGACACTCCTTACCATAGGCCTAATATATAGCATAAATATTTATAAAAGGGTACGATATCTTG
The DNA here is from genome assembly GCA_936440205.1 of Lepidonotus clava. Taxonomy (NCBI): domain Eukaryota; kingdom Metazoa; phylum Annelida; class Polychaeta; order Phyllodocida; family Polynoidae; genus Lepidonotus; species Lepidonotus clava. Next base: position 24,902,908 of record OW387148.1, read on the forward strand.
TTTTGTTGTTTACTCGCAATGATTTGATGAAACAGTTTACGAAAAGAACAATTTATTCTTGACAAAATTGTTATACATTGCCAATGTAGGTTGAGATTTGTGATTTAGTTTTTGTGAATAATCCATTATGAAGGGAATGCATTATGAGTTAGTTTTCAACAGTAGTGACCGTAACAAAGCAGTGTCCACCTTACATTGAAATGACCATCCATTTTCTAACCTATCGGTTCTTTACTTAATCAGAGATGTCACTCATCAAACATGAAAAATACGGAAAGCAGTGAAACCACATTTCCGTATTTTAGGAAGGAAACTGCTACAGTAGTCTTTACTTTAATATCATAGGTCTAATACAGGAATAAATGTATGTATTATATGTGTTTAAACATGATTTCTGATACATTAAATCACATATGATTATCATTTTCTTCTGCACATAAGGGACTTAATTTGTTGCTGAAGCAAAAAATACGGAAATCCGTATTTAGATGGAAAAGTGGCATCTCTGCTTAATTGGTAAATGGTGACACTGAAATCAGTGTCATAATTACAAATATGACGATACTCTTTTGTTAAACAAAAACTTTCAAACCATTCTATTTCTTAAATCCGAGGATGAAACAAATAAAAATAATGATGTCTGACAACTATTTGCTCGTTGACTGTACAAAATGTTTGATTTCCCGCTGTATGCCTCTTTAAGTTTTGATGGATTAAATTTTATCACAGTATGAGGAAACTTATGAAAATATACAAAATGAGGTGATATCCAAAACTAAATTATTCCCTTCTATAGCGCAGTCGGGAGTTTAGGTATGCGCATACGTGGTCCTTTGGCGCCACTAGCTGTCGGGGGTCAAGCACGACTTTTCACCCAATCAGGACCATCCCTTGGTCAACATGGCGGCCCCCAGGGACAAACTCCTGTCAGCGGTATAGTCAGGAAAATAATGACAAGTGAAATAAATAATCGATAGCCCTTGAGGCGTACTAGCTCATTCCCAAGACGTAGGGCCCTGTTGATGCCTTCCATGAAAGAACTCTTTACAGATCCAGTCGCAGATATTACCATTACACTCAATGGTTCTTATGTACATAAGTATCACACTACGTTCCTCTGTAACAAACTGAGCCAGTGGTATCAATAGTATCTCTAAAGGCATTTTCTGCTAACGACAGAGACCATAGATGGACATCAAAATCAACTAAATTTCTACATTTCTATCCAAGCATTTTACTCTTAGGCATGCAATACATAAATTAGAAAAGAATGGAAGCCGTTTAGTCTTTTAGGGCATTTTGTTCTAAATTTGGAAAATAAACAAGTAGGACGGATATTGATCACCTGAAGCACGGTCAAAGTATCTTTAAATTGGCTAATGCTTCAATGTGCCTTTAAGTTTACAATACAACTTTTGAACATCGAACATATGAGAAGCCATATCATGATCGTTCCGTGTTAGACACATCTATGAACAGTATGACAGCAAACGTTACAATAATACAGTTGGAGCTCCCTAGGAATGGTACATCAATGTGACTATAATTTTACACTCCCTAGGAGTATTGATGCTTATGTTGACATTATATACCAAGGAATGATTAAGCTGTCAATTTCAATCATATGCCTGGATAGCAACAATAAAAGTTTTAATCTTTTACAGCTGGGTAATAACGATTCATCTATTGATGTTACACACCTATAGAGTAAACATACAACTGTTGATATTACATGTCTGGGAAGTAATGATGTACGACTAGGTAATAACGATGTAACTGTTGGCGTTATACGCCTGGCGAGTAACCGAACTTGTGGGCGAAGACGGTGGCGTGACGTTTGAGGGGGTCCACGATGAGAAGAGCGAAGTCCTGTACGTGGGGATACTCCTGTTCAGAGGGGTAGTAGGGTCGGCCCTGGTCATCCTGGGAACACGGGAAAAAGTCACAATAATGAATCATTGCATATAAAATGGATAAACCCAATATGACCATTTTTAGAATTGAGCACTTGGGATTCCCACTTACGTGAGAGTTGTCAGTTTAGGAGGACGTAAAAAAACAAACACACGTCGATAGGCCTGAGTGAAGGGCTAGACTAACTTTTATTATATACCAAGTTCGTAGCGCCTATTCCTTCAGCATTGTACAGCCCCGCGAGCAAAGGTGGAATAACTGATGGCGTTATGCCACACTGGTGAATAATCAAAAATTATTGCCCTGCGAGTCTCCGTGGGGGCAATAACGATGCTTGCCAGCGTGGGAACTACGTAAACAATCCTCAAACCACGTCAAATTTGTCTCAATTGTTGAAAAAACAACGTAAAATCAATTTATTTTACCGTCAAATTCGGCAAAAGCGTTGCTTGTCCGCCATCTTTGGTCTCCTGCGATCTAGTTTGCACATGAAACCCCAGACGGCGCAGCAGTGCAAGGATATAGAACTCTCCAACAAGGAGACACATTCAACGCATGTCGCAATGGCGCGGCCCACGCACGGAGGTAAATAAAGAGACTTCGTCTTATTTATTCATGTATCTTCAACGTTGGCGGGTATTTGATATATAATAAAACAAGAACTAACCTCGGGCGCACTCAGCAACAGTTATTTCCCCTCGTCTCCGTGGGTCCGTGGGTCTCGGGCCTTACGGCCCTCGACCCACGGACCCACGGAGACTCGGGGAAATAATTGTTGCTTCGTGCCCCCTCGGTTAGTTCTGTGTATATATAAGACAGGAATCCGGAAATTAATATAGAATATATACTAAAATCGAAAGCTGACTGCCAATATAACAGTAGCATAAATTAAAAATATACTTGACCAATTCGCACCATCGTATCAGAAGTGTATCTCGCTTGTAGATGATATAATTTACAATATTAGAGAACATTGTGTTTTTCTATTAGAATGATCAAATTGAACGACTAATTAAAATGTTTTACTTACAAGTGCCGTCACATTGTAGACGTGGGAGATGACTCGGATTTCTCCAGAAGTTGTATCTTTCTGCACACTGTAAATATAAGATCGTCCTAGGTATAAAATAACTTCAATCTTTCTGAACATAATTCGACATTTTTTTTCGAGTGTTTCTTTTTCCATATACGTAAATACGTATGTATACATTTTATGTTACATTTATTGATGCATATTATTGTAAAGCACCACAAACTATCAATTCGGTCAAGCCAGATTAAAACAAATGGAATGACAATATTTGTGACGCTTTATTTTTTAGAACGCATTTATTTTTACTGATAATATAAGTAGTAAATGAATGCCCATTGACATCGTATACCAGTTTCAACAGCTTACCTAACCAAGTCCTTATAAATTTTCCTGGTTAAGTTGAAGTAGTTATCTATCTCGTTATCATATTGGTTGGCGCGGCCCCCAAGCAGCAGAAGGCGGAGTATCCAGAAGAGAAGTTCTTTGCGGTCCTCCGAATTGAACAACTCGTAGTGGTCTGAGTCTTCCAACACCATCATCTGGAAAAAATATACTTTTTTCAGTTATATTGAAAGGAATCAATATCAAGAGTATGATAAAAATTGTTATTGCATATCAGAGGAGGATTTTGCTACAGCCCTCTCCACTCTCCCCGCAAATAAATATACAATTAAGCGCAGTTAAATCTAGTTCTTTCTTGTGAAACTAACAGTAGACTGTACATGATACAGGTAGTTCTCTGAACACTAGGCTGAATATTACATGGAGTAATTCCTGTAAAACAGCAAGATTAAAGTACATATGGCAATCTTAAGGTAACCTAGGACTACTCGGGAGGTAACTTTTTCTAAATCACCATGCACTATCTATAGCGTTACCTGTCCTATTTGGTGAGAGAGCAGCATATCCTCATGGAAGACGTCATAACATTTCTGTATGTAGCCGTTGTCGCGGACTAGGTCACTCTCGGTGAGACGGTCAAAGAAGGCCATGGATGTCTGACTGGTCGCCAGGGGTTCAGCCTTCACAGAGGTCGCCTTGATTCCTGTTGGAACAGGAGGGTTGTTACAAGAAAAGAAATTCTGATTCCATATATTCTTTTTTACCGTCAAAAGATGGTAATAAAAAAGTGTAAATTGCGATATATATTTTTTTTTTTTACTCCCGCTGGTGTATGGTTTATATTTCAGAAGATTAATTCTGAATATACCATAGGCCAATTATATCTAGACAAATTAGGATATTGGTTGTATGTAAGAGAGTCAGATACCTTTTTCAACTAGCCTGTTATTCAGAACGATGATTTATAGTAATACTTTATAGATATATAGAAAACATACCTAATTATGGACCTCCAATTTATGTAAAAAGTGATCACTCGCTTTGTTAACCTGTGATCACTTCCAAAACCGTTGGTACAATACAACCGCAGGCTATAGGCTTTATTTGTGATGGCCATTTTGCAAATATTGGAAGTAGGCCTCTGATGCAATGAACTGCAACTCTAGGCACTACTATAAACAAAAAACCTACCATACCACTGCATAATTTAGTACTTATTTTTCTTGTCGTTAATCCCTCTAAAACTTTTACCCATCCTGTGCCAAAGTTGATGATCAGAGGCAGATCTTTGATTGCACCCATTCTACCTGGTCCAAGTTGTGTTGACCTTACCTAGTGGACTGCAGGTGGAATCAGCAGACACAACCTTCAGGTTTCTCAGCACCTCTGGATCTTGGAAGAACGCCTTTAAAGTAAGATACAATGTACTCATGCATATCTTGGAATCCTTGTTTTTAAAAAGCCTAAAATATGTATTTTCAATCTGTTTGTGTATACTATGAGTTCGTGAACCACCGGTACACAATAGAGTAATTTCGACGTAAATTAATGATATTTCCTTATAACTCACCAAAGCGAAATCATCCTTTTGGTAGGCTTGAAACTGTTGGTCGAAGCTGAACGTCTGTGCAACCATACGACCTTTGAGTGACCTGAAAATGACACCATATTCACTGTTTACTTTAGGTTAGGATGGCAAATTTAATGGTTACACCTAATTTGTAGTATCTTATTCCTAACAAGCATATAGCTCCCCAAGCCAAGGGGCGAACCAGCTCTTAGTATCAGCCTCACCATTTAATATATCAATGAACTTATGTAAAGTAGAACCAACCCAAAAATTTCACATGTCAAAACCATGCAAAGTAGTTAGATAAGTAAACGGTATTGGTTGATTTGGTTGTCTCAACTAAGTTATTTTCAGTATACATGTTTCCCAAATGACCATTCACTAGGGTAATTGTTTGTATAAGATAAACAGTGTAAGCATCAGTAAAACACCCATGCCCCAAGGGCAACATGTGCCAGATCAATTGCCCCCAAGGGCATCATGTGCCAGATCAATTAACACACATGCCTTCCTAATTGTTTATAAACAGTCTGGGCCTTTGATCTACTGAAACCTGGAAATGCTAACATAAAAGCAGCAAGAACATTTAAATTCACTAACAAAAAAGGCTCATTTATCATGCTGTGAGAAAATAGTTTGTTTCAGTATGCCAAACGGGAAACCTACACAAGTTTCTACAAATGACAAACAAGTTTTAAGCAATGTATGTATTTAAACTTCATCTCTGAAATTGGTGACAAATAAGGCTTTTTACTATAGGTTATAACAGGAGCAAAACAGGGAATACAGCCATTTTTATTACACTTTCTGTCTTGGGTCACTCAAGGGCTAGAAAGGGGCTCCTGGGGGATCGCCCCTTAATAAACTAGAAATCAAAACGCTTCAAAACTAACATAAGTTTATATAGAGTCTAGGTCTAGCTATCAATCTAACTTGTTTGGGTTACTTTTTTTCAAAGCAGTTGTCATTTTATAAAAGGTTCTATTAATATAATTAATTAAATATTCTATAGAATTCTTGCTTATTTTGCATAATTCAGTAAAATGATGTTAGTTTTTACCTTCCCCTAGATTGTCCACAAATATTTATAATTTTTAAAAACCAAAATATATGGCACAACAGGCACCCTTAAAAGTCAGAATATGTTGCCACTGTCTGAAAAATTATGATAAGAAATTTGATAAATTGTCATTTTTATTGATTTTTTGCCCAATAATCAATGAAATTCTACGATATTTTCCTGCTTTTCAATAAAATTGCTACAAGTGACCCTTCAAACTTGAATCAAAGTCATAAAATCTTTATTTTTTGTAATTTTATAATAAAAGAAGTAGATAGATCTACATCCCTGCTTGGGTACAGCAAGATTTTAGCTGAAAAAAATATTCAAATTATGCAAGATTTTAGCTGAAAAAAATATTCAAATTATGCAAGATTATGCAAGATTAGTCTATGCAAATTTTCAAATTTCAGTAACATTCTCACGGTCCGCAATGGCCGATTCTGCACTTCCGATTTGTTTTGTGAGGCATTCTTCCCAATTATCGCCTCTAAGAGGCTTTTATTTACTCCTTCCAAACTGTATGATTTCACAATGAAATATGTTTTAAAAATATTAGAACTTTTGATATAGTTTAGACATGGTGAATATAAACATAAATCAGAAGATTTGGGCAAGTAAAAGGTTTTAGTTTACTAGATTCCTTTGATTTCATTTCATTGAATTAAAGAGGAAAACTTCGCCGGGGAAGCCAGCCTAAAAACCCTGTCAAAATATCAGATTTACAAATATAATACACAGAAACTATCTGTGATAGCAGAGGGTGTTATAAATAATGACTAAAAGAAATGAAATTGAAAAAAAATAATCCAGAAATGAGTTTAATTAAGAAATATCATGAAATATGAGGCACGACCGGAAGTAGAATGACGTAGCGTGGACCATGAGAATTCTCCTTATTACGGTCGCAACCTCGCAATCTCGCGAAGCAGTTTCCGGTAACTTTAAAAATTCATAAGTCTATTTCTGACCAAAGAAAAAATTTGAAAAAATATGATATGTCAAGATTATAACTCTTCTATCAATACAGTTATCATAAAGTTTTGTAAAATTATTATTTTTGATTTCTTGCAATTTGACAGATAGTGTGGATCTGGCTTCGCTGGATGGATTTCCTCTACAGTCTATTAGTCAATAAGTGGCTTGTTTCGACCACAGAACTCATATTTCAGTCACTTAAATGTTAGAAATTGAAAAAAGCTTCCATGTAGATCATCATATTAAAGGGAATATTAATTATTCTTCATAAATTCTTTGTAATGATTGTTTGAACATGACTTAAATGATAGAAGAGAGCTACCAGAACCTGCGCCGTGGGCTGAGGATTATGGGATACCGTAATACGGCGAATATGACCAAATTTGCATTAGGAGAGGCAATGGGTTAAAAAAAGGCACATTACCATTTGAAGTAAGTTTCATTGTCATCCTTCCCTTCCAACGATGGAAACTTCTTTCCACTCAGACACTGAAATGTGTATTTAGGATTTGTTTCCGCCATGCTTCTGTGTAGATAGAATTCGCTTAATTAAAGTATTAAAGTCAAATTTGCCTGTGCACGTCTGTTCACATTTGCCGTCTGTTTTGATTCTGTCAAGCCGGGAGAATGTTCCCGGCGGTGTCAAAGTCTTTGAGTGCAACACGCCGAGAACATTCTAGAAACCAACAGGTGCGCCATCTGACGATTAATTGAGAACTATAATACTAATTGATGAATGTACTAATCACTAGATGTCGCCACATGAGGAAATGTTAGAATCGGTTACCATGGTAACGTATTTGGTTCTAGCCGGCTCTTTGACCATAAAATAATGATATATTGTTTTTCAAGAATTTTTATAATTGAAGTGGTGGATCCCAAATTTTTAACATGAAAATGGTGTGGTTTTGGAAGGAAAAATGTTTCAGGGTTCTTTCTTTGGAATATCGGAAAATGGCAGGAATGTTACAAGTAGATATATATCTAAATTTATCTAATTTAATATTTGACAAAATACAAAATTTCCTGAATTAACTCTAACAGGAAGACTGGATCTAGATCTACCCTAATAATAATTGTATCAATTTTTAGGTACTCAGGACATATCGAATCAAGAGTTCTAAGTGATAGATCTATGATAAATATCATAACTTATATTATCATTCATTTGTAGATTTTTCTAAACATTATTTTAGGATCCGCGTGGGAACCCTGTAGATCTATTTCTAAGCTGATAATTATAGATCTATTCATCACTGTACCATCATAGATCTAGTCTAATTGCAAATATTATGCTCCTAAAACTATGGATTAAATGCACTAAACTAAAGACCCTCGTTGAATGAAATACAAATTATTATATCTAATAGAGATATAAGAATGACTGGATAAAATTCCACATGGTTTAAGTGGTTAGTGCACAACTTTATTGCTCATCAAACTTTGTTCTACAGGTAGATCTACAATTAATCAAGTGCATTTTATCTACAAACTGTAGATGGATATAGCTCATAATTTGGTAGATCTACGTGGATCTACAGACCTGTCTTTGTGCAATATAAAAATGGCTGATCAAAATAGAAGTTTAGCAATAAATTATAGAAAAATGCTACCCCTATTACTATTAGATATATGATCTAACAGAGTGAAATGAATCCAACTTGACCCAGGATTGGGATCTATAATATAGCTAAGGGCCTTCAATTGAAAATATATTTTCAGACCCCCTTTTGCTAAAGTACACAATGGATCTGTACAGGAATGGTCGTACATTTGAAAATATGTCAGGCTCTCAGGTCCATTAGACTGATTAATGCGTACCACATAAGAAGGCCCTAACGTAAGTTTGTTTCTATCACATTTTGAGAATTGCATTAGATCTACGCCTTTAATGACAGATGAGAATGATCATAGAAGGAGCTCTATTTAGATCCCAAGTAAATGATAGTTTGGCCTAACACTAAAGAAATCAACACAACTGACATAAAAACAAACCGAACAACTGTTCTCGAGATATAAACGTACCATGAGTGAAAATACTTGTTTCCCTTATTCCACCAACCCGACCTAAGTAAATAAGACCAATCGTTAGAATTGATTTAACCGGAGCAGACCCATTTAAACTACTTTCCCAAAAATAAATCTAAAGGACATTAGACGTAATAATTAAAGTGGTTACGTGACAAGGAACATTTTATGTCACAGCAAAAATCCCAGGGTGTTAAGAACTGAATATCTCGTAAAACTCATAACCGTAGATCTACATAAAGTAATGTGCACATTGCACAATGCTATATTCATACCTCAATATTTACAGGACCCGCGATTCCTTCCTAAATTATCTCGATTGGACATAATGTAAATACAAAATATACAAATAGAGACCTAACACGTTTCTTATATCATGAAATTAAGGCCTATAATGGCTGTTAAGCAAGGTCTGTGAACACTTTGCAAAATATGACCACTGAAGCTTTGCAGACCTTTACAAATGATTAGTAATATATAAATATGTAACCAAAGAAAAAGATTAATCTAAACCTATTTAGATAGGCATTGCTTATCCCTGGAATGTGTGCATTGTTCGTGTTCCTATGGACACAATCACAATAATTATGTTCACAGTTATGTCTTCCTTTATCTGAAATAGTCTACAACAGTGAACAGTGCATCAAACTTCAAAGTAATACAATGACAGAGTATGAACACTTTTGTATGAATCTAGATATATTACAATAAATTATCATGTAGCTGAACTTTGTTCCAATGCAAAAAAAATATCACTTTGTTCCTAGCCAGCAGAGTTGGTTCACCTTTCTAAAACCAATGGTCAAAATAGAAAGAAGCTTTAACTACCAGTGCACTTCCCCGCATGTGCTAGTCTCTGTAAGTTGTAATATGAAGGTATACATACACCCACATTCTGTGGTTTGACGGGGATCCTCGTCAGTTTAGGTATCGCTCAGTGAAAATCACGATGGGAAGTATTGGGGAAATATACAGAACTAACCGAGGGGGCACGAAGTCTTGATTATTGCCCCGCTGTCAAAGGGCCGAGGGCTTTGCCCTTCACAGGGGACAATAACCAGGGTAACTGGTAAAAATATACATTAGAAAAAAGATGAGCAAAATGACCACTCTTCACCTACGGGGGCCAGTGCTAAAGGACCCGATTTTGCCTATCGCGATTTCCCCAAAACTTGCTGTGCGATACACTCATGTTTATTTAACTGATTCATGTCTTACATCCATATTTGAATTGTATTTGTTTCAACAACACCGACTTGAGGGTCATATATGGATATATATGATGAGTGTATGAACGGTTTGCTGGTTTGCTGAACCAGCGTGTTTTCATTTACTAAGTACATTTTGGTTGAGACCTTGATCATACCAGACGCATAGAGGGTTATCTTATACATGGAACTTAGATCTTTTGATGCATTTCACACAAACTCATTTTCGTTTGAACCATTTAAAAAACCCTGCGGTATATGAAGTACCCATCTTTTTATGTAAGTTTATATTTGATTGATACAAAGAGCAAAACTGAAATCACTGTGATAGTCTGATATACAATCTTTGATATCTACCAAACCAGTGTGCAATGATGGTGAATACGTATATAGCAACAGTTTCAGATTTCTGTTTACGAGATTGTCTAGAACATTCATTGACATACTCGTATACACGTGAAGTCTGGCACCATATACATAGCATTTAATGGTACAAATAAATTACGCAATTTCAGAATTATTGGAAGTAAAATGATATGTCTTATGATTGATATGACAGGAACAATTAGTTGTCCAACGTATTATCACATCGTGAATAACTCTTTATACATAAGCAGTTGCACAGCTTTGTTAACTCACATACTAAACTCTGAGACTATGATGTACTCTTGCCCACTTATAGCTAAGATAAGGGACCATAATAGACGAAATATCTGGGCGAGTCAAGCAAAGAATAACTTCTTATTGACTTAATATAGAAAGATGGACGGGACAACTCGATTTATCACTAAAAATAAGTTTTGTGTTATAACTGGTAAACTCACAATATCCATTTCTACCTGTTCCATTAACTGCAGATTTTTCCGCGAACAACCATAAAACTACAGAGCCATTATCAAGGAAGTGTGTTTAACTATTCGCAGAGAGAATTCAATATTATGTAAGCACCGTCAATATTGCCTATTTCACACAAAAAAGTATTCATGGGTCTTCTGCAGGTTGCAAGCTAAGTGTAAGTTCTAGTGCGGGAATCATGAATATCACGAGAAACAACTCAATCTTTAAACCGAATTGTTAGTAGAAAAACACAGTTTCATTCTCCCATAGAAATTTGAAGTCATTAACCAAATATAAACTTCCTCTTAGCACTCTTAAACAACCTTTTGGTAATGGATTCTACATTGCGGGAACCTCACATAAATGCATACCTTCACAACACAAACCTAGTATCAATCTAGGTTTTTGGTCCCTTTTATACATATTTTACAACAAAATTGACTATTCTCTAGTAAATGTATATTTTTACTCATTATAGACCTTTTTCATTAGGGTGTGGCACCCCCTGGTGAAGTAAATGGAACCAATGGTTTAAGTCATTTCCCATTGAAGTGAAGCATATACATAGGTTAACTATGGGAAAATGACCTAAACCATTGGTTCCATTTACTTCACCAGGGGGCGCAACACTCTTAATGAAAAAGGTCTATAGATCCTTGTGACAGCAACAAACGTAAGTTTGCGTCCCATACCGACGATGATGTGTTAGAAACAAAGTCAAATATTATTATATCACTAAAGATTACATATTTAAAGCGTCACATACAGTAAGTTCTGGTTTGTGGAATTCAGAAGCGTGCACTATCACAGCCAGCAATAATCTTCACCTTTGATCTTGGATTGGCTACAATAAGTTTGCCGAACTTAGCAACCTGATTTTTTACTCTTACCTTCTCAGATACCGCACAAACCCACAACTTTCAAACAGAATAAGGTTAGTTCTAAAGTCCCATACATCTAGATATTTCTGCATTACAAACATACCTTTTTAAAGTAAAACCCACATCACATTATGACCAAACATCGAACTCTCAGAAAGACTCATATATTTCTTTCTCTGTAGATATTTCTGTAGATATCCCTGTGAAGTTCATTAACCTGAGACGCCGTCATCACCGGTGGCCTGGGGCGGGGCCGTGCCGGGCCCTCCTCCCGTCCCCGCCCGGAGGCCGCGGTCTCTGGTTGGCCCGTCTCCGTTCTGGAGGAGGGGGTGTAAGGCAGTAGCAGAACTTGCGCAGGTCGGGGTGGTCGGCGATGATACAGTGGGGCTGTCGGCCGTAGGCGTTGATCCGACTGATGTCGGGCGCCACCTGGTAGCGCTCACCGCCATCACTGATGGTCACCGTCGACTCAAAGTGAGCCCCGCTCGGAGTGGTCTCCACGATCAACTGGGGGAGACACGATGATTGATTATTATTTGATTAAAAACTTGTTTATTGATGTAAATCCTAGCAGTATAGATGTGCATACATATTTGAATGAGTTACCGATATAGCAAAAAATAAAAAAATGACAATTTTCTGAACAAGGATATCGCATGATTATATAATATTCAATAATTCATTTAAAGGCTTACCCTTTTCAGGAAGTTTTAATTAGAGAATGTTTGCTCACAACAATTATCTTCTGAAGGAAGAAAGACTTTGTGGAGCCGCAAATGTTCACTAAACTAATGTTAAACTGAAAATATTCTGCCATCAAGAGCAAGGCGACGACTAGTTAATTGGGACCTACCTGGAGATAGAAGACGTCACTGGTGATGTCCTGACTGAAGTTGGCCACTCGCTGATCGCCGTCAATGCTGCGGGTGTACTTCAGCACCTGGAACGCCAACAGACAGTTTGAGGCACATATAAACCTATGTTCCAACGACATAGAATCCTAGGTATATAAACCAGAAAAGCTACTCTATATAGTATGTATATAATCTCTTTTTGGCAATCTATGATTTATACTTGCAATCGGAATTAGTTATGCTTGCAATCGGAATATCTTGTATTTTGGGATAGAGGTTTTGCTGAACTATTGGACAGGAATAGACAAATGGTAATCTATACAAAATATGTTTTCGCCTTGTTTCTAAAACCTTGTTTGAAACTCAAAATATAGTTATAAACTAAATTGTTAAGGTAATCTTAAAGGGAGGCTTAATGGTGCACTTGGAAGTCTACAAAAATAGCAAGTCAAAGATAATATGATTACGGAAAATCATTAGAAAAAAAGGAATTCGTGAGGGGTTGGGTGGATTGTTATACTCACAAATACTCACAAATATAGAACTTCTGTTTTTATACAACGGCCTTATCAAGAACTTAGTGTATTTTGATAACCACCTTGGGGTCAAGTGAGGTATTTACATCAGGGATGGTGTATATCAAGCATCTATCTTTGCCTCATACAATGGGACGAACGGAAGGAATTGGATAGTCGGGTCCATAGGGCTTAAAGCTACTTTTTTCCTGAACTTTACTACAAAATGTCCAGGTGACGGATGAATAACGTATATTGGCCTAATTTCCCAATGGATTGCAACTTCTCAATAGCACAAGGATAGTATTCAGGGTATTAAAAAATATTGATTAATTTCATTGGAAGAGAATAGAGAATAATGTTTCTACCCCAGAAGTCATAAATTATGGAGACTAATGGAATTTCCAAACAGTCAGCCACTCCATTCGAAATCTCGATGTTAGGGCACATATACATGTATTGAAGTTCAATCTTAATACTATAAATGTGTATCTTTAAACGGTCCGAATACTTAAATGTAAGTTAGAATACTAGATACCCACCATCTTTAGCACATTTCAGAAAGAACATGGAAAAATAAGAAAACATTGAAGCATTATATTATGCAACCAAAAGCACTAGCCTAGGTAATGAAGGAGAAATGATAATTATACAGGTTAAAATTTGACAAATAAATCTGGGAGTTAACCACACAATATCACCTACTATCTATTCTTTAATCATTTATTGACATATCTAACATCAAGGTGTTAGTAAACAGACCTGTCAATGAAATATGACTCACAACCTACCTTCTCATTTGGAAGTCCTAATTTGGCGTCGATCACCTGTTTCAGGGCTAGCGTGGCGCAGCGACTGCGAGCTTTTTCAATGAGACCGTTGATGTGGTCCACTAGTTTCTTAGCTGCCATCACCACCCTCCAGTTAGTAGGGTCCACCTCCTGCCAACTCATACACGTACACCAGTGCATATCCACACCAGCCGCAGTACACGTGCGGTTCAGTGGGTGTTCGCGAAGAAGGCTGAGCCCCCGGGTACCCGGCTTCACCGGCTTTTTCAGACTCGGCAGGTCCAAGATGGATAACATGGTGGCATGGATGTCAAAAGGAGTAGTCAGCCTCTCCGCATTGGCCTCCAGGTTCTGAATGTACTGGGGGTACTTCTTCTTGAACCAGGCAGGGAAGGCCAAAGACATCATGGGCAGGCGCTCTTCCAGCTTGCCTTGCGTGGTCTTTCGCACTTTGCTATAGCGCGCACCATGATCACCCATCAGAATGAAAAGCGTATTATCGAGGTGTTTCTCCAACCGCAAGTGTTCGAGGAGATTCATAAGATCCTGATCGAAGTACTCGGCTGGGTTGTTATCGTCATGCGACAGGTCGCTCTGGAAGGCGAAGGCAAACTTGGGTAGGTTTCTCGGGTAGCGTTCAAAGTACTGTTTCACATAGTCCAGCATGTCTAGATGGGAAGGCCTGCCCCCAGTACAATAACTCTCCGAGTTCTGATGCAGCGACGAATCAAGTACAGCTTGGTAGAAGGGCCGCATATAGTGGTCCACTGGGATCTCTTCGAAGCCGTTCAGTCTGAGGTTAAAGGTGCCGATGTCCGGTTTGTCCTCTGAAAACAGGGTGACGTAGCCGCGCTGCTCGAACTTGTTCCAGATGAAGGGGTAGGCGTCGACGTAGGTAGAGCCCTCCGTGTTCTTACGGACCTCAGGCAGCTCCATCTCTGTATGACCTGGTAAGTAGTAAGAATGTTCATGTTCAGTTTATATTTTTGGTGGAATTGGTTAATTCTTTATCAAAATCACATGTGTTTTAACATATACATCGTTTTAATTGTTTTTTTTAGAATTTATGAGGAGGACATAGATAGGACACATGACTATTTGGTGTCACTATCCCTTCTGGAATTTTTTTTGACATTATGGTTACAAATAACGAAGATTATTATTTATCTTAAAGCATGATTTAATAACCAAATCAATGTATAGTGTGATTTGAATTATTATATCATACTCTTAGGTCTAATTTTGATTATGATTGGAAACAGGAAAAAAAACCTATTTCTTCACTCTTACTGGTTTTTTTTTGGACAAACAAGTCACTTAAATTGAAGATATTGATATATCAGCCTATCAGGTCGAAAGTACATGATTCTGTAACTGATAGAAGGAAAAGTATCATCTGAGACCTATTCAGTGATCAGATTTGGGTGAAAAACCTGCGTATCGCACAATGGTCGCACGGTACCATTTTTGGTTGTATCAGGCTAACAAGCTACTGGGTTTGCCCAGAACTATTAAAGCGGTTACTGTAGATAGTAAAGAATGAGACAATGATATTCCAAAGTGTGAAAAGTTTGAGGCATTATACTATGATTTGTCAAATTGATTACAACTAGTATTCTTTTCTGGTTAAGTCTAGAGGAACTGTACCTGTGGTTAGGGGAATGATTGCTGCAG
This sequence comes from Lepidonotus clava, assembly GCA_936440205.1. Classification (NCBI taxonomy): domain Eukaryota; kingdom Metazoa; phylum Annelida; class Polychaeta; order Phyllodocida; family Polynoidae; genus Lepidonotus; species Lepidonotus clava. The sequence continues at coordinate 24,918,593 of OW387148.1, forward strand.
TGGTGGCGTCCCCGACAATATTGTAGCCATTCAACACCACCGACTTGAGGGTCTTCTTTATGTAGTCGTACGTTTTGGGCAGTTTCCTCTGGTAGGTTAGATGTGACATGGAATCCATAGCTATGATAAGAACGTTCATGTGCTCCGGAGACGAGTCGTTTTTCACCTCAGTAACCCGCTTTAACACCTCTTCCTTTGGCACAATCTGAGCAAAGAACTGTTCGAAGTCAGCACTTTCAAAATTCATATGATCAAGGTTATAGTCTCCCCCGTAGGGCCCGTACAGGTCACTGTTGGTTTCATTTGACACATTTTCAGTAGCTTTGTCTTCTTTCTTTTCCTTTAAATCTTTGGTATCTTGCTTTTCATTATCTACATTTTCTTTCTTCTGGGTACCAGCAGGTACTTTAAAGAGCTCTACACTGTCCAGCCCCTCCTTCTGACCTCGGGCAGCCTTGACAGGCCTCTGCTCTCCTCGGTTACCTGTAGCAGCGATTTGGATTGACCCTCCTTGCTGTTGATTGCCTTGGGGGACAACCTGTTGATTTTGTATTTGCTGTTGTTGGTGTTGGGGGACAAACTGTTGATGTTGTCCTGCCTGTTGCTGGACTTGGGGGACAACCTGTTGATTTGGTCCCTGCTGTTGCTGGCCTTGGGGGACAAATTGTTGATTTTGTCCTGGTTGTTGCTGGCCTTGGGGGACAACCTGTTGATTTTGACCTGACTGTTGCTGGACTTGGGGTACAAACTGTTGATTTTGTAGTTGCTGTTGCTGGCCTTGAGGGACAAACTGTTGATTTTGTCCTTGCTGTTGTTGGCCTTGAGGGACAAATTGTTGATTTTGTGCTGGCTGTTGCTGGCCTTGAGGGACAAATTGTTGATTTTGTGCTGGCTGTTGCTGGCCATGGGGGACAAACTGTTGATTTTGACTTTGCTGTTGCTTGCCTTCGGGGACAAACTGTTGATGTTGTGCTTGTTGTTGCTGTACTTGGGGGACAAACTGTTGATTTTGTCCTTGCTGTTGCTGGTGTTCGGGGACAAACTGTTGATTTTGTCCTTGCTGTTGCTGGACTTGGGGGACAAAGGGATTTTGTCCTTGCTGTTGCTGGACTTGGGGGACAAACTGCTGATTTTGTCCTTGCCGTTGCTGGTCTTGCATGAGAAATGGGTTATTTTGTTGGGTCCCAGCTTTTATCTTACTCTCCTTCTGTCCATTATAGACTTGTTGAGCATGTTTGTCTATCAGTGGTGAGTCCGGGAGGCCTACACTGCCGACATACCTCGGCTTATCCAAATTTGTATTATACCGTCCAGACTGAAATCCTTGCCCAATGCCTGCATTCGGAACTTTCTCAACACTTTGGCCAACAGGCTGTTCTTGTAATCTTTGCGGATTTGCAATCATTCTCGGGTTGTCCCCATTGTAGGCTCCCTCTCCTTGAACCTTTTTCACAATATCCTTTAAGACTTGGTTTTTAACATTGGCTTCCCCGACGACCTCTTCAATCCTCCGGTCGGAGGCCACCCGCCATTTTTCCTGGTGAGGTTGGTTATTGGCCTGTAGCAGCCTCCTCATGCCACCCTCATATTTATACTTCATCTCCATTGAGGTCTGATCATCATCAGTCGAATTTAGGTAGCACTCTACATGAAAAAACTCATTTTTGATTTTCATCTCAAACGGCCCTGGTGCTTTCCTTTCAAGTGGTTCCGAAAATCGGTAAGACTTGTCACTTTCCCATTCTATGGCTTTATATACGCACTTTTTCAGCTGACGCTTACCTAGAACATCCTTCTTTAAATGCACTACATAATCTTTGAGGTATAGTAAGTTTTCTGGTGCACACTTAAGTGGCTCCATTTCGTGGAATGCAAACGTATTCACGTCGGTCTTTAGACTCAGTTTGGGAACCTTACACAACTGAACTGGACCATTGTCATCATCAAAGTGAAATTTGCTAGCAATTTTCCTCCTGTAGGCTTGGCGCTGTAGGTAATTTGGGTTGAGAATGTCGTCTTCTAGATATTTTGTCTTGTATTTTGCATTGCTAGTGTTGGCATGGTTGATGAGGAAGATGAAAAGTGCGCTTAAGACCAGGAAGAGCAGGAGTGTTGAAAGTCTGACTTTGCAAATTCGTATTCGAAGAAACGCCATCGTGTAGGAGTAAGTCGGTGTCACTGATCCCTGAAAAAAGAAACAGACAGAAAATAGCTTAATATTCTTATATGACTACTACAAAACCTTCAGTTTTTGTTATCCCCTTTTCTTCTGTAACAGAAATGACCATCGGTTTATTTTTCAGTTTTCATAGTCGTAAGGATTACACAGCATAGATGTCAAACATACGTTTTATGTTGATTGATCACCATAATGAGTCACGCTAATATAATTAAAACAACATCATCAAGTATGTTCTCGTAAAATATCTACAAGATAATCTTAAATGGGAGATGTTGCAATTAACAGTTTCCTTTCAAATTCAATTCACCCCTCATGACAACTGCCAGCTTTTCTCCCTATATGCATGCCTTAAGAGCACTTCGGTAAGACACTCAATCATAAGGCATGTTGGTCTTGAGCAAAAATGCCTAAAAGTAGAAGGTTCGACGAAAACTACAAATTTACTATCTTAACATCAAAGATCAACATAGCATAAAATTTACTAACAAGATCATGCACTAGAAGTTCTTGTACCTTGTAGCCAGTGACTTCGCAAACTGTAGACCAACAACCAAACTATTCAGATAACCACCACACAATGTGCAATCTTTTCATGCCGCATAAATGAGATAATCAGTGTTTAGGAAATATTAATAACAGCTAAACTTGAATAAAAAAAAAATGTTGTCGTTGGCGTGGCCGTACCTCATGAATGTTCCAATGTCTACCACATCTAGAAGTTTGTAATTTTGATTCAACGTAAATTGCAAGGGATGTAAGAGAAACTGAACTAAATATACCAGGAAAAACTCACCAACAGGCTGGACATCACTCGGTCCACTCAACTGCAGAGTGAACCTTGATATAGTTAGTATATCCTGGCTTACATTGGCGAAAACGGCACTAACCTGCCTGACTTCACAATATTCGAGATCGAAGTGAGCGAGAACAAGTGGATTCACTTTTGAAGATCTGCATTTTGAACATTGCACACTATCTATGGATTGTGGCTCAACACTGATACATAAAGGCAGTAATTTTTTGTTTTTACAAATTTCACTTGTATTCCAATATTGCATAAATAATCTCCTTTTCCAAGGAAAAAAAACTTTATTTTCTACTGAATAGATGGGCCAAGCTGGTTCATATTTTTTTTTTTTTTTTTTTTTTTTATAAATATGTGATATTCTTTGGAAATTAATCTCTTGCGCGAGCAGTATTTAGAAGTCATATGCCCTTCTATTGTTAAAGGCCCGGGTTGAACCTGGACCCAGAGCAGATGATCGCAGTTATCAAAGTACGAGATAACAAACAGGCACTTGTCCTTCTTATCTAGGTAAACTAAATGGTCACCGTTCAGAATAATTTGTTTTAGGAATGTAGGAGCTTATCTTCTCATCAACAGTAGCTTTACAAATCTGGGGTTAAAATAAGGAACTGGCAATGGGGGGGGGGGGGGAGACTAGTGGGACCCCTAACTTAGGAAAATCATGGCCTCAACTAAATCCTTTTTTCCAACCGTCAAATTTAAACACTTACACCGTAGAAAAAGTTATTTATAGGACTCCTACAGGAAAATTATATCTAAGATTAATTCTAAAAGAAAGACAAAAGATAGGTACGTCTTACGCTACGTTTAAGTTTTACACAGAACCAAATCAAATAGGGTTCAAATAACGAGGGATCGGTGGGCACGACTCCCCTAGAGAGAACTGAACGCCAGGGTTCACCTGAGGTCATATTTCCGTAACTGATTTGGCTTTTCAGGGAAATTTGAATTAGGGTCTCAGGATTAGAAATTCTGTCTTTACCAAAAATTAATCATGTTATTGTGAAATATCTTAAACATGGATTATTAGGTGAAAAAACGACAAGACAATCTCACTGATTAGACTAATTAGGTACGGAAATATGGGCCCAAGTATATCTAGTTGTAGTGCGATAAGTGAAGTATAGTTAATCACTTGTAAAACTTGAATGATTCTCCCTAAAAACGTGCATCATATGGAAAACTAGAAATGATCTGTACATCTAGATCTTCAAGTCAACTTTTCATAAATGCTTAGAATTTTGTATGTAGTGACAGTGTTCGAAATTAAGGGCGCGCCCTGCACCCGGTGTGCACAATTTGACTGCAGGGTGCATGGGTTTGTAGAGGTGTGCACCCGGTGTGTGCATACTTTTCTGACAGGCTAAATACCTTAATATACTAGTGTACACATGATAAATGTCCCGGGTGCATACTTTTAGACCGGTGTGCACCCGGTGTGTGCACAGAATAAATCCTTGATTTCGAGCACTGAGTGATAATCATACAATTGCCACAGATGTTTGATCAGTTTATGTGCTGACATGTAAGATAACTCAACTCGTACATAGGAGGAAAACCACTTCTCGAATTTGAATGTAGAAACAAAGGAATAATAGTTCTTTGTCAAAAGGATAATAGTTCTGTCAGTGTGTGACACCTGTATGGATCATGCACGCTGACAACCGTCCATCAGCGTCAGCGAGCCATAGACTATGATAGAGGTATGTAGAAAACCTAATATCCTACGCTTATATATACGCACCTGCATGGCCAAATTGGTAAGGTTCAAGAGTTTGGGTTGAAAGTCAGCGTGTGTGATGAAAGTCAGCGTGAATGGACAGACCTAAATCACAGATAAGACTATACAAACTAGCTGGCGATGATTTAATGCCAGTGACGATGATTTTTGATTCCGTGGATCGATTCATGATTTACGGAACCCAGCGTTTAAGGCAGTGTGTCAGTGTGCCTGCACAAAAAGTCAGTGTTTTTTTTCTTCGGGGGTTGGGGTTGGGAGGAGGGGGGTGCAAATTGCGTGTGAGTAGTATATAAACGAGGTATTCTGCTAACGACTGTGCCATCCGTAGAGCGGGCATGGGAGGGGACAATTGTGAGACCAACTAACTCTCATGAATGAAATCTGAGCAATATCTTTTATAGTTTATATATGGAAGCCTGTAGTGGTATGCAAGGTCGACAAGGGAAGCAGAGAGGAAATAAAGGTAGCACAGGGCCGACAGGTATCAGGTAGGAGACAAGCTGGCAGAGGTATCAGAGGGCCGACCAGAACCATCAGAGCAAAGAGGCTCCAAGTGTAACCATAATATTTTGGATGAGAGGGCCAACATGGGTATGAGAGGGTTCACTGAACCTCAACAGTTTGTTCTTTTTTTACCATAGATCTAGCTAATGGCCGCTGGCCCTCACCTCTCGGCTCTTCCCTTCCCCTCGTGCTTTTAGGGTTCCTTCACCCTCACCTGTGGGCGCTTATCAATATCAACCACCCATACCCAGATGGACTCTGGCCCTCACCTTTCGGCGAGGTCTGATATTAGATTCTATGATAGGCCTGTATCTGAAACACTCTAATGGACCAGTTATTTAGCTTTTATACTTATAGTCTACCTGTCAACTGAAATTAAAATGAAAGTTACCGTAACATGACTTTGAATTAATTTGTCAATGTATATCTCATTTGTCCATTTTCATCACTGACAATCTAGAGTTGAGCCCCTAGGCCAAAAAAAACCAGCGGCTCGACCTACCATTTAAGGCCCTCGGGCTCCTAAGCCCCCCGTGATTTCTATCCCTGGCCTCTTGGTTATGACATGAAGACAATTTGATATTTGAGGCAATCTAGATTAGAATCTAGATCTAGATCTACATGGTTAACCTAATTAGATCTAGACTACCTACCGGTAGTTTATAATTTTGTATCGGTTGACATGCATTGCAAATCTATTACACGTGCACATCCAGGGACGGATCTAGAGATTTGAAGAAAAAAAGTGTGGGGGGGGGGGGGAGGGGGGCGCCCTAATATAGTTTTGAGGCGCCTCATCCGAGGGCTAGAATTTTCGATTTAAAAAATCTTAATTTGGCAAAAAAAATAGGGGGCGCACACATCAGCACCCCCCCCCCCCCTCCTCAAATCCGTCCCTGACCTCAGATCTCAAACACCTAGTCTATATATACGCTGGTACAAACCTAGATGTTAGCAAATTTGTAGCAATCTAAACTTGAGTCCTGGTTTGAGATATGAAAAGGAGAACGAGAATGAATGAAAAATGAGTCTAGACTAGACAATTAAAAGTTTGTACTGACATGGATGATCAGTCCAGACTTTAGCTTAGCTGTTTCTGCGTGGAACCAAGATTAGGGCTAAGGGTGTAACACTCGATGTTAGAGGAGAGTGTACAAGGGAAGCACTAGGCAAGCAAAGGAAAACAAACATATGTAAGGCACAGCCCACGTTCTAGCCAGCAGAGCGCTATTGACTGTCGTTGGTATAATATCCTGGACAGAGATTAGTAGTTTACTGTAAAGCTAAGTTCTGGAGTTGGAATTGAAGCTGATAGACTAGCAGATGGAGCATTGACTGGTTGTGGTTGAGTGGACATTAGACCTTTTGGATTGTTAATTGTCAACGGGAGATCTTGTCAATGTCACTAGCATATGTACATTGATTATATAAATCCTCTCATGCGAGTGTTATGTCCTTCAAAATGTGTAACTATCTATTATGGATTAGACTCGCAGTCTGGTTGGTGACAGACTGCATATGGAGCTAGCTTATATCCATGAGCACAAACAATACAACATCTAATAGCACCCCTAACTTCAACAGGATATTTAACTTCTATTGTTCAAGTTGAGCAAAAAGAAGACAAGGTCAAGGACAGGGGTCATAACGGCCTTCGGCGAAAATATAGGAATTTTTATAGGAAATTTTTAGCAAAAATATAGGAGAATATAGGAGGTTTTACTTTTAGGGCAAAAATACAGGAAAATAAAGGAATTTTCTGAAAATCTTTTTCAAAGATATTCTTTGATTATATTAGATACAGCGATATCATCATCATTTTGTATAAGTTTACAGACTATCTTCAATTTAGAAATGAGTGGAATAGAAATAATAGATATTTCAGAAGTGGAACCTATATTTTGTTCAATACACTAGATCTAGATCTACCCGGTACCTTACCTGACAAGATTCAAGTCAGTTAGTCTATTAATTCACGATCCACACTTCTAATTTTTGTGATATTATTCTGATTGACTTCTAAAAATATTGCAATTATGCACGGTAAATCGGACTTTTCTGAGAAAAATATAAGAAATATAGGAATTTTTGGCAAAATATAGGAAATATAGGAGTGCCCAAAAAATATATCTAGGAAAATATAGATCTAGGAACGTTATGACCCCTGCAAGGAAAGACAGTCTATATTTTTATAAATCAAATATCTATAAGCTTGGCCCTAGATCTAGACTATGTATTGAACGTGAAGAAGCTTCAAGAAGGCAGAGCCCAGCCCCAGTGGTTAGATTAGAAGTAAAGATGTTGTTTTGAAGTTGTTAGTGAAATCAAAAATAACGTTAGTGAAGGAATAGGCAGTTGCTCAGTGCTTGGTGCATTACCGTGATTCTACACTTGTTTGGGTCTATCATTCTCTCTGTGCTATTTTGCGCTTCATCTGTCTTGTCTGAGTGGCTCAGCGTGTTTACCCTTATCTCCTGCATGCCTCCTAAAGCTGCAGTTATGACCACCTGATGACCAGTCACATCTTTACGCGTGGGTCTCCAGTGTTGATGTTGGCAGTTTCTCCTGCACTGGAGGCAGAAATGGAGTAAAAATCACGGTCTGGGGCCACCTGGCGGCAAATGATGGAACTTGAGAAAAAGATGAGAAAATTTCAAAAATAAAATGCAGACTTCTCTTGTGCACTTCCATATCCGAGAAAATGGATTTTAAACCATTAAATGACATGGAGAATGCCATTGTAGGCTACATAGTCGTATCTATCAGCAAAAATTCATTACTAGAAAAAATACACCAGGTGGCAGCACCACTCATAATTGATCATGTGACTTGTCAAAATGGCGGAACCTCACACCGTGAGAAGGTTCCAGTTTGGCAGTTTCAGTCACAGTATGTGGATTTTATCATGCATCGTTTAATCCCAGGGTCGTGAGTTTTTGGGATAGTGTATTGGCTGACACTGAGTAAATGATTGGCAAAAAAAAACAGTCTTAAATTTGCCGAACATAGGTCTTACAGTTTTGTTGAAAAAGCGTGGGCACTCGGCCCGTGGGGTCAGGCGCGGGCAGGTCAGAGAATGTGGGCGTGACCTGTTTAGGCTCAGCGGGGCCCTTGATGGGAGGGGATCGAGAGTGGATTCCCGATGTCGCATGTCGGTTTTAAGAACTGACTGCATAGAATAGATGGTTTTAAGAAATGTCAATGTCGCATGTCTTTGTCGCTGATATTCTTAAATGTCACATGTATAATTACTCTAAGGCTAAGCAATCTGATATGTGTGCCATTTTGCTTCTTTTTTTTTTCAAAGCCAATATCTTTGTCTAAGGCCCATGTCGCCGTATCAATGAAAAAAAAGAAAAAAAAAAGAAATTTAAAAGCACTCTTTGTCGCTGTGTCGAATTTGGGGACCTAGAATAGGGTCATCAGACTGACTGCATAGAATAGATGTACATTATCATAAACTCTATAATATATAAAAGGTAGATCTACATTGCAAACAGCAAAACATTTCTAAGTAGACTTAAATTATCCGTCCCCAGCATGTGTTGTTGTCTTCATTTTGAATACAATTTTCTTAAAATGTTTATTATTCATTGGCATTGTGACAAATATTGGGGGACAGTCACATTGATTCTGTAAATCTATAACTTCAAAAAATGAACACTCAATTAAAATCTTAGGGCCTATCAATCCTGGTAGATCGATCTACCGGTTCCACCAAATCTGGGGCTTCTCATTTCTGAGGGAAGACAGTAGTTGATGGATAGGAGAAAATTACAAGTAAATAATTGTGTTATATACCGATAGAGCTTTGTATTTCATAAAGACTGTATGGCATTGTAAGTGTATCCAATTTGGTAACGCAGTGCTTGCATGTAGTGCATGATAGTGCCATAATTGGGCATAAAGATGAAGTAATGGATTCGTCAAGGTGACCTAGACAGTAGACTATTAAATTTAGATCTAGGCTTCAGTGATATGTGCAATGAGATAAGGCCTAAAAACGATTGTTGTGTTCGGGTAACCCGACCTACCCTAATTTTTGGGCCCTACTTTTCAGGATTTTTTTTTCAAACATTTTAAAAATCCAATAGAATTGACTAGATCTAAATGAACATGGAACAGCATATAAATGCTCAGGACATGTATTTCATATGCTAGAAATTGTTTTAGAGACTGTTAGAGGACTCTTGGAGTAGTTTTTACATTTTTCAAGACAGCTCAGGTCCAAAATTTAAGGTTTAATTAAAAAGAAAAATTAAATCGACATAGCTCTACCTACCCTTTTTTTCGGCCAATGTTAACTGAAGTTGAACACCTTTTCTTTTTTTTTTTTTTTTTTTTTTTCTTTTTTGGGGGGGGGGGGGGGGGTTAAAGTATACCGACATGTTACATAGTAATTTCTTAAATTTGACAGGCACCATGGCCATTTCCCATTTCCGATTTCTTAAATTTGACATCCGACATTAGGACCCCCCATCAAGGGTCATCACATTCCAAGAATTTGATCCAAATATGAAAATGATATTATATGACTTTCAGATTTAGATCTAAATCTTTTGTTTCAAGAGGGAAAATGATATTATGTTAAATCAATTTTATATTTAAAACAAAATTCTTTGTTTGATACCTACTGTTCCCTAAAGCCAAGTGTATGCATGTCAAACCGTAAATCCTATCTAAAACTTGGGTTGTCGATTGTTACATTTTCCAAAAAAATTTGATGATATAAAAGATCTCTAAATTTGATCCGCATCAAAACTTGAGCATTCTTTTTATTATAGATCTGGAGCATTTTTAGGATAGATCTGTTTCTCTAAGAAGAAATGCACCTCTACAGATAAACGCAGTAGTAATTTGGATAAAATAATATGATATCTATTCAATCATGAAATCGGGGACAGTTGCCAACCGTATGAGCCAGTTAATATCCCACCCCCGACCATAACAGAGGTGACCTGGTCACAGTCAGTGCTCGTATGCTCTACTAGTTATCAGAGGACACTAGGAGCGCTGACTACAAACGTCGAGAATTCAGTATAAACACTGACCCATATACATGATATTGTTAGTTGGTCGCTGGCGGTTTATCTGAGATGTCAGTTGGCTAACATCCCACATGTACTCATGCCGGAATGATTACGAAGTATATGTTTTTCATGATCAGTTAACAAGAAGAGCTCTCTTTTGAAGAAACACACGATTTGACCTATATGACTGCTATACATATTTATTCAACAACACCAATACACGCTACAAATGTGGTTCTACAACTGTGATGCGTAGAAGATTGACGATCTTCATCCATTAAAAGGTACCTGTTTGTTTATGGCTTGTACAGAACTACATGGACTATAGTTAACCTTATCCTGTTACAAGGGATACGCCTATGTTTTATTGTAGATTACAACCGAGAGGTGCAGGTTTTGTATAACTATTATGATATTTCTTACTATACTACGCTAACATTAAATGCCAGATATGGATATGGATATTATTGATCATCGTTGTATCTGATAGACCAGCTCCGATATCTCGATTTATTTCATTCAAAATAACCCACAATAACAGTTTTCTCCTTAAATGCGGTAAACACATGCAAAGAGTTCTAATCTGGCTAAACACTAAAACGGCGTGGGTGCGACGGTTTTTTCCCTCTTTGGTGAGTTAAAATCCCCACTAAGGTGGGGGGGGGGGGGATCCCTGGATCCGCCCCTGCAGTATTTTAGCGATCTTTGGGTAGAGTAATCATTAATCGAGGAATGGCCCCTTCAGTGTCAACCCACTGCGAGAATCGCATTCCTGATGCTGGAATGGCCAATCCCATGCATCCAGGAATATCCCTGGAATCCCTGGTATTTAAATTTTCAAAATAATATTTGGTACAAGTTGACATAGTTTGGTCGCTCCAGCTTCGGTTTCATTTGTATTAAATGTGAGGTCTGTACCGATATACCATTATTGTAGTTACTGGTATTTCCGATAACAGGGATATTCCTCGAAAAATAATTCAAGTATCAAATGCCAAAAGTTTCAATTTGTTTCTTGCATTGTCTCTAAGAACGTTCCCTTATATGGGGTGAATATATGAGACATGGGGGAATGGCCCCTTCATATTAAACTCAGTGCGCCATTTCTTAATTTTAGAGTGCACAATACCGTAGGGCCTAATTATATCCCTATGCTGCTTTAAAAAGTGTGCAATTTGGATTTAGAAAACATAAAGCTATAATATATGAAGGTAAATCCTAATGACTATTGCTAAATACGATGATTAACTGAAATGTCTATCAGCTATCTTGTTATGGCTTGATTTTTTTTACATAATTCATTTTCTTTACAGCCTTGAGCGATGGCTAGTTTTAAGAACGGTTCTGCGTCCAATGGAAAAACTACCAATGGAGTTTACCGTCGTCTTGAAGAGTCGGTGTCTGGTGCGGGTAGTTCAAGCGACGCCCACGTGATAGCACTGGACGTCGGGACGACGACACTGCGCTGTTACGTCTACGACAAGGACATCAATATCAAGGGGGTGGCCTCACGACAGGTCAGTGACCATTTTTGCCTCTTTATGTCAGTTATTGGGTGGAAAATCTATATCTTGGAAATGGGGTCTCAATATTTATTTTTTTATCAAAAATCTGAATTATATTTCAAAATTGCATAGTCATCGAGGCAAGTTCTTACTCTTTTTATATCAATCAATTGCATCCATTTCGTCAAAATCTAGGATATTTGTCTAATCGATTTAACTTATTTGAAGTTTTTGTATTGCTTCATTTAAAAACATAGCATGACTAAAACGCGGCCTAAAATCAAATTGGTTATTGATAGATTGAGTTGATCCACCCCGCCCCCGGGAGAGTGGAGATGGACCCCGACACCTTGTGGCAGCAGACCCAGGAGGTCATCCGGGGAGCCATCCAGGGTAAGATATCTCATGTCTATTAGTCGCATTAGCAATATAGCCAATATAGTTGCACTTTGACATACTTTAGTGGACCCCTTTTATGACGTCTTATGTCAAAGGCATCATTGTAACGTGGGAAATTTGTTGAAACTGTGCTGTTTGTGCTTGAATTCTTTTTTTATGTACATATATATTTATTCTCCGTTGTCTTCACTAAAGCCATTGCATAACAACACCATAGTAATCTCTGCCCTATGACCGCCCCATGTTATTATTTATGTTTATCTACAGCGGACAGTGGCCCTATTTGCCCAGTGATATAGAATCTGATCTTATTCCAAGCTTGTCTAGTTTTATGATTACATCAATATCAAGCCAAGGTGCCCCATAATCAGAGTTAATGGTGTTACGTGCTAATGACTTTGTAGTAGTACAATTATTACCACCCGCTGAGTAGATGATAAGTTCTACAAGTACCCTTTTACAGGGATGCCATTTTTCCTGCTTAAAATTCCGGATTTCCGGATTTTTGTCTGTACCATACTTCCTACATCATTATAAAAATTTAAGAAAAAACAATATATTTGAATTCAGACAATATATTTGTATTCAGACATCAGATCTAAAAGCTCTATTTAATGTCAGAAGGAACAAATTATTATTCTATTTCTTTTTTTTTTTCCTTCCTAAAATCCGGAGTTTTCCTGCCTTAGGTCCGGGAGCTGTTTAATGAGTTTCCGGATTTTTCAGGATCATAGAGTGGCATCTCTGCCTTTTGAATTGTATCATGCATTTTTCAGTGCACTGTCATAATGAATCTCATGTAAAATTCGATAGACTTTCGAGATTAGGCTGAAGTAATGAAAATGGTATCACGTTCTTGATTTTGTGTGTGTGTGTGCAAATTAACTTATAAATAAACTTGATGGGTTTTCAAATGCAAATTACAGACGCTGATATAAATGTGGAATCTGTTAAATGTCTTGGCATTTCTACACAACGGGCGACATTTATTAACTGGCATCGGTGAGACCTTTATAGAGTTATCTTGGTTTATTGGCAGAGGTACTAACTAAACTAAAACCTGATTGATGGCTGACTATGAATTCTAACTGTACTAAATGGGTTAAATGCTCCCTAATTTTCACCTTTCTAATCTTAGTTGTAAATCCTATCTATTCATAGCCTTCTTAATTTACCTAGTTTCGACGATATGTACCATACTTAAGCGTAGAGCACATTTGGCCCCGGTTAACTAGTACCATGATTCATATACAGCTTTATTAGATCACTATGAAAAGGGTAATTGTTATTGCAATTCCACCATGTTATTCCGTAAAATATTACAATGATTGATGGGGATAAGGCCATGAGTTATAGATGTATGTGTGGAACTGGTGCTCCTACTAAAATATGCTTAGACCTTAGGAATGTATACACGTTGTGCAGATGACGTCACATCTCTCAAAATTAAAAAAAAAAAATCATGCCAATTTACTTCTTAAAAAAAAGTGAATTACAAAAAACAATTATTATCATTAAGAATTTAGAATTCTGGATTTATCTAATATCCACATGGTCATGATTGCCCCGTGGTGATCACCAAAAAACGATTACTTCACCACGTTTGCACAAGGTCTATATGTGAGATACCAGAAGTACGAAATAGGTAGGAGGATTTGGGACTCCATAATAGGAGGTATATGTGCTTAATCTAATATTGGTGGATATGCTGAAATTAAATCAAAATGAACGTTTGTAAAATCATGAAATCCTAAATTTACCTTCACACGATTTAATGAAATTCTACCCTTATTTTTGTTTTCGAAAAAGGGTGATGTGGGGTATTGCATTCTACTTATGGGACGTATAATTTCAACTGTGAATCTCTATTAAATGATTCAAAGAGTCAGGGTGGTCAATTTGGAAAAATGGGCAATTTGTAGTATTCTGCAGACTAGTTAATTCAACAATTGTATCACCAGATGCATCATGGTGTTCTAAAATAGCATTGAATAAGAAAATATATAGAACCTTATTATTTAATTTTCGGACAATATATATTACCAGCACAGAAAACTATCCCTCCATTCTCAGCGACGACTTTGAGGTTATTAATGTGTTTCTATGGACAAAATGAAATGGTCTTAGGACAATAGAAAAAAACAACAGCGTTGAGATTGGGGAAAAAATTGATAGAGACATCGCAAACAAAATATGTTATAAGATATAAATCTTTAGGAACTCGCCGGTTACTATGTAGAAGTCAATTGATTTTTAGCACTAAGTACATTCCAACACATATAGGAAATCCTGAAGTTCAGACTGTGAATTGAACTTTTAACCTCACCTGTGCTTGCCCCGTGCTCTTGTGGATTTGCCTAGATAGAGAAGGGGATTATCCTATCTGGATGGATCTATGTATTAAACGAGGAGTACACAAACTTGCATTATTCTTAGCTAGTATCCTATACGAAATCTAATGAAATGCTAGTGCTCTTGGCAATTAAACTAAAACATTACAACACTCTCACTCTTGGCGGACATTGTCTCAAGTTGTTATTGGTAACACTTAGATTGTCGGTAATGTGAAACTTGTTTTGATTGAAGCATATATGTACTTAGGTGACCTAGAAATAGTGCACCATCGGATGATCAGGTTAAAGTCGAATTTGTTGTACACCTGAGGACAAAAAAGGCGACCCGGGGAGGGCTATCTTATCTCTGAGGTTGGTAAGGTTGACGGATCAACACAGCTAGATGAGAGTAGGAGCGTATAGTGCAGCTGTACTGACCGTTTGTCGAGGGTCAGAAGCGTGCTGAGTTTTTTCCCCCAGATCAGCTGTTTGATGTCACGCCACTATTGAGGATACGACTTTGCCCCTAAGGGGGGAAATATAAGATATGCCTTGATCACATAGATGCATATCTAGTGCTTTATAAAGTGCCATTTTTCGATATGATTATCTTTGAAACCCCTTTGAATTGCCGAAATTGATTTGCCAAACGCTCTCCATCTGGAGCGAAACTTAGAAGCTGTATTTTTTTGTATTTGTATTTCAATGGCTTGTCTTAGCATTCACCGGTTTTCTGATAAGTCAACCATATACAAATACTTTAAATCTTGGTTACACCCTATCTAATGCATAGATATGTAGTCAACTAACTATACACCAACTACTTCACTAGCCATGTTGTTTACAATATGTAATGTACTTCTTAGGTGAATATGATTCGACAAATTATTTTATTATACGTCTCACTTTTAATGTATGACATTTATGTCTTCCATGTCTCTTCGGAATGTAACTTGTAACGTATTACCATCAGGGAGGGGAGAGCAGAATAATGTTAAAACACCATGGCAATAATTATGAGTGACAATACAACAATGGCCACAAGGTGAAATGTTCACAGAGATTCTAAGCCATTTAAATCATAAAATTGCGTTTTATAGTGAATATTTCAACCCTTTTATATCTAAAACTGAAAATCCGGAAATGTCCTTCCCACTTTTCCGGATTTTTCATCTTTCCTGAGTGGCAGCTCTGTGTTCATCAGATGTAAGATCTAAACAACGCTTTAGTACGTCTCCGGGGAGATTGTGGTTGTGTCGAAAAGGGATTAAAATTGATTGTAATGAGAAAATGTTATTTACACAATACACATTGGCCAGTCAGGCTTTGAATAAATGAAAGGTATGCTGTTTCCACCAAAGTAGGGCTCGTTTAGATAAGGATGGATTTTCCGTTGTGGACCAGTATGTGGCAGGATGTATCTTTTATCTGTAAATTAATGGTTAAGAATAAATTATTTCATTAACCTTAACTGAATACTTTTGTGTGACAATGATCTGTCATAGTATGTACATCTCTCTGATGTAATGACTTCTGAACAGCACTCTTTTTAGACAATGTAGCAGAAACCTACAAGACATCGATATTGATATCCTTTAAACCCTACATTTTCTTTTCTTACTATCTTCTTGCTCTGCCATCTAGAGGCTGCTATAAATAAAAACTGCATCGCATGCCTTGGAATAACCGTCCAACGAAATACCTTCATCAACTGGGACAGGTAAAAGTCACTTGTGGCTGTCCTTCTTTAGCTTGGTTATGCTTGCTTCTTTGTGATCCACGTGTCTTTCTTCTACAGCTTGTATTCCACAGGGCTTTGCACTTGTGCATCTCGCGCTTCTTAGAGATACATATTTTGCGCCTCCAAAGACGCCTGTACATTTAGAGGTTGTTTCCTAAAGTTACAGTTAATCGCTGACTAGCATTACCATAGAAGTATTGTTAAAAACAAATTCAAAATCTGGGGATCAGGCAATTTGAAAACATATATTTTCACTTTACGTTATTAACCACAATACTCTCTTCATTTAATGCGTAGATTTCTAACATCTCCAAAATATTCATTAGATGGATGAGAAAGGAACTTAGGGTCAATTTCCTCTTTTGTGTCATTTTTTCATTAAATGTGAAAATTGAGGGAAATAATATCTTCTACATTCTTTATCAAGTGGTGAAGGGTGTAGGTCTTTTGTCCGCTTGACTTTTTCAAGATATGATTTCCATTTTGGGACTTTAATTTCCAAAATAATCATTAGAATGTATTAATATTCCAGAGAGTTACCTAGATTATACCTAAAAATGAAATCTGGGTTTGGAAGATTATCCTTTGCTTCTTTTGATTTGTATATTTTCTACTATTCTCCTTGGTTCGAATCTAGCAAGTTTGTGTTTAAAACCAATCAAGTTTTTCATTGCTCTCGTTTTCTTATTCTGTGTTTAGCCGTACAACCATTTACAAGGTGGCTCATATCGATCACAGTATTTTTAAGGCCGAGGGGAACTATCACTGAAAGTTATGAATAAACGATTAGGATAAGGTCCTGCGCGTTTGTATAAGGTCTGTTTACATTAAGAAACATCGATTAAGAATATTAATTTTATAAGGAGATTCGTGTAGGCTATCACATATATGATTAACGAAAATGTTATATATGAAGTCACTATAATGATTAAATGGTTACTGCTTTTATCTATCTATCTATCTATTATTTACTTATTTGTTATTCTTTAATCTATTTTTTTATTTATCAACTCAGTTCTATATTTTTGTCTATATTTTGATGTGATGTACGACTTAGGGATTGCCATAAACAGCTTGATATCAGAATTGCTTTGAAACTCTCTGTGGTTATTCATTCTGCCAATACATACAAATATTTAGCATGTTTTTATTTTAACCATGTTACTATTGTACATGTTTAAGTTCATGAATGGCACCTCTTTCCTGGCGATATAAGGTCAAGTTTAAGCAGAGAACTCTGTTTTAGAAATACCTTTTATAATAAAGACATTACTACTTATCTCATAAATATAAGTGACTGTGTCATTCCGTTTTCAGAGATACAGGCGTTCCGTTTCATCGTTTCATCACGTGGCAGGACCTACGGGCATCGGACTTAGTCAAATCCTGGAATGATTCTTACACTATGAAGGTGTGTATAATAATATGGCCCTTTACTATCATAAGTTTCTGATGTCCATATATATACCAGTGGTGGATTTAGCGCCCCCCCCCCCCCCCCCTATATCTTTTAACCAAATTTAACTTTTTTTTTATGTAAGATTCTGGAAAATAGGGGGCATCCCCCCCTTTCTATTAGCATTTCCCCGTTTTTTCAAAAAGCTGTATCCGCCACTGGTTATGTCATCATGTAATTTGTCAAGATGTGGGCACATTTGTATTCATCATCCTGATTTGTATGGTATAAGTTGTAGCAGCTTTTAACCAGGCGGCGATACGGACTTTAAAGGAGGGCAATTGCTTTCTGAACAAAATGAATTGTAGTGTATGTCATGACTGTCTGATCATAACCATTTGCGAAAGTAACATACCTGTATTGCTTTGTTCCTCCAGGGTTTTAACTCCGGCTCCAAGGTTCTCCACACGGTGACCCGCCGTAAACGGTTCATGGCCGCCTCCGTCCTACGGTTCAAATCAGCCCAGGTAAAGACGTTCCTACCGACAAGTTGTAGGCTTAGCTATCTCTAGTTCATACATTGTGGTAAAATGAACAAACATCTCTTCACTTTCTTATATGATATTTATTCTACATGCAAAGAAAACTATATGGCTTCTATTCTTTTAATTTATATTGCACATTACATTTGAAACAGTAACTTTGTTTTTCGGTAGCCACAATTAATGTCAACCGGTTCCATAGCAAACAGCCAAAGCATTATAACACCCTAGGGAAACCCCAACTCATACCCTTAATACTGGGAAATGTATTCCCAAAGAAGACTGTAAGAAACGAAACATGCCGGTATTACATGAAAAATGGACAATTGTAGAAAAAAATGTCTAACACTTTGTTATGTGTTTGGTTATGAATCATTACTATTTAATCACTCCAGCTAGGGCGGCACGGGATTTTAATGAATGTACTGGTCTTTTTTGCTGATAAGTGAATTGACTTGACAAGTGACACATTATTAATTGGTAATACTTGGCTTTATCTCAGGTCACTATGCGACTGAAGTGGATGCTGGAAAACAATGAGAAGGTACGCCAGAATGATTGATGAAGCAAAAAGTATTTTGTTCTTGTTCATACCAATAGGTCTTTACAGCTGCATGTTTTTACTAATCCTAATGAAAAGGCACGGTCATAGAAGCCTACTAAATGAACTAGTAAGATGTCAATTAATCAAGTTGTATCTTATAATTCATCATTCGTCAATGACCACCAAGTTGAACTTATTCCTTCATCACTATAAGCCAAAATCTAACGCCATGTTAGATATATGTGTGTTTGGTTAATTAATCACATTTTAAATGACAACGGATATAATTTTATCATATATAATAAAGGTCCAACTACACTATAAAGACTGAGATTGATACAACTTACAGGGAAGTCTCGTGTAATTCTAAAATTTACTAAGTAACGAGCTAATAGTGAAACCACCCCTTTACATTTTTTCAGCTTATGTTTAACACATGTTATCAGGTGGCATATAATATTTCTGTCATTGTTTATTGTCACTAGATGAAAAAAGAGGCAGAAGAAGGAAGAGTTCGATTCGGCACGATTGATACGTGGTTGTTATGGAAACTTTCTGGAGGGGAGGCTTATGCCACCGACTACTCAAACGCCAGTGCCACCGGCATATTCGACCCCTTCAACGTAAGTCTGAACGAGTTTACCAGATGCCTTTGATTTGTGATCGAAATTACATTTACTAAGAAAATAAGTGAAATTTACAGTGATAGCAGAGAATGATTTTCAAAGATTGACAAGGTAAATGATAATTTTTCTTACATATCAAGTTCTTTAAAAAGTAAGCAGAGAGCAGAAAAATGCAACTGATTATGGAGACATATGAAATTCAGATAATTTTTCGTAGATTGAGTGGAGCCCCATTGTATGCGGACTGGTTGGTCTGCCCATGAGTATCTTCCCACCCATTAAGGATACAAGGTAAGCCATCCCACACATCGTCTGCCTTCGTCGCCTTTTCTTCTCACCGATGCGAAAAGCCTGATGTTTGCAATTAAATATAGTTTGAAAATGTCTGCTTTTTCTGACCGATTTAAGATCCTGCCCTGATAAAAGGAATATGCTATGTGTAGAATTTATACTCGTGGTATGAGTATATTTTAACAAAGGGCTTTCCTATCACAGGATTTTCATAATCAAGCATAATCTTTTTTTTTTATTATTGATATGTATACATGCAAGTAAGAAAAACAAGTTTGCATAAACGTTTATACTCTAAACACTTTTTTTTCAGTGCACTCTTCGGTACGTGTTCACCTGATTTATTTGGTGCACCAGTTCCAATCACAGCCTTGGTAAGATTTCCTGTCCTCACCAGTAGTACTAACTTAGAGCATAGATTTTGTTCAATTTCTTTTCGATTATTATAAGTGGGTCGTCAAATGCAGCAGTGCCGTGCTTGCTCTAAAATTCTGTAATAGGTTTCTCAGTATGGTTCATAATAGGTTTCTCAAGATGGTTCGTACTCGTTTTCCAATATATTTATGAAGCTGACTCTTTTTTGGGAATGTGAAATATTGGGATATTGGACACAAGTAGATTCGTTGGTAAGGTTACACCCTATTTATAGAACATTAAGGATGACTTTAAACCTCCTGTTTCGTTATCAGGTAGCTGACCAGCAGGGAGCCATGTTTGGTCAGGGCTGCTTCAGCGTAGGAGATATTAACCTAACGCTGGGAACAGGGACGTTTATTGACTGTAACACCGGCAACAAACCGCATGCCTCTGTTGCAGGTAACGTTGCTTACATAATGACCTTTATAAAAAAAAATCTTATCTAAAGATAACGTGTATAAATTAAGCCAGTTTGTTAGCTTACTGTCGTGGCATTGTATTTTATCCTCTTTATCTTCATTCTTTTTACCAAACGTAATTAAGCATTTTATATCGGAAAGTGAAGCAAGTAAAAATAGATATCTAAGTTCAGTTTATCGATATGATATAACTTTTAGTAGTTCGTTACTGTTTTCTTTTACTTGAAATAAGGAAACAAAAAGAAGCATTGTTTTGTGTATGCAAACATAAAAAAATGATGATATATGCAAGAGAAGTAGCTGTCGTCAATGTAGAATATTTAGTTTTCTGTCTGGTAATTGACCTATTCTTGCAGGACTGTACCCTTTAATTGGTTGGAAGATTGGGTCAGAAACGGTGTACGTAGCTGAAGGCATGGCGTCAGACACAGGGCGGTGCATAGAATGGATCCGGGAGTTGGGTTAGTTTTTAGCAATCATATATTGTCAACTTTGTTTCATTTTTCATATACATCCCTCGCGTTAGATTAAATAAACTCATTGCAACAAGCACATTGTATCAACATCTGAAAGAAATAGTCGCAATTTCAGGGTAATTGCACGGATACCGAATTGAATCAACACCATAATTTGTGTGTCACTAGTTGGATTTTCATCCTTATACATATATGATAAAGTAGTGGAATTTAGTTTAGAATTGCTATACGTCAACTCACTTCTGTCAGTGTTTTTCTTCTTGTTTAGGGCTATTCGAAGACGTATCTGCAACGTCAGACATAGCAGAATCTGTGCCAGGTAATGGTTTTTGTATATTTTATTACTTCAGCTTATGAAGCAAAAACTTGAAGAATAGCCGTTCACGTTAAGATAATGCTTCTCAAAACGTTTTTCATTTGGGAAAGATTCCAGGGCTTGACAAATCGGGTGTCCAGTGGCCCAGGACCACCAAAAAGTTGTACTGGGCCACTGAAATGAGTGCCTGAGTTGCCCAGTGGAAAACCAGAGTCAATGTTTAAAATTAGGTTTGAAAATTATGACTATAGACCTTTTACCCCTTAATCCATGGAATCAATGTATATATATGTCATCTATATATTTTACATCAATCTCTTCAAACATTACTGGGCAACCACATTTTGTAGCTGGGCAACCAGGTTTCAAATTGATTTGTCAAGCCCTGTAAGATTCTTTGGGTTTTTATCGGAATTGTTCCCTTATTGGGAGGCGGGCCTTAGGCCGCCAACCTTCTCTAGACTCATTATACACCAGGTTGTCTCAATGCATTTCAATGGGGGTCAAAACAGTTGTTACAATTTTGTGACAAATTTTTCGTTCCACTTTTCTCAGTAATGCCAGCATTATAATCTTCAAACTATATGTAGTTCTGTAGTTCTGTTTCTAGTATATGGTGGTTTGGTTCCAAAATTATGAAATATTTGGTTGTTTTCTTGTAATTTGGGAGACAATCCATAAGTTTTTTGTTACAAAATTGAAATAGGAATTTCCTATAGTAAAGAAAGTAGGTCATCACTCTCCAGGCACAGCAAATATTTTTCCCATAGGGATGCATGGAGATTGACAAAGAAGGTCTCACTGTCAAATTCCTCACACTCACATGTTTAGTGTTGAACTGGTGACTTGTTATAATTATTGCGCAATCATTGAAAGTCACTGTCTTGCCACCCCGCGAATTCGCAATTTCCTGTATTTTCGTCCACCGCCCACCTCTTTTGGTACGACAGTACCCGAAAATCTAGTTTAATTTTTATTACGATTAAATTTAACCCTTTTTTGTCAGATTCCGGAGGTGCCTACTTTGTTCCTGCCTTCAGTGGTCTACAGGTAAGTTCTCTAACTGCAGTCAAAGTGGATCAACACAAAACTCATACTAAACACTGGGTCATTACCTGAGGAAAACAAATCCAAGCTAGGACGTAAATTCAGAGTTATCTAAGAGCATATTGATAACAAGTACCGTATCAATATGCTTATTCAAAGAGCTATAGCAATTCTTAAATCTGAAAAAAATCCTTCTGTTCTTTCAAAGACCCCACTTAACGACGACAAGGCATGCACATCGCTGATAGGCATCAAACCGAGCACCACTAAGGCACACATTGTACGGGCAGTACTCGAGTCGCTCGCTTTCCGTACCAAGCTGCTCTATGACACAGTACTTGAAGAGACCAAGACGGAACTACAGAAAAACATGAAGTAAGTAGGCGCCTCAATAGTTCACTTGGTTCAGCTTGCCCACATCAGACTAGAAAACGCATTCAAGATAGCTCCAACTGTGTGCGTGAGAAGACAGGGGCGGATCGGGGGGCAAGCGGGTCCTAAACTATAAAAAGAGGGGGAAATGCTGCGTGCACGCGGTTTTAGTACTTAGCCTTTATACTATACTAACCCCCCCCCCCCCCCCTCTTTCGATAATCCTGTATCCGCCCCTGGAAGAGCGTTGTTTTAAACGTATTCGTATCAGAACTTTTTCAAAGGCGTTAGATATCACAAGATAAAGAGAATTGCCAGGATCTGAGTAATTTTTCATGCCTTACCTCATACTCCAAGATCAAGTTTTAAGTGTATTTTGTCTTTCATGTTTACAAGACCTTTGTTGAATCAATTTTGTTACAAAAATGTGCTGAAATATGGTGTGTATCCTAAACATGCTGTCATCTAGATTGCTCCTGTGAAATATATCTCAGTTTCCCAATAATGAATCCATGTTTTTTGGTTAGGATTGATGGTGGCGTTTGTAACAACGACTTCCTTATGAAACTGACATCAAATCTACTCGGGGTGACGTTAGAGCGGCCGGCCCACGTCGACATGGCCAGTCTGGGCGCCGCCTTCCTGGCCGGACTCGCTGTTGGTCAGTTATCAGATTTTCATTTTTTGTTTCTGTATTTTCCGTGCTCGATGATAGCAACGGTAGAACCTAAATGTCTAATTCAGGTCTGATAGAGACTGAGGAATGAGAGTTGTTTGCAGATTATAGCATAGCGTCTTGATTGTGCGTTAAGAGTGTAGGACTAATGTTCCCCTGCTTGGTTAGTGTCCCTACAGGACAGGGAAAACAGGGAAAATGTCAAAAAATAAGTCCTAACAGGGAAATTTGCAAATTTTACCAAAACACGGGGAAATCACATTAATTTCGCCAGGTCCTGTAATTATTGATTCTCAAAATATTAAGAATTTGACCTCTGAATCTAAAAATTGCTGTGGGACAGGGACATTCCAAGGAAAACACAAGGAATTTGAAAATGAAATTTGAGTGGGAACCCTGAGAGCGGCTTCTTGCTTATATTCCTATTTCTAAAGGGACCCTGATAATTTGCGCCAGACCCTTACAGATACATGGAGAAAATCAATATGTCTCATGTCTTTATAGGCGTCTGGAAGTCGAAAGAGGAGCTGCTGTCCCTGCGTAAGACGGGTAAAGTGTTTACGCCTTGTGCAGACAGCAAGGAGCAGTACGCGGGCGTGTTAGCCGAGTGGGAGCGGGCCGTCAAGAGAACATTCGGCTGGTACAAACATGTACCCTTATAGTAATGACGTCATTATAGTATGCCGTTATCCACATAATACTATTAGGCTTTTACAAGTCTCTGACGTCATAATAATATGACGTTTTCCGCAGATACTATTAGGCTTTTTTAAGTCTCTGCTCTAAGGAAATCAGGATGTATAATTTCATACCAAATGTGTATATATATCCATGAGAACATGACAATATATAAAACGTGAACTCCAGGGTTACGTCAGCTTGGGCGTATTTCGCAACTGAACTTATGGAGCCAAGGTGTAATGTTCTAACACTATACAGGTAAACTTTGTTTGACTATCAAACATGTGAAATGTAAAAAGAAGTACAAACATGTTGTTTGGTGTGTAACACAGGGAAAATGTTTACGTCATCTACAGACCAAAAGAAGCAAGCTAGCCATGTTGGAGCGTGCCATCAAGAGAACCTTTGGCTGGTACAAACACGTACCCTTCTATTGATGACGTTATTTAGTACGTGCAGTGTATGCCATGATACTACAGGGGCAATATCCCACATCATTTCTGCAAAAGATGATGATGTTATTCATTACGTTAAAGGTCTGGCATGATTTGTTACATTGAGAGTGTATTTGGATGTATGACTACACGCAAGACCCATGGCGACACAAGTTTTATCTTATACATATTCTGAATGCGTTATGTAGCCAGTGAGGTAGTGTCTTTCACTCACGAGTTAACTTGAAAAGGCTATATACACATGTATTTACGGCATCAAGAAGGGCCCCTAGGCGTATATCTAACCAGCGCATACCTATAACCGGCGGATAGCACCATTATCATCATCCTAGGTTGTCTCAAGAAACAATGACCCTTTAATGGAGGTCAGGTTTGCATTCTCTTGGAGATGTATACGGGGCTAGCTTGAGCTTTATCTTCATACCCCTTTGTTTTGTTTCTGGGAGAAATGTCCTGTGTGAACTCCATGTAAATAATATTTTGAGCAAAATTAGAGAAATATACCACTTGAATCAGATGCGTCTGTGCACGATCCTTCAATTACAAATCTTGCATCCATTATAGTTCTCCGGTACATTATATCAGGGATGATATAGTTGGAAACGTCACGTCCTCTCAGTAGGAATTCAGTACTAGGCCATATAGTACACAACTATCTCTGTGATTCAAATGTCAACAGGGTGTATACTTTCATACCAAATATACATCCAATAAGACTATGTTAATGCATTAAAAACCGGCACTCTAGGCTATGCTAAATCATATGTTACAAATGAATTTGTAGAGATTGAATGTTCCAACCTTTTCAGTATACACTTTGTACTTCTGAGACAGTTATGTCTACTAAACGTGTGACATGTAAATAAAGGCAGCAAAACTTGTTTCGGCATTGGCATTATATAGAATAGTAGGCTGAACATTCTGTTACATTGATCCTGATCCAAATACATTGATTTCAAACAAATGGTTATATATATATATATATATATATATATATATATATATATATATATATATATATATAAACCGCCTTTTTATCTTGGAATTTTAGAAATTTTTCTATTCATAGTTCTCTAGTATAGTCGCGATCTGTATTAGTAATTTCATGGTCGGGTATTATATATCATTGAATAGTATTTATATATCACCCCTTTCAAGAGACCATATGCCCTTAGGCATTATTTAAGGGGAATATTAAATATAAAGACTACAATTTAGATAGTAATATCTAAGTTCCATGCTTTTATTTCTTTTTTCCCTTTTGAAAGCGAGAGAACTACAGATTATCATTAAATGTAATATCCTCCTTGACTATTCAGAAACTGAAAATAGACATGGGGTAATTAGAAAGCCAATTATTGATATAGTGAGGGCCCCATGATGTCCACATTAAGCAGATACAAATTAATGGTGAAGGAGAAATTATTAAAATGATCAAAATAAGTAAAATTATCGTTTGGACAATTTTTTGTGCTTAATGAGATTATGGTAAACGCAAGATTTTTAAACGTTTTCGTAATAGTAATCAATTGCAAGGTACCCCAAAAAGATGGTTCCCTGACAACCATATTGTAGAGAAAAGTAAACATTCCACTCACAAAATGTTAGAAATCTTTGTTTATTATTTTACTGAAAAGAAAACGAAAATACGTTTGAAAAAGAGAGACCCTGTTACGCTGCTTTTTGTTCTATTTTTAGCACTTCACATTTTTGCAAAAGGATAAATTTAATTGGCTATATTTTCATCGTTTATTAGATAATACTTAAATGTGTCTTAATGTAATTGAAAGATTGTATTCATGGTAATAACTTTGTTATAATTATTCTTTTGGGGAAATTCCACAGGGAATACAGAGCCTAAGTCTTTATTTCTATACACATTAGATACCGAGGAGCCTTTCATTAAGTAAGTACTCATTTCAGATCTCTCAAGCCACGTACCCACTAAGCAATTTTTGATTTTGACGAAGTCGTCCTGCTCATCGGCCCTAAAATACGCCGATTTTACCAAGATAATCGGCCGAGTTTTGTGCCGATTCAGATCACCAATTAGAATGCAGGATTGAAATGTACATGTTTGATATAAATCGGTGCTAAAGTGGGGATTAAAGTCACCGAATGTAAGCGCCGATCAGTCAGTTGACTTCAGGATTGCCTTGTGGGTATGGGGCTTTTATTCAGCGCTTTTACAGGAACCCTTCGCATCATGCAAAGACGTGACTGTTTCTACATAAGCTAGTGAGGTTCAAAGAAATGTTATTGGTTGAGTGAGGAGGCGGGAAATAATAGTGTGGCGCCACCTGGTAGTGTCATATACCTTTCTGTCACGAGCTGAAGGAAGGCCTTGTATTGAGTAGCTTAAAATGATTTAGAAAAAAATGTTATACATAAATTAGAAAACACAAATGATCGATAACTTCTCAGTTATTTCACAAAAAATAATATTTATATCTGCATAGACTTTTTTTCCAAATGGTCCAAGTCAGGTTCCCAATTAGCCTGGGTGCGCAGCCTCAATTGAAATATGATAGGTCCGTGCGTTCAGACTAGCTCCCAGGCAACAAAAGGGCCTTTGGACCAATGAGACCCTGCTGCAAGTTGTGTCTGCAAAGCCCACTACAATTACTAAGGCCTGTATGACAGCCAATCAGCACGTCTCAGGGGCAGATCCAGAGTCAGTCATCCAGGGGGGGGGGGGGGGGGGGTCAAACCAACCCCCCTATAAAAAAGTGAGAGAGAAAAATGTCAGATTTGTACAAATCAACAAGCTTAGATTATTTGAAAAAGTTCCACTGGGTCTAGGGGGGGGGGGGGGCAATTGCCCCTTTTGCCCCCCCCCCCCCCTGGATCCACCACTGCGTCTAAGGCTCTAAGCCAATTTGTAGTCTAAGGGTGTACATGTTGGACTTAGAAGTGTGTCAATCAAGAACCCGATCTGTCCACTCAGATATAAATTAAAACTAGGACATATCATCGTTCTTTAGAATAGAAAATAACCCCTTTCCACTGATTTTTAGTGTCAGACTCCCCACAATGCTAACTATTATTGCATGGGACAGCATCAAAACCTGCATTATACATAGCCTTGAACCGATTTGAGAAGTTAGACATCATTGCTATGGGAATTGAAAAAAAAGAAAAGAAATCATGTCTATTACTTTTCAATATATGACATGGCCAACACGTGCTGCCATAAAAAAAACCTTTATTATTAGATCTATTTATTATGGTCCCTTTTATGGAGGTGGGCCTACTTTACAGTGGAACTCATTAGGCAGGGACAGATTAAGAGGGGGGTGATCTGGACGTTTAGCTAATTGTAATCCTTTGTTTATACAGGGTTTGGCATGCGGAGCGTCGGTCTCCCCCTCACTAATCCCTTTTAAGTTGCTAAATAAACATTAGGCAAACGTCCAGTTGCCGCACCATTGCTGCGAGGAGGGAAAGAAAGGGACAGGAGGGCAAAGAAAGGGCCGGGAGGGCAAAGGAAGGAACCCATCAGTGTTCTCCTAGCTGGAAAACACCCGCTTTTCGCTGACCTTTTACCCAAAAACGCACCCCTTTTTTGCCCAAAACGCTGACTTTTTAGGTGTAAAATACATACCTTTTTTTAAAAAAAAAGCTGACTTTGTAAAAGAGTTGTAAGACCAGGTTTCATTGGACGCACTTCACAGGGGCAGATACAGGAGTTCTAGAAAAGGGAGGCGCCCATATTAAAAAAGTCCCAGCAACCCTACTTAGGGCTCTGGTTTTATATTACAAAATTTAATATTTGACAAAAATAAGGGGGGAGCGCATGCCCCATTCGCCCCCTCTAAATGCATCCCTGCTACAAAGGTATGTGCATGAAATCTAGTAATAGGAACATGCTCCCTTAGATGCAAAATGGTACTTGTTGTAACTCTGACTGGTTTATTACATATCCACAAGGTGGCGCTGTGGTAGTACAATATACAGAAGAGCCGTCTGGTGGAGAATACTGACATTAGCGGTTCCCGCGTTCATACACTACACTCCTCCACACCAAATATGTTACTCATGTCAATGAAAACATTTTCTTACTATAGCTTAGTTTCTTTAAGTTACTTTTACTTGATAAGATAGATCTTAAAATCTTACTCGTTACTTAGAGTAGTAATATGCTGGTAACTTAATAAATGTCTCTTGATAAATGTCTTTTGCTTTACTCTATAAATGTCTTTTTGTAAATGTCTTTTTCTTCTCTTCTTCTCTCCTCCACGCAAAAGTCTTTGATGTTATAAGAACTTTAACCTTATAGTTATACTGAGCATAATACTTTAAAATGATGTTACAAATTACACTCAACAGTCTTTGTTTTAACTTCACTTCTTACCAACCGCAAAGTCTCTGAACTTCAAAGGCGCGGCTCAGGGCCGCACTGGGTAGCATCTCTGTGATGCAGCTGGCTCGGACTGAACACCTTTCATAGGTGTCCCAAGATGAACACCTCTCATAGGCGCTCGCTGCTGAACACCTCTTGTAGACACTCGCTGCCGAACACCTGTCGTAGGCGCTCGCTGCTGAACATCTCTGATGCGAGTGTGGTAACGTCTCTCAACGACTGCTGGGTCGGAGGTGACACCTCTCCATGGTGTCCTCGATGACTGAACACCTCTCCATGGTGTCCTCGCTGACTGAACACCCCGCCAAGGTGTCCACGGCTTCGACCTGGACAGAACACCTCCTCGTGGTGTCCCAGGCGTTGACTTGGACAGAGCACCTCGCCATGGCACTCCTGGCTTCGACAGAGCACCTCTCCATGGCACTCCCGGCTTCGACCAGGGTGGAACACCTTCCTGTGGTGTCCTCGACGTTGACCTCTGGGGTGGGGCACCTCTCCATGGTGCTCCTGGCACTGGTGTGGCCTTTGGAACCCTAGGACCAGGGTCCCAGTCGTCTCGCGTCGCTCTCTGCGAAGGCAGTGCATCACTCGGGATGCCACTGCTGGGTGTGACACCAACTCGGGGTGGCACAACACAACTGTGCACTACACACACAGGGTCTGGGAGTCCCTCAACCAGACTATCCTTAGTCACTTGTTTGACACAGGATTCTAACCTTTCGCACAACACACTATCTCGCCTCTCCTTAGTTTCTGAGCACAGATCCTGCTCACTCACAAGACTGTCTGGGAGCTGCTCGACCAGACTAGCCCTAGGCACACACATCTCCTGAGTACTGGTAGTTTCCTCTATCACCATCTCTTTAACACTAATCTCCTCAGAAGTCTCCTCTGGTAGGGGCACACTTCCCTCCCTACTAATCTCTTTAGAAGTCTCCTCTGGTAGGGGCACACTTCCCTCCCTACTAATCTCTTTAGAAGTCTCCTCTTTGAACAGGCTTTCCCAGTTCAGCCTTACTCTCGCTATCCAGCTCCTTCCAAAGAGCGATGTACGTTCGCTTTTAGCGACTACAAGTGGCAGGACCTTCTCCTGGTCTTCATACCTTACTGCCACGTCAACCTGCCCTAGCAGTTTGACTTCGTGCCCTGTGTAACCTTTGAGGTTTATCTGCGCTTCCTGCAGGGGCAAATGCTTTAAGCACTGGTGGTAAATGTTCTCTCCTACGATAGAAACTGCTGAGGCCGTGTCAACAGTGAAAGGCAACGAATGCCCTTCTATCTGCACATCTACCTTTATCTCACTACTCTCTGTCTCTGGTACTGAGGGCCGAACTTCATATAGAGAAGCATAGCTAACTATCTCCTCTAGCCTTTCCTCCTCATCAATATAATGCGCATGACCTCTTCCACGACCGTGGCCTTGCCCACGGCCATGGCCACGTCCAGACTGTGGACCACTGCGACTATACTGTTGACCCCCTCTACCAAACTGCTGGGGTTCCTGATCTGTTTCATTCTCACAAGCCCTTGCTATATGTCCATAGCCGTTACACTTATAGCATCTCTCATTCTTGTAAGGACAGTTGAACGCTTCATGGTTCATGCTATGACAGCGGTAACACTTCTCTTGTGTTCTGCCTCTTCCTCTACCTCTAAAGTTATAGTTCTCTCTCCCTCGCTGAACTCTGTTTACTTCTTTGGCTGGCTCTACTTTACTCTTTAGCTCTTCGGCTGGCTTCATCATCTTACTATTCTGTCGAGCTGTGTCCATAGACGTACTGATCTCTACTGCTCTTTCCCAAGTAAGAGCTGCTCCCTCACTCAAAAGTCTGTTCTTTATGGCATCTAACTGCACACCTGCCACTAGTCTGTTTCTAAGTCTCTTCTTGATCTGATCTTCATTACCAAAACCACAATGAATGCTAAGCTTCTTCAGAGCAACAATGTAGTCTGAGACTGTCTCACTCTCCTTCTGGCACCTTGTGTCGAATGTGTAGCTCTCTGCTAATTCATTAGTGCCTGACATATAGTGTTTTTCGAGCAACTCGGAGAGCTGGGCATACGTTTTACCCTCAATGTTCGCAGGGGATACCAAGGCCACTAACAGGTCTACTACCTCTGGGCCTACTAGCGAAATAAAGGCATCTACTCTGTCCCCATCTGCTATTTGGTTAATTCGCATCCACGCGTCTAGTCTCTTCTTATAGTTGACCCACTGTTCTTTTTCAGGACTAAACTCACTAATGGTTCCTATGATGGTCCTAGGTGGTGGGGGTGGGTTTGCCATTTTGAGTTTTATTCACACTGATGTACTTGAGTCACTTTGCACTACTGCACTAGGTCACTGTGCACTAAACTTTGCACTGCACTGATTCTCACTTTATTTTAGTTTTTACTGGCATTTTCACTAAGTCACTTTTTCAATGTCACTGATCTTCACTGATCACCAAAATCACTTTTTGCACTGTTTTTACACTGTTTTGCACTGTGCACTACTCCTTGAAAACTTTGGGCATGATCCCTGGGCATTAGATATGGCTTATTTCACAACCACATGGCCCTACTTTCACAGTTCACTTTCACTTTTCTACTTGAAAACAGGGTTTCTGAGTCAGATTTTCACTGGTCAACTACTTCCAGTCTTTCAAAGTTACTCTCTGACACATTTGCTAGGAGAACCTTATACCTGGTCGAGCTAAATGGTCATAATTTCCTTAGAGTTCTTGGATCTCCATCCTCGTTCGCCACTGTTGTAACTCTGACTGGTTTATTACATATCCACAAGGTGGCGCTGTGGTAGTACAATATACAGAAGAGCCGTCTGGTGGAGAATACTGACATTAGCGGTTCCCGCGTTCATACACTACAGTACTCTTTTCCAAAGATTGCGGACTTTTGTTTTGAAAAAAGACCCTTTTTAAAAAAATTCAGGGACATGCGTAGTATGGGGAACAGGACCCTTTTTTCGCGTTTTTTTAATGCTGATGCGGATCAGATAGCTCTGGGAGTATAGGGATACCGGAACATGCACCCTGTACTACGCACGGTGTGCAGAGTACGCTGTCAATTGGACGTTTATTAATAGCTGTGTAAACAAGGCCGAGGGGGAATTAAGTCGAGGCCAGGAGAGGGGCAATGGTCGCCAACCCTAAAGTAAACAAGTGAGGATTAGGTAAACGTCCAGGCGAAGACACCCCTAATTTTTGCCAAATTCAACCCCCCCACCATTTTGAAAATCTCTGGATCCGTCGATAAGGATGAACAAAATTGTAAGCCATCATGTGTTTTAAACGCCATATACATTCAATGCGTACTGGAGATCACATCATGCCTCATCCTGATTAAAGTAATAGTAAATGATATGATGAGAATCTAGGTACACTTCAACTGATTATAAACTGTGACATCATTGATACATATTATGGCATAAATCACTGAACTACGTATATTAGTAACAGCCGGCCTGTAGATCTATCTATTCTTCATTTCTAATAAAGGGAATGAAAAACTGAAATATTCTCCACTCTATGAACAAGAATAAGCTAAATATTACAGATCATTCTCAGAAAAATGTATTAAGAGGTGTGTTTTTCTAACCCGTGGAGTGCCTGGGGGCCCTCGGATACACCTGCCATCCATCTTAGCAATATCAGGGGCCCAGAAACGGACTTAGAGAAATGCTTCAAAAGCACCAATGTGGCACAGGTATGCCTGTGGTAAAAAACAAATTTTGGGCCAAGTTTCCTGCAAAGAACACTTAAAAAGCACTAACGTTGCACAGGTCCGGACCTGTCGAGAAAACCAGCTTTTGGCCCAAAGTTGAGATAGGGCTTTTTCTGCTTCGATGGGTGCCTGGGGTCCCTCTGACTCCCCTGGCAGCCATCTTGGGCGTTTCCGGACGCCCGAAAGCCCCCAAAAGAGGGGCCGAAGGAAAAGGCCTACCTACGACAGGTCCGGACCTGTGGCGAAAACCAGCTTTTCGCCCCAATCTGAGATAGGGTTCTTCCTGCTGCGATGGGTGCCTGGGGTGCCTCTGACTCCCCTGGCGGCCATCTTGGGCGTTTCCCGACGCCCCAAAGCCGCAGAAACAGACCTGCAAAGAACACTTAAAAAGCACTAACGTTGCACAGGTCCGGACCTGTCGAGAAAACCAGCTTTTGGCCCAAAGTTGAGATAGGGCTTTTTCTGCTTCGATGGGTGCCTGGGGTCCCTCTGACTCCCCTGGCAGCCATCTTGGGCGTTTCCGGACGCCCGAAAGCCCCCAAAAGAGGGGCCGAAGGAAAAGGCCTACCTACGACAGGTCCGGACCTGTGGCGAAAACCAGCTTTTCGCCCCAATCTGAGATAGGGTTCTTCCTGCTTCGATGGGTGCCTGGGGTGCCTCTGACTCCCCTGGCGGCCATCTTGGGCGTTTCCGGACGCCCCAAAGCCGCAGAAACAGACCTGCAAAGAACACTTAAAAAGCACTAACGTTGCACAGGTCCGGACCTGTCGAGAAAACCAGCTTTTGGCCCAAAGTTGAGATAGGGCTTTTTCTGCTTCGATGGGTGCCTGGGGTCCCTCTGACTCCCCTGGCAGCCATCTTGGGCGTTTCCGGACGCCCGAAAGCCCCCAAAAGAGGGGCCGAAGGAAAAGGCCTACCTACGACAGGTCCGGACCTGTGGCGAAAACCAGCTTTTCGCCCCAATCTGAGATAGGGTTCTTCCTGCTGCGATGGGTGCCTGGGGTGCCTCTGACTCCCCTGGCGGCCATCTTGGGCGTTTCCCGACGCCCCAAAGCCGCAGAAACAGACCTGCAAAGAACACTTAAAAAGCACTAACGTTGCACAGGTCCGGACCTGTCGAGAAAACCAGCTTTTGGCCCAAAGTTGAGATAGGGCTTTTTCTGCTTCGATGGGTGCCTGGGGTCCCTCTGACTCCCCTGGCAGCCATCTTGGGCGTTTCCGGACGCCCGAAAGCCCCCAAAAGAGGGGCCGAAGGAAAAGGCCTACCTACGACAGGTCCGGACCTGTGGCGAAAACCAGCTTTTCGCCCCAATCTGAGATAGGGTTCTTCCTGCTGCGATGGGTGCCTGGGGTGCCTCTGACTCCCCTGGCGGCCATCTTGGGCGTTTCCCGACGCCCCAAAGCCGCAGAAACAGACCTGCAAAGAACACTTAAAAAGCACTAACGTTGCACAGGTCCGGACCTGTCGAGAAAACCAGCTTTTGGCCCAAAGTTGAGATAGGGCTTTTTCTGCTTCGATGGGTGCCTGGGGTCCCTCTGACTCCCCTGGCAGCCATCTTGGGCGTTTCCGGACGCCCGAAAGCCCCCAAAAGAGGGGCCGAAGGAAAAGGCCTACCTACGACAGGTCCGGACCTGTGGCGAAAACCAGCTTTTCGCCCCAATCTGAGATAGGGTTCTTCCTGCTGCGATGGGTGCCTGGGGTGCCTCTGACTCCCCTGGCGGCCATCTTGGGCGTTTCCGGACGCCCCAAAGCCGCAGAAACAGACCTGCAAAGAACACTTAAAAAGCACTAACGTTGCACAGGTCCGGACCTGTCGAGAAAACCAGCTTTTGGCCCAAAGTTGAGATAGGGCTTTTTCTGCTTCGATGGGTGCCTGGGGTCCCTCTGACTCCCCTGGCAGCCATCTTGGGCGTTTCCGGACGCCCGAAAGCCCCCAAAAGAGGGGCCGAAGGAAAAGGCCTACCTACGACAGGTCCGGACCTGTGGCGAAAACCAGCTTTTCGCCCCAATCTGAGATAGGGTTCTTCCT
Source organism: Lepidonotus clava (assembly GCA_936440205.1). Lineage (NCBI taxonomy): Eukaryota > Metazoa > Annelida > Polychaeta > Phyllodocida > Polynoidae > Lepidonotus > Lepidonotus clava. Next base: position 24,953,210 of record OW387148.1, read on the forward strand.
GCTGCGATGGGTGCCTGGGGTGCCTCTGACTCCCCTGGCGGCCATCTTGGGCGTTTCCCGACGCCCCAAAGCCGCAGAAACAGACCTGCAAAGAACACTTAAAAAGCACTAACGTTGCACAGGTCCGGACCTGTCGAGAAAACCAGCTTTTGGCCCAAAGTTGAGATAGGGCTTTTTCTGCTTCGATGGGTGCCTGGGGTCCCTCTGACTCCCCTGGCAGCCATCTTGGGCGTTTCCGGACGCCCGAAAGCCCCCAAAAGAGGGGCCGAAGGAAAAGGCCTACCTACGACAGGTCCGGACCTGTGGCGAAAACCAGCTTTTCGCCCCAATCTGAGATAGGGTTCTTCCTGCTGCGATGGGTGCCTGGGGTGCCTCTGACTCCCCTGGCGGCCATCTTGGGCGTTTCCGGACGCCCCAAAGCCGCAGAAACAGACCTGCAAAGAACACTTAAAAAGCACTAACGTTGCACAGGTCCGGACCTGTCGAGAAAACCAGCTTTTGGCCCAAAGTTGAGATAGGGCTTTTTCTGCTTCGATGGGTGCCTGGGGTCCCTCTGACTCCCCTGGCAGCCATCTTGGGCGTTTCCGGACGCCCGAAAGCCCCCAAAAGAGGGGCCGAAGGAAAAGGCCTACCTACGACAGGTCCGGACCTGTGGCGAAAACCAGCTTTTCGCCCCAATCTGAGATAGGGTTCTTCCTGCTGCGATGGGTGCCTGGGGTGCCTCTGACTCCCCTGGCGGCCATCTTGGGCGTTTCCGGACGCCCCAAAGCCGCAGAAACAGACCTGCAAAGAACACTTAAAAAGCACTAACGTTGCACAGGTCCGGAAGGAAAAGGCCTACCTACGACAGGTCCGGACCTGTGGCGAAAACCAGCTTTTCGCCCCAATCTGAGATAGCCATCTTGGGCGTTTCCGGACGCCCGAAAGCCCCCAAAAGAGGGGCCGAAGGAAAAGGCCTACCTACGATAGGTCCGGACCTGTGGCGAAAACCAGCTTTTCGCCCCAATCTGAGATAGGGTTTTTCCTGCTGCGATGGGTGCCTGGGGTGCCTCTGACTCCCCTGGCGGCCATCTTGGGCGTTTCCGGATGCCCCAAAGCCGCAGAAACAGACCTGCAAAGAATACTTAAAAAGCACTAACGTTGCACAGGTCCGGACCTGTCGAGAAAACCAGCTTTCGGCCCAAAGTTGAGATAGGGCTTTTTCTGCTTCGATGGGTGCCTGGGGTCCCTCTGACTCCCCTGGCAGCCATCTTGGGCGTTTCCGGACGCCCAAAAGCCCCCAAAAGAGGGGCCGAAGGAAAAGGCCTACCTACAACAGGTCCGGACCTGTCGATAAATGCCGATCTGGGACGATTTGAGCTGAGCATTGGATCCTTCTACAGATGATGTCGGGAACGTCCCAGAGTAGATCCAAGGTGCCTCCAACCATTTTGGGGCGCCTGAGACCAATTTGAAGCAAATCCCCAAAGTCCACAGGGAGGGTCCTGACGAAAACCAGCTTTCTGCAAAAATTGAGCTCAGCATTGGATCCTCCTCCAGATGATGTCAGGGACGTCCAGAAGTGTGTCCAAGGCCCCCCTGACCGTTCTGGCGCTGTTATTTGGGCCTGGAGGGCTTTGGAGCAAAATAGGGAAATTCTGCAGGTCCGGCCTGTCGATAAATGCCGATCTGGGACGATTTTAGCTGAGCTGTGGATCCTCCTCCAGATGATGTCAGGAATGTCCCAGAGTGGCTCCAAGGTGCCTCCGACCATTTTGGGGCGCTTGAGACCAATTTGAAGCAAATCCCCAAAGTCCACAGGGAGGGTCCTGACGAAAACCAGCTTTGGATCCTCCTCCAGATGATGTCAGGGACGTCCCAAAGTGTGTCAAAGGCCCTCCTGACCGTTTTGGTGCTGTTATTTGGGCCCAGGAAGCTTTGGCCCAAAACACTCAAAGTTGTAAGGACCGGTCCTGTCGATAGATTTGGGGTGACCTTGGACAATTTGAGCTGAGCATTGGATCCTCTTCCAAGTGATGTCAGGAACATCCCCAAGTGGGTCCAAGGTGCCTCCAGACATTTCCGGGCGCTGGAGACCTCTTTGAATCATACCCTCTACCTCCTCAGGGACGGTCCTGACGAAAACAAGCCTTCTGGGAAAACTTGAGGTGAGCATTAGATCCTCCTCCAGATGATGTCAGTGACATTCCAAAGTGGATTCCTGGTGCCTCTGACCATTTTGAGAATTGGAGACCTCTTTGAAGTAAATCCCCAAAGTCCTTAGGGAGAGTCCTGACGAAAACCAGCTTTCTGGAAAAATTGAGCTGAGCATTGGATCCTCCTCCAGATGATGTTAGGGATGTCCTCAAATGCGCCCAAGGCCCTCCTGACTGTTTTGGTGCTGTTATTTGTGTCATATATTTGGGGGTTTTGTAGAGGCAAGACTTAAAGAATGACTAGTCACATGGCCTGCTGCTAACTCTGTCTGTTTATTAGTTTAGTACAATGTACTTTTAGTACAGGGGTTTTCTCCACTAGATGGGGCAATATACCATACATTAGGCTTACAGTGAGGCGGCGCCCTCTGGTGCTTTACTACACTCCTTTCCACTTAGATAAACAGTTATCGTCAAGGCACATTCATAATCATTTTTTTAAGAACCACAACTTTTCAACTTGTACAATAACCTCCAAAATACAGTGTCACATAACATCATAACACAACCAATACAACCTGAGTCTCTTAAAGGTCCAGTTTTACCACAGGTTTCTGGATCCTTGCAGGATAGCGTTTAGGAGTATTGGGAGTTGGAGTCACGCTACTACCCTGCTGTGATGTGGCACTCAGTTCCTTGTCTTTCTCCAGATTGCAGTTATCCTCTGGAGTGATTTGTGCCCCAGGAGTGCTGCGATGAACCAAAGGACTGTTGGGCACTAAATCCTTAGAGGGAGTAGTAACTACCACATGTCCTGGTGTAGCGGCCAGTACTACTCTTTCCTGAGGTGGTGCTGGGGGTACAAAGTGTTCGACAGATGTGGTTTCCTGATCTGGCACATGAGACGCTAAGATGTAATCCGCGTGCACATAACGATCAGAGCATGAGACTCTCACTATGTAGTTGCATGGCCCTTTTACCTAAACAATCCTTCCTGGGATCCACTTTTCCACACCTCTCCTCATATTACGAACAACAACACTTAAAAGTAAATATGGCCCGCTGACTCGAACGTGGTGTGCGAGTGCTCTGGATATTTTGGTTGATTATGGGGGATTGAGTACCTATATATCTGCCTTAATACGAGAGATATCAACATAAACATCACAAAATGACCCACAAATACCAGAAATGACGACTAGATCACGATCTAAGGAACAATTGGTAAAAAGTGGACAAGTTGCACTTGAGTCTCAACCGTCAAACAAAATGTCTGCCACTACGCTTGATGATCTTCTGGCGGAGTTTTATAAGAACCAGGCTGGAAACCAAAGGATTGAAGAAAAACTCAATACCATCGAAAACAATGTCAGGGAAAACACAGAAAAGCTGGATAAACATATTCAGGACTACAAAGATGAAATCAAAATCATGAAGACGAACATAGATGACCTAACTGACGCAAACTGAGTGAACAAAGCTAAAATCGAAGAATTTTCGCAAGCACTCTCGGAAGTCTATGAAGAAAACCTACTACTACGCCAAAGGGTTTATGATGTGGAGAAAACAGGGAAACGATTCGCCAAGGTTGAGGAAGAAAGTAAAAGGTATAATATCATAATAAACGGTATTGAAGAGGCCCCCTTCCATAAAACCAAAGCAGAAGTAAGTGAACTGCTGTCAGTATTAGGCGTAACGCTGTCAACAACCACAGTGTCAAACTTATACAGACTAGGTCCCTATCAAAAACAAGGAAACACCCCGCGACCAGTGAAAATACGTTTCATCTCAAACCTAACCAAGCAAGAGATCTATAAAAACATCAAAACGTTAAAAGATATGGAAAAATGGAAAAAAATATCCATAAATGATGATCTTACTGAAGAGATGATGAACAAACAACGCGACCTGAGGTGTATCGCGGCGTCTGCTAGAGCCAAAGGGCTACAGGCAAAACAGAGAGGGAACGCGGTGATAATTGATGAAAAAAGATACACCTACGAAGAACTTGGAGACCTACCTGAAGGAATCAGCCTGGAGAACTCGAAAATCGTTCCTACCACAGATGGTATTGCCTTCCAAGGCCATCATGCATACCTTTCAAACCTGACAGCAAGCCCTGTTGACATCGATGGATCTGGTTACTCTTGTGTTGAACAATATATTGTAATCTCTAAGGCCAAGTATGCAGGGGACCAGCAAAGCGAGAGGCTAGCGCGCGATACCAAAAATCCCTACGATATGGTACAACTTGGTAAACAAATAAAGGTGAATAAGTCTTGGGACAAGGAAGAAGACTCTATTGTAAAGAAAGGAGTCGTCCTGAAATTCCACCAGAACCCACACCTACTAGAAAAATTGAAAGCCGTCAAGGGTCACATTTATGAGGCGACGTGATCCAAAACGTGGGGTCTTGGAGTGACAATCGCGCAGGCGGCAACAATCAAACATGGCGAAGGTCCAGGAATGAACAAACTCGGTAAACTTCTGGAAAAGATACGTGAAATTGCTGCAGAAGGAGGCGACATCCTATCATTGATACCATCCCATTAAAGTACTGGATTATATTCTACCATGGGTGACCAAGTGCATAGCAATTTAATATTGGCGGACTCGCGCGGGCGTTCATTACTTGACCCGGTTAAACTTGAAGTAAACAACAGGGCACCTGACATTCCGATCGAAATTGACATACTATATAAGAAAGGAGCTACGATAGAGAGACTGACCCAAGCAGCCCTGGATCAATATAATTACTGTGACAACAAATATGATTTTCTATACTTTCTGGGTGGTGTTAATGACCTGTCATTACTACACGAATCAGGTAAAGTCACGGGAGTATTTGATGACCATGGTCACCTAGTCGATACCATCTTCGACCGACTGTATAATGCACGGAATAAATTGTTCCAAATTGCTCATCGACCAGTGATGTGCCACCTAGTAGGTATCAACCTTGACATGTATAATGATACTGTAAACCATCAAACAATTAGCCAAAATGTGATTGATGAATCAATGTACTGTCTAAATCATGCTATCAACTCCCTGAATATGGACATAGACGTCATTAGTCCGTGGATCGGACCAACGGTGCATTCTGTGATACATAAAAAACACTGTCATAAATACAAGAGATTGATCGACGGATTACATCCAAGTGCTGAAACAATAATAATCTGGAAAGATCTCCTTGCCCACGCCATTCTTAAAAATTGCACTTGGAAAGATTAAAATCCTATGGTGTAATCAGGCTACATATATCCTCTCGTCCTAGTATGGAGAGAGAATATTTAACCTGGTTAAATTTTGTTAGGACACTCAACTATTAATCTCTAAGCTGATGTGTATAACATTTAACCTGGTATGGAGAGTCAACTTGTTTAAAATTCTGCTGTTTTGTATTGATTTCTGAATATATATTATGATAACATAATACCTGACGGGAGAATTAACTTCGTAATCTCGTCCTAGTATGGAGAGATGACACTATTTAATAAATTCTAATATTATGTTGATATTACGTTAATATGTAGTCTCATCCTAGTATGGGGAGTCTACAATATTTAACCAACCTTAAAAGAATTATATAGGTTTTGTTTTATTAATATTTATGTAAGATATTACCAAAACATCCTTTGAACTGTACCATCGCTTGAGTCAATCATAACATATGACAAACTATGAGGTAACTATGTCTGGTAGCCTTAAGTGCAACAGACCAGACAAACATTTTATGTACATACTTTTTATGTTTTGTATCAATAAGCGTTGTATACTGATAACTATGATGACAACTCACTGTAAGAAATATGGATAATTCTATGTTTGCTAACAAGGGCTTTCACTTTGCACATTTAAATATTAGAAGTCTTTACCCTAAAATAGATTTGTTAAAAACTTTTATTAATGATCTCAAAATGTTACATGTTATTACTTTATCTGAGACATGGTTAAATGAGAATATGCCTGATAAACTCATCGGTATTCCAAATTATAATATTTACAGGAATGATAGGCAATGGTCGAATAATGGAAATAGTTCGAGTCCTAAAAAAGGAGGGGGCACTTGTATATATGTTCGTTCTGAATTAGATGTGGATGCCCAAAAATGGAAAGCTCTAAATACATCGACTTGTGACATCGAAGTACTATGGATTGAAATAATTAATCCTCATTGTAAAAATTGTATTATCGGGTCGTTATATCGGCCACCCACTGGTAATATTAATAATGCAATTGAAATTATGGATGATTGTATACAGAATTTTGATACAGGAGAAAATGACATTTTTATTTTAGGTGACCTTAACATTGATTGGCTCGATAATATGAACCCCAATACAAAGATTATGAAAAGTTGTGTCAAGAATTGGGGCCTTGTGCAAATAATAAGAGAACCTACTAGATTTTCTCTCAATAAGAATAGTTGTATTGATTGGATTATGACCAATTGTAATATTATTAGTCAAGTACATGTATGTGATCTAAATTTGAGTGATCATGAACTGATTATGTGCACACGTAAGAAGATCTCAACAAATCCCCCAAAATGCAGTTTTACTGGTAGATCTTACAAAAATTATGACAAAGATTTATTATGTGATAGTCTAATTAATCTGAATTGGGATATCCTGGAAAATTCTAATAACCCTGACGATATGTGGAATTTTATTAATGGTTCTATTCAAAAATCATTAAATAAAATGTGCCCCGAAAAACTTTTCAGAGTTAAAAGCCACTCTGAACCATGGATGACACGTGAAATGATTGAGAAACTGAAAGACCGTGATAGGGCCAGGAAAACTGCAAAAAGGAGTGGGAAGGCTGAAGATTTAGAAATTGCTAATAGGCTAAGAAATGACTGTGTACGGGATATTAGAAATTTGAAAAAAGATTTTATTACTACAGAATTAGAGAATAATATTACAGACTCAAAGAAATTTTGGAGGAGTCTTAATAGAGTTTTACCAGCAAAAACGTCAGGTAATCAGACGATTAAATTGATTAATAGTACTACTGGCAATTTATTAGATACTAATGAAGTGCCTAATTATATAAATAACTTCTTTGTAAATATTGGTACGGACCTGGGCAAGTTGCATACGGATCCATGGGCATACTCTGGTCTTGTAAGTGACGTTATGATTGAGAATTTTAACATTGAACTTGATGAGGTGATTAGCCTTATTAAAGATATTGACATTAATAAATCTTCAGCTATTCCTGGTATATCAAGTAGGGTTTTTAAAGATGTCTTTTTGCATTTTCCTGAAAAACTGACTATGTTATTTCAAAAGTCCCTAGAGTTTGGTAGGGTACCCACTGATTGGAAACTTGCCCAAGTAACTCCTTTAAAAAAAGTTAATAATAGTTTGGATGTTACCAATTTCTCAACTTCCAATCCCTTGTAAATTAATGGAAAAATTAATCCACAAGAGAATTTACTCTCACCTAGACAATAATAACCTTTTGGACAAATTCCAGGGAGGGTTCAGACCAGCACACTCTACTACTGATACAATAGTAAAATTTACTAACGACTTATATGAGGGTATTAATAGTGGTAAAACATCTGTAGCTGTTTATATTGATTTACGTAAAGCTTTTGATACTGTTGATCACCAAATTCTACTAAAGAAATTATTAAAACTGGGAATTCGCGGAAAATTTTATAATTGGATACTGAATTATTTATCTGATAGAAGACAAAAAACGAGTGTTAATGGTTTGACCTCTGATGAATTGAATATCACCTGTGGCGTTCCTCAAGGCCCTGTTTTAGGGCCGTTGTTGTTTTTGATTTATGTAAATGATTGTACAGGTGTTCTGAACTACTGTAAACATAGACTATATGCTGACGATACGGTCATTTATATTGAAGGAAGTAATAAGAATACTATGTTTGATCTTTTGCAACGTGATGTAAATAGTTTTAACAAATGGTGTGCGGCTAACAAACTTACTGTTAACTCCCAGAAGACCAAATATGTAACTTATGGTACAAAATGTGGTATACGAAAATTACATGATGGTGAGATTAAATTAAATAATGTTAGTCTTGAACGAGTCAATTACTATAAATATCTTGGAGTATATATTGATTCTTGTCTAACATTTAATAAACACATAGAATTTTGTAACAAAGCTGTTTCTCACAAGATATATTTATTATCAAAAGTGAGACAATACATTAATTTTAATACGGCTGTACGTATCTGTAAGTCAATGATAACACCATTGTTTGATTATGGGGATGTGATATATGCAAGTGGAAACCAAAGCAAATTGGCCATGTTACAAAAAACTCAAAATAAAGGTTTGAGAGTTTGTAAATATGAGCAACGAAGATTTTCGACACTTGAGCTCCATAATTTATGTGGTGTTCCTCTACTGGAAAATAAAAGACACGTAAATTTATTAAAGTATATGTTTAAACAAAAAGAAACTTTGAAATTAACTCCCATTGTATATACAAGATTACATGATGCTCCAGTCTTGAAAACTTGTAAACCTACTTGTGAAAAGTTTAAAAGATGTACTTTATATAGAGGAGCTGTGAAATGGAATGCTCTGGATACGGACCTGCGAAATGTGCAAGATTTTGTATCCTTTAAAACTAGGATGAAAACATGGCTATTGAATACTATTGATTACTATTGAATACTATTGATTACTAGGAATTCATAACAACTGAGTGATTACTAGTTAGCCCTTAGCTATATTATACGAATAATGTATTAATATCTGTATCAACTATAACTTATGTGTTTTATGGATTGTGTAATCGATGCTATTGATATATTGTAACTAAATGTTTGTATATGACCTTATGGTAGTCAATTTATGGTTATAGAAATTAAAACAAAACATATCACTGATGATCATCTTGAATATGACCATCAGAATTATTAATTTATTGAAATGTGGTATATAAAGCGAACCGGATATTTTGTCTGTTAGATAATTATGTGAAATGTTTTTAGTATGTCATTTCATACCCTGGCGGGTAAAGAAAACTAGTACATGTACTCATACTTTTGCCAGAATAAACATTGAAAAAAAAAAAAAAAAAAAAAGATCACGAACTGTCTGTCCTTAACCCTTTCCTTGTCATGTTGTTCTTTTTGCTTTGTTTGTTGGGTCTCAACATGTTGTGAAAGATTGGGCCTCAGAAGTGTTAGGCGGTTCCGAACTTCTCTTTTCAGGAAAAGTTCAGCAGGTGTTCTCCCAGTAGTTGTGTGTGGAGTGTTTCGGTACCACAGCAGGAAATTCACCAGTCGGTGCTGCAGTGAGATTTGGACCCCACCATACTTGACATTCAGCACATCCTTAAGCAGTGCTTGCTTCAAAACACCCACAGATCGCTCTGCTGCTCCATTACTCGCTGGATGGTAAGGTGGTACTAAAGACAGTTTAATACCATTGAAGCGGCAGAAGTTCTTAAACTCTTGAGACACAAACTGCGGCCCATTGTTGCTAACCAACTTTTCCGGCATCCCGTAAGCCGAAAACAAATGTCTCAGTACATCAAAAGTCTTTTCGGATGTTGTTGTACACATCTGAAACACTTCAATCCACTTTGAGTGGCTATCAATCAGCACAAGAAAGTTCACGCCATCCTTCTCAGCATAGTCGATATGGACCCGTTTCCAAGGATGAGTGGGCCATGACCATGGCTGTAGGGGAACCACAGGTGGCATATTACGCGATGCCAGACATGGTGCACATCCCTGTACACAAGTCTCAATGTCACTGTCCAGTCCAGGCCACCACAGGTAGCTTTGAGCTACACTCTTCATGCGAGTTATACCCATGTGGCCTTCATGGAGATCCTCCATCAGTCTCTTCAGGAACACAGGTGGAATCACAACCCGTAGACCCCACAAGACACATCCTTGTTCGACTGAGAGTTCATGGTGCTTGGCAAAGTATGGCTTCAGTGTTTCGTCATCGGTATGGTTTGGCCAACCATTCAATACCAGCTGGTAAACCTTAGCTAGCACCGGATCCTTACATGTAGCTTCCATGATCTCACGACTGGTCACTGGAAGTTTGTCGACATAGGTGAAATGGAACACATCTCCACCTACATCCTCTTCCTCTTCCTGAACAGTAGACGGCAGTCTGGAGAATGCGTCAGCATGTCCCAGTTCCTTACCAGGCCTGTAACGTATGTCGTAGGAATACGCTGACAGTGTGAGAGACCATCGTTGCAACCTTGCAGCCGCCGGCATAGGGACTCCATGCTTTGGTCCTAGTATGCTTAGGAGCAGCTTGTGGTCAGTCTCTAATACAAAATGTCTACCATAAAGGTACTGGTGGAACTTCTTCACTCCGAAGATTATGCGCAACGCCTCCCTCTCTACCTGAGAGTAGTTTCGCTCTCTGGGGAGCATCGTACGGGAACCAAAGGCTATCGGCTTCTCTGTCCCATCTGGAAACACATGTGAAATGACAGCTCCAAGTCCGTATGATGAAGCGTCACAAGCCAATATCAGTGGCTTCTTTGGGTCATAATGACACAGAAGGTCTGCCTGACACATCAGTTCTTTGCTCTTCAAGAATGCTGCCTCACACTCCGCATCCCAAGACCACTCCACATCAGAGTGAGTCAGCTCATTGAGTGGCTACAGAAGTATAGACACATCCAGCAGAAACCTCATGTAATACTTCAACAGTCCCAGGTAACTACTAAGTTCTACTGTGTTTGTGGGTCTCGGAGCATTTTTTAGTGCATCGACCTTCCTAGCACTTGGCCTCAGCCCATCTGCTCTGATCACATGCCCAAGATACTCGATTTCGTATTTCAGGAACTCACATTGCGAACTCTTCAAAGAACACCAAACTTCTCTAACCTACTGAGCACGTCCTCCAGACGCTGAAGATGTTCCTCTTCGGTCTCAGCAGCTATGAGTATGTCGTCAAGATAGCAAGTTACCCCATCAAGCCCACTGAGGACCTGATCCATGGTACGTTGAAATATGGCGGGAGCCGAACAAATTCCGAAACTAAGACGGTTCGGCCAGTACAACCCTTTGTGTGTGTTTATAGTCAGTAACTCCTTTGAGTCGTCATCAAGTTCAAGCTGTTGATGTGCATGTGCCAGATCTAACTTGGTAAACTTTGTACCCCCAGCAAGTGTCGCGAAGATGTCCTCTGCAGTCGGCAAAGGATAATGTTCAATGTCAACCTGGGGATTAACTGTCACTTTGTAGTTCCCACAAATACGCACACTCTTGTCAGATTTCAACACGTTGACAGTAGGGGTAGCATAGTTTGAGCGGTCAACCTTTGTTATGATACCATTAGCCTCGAGCCTATCTAACTCATCACTAACTGCCTCGCGCTTTGCATATGGCACTGGGCGCGCTTTCTTTAACACTGGTTTTGACCCTTCCTTAAGATAGATCTTTGCCTTGAAGTCAGTTATCTTACCATAACCCTCCTCAAACAGTGACTTGTGACCCTCTAGAACTACATCTAGGCCTGACTTTTCTTTGTCTACTTTAACACTCTGTAGCCTACCTCCGAATATCTTTGCCCAACTTAGCTGGAAATGTTTGAAACAGTTACGCCCAAACAGAGAAGGTCTATCCCCTGCTACAAAGGTACATTAGCCTTCTGATCCTCATATTCTACAGGTACATTGACTACTCCTTTGATATCTAACAAGCCATCCTGGTAGTCTTTAAGTCTAATAGAAGTGCTTTCAAGTGGATACTTAGAGAGATACTTGTTGTAAGCATTTTCACAAACTACTGAGGCAACGGCCCCTGTGTCAAGTTCCATCCTGACCGGAACACCAGCAGTGCACACAGGTACCACACATTTTTTTACCCTTTGACCAATGTCATGAACCATGTTCACCTTCACCTCGGCCTCCGGACAATCTGAAATGTAATACATGCCCCACATTTCATCATTTTCATGTGAACATACACTTTCATTGTCATGTGTATCAACATATTTGGTTTGACCAGTTTTTACACCTTTATTTTTGTTAGGACACTTTTTCTTCAAATGACCAATCTCTTTGCACAGAAAACACCTCATAGTCTTGTATTTGCAGTTCGATGTATTGTGGTCGGTGTCACCACACCTGCCACAACCAGACGCTTTGTTGTCTTGCTTGTTGCCCTGTGTCTGATTGCCTTGTTTGTTCGGATAGCGGTGCTGATTCCCGGGCTTGAACCCTCCTTTCGGACCCTGGTAGCCAGCGTTGACCCTGTGCACTGACTCGGCACCCTGGGTTGCCCTACCAGTAAGTTCCTGTGTGTTCTTTGCCGCTAACTCCATAGCCAAAGATATATCACACGCTGTTTGGAAAGTGAGATCCCTCTCAGACAGAAACTTCTTCTGAATTGCCTCCTGTCTCAAACCACACACCAGTCTATCTCTCAGAGCCTCCTCCAGAAATGTACCAAAGTTACAGGTACCAGCCAGTTCTTTGAGAGCAACAAGGTAGTCTTTAATGGACTCCCCATCCTTTTGGACCCTTTTGTTGAATCTGAACCTCTCAGCAATGACCATCCTCTGGGGCTTATAATGGGACCTGAGTTTCTCAACTAATGCAGCAAAAGTCTGTTCACCGGGCTTTCTTGGAGAGAAAAGGTTTCTCAACAGGGAGTAACTTTTGGGGCCTATAACTGTCAGAAACACACTGATCCTCCTATCTGGAGCATCCCCTTTTGGTGCTTTGATATTATTTGCAGCCATCCACTGTTCTAACCTCTCTAGGTATGCTTGCACATCCTCTTTACTCTCATCAAATTCACCCATATGACCTAGCATCATGGGGGCAGCCATCTTGGATTTTCAACTAGTCAGACTGAGTCACAGAAATCACAAAATAGTAGCACAAAAAGTCACAACTATTTCAAAACTTATGTTGCCCAGTAACTACCATCTGTATACTTCACTCAGACCTCATGAATCCATGTCCTCATCGCCAGAAATGTCATATATTTGGGGGTTTTGTAGAGGCAAGACTCAAAGAATGACTAGTCACATGGCCTGCTGCTAACTCTGTCTGTTTATAAGCTTAGTACTTTTAGTACAGGGGTTTTCTCCACTAGATGGGGCAATATACCATACATAAGGCTTACAGTGAGGTGACGCCCTCTGGTGCTTTACTACAATTTGGGCCTGGAGTACTTTGGACAAAAATAGTGAAATTCTGCAGGTCCGGACCTGTCGATAAATGGCGATCTTGGACGATTTGAGCTGAGCATTGCATTCTCCTCCAGATGATGTCAGGGACGTCCCAAAGTGTGCCCAAGGCCCCCCTGACGGCTTTGGTGCTACTTTTTGGGCCTGGGGAGCTTTCGCCCGAAATAGCCAAAATATTAAGGTCGGGTCCTGTCGAGAAATGGTGATCTGGGATAATTTGAGCTGGGCATTGGATCCTCTTCCAGATGATGTCAGGGACGTCCCAAAGTGTGCCCACGGCACCCCTGACAGTTTCGGTGCTGTTATTTGGGCCTGGGGAGCTTTTGCCCAAAACTGCCAAAAAATTTATGTCCGGACCTGTTGAGAAATGGGGATCTGGGACAATTTGAGCTGGTCATAGGATGCTCTTCTTAACAAGTCATAATGTCTGTCCTGGAGCGGAGCTTCCATGAGAGGCGAAATAGTCCTAGGAATTTGTCATTAAGTATGAATAGAACCATGTGAAAATGTCTATCAAATGTTGTTATGTCTTTATATAAAAATACTAGAGATATACTTATAAGTGACTTTGCCAGGGAAACCCCTTCATATTTTCCCAGGGATGTAAGTCAGGGTTAATGAAACAATCTCAAACCCCAGAAAAAATTTAGAATAAACTTTAAAATTCCATAAAACGTCATGTAATGAATTCAGTTTGAAAATCATTATTTGAGTGAGGATGTGAAAAAATCTGAAATCAGATTAAAATCTGAAAACTAACATCCCTGTAATTTCCAAAGAATTATTTTTTCTGGTTAAATAACTCATGTTCATGTGAGATCTTGCCCATGTTTGTTCATATTTCAAAAATGAGCCCGGAATTCCATGTACTTCCAGAGATATAGCGAGTTGAAAATTTGCCCTGTTGCAGGGCGCCTCAAAGTCCCAAAGACTATCTCCTACCTTTAGTACACATGCACTTAAGCTGTTGCCGGGTGCTGGGTGCCGGTATTTTTCAATTTGCACCGGCAATTTTTGAAAGCACCATGACTTGTCAAAAAATGGAATTTCTCATCATTTTCAAACTTCAAAATGTGACTTTTATATGATGTTTTTTTGGAAAAAATGGAATGGACTATTCTTCCCCAGATCTCGAACTGTCACCAGGATGTATGCATTTCTTTGAAACAGCTCATATGTCTGAGAAAAAAGGGATGACAGGACAAGTAAAATCTGAAAATAACATGTGAAAAATTTCATTATTGGAGTACAGAGGCAAAATATCATTTCGCCTCTAAATGATGTCAGGGTCATCCTAAAGTGGATGCTTGGTGCCTCCAGCCATTTGTGGGTGCTGGACACCCCTTTGACGGAAATCCCCAAAGTCCACAGGGACGGTCCTGACAAAAACCAGCCATATGGGTTAATTTGAGCTGAACCTTTTATCCTCTTCCACCTGATGTATGGGACATCCCAATTATAGGTCCAAAGTGCCTCCAGTTATTTTGGGGCACTCTTAAAAGGAAATTCCCATACAGGCCCATATGTGTTTATTACAAAGGCCTGTAAGTTTGAATTACAAGTGATTGGTTCCGTAACTTTTTCTCACATTTTACAGGGTAATCAAGAGATGCATCTACTATATTATTGTTTTTATGGACAATAAAAGAATATATAGCAAATGCATAGAATTATCTATTTTCTCATGTAGCATACAGAACCAAGCTTTGAATATCTTTAGATAAAGGAAATATTTACCTAGGTTTGCCATAATACCCGTAGTTTAGACCCTCTTCTAAGTTACCTCAGGTGGAAATATTGTCTTTAAAAGCATATTAACATGTAGAAAGTACAAATATCTCACAATTAAACACTAGAGTGCAACGCACAAAAGCAAGCTTGGCAAGGTACTTAACAAATTCTCCATATCTAATGATTAACTACTTTTAAGATAATAATCATAATACAGACTTTGAGCTGCTTTAATAGGGATCCATAGAAATGTGGTATATTCCAAAATAATAAGTTATTGGACATGAGATCATAAAGCTTGGTTATGCATGTCACATGCTTGGTTCTGTACGCCACCCTTGTACGTCACCAAGATCTCAGCATATTTTCATCTCTTTTGAAATGATATAGGTAGATCAAATCAGTTTTCTCTTATTGCTCATACTGATGGCTCTTACTGTCTTATCATTGATTCTAAATGTGCTCAACACGCCCCTAGATCTAACAATATCCCAAGGCTTAGTTAATATTGTCGTTAAAAGCGTAGTTCTGTATGGTACACAGGGAAAACAGTGCATTCACTTCAGAGTTTTATAGCATCAAAACTAGTGACTAATACTTTTGCCCCGTTCTGGAATTCAGCCCCTGACATGAACATCTTAGCCCAAAAAATAATCCTTTTTGATAATCTTACTTTATTATTTCACTTATTTTCCAAGGTAATTGAGATTTTCAGAGAATCGCCAATTAGCCGAGATTAGTTTGTGCAAGATTCTTAAGATTTCTTTTATTTGGTCCTCATTTTTAGAGCTTTTACTAAGTTTAACACTTACTGATTACTTGAAATAAAAAACAAGTTAAAGGGTGTTTAGAGGAAAAGAAAGGTTATAAATGTCCAGGAAGCAAAAAAAAAAGTTTTAAACATCTCGCTTTCAGGCCTGTTAGTTTGTCTAAAAACGTCCCCTCAAATATTGGCCACTATAAGGCCAGTCGGGAGTTCACTTTTGCGCATGCGTATTTCCTTCCCGCCAAAGCTGTCGGGGGTCAAGCGCTATCAACCAGCCAATGAGGAGTGTCCTTTCGTACCACGTGAAACAATATGGCGGCGCACAGTGTGAAACTCCCTAGGGGCCTATACGCCTGACATCGCAATCATCTATACCGTATTCGGGAGTCTACCCAGTGGGCACCGCCATGTTGACCAAGGGATGGTCCTGATTGGCTGATAAGGCCCGCTTGTCCACCCACAGGGGCTGGCGCCAAAAGATCACGCATGCGCGGACATAGACTCCCGAATGCGGTATATGCATCTCCTTGTACGGCATCTACACCCTCCTGACTGAAATAAGTGTACGTATGGTGGTGACGCCTACAGCACTTACACTCACCACTTGCACTGATGCAGCTTACCCTGCTGACGAAAATCAGCCCCTGTGGGAACATTACCATGCATAGAGCATATGCCGGTTGGCATAGTGGGACGAAGTATCTTATAGGACACCTTCTAAAACCAGGACTTTCTGTCCACTTAAGAATAATGTTTCGTCTCCCTGTCTGTCCTATCATCAGTTTCCAGAGAAACGGTACATTGTTTTGGATGGCATGGGCCCTGATCTAGCATACTAGAAAAACAATTTTAAATTATGAGAGCTAACAAAATCAATGTTTTCTGCCACCTCCAATGTAGTAGCATAGGGGAGATGTCCTGAATATTTCTGCACCAAAAGGCAACTGGCAAATAGTCTATAGGCATCGCGCCTTTGCATGTGGGCATAGCATAAGCTATAGGTGTTTAGGTGTAGGCACACCATCCGCACTGACGTGATGACCATGTGGGAAAAATAACTTGTCAATTCCGATCTGATGATTGTTTAATCTTGTTATGCGTAAAATATCTTATAAACTAACTTAGATTGTGCAACACTTAATGGACAGATCTGAGGGAAATGGCCGTGACTGCAAAGAGTTGAAACTCAATCTAATACCCACTGCAATTAGTGAAGTGCTGCAATAAATAAGGGATCCACTTCCGCCTGAATTAAAGACAAATAGATCTGGCTTTTATGCTCATGTTTTTATTGTTGACGAACTTACATCTTGTAAATGTACGCTTTTCTACAACGCTTGGTTTCAAAGGTGTGCATTAATACAAGGTGAAAGATTTCACTGAATGAAAAATGAATAAGGTCATGTAAATAGAAGTTTACAGAGAACACTAAAAAATGCCAGACACCCTGGCTCAACCTATTTATTGACAGTGGAACAAGTTATAGAACATTAGAAAGCTTAAAACTCAAGTTAAAACCCAGCTAGTGATTTCAGTGTTTGTTACACATTACGTTGTTAGTGGATAACATCAGTTAAAACCAAATTACAAAAAGCTACTCAAGTCAAACCTGATTTATCATAGACATAGTTTAACTAAACAACTTATCAATTTGACTCAGCAGCACAGGGACTGCGACAAATTGTTTCTCTAGAACTTGGGTTATGTTGTAAAATTTCCAGTGTTGCAAGGAGTTGTAAATTAATGAGATAAAGAGATTTCAGGAGATTTGCATGTGCGAGTCCTAAATCGGGATAAAATATTTGAAGCAGATTACAGGTTTTACAGGAGGTGTCTACCTTCCCTTGGAATGGTCTAAGGTTGTGTAAATAGCTAACATACAGGTTACACAATCATGTACCTTCACTAAACTCAATAACCAGTGCAACTGCGAGGGCTATAACTGATACTCTTAGAATGAAAAATCAAAGAGATGTTAACAATCAATCATGTAAATTAAGTTTCGAAACCTGTATCATTCTGAGTTTTCCATTCCGTTTGTTCAAAATTAGATGGGAAAATCTAATAAAAATAAAGTATTAAATATGGAAGTTACTAGAATAATAAGAACAAGAAATCTTAAGTAAAATTATAATTTTGTTTTAAGAACTATTGTAAGCATAGAAGCCTGCTACATTGTTCTGATTTAACTGATTAAGTTAGTGAGGGTTAATTGTAGCACAGCAATATGCTGCAGGGGGTAAAATCCTTGGGCTCTGAGAGGCCGGGAGTTGGTAGTGTCATTTATGCCCTGCTCATTCGCCTATGAGAGAAGTGAGATGGGTGCGTAACGTGAACGTCACCCTAACGCTACCTTCTACCGGTCTTTCAGACTTGGGAGTATGCCACTTACGTGCCTAATATATGTACAGCTAGTAGCTTGTCTCTATTGCTTAGTCTTAAATAAAAGTCTTTCAAGTACATTCTCAATTGCTGGCAGTAATTAACTAAGCACCCATGATATTGCTCGCAAGTTTTACTCAATAAATAACTTCGTCACCAAGTTCGGTCGGGGTCTAAAAGTTTCTAACATTTAATAGCTAGGAATTTCACTTTGGAAAATACAAATGAACTGAGTTGGTAGGCATCCTAGTACATACAAGATGGTGATAATAGTAAATTGGGGTGAGCTTTTTCCTGAACCCTCAAAGCGGTACGCAATGCAGTTTTAGCAAACAATACGTTACGTGCTTACAAAAGGAAATCTTGGCCACATCATTTGTGGGTGAGCAGTTTCTGTCACAATACTCTAAAGAGAGTTATTTTTATACCTTTGATATCGTACACAGTCTTATTAGCATGACCATTTACACATCTTCGGGAGCATTTTAATACATCAGGTCCAATCAGTTTGAATTAACAATGCGCGAAATATACTATAGTTATAGTATTGTGAAGTGATGATACAAAAAGTACAACCTATCACAATCAATGTCTTGTTAACTTAAATTCTAATTGACCACGACCCTTATGGATAAACTTAGACAAGTCTAGGTAACTGTTAGACATGCGGGGAAATGGAATGGGGTATTTGAACCAAACAAACAGTAAAATAAATAACCTAGGAATACAAAAGACTAACAGAAGTTCCATTGACTTTTTAATCAAAACAATAAAAGTGTCCTTAGACAGCAAATCGTACTAACAGTGAATGGCACATATTGTGGCAGTAGCCAAGTATTTCTACATCATAGTACATCCTTTAATACAGCATATCTCGCTTTTGGTGAATTCAATATATAACAATTTCGGATATTATGTTGACTCTCTTTAACTTTCAAAAAAGGGTTTTTTACCATATCATTATTCTACCGTGTACATTACACCACGACTGGGTAGATAACACATCACCAATTGTTCATTCTAAATATATTTAAAGGTGGTAAGGGTATATGATTGATAAAACATTCTAACATATCTTTTATCAAAAACCCATGGAGTAAATATGTCCTGTGTAGTACAATACGTATTCCAAAGCTTCCATTTGTGACACAATTTCATTTCAGATGCACTAATATTTCACAATTTAGTAACCGTAATGTGATTATGTCTCAATGATATGAACATCCACTTGGTTAATTGATATCAACAGTTAAGAAACCATGCAGAATATAAATAAGTAGTATTTTTTTTAATCTATTATTAGTTAACACTAGATTATCATAGAGAGTTAATGTCTGGTAACAAAAAATTAGTAAAAGAAATGAAAGAACAAACCTTGCTTGAAATAATGTCGGTATAATTTCCCAAGGCAAATATAATTTTGCAACATTTAAGCTCGAAAATCTGTAATGCTGTATAGCAAAATCGGTGAGAAGTAAATGCATTGTTTTTCATCGACATAAGGTACAAACCGATATAGACTAGCATTAATAAATTATCAAAGCAAGGATCATGATATAAATTATCTTATTTGGTGGATTCATCATTGCTGGAATTGGAGGTAAACTTGTAAGAGATAATTAGAAAGGGTAAACCCAAGACTAGGTTATAGATATAACATAGATATAAATGAGGAACAATTTTTAATGCTTCTCCGAATTTTGATTAGAAATAGATTACGGTATTTCTATACGATAACAGTTCAGCTTTTACACTCATTTCCATTTAGTCACATATATTTGCTTTCTCCTTAACGTTTATACCTGTAGTCTTCATGTAATGACCCTTAAACTTTACCTATATTGTGTAAATGTTTGAAAAGCTATATTCTACTGTGAAAGTTGTTTGCAAGATGAAGATAAGCGTTTTGTGATAGTGAATTTTATCTGTTTAGTTTAAGTGTACAGAAGAGACGCTATCCGGTGTAAACAACTCCAAAACCTCACAATAAAGGAATCCAAGTTTTAGACCTAAAGTCATTCTGGAGAGCTATACACATATGATGACATCTCGGATAGGTATACCTAAGGACTCCAGGCCCCCACCTGTACCACACTCATTGTAAGCCCTTTTCCGAAGCTTCCCTTGTCCCACTGCACCAACTTTTAATGTTACGCTACGCTCTCTTTACATTAGGATAGGCCGCAGGCACAGCCCAATTTTTCTAGCCATCTAATTGGTCTAGAAACTGCATGTGACGTCGAGTTAGCCAAAATCTGACGCAAACTCCTTTCTCGCTTCAGATTCCCGTGTAATCATCGCTCCGACTATAGCATTCTGGGCAGTGCCGGGACTACTTTTCGCTGTTTCTTGTTACCAGCCTGACTTGACTAATTCTATAAGAACTACTTTCTCGCGGCGGGCCACAGGCGTGATGCGGTCGCGCAGTACTACAGTAAAAGTGCGTGACGAAAAAAGGCTATAGTCGGAGCGAGTATTACATTTGGAATCCGAAGCGACGGGGGAGTATGAATCTGACGCACTGAGTTGTGGCCTGCACCTGCGGTCATACCAAAGCAGCGTCCCCCTAGCGAGACCAGGGAACCAGCGTATTCTGGAGCCTCCTTTCTTACTAGAAAGTGGGGGGGATGGCAGATCTCACGAAGAGTAAAGACCATTACAACATTTAGGGTTTTATACCCAGCTTTCAAACCAAGTCCTATATTTGGAGTCATTCCACTTTGATACGAATTACGAATAATATACCACTTCACAAGTTCTCTGCCTATTAGTTTAAATCACAGCAAATTAGAGCGGGGGGACATCACATGCCCCCTGTCTTGCGTTATTATCAAACCCTACCTACCCCAGCAAATCCAAGAAGCACAAGCCAAACACACTGACGAATCTCAGCTGCCACCTGCCTAACATTAAACCTAGACCAGTTCTACTGAAGACCCGGTCTGGATTCTACCCTCACAACAACAATGATTAACTTCTAGAAAGTTCCGATGACCATGCTATTTAGTATCAAGGGCGAATCCCGGTATGGTCAGCCAGTGGGCGACCCACCCTTATACAATGATTGGGAAGTGAAATTACCTGGGAAATTGAGAAAAAAACTTAGCTTCAAATGTATTAAGTCAAATGCGATTGACTCCCCCTAGCCAGAAAAAAGTTATACAAAAACAACTATAGATAGCCCGGCAACTAGCTTCTAAACCCTGGTTTCCCGGCCACCATTTCTGTTGTCCTATTTAGCAAACAGACTCTTGATTTGTATTCGAGATTGAGAGTATGTATGGTGATGGTTGAGACAGCTTTGTGGTAGGCCGCATTAAGTTTGTGGGGGCCCAACTTATCCAGGATACTTGCTGTTGTTACAGGGAAGTCCGGCTTTACGCATACATCCGATTGATGTCGCTCTCGTACTGTTTTTGGATGGTCTTTCGCTTGAGTTTGAAGGCTTCTGTTACGAGGCCCGAGTCTGGAGTCCACATCTCTGGACACAGTTTCACTTTCACTGGAATCTCAAATCGCTCAAGTTTAGCTGCAAACGGAAAGTATTATTTGTTAATTAATTATATCACACTCTCAACTACGTATATATATATGCATACAGCTACACGAAGATTACTTCCTAACAATCCCTCTAACAAGCAAACATTAAACACTAATACTGAATTGAGTTAAGGCTTTAAATTTACTTACTGACAAATTTCGAAATTCTGCAGAAGTGTTACGATTAGCTATTATTTGATGTTCACAGTGCCTGTTCATCTGTGCATCTACATCAAGTGCTCACAGGAAAAACATATCAATAAAGTTGTCTGAGAAAAATATTGAAAATTTTTAATATCATATCTACTGGTATCGTAAGGACTATACAATAATTATCCCACAACCATTAGTTGCATTAGTCCATAAAGAATCACAAATACTGATCAAGACAAACATAAATGTGAAGTATTGAATACGGGAGATTATGATGGGTTCAGTCTTCTTTTTTTTGTGAGTTTCCGGCTCTAATCATATACTTTCAGTATCTTTTCACCTTTTACGTATTTGCCTTGAGTTATATTTAAGTAGGCTTGACGTCTTAGTTGATTTGTAACACTAACCTTTCTTTCCCGTAGTCTGAATGACTTTCAGCACCTCGGCTTCTAGATCCTTGTTCTGGCACATTGTCTCCCAATCCATGTCCTCTACATTTATTCCCAGCTTCTCCGCAACAGTCTGTAATGATAAAGTTACATGTATGATTGCTTTCAAGTATTCAGGAAAATGTTGACTGTTTAATGTTGTTTTCATAGCAAGGTACAGCCTAGATGGCTTTATGTGGACAAATATTAGTGGATTCTATTAAAGAAATGTTGACAAATCTTTGCATGTATTGCTTAATCTAATTCAAGAAAATATGAGGACTTTAAATCTTGTTTGAAACTGTTTCTTCCCGATCATGCAAAAACCGATGGAGAGCCCCTTCTATTCAGTTTGAACAGATATTCAGAGCATATCATTCTGATATGTACCATAAGAATACAAACTTCCCAGGTTTAAGATAAAATAGATAAATAAAAACGTGAAGTACCCTGAGCTGTTTATGGTTGGGTACAACCAAACACACGGTGAACATCTTGCTGCTGTCAGCATAGATACAGAGGTTATCGACCAGCGGCGACATCTTGAGGGCGGTCTCCACTTTACTCAGGGACACATACTCGCCCGCCTGCAACTTCACAAGGTCCTTCTTACGATCTGCAAGGTAGGTAAATATGGTCATTCACAGGAATGCCAGTCAAAGCAAGCGATTTTTTTTATGGGAAAATGGATCAAAAAGAAACAGAAACCACCTTTAAATTTACATTTTCAAGAAGAAATGGAGACGTTTAACATGAATGCCTAGTAAAAAAAAATTGTAATCGTTTAGAAAATGGATTACTGGACTAAATGGAATATGTTTGTCTTCATCTTGTTGAATTCGTTAAAACAATCAGAATCTACTTCATTTCCTAACTTTATCAAAAATGTTTTCTTCTCGACATTGATCTGATCTCAGAATCAAGGAACTGATCACAGTTCTTTTTTATATTAATAACCACCGGACCCAGGTGGCTATGAACATATTGAGAATTTAACCCTAATATCGTGGTATTTCCCCTCTCTGACTCACCAATAATCTTGAGGACTCCATCGGCCTGAAACTCGCCAATGTCTCCGGTGTAGAACCAGCGGATGCCATCCTTCTCGCGGAAGTCTTCGGCTGTCTTCTCCGGGTTCTTGTAGTAGCCCATGCTCACGTTGCCCCCTCCGACGACTATCTCGCCCCGGGGGAAGGGTTTGTCGTCAGTCGTATAGCCACCTGCAGAATCGGGAGACCATTAATCTGTGAATAACTTAACTGTGGTATTTGTTTTCAGGTGATAGGAAAACCAGGATTACTTCATGCTAGATTCCCACTGGAAATTAAATTTTCTTTGCATGTATAAGTAATGAATTATGAGAGCAAAATGTGCATGGAAGATACGTCCCCTTACTTCTACTGAAAAAAAAAAAAAATCTAAATGTTCCGAGAAAAACATTTATGTGTATTAAAGAATTGACTGAGATATGATATAAATGTTGACGAGTTGAGCCTCCTTTCTCACCTTCTTCCCAGTTGACGAGTTGGATCTGGTTGCACTGCAGTGGCGCCCCCACACGGCCCGTGCTTAAGTCACTCGCTGCAAACAGAAAATCAGGTTTATCCACACGTATGTACTTTACAACAGAGATTAAACCATTAATACACTTGAAATCCCGGTATGCTTCAGACAGCTCTTAATTAGACAAAAAATGCGTGGAAGTATTTAAGAGTGAAAGCAGCTGAAAAAATATTTCTCATACCATCTTTCTCCATATATTTGTTTTAACTAGTACCAGTGTTAGGGTGACCATCATTTGTATCAATCCGAAAGCTTTCAAGTGCATACAAATTGTAGAATTCTCGACAAATAGTCAAAGCTTTTACATTTTCAGAATCAGGAAATCCAGAACCTGTTGATAAGATTTCCAGAGTGTTTGTCAAATTTCAAAATTTCCTGTCTCTTCCCCCGCCGGGGATATGTTTGGCCATTGTCCCTGTGCAGTGGCAACCCTGAAATAATAACATCCCCTACAGCTGGTACTGAGGTACTCACTCTCGTGGACTGTGCCTGCTCCGCAGGTCTCGGTGAGGCCGTAGCCTTGTCCCACGGGGCAGCAGAAGCAGATGTTCATGAAGCGTTGAGTGTCCACCGAGAGGGGCGCACCACCCGACAGCATCAGGCGGATCCGGCCTCCCAGCAGGCTCGCCGTCTTCTTAAACACCAACCTGATGATCGAAATAGGAACATTTGTTAAGTTTTTCAAATCTTTCATCAGATTAGACTTCGGCAAGTCCTACATAAAACTAGATCGAGGTGATCCATTGATAGCATTGACGATCGGTTAGAGAAACCGAAGAGCTCCGGTTATTCGATTTTATTGAAAGAACTATACTTTTGATATAGATTTAGCTTTTACTTTTACTGACTTTTTTGTTACTGTTAGACACAACTAGTCATCATTGCCATGACATTGCCATGACAATGCCATGACAGTGCCATGACATTGCCATGACAATGCCATGACATTACCATGACAATGCCATGATATTGCCATGACAGTACCATGACATTGCCATGGCAATGCCATGACATCCCCATGACATTGCCATGATGATGCCATGACATTGTCATGACATCCCCATGACAGTGCCATGACAATGCCATGACATTGCCATGACAGTACCATGACATTGCCATGGCAATGCCATGACATCCTCATGACATTGCCATGACATTGCCATGACATCCCCATGACAATGCCATGACAATACCATGACATTGCCATGACAGTGCCATGACAGTATCATGACATTGCCATGACAGTGCCATGACATTGCCATGACAATGCTATGACATTGGCATGACAATGCCATGACATTGCCATGACAATGCCATGACATCCCCATGACATTGCCATGATGATGCCATGACATCCCCATGACAATGCCATGACAATACCATGACAATGCCATGACAGTGCCATGACAGTATCATGACATTGCCATGACATTGCCATGACAATGCTATGACATTGGCATGACAATGCCATGACATTGCCATGACAATGCCATGACATCCCCATGACATTGCCATGATGATGCCATGACATCCCCATGACAATGCCATGACAGTACCATGACATTGCCATGACAGTGCCATGACATTGCCATGACAATGCCATGACATTACCATGACAATGCCACGATATTGCCATGACAATGCCATGACATCCCCATGACTTTGCCACGATGATGCCATGACATTGCCATGACATCCCCATGACAATGCCATGACAGTACCATGACATTGCCATGACATTGCCATGACAATGCCATGACATTACCATGACAATGCCATGATATTGCCATGACAATGCCATGACATCCCCATGACATTGCCACGATGATGCCATGACATTGCCATGATAATGCCATGACATTGCCATGATAGTGCCATGACATTGCCATGACAATGCAATGACATTACCATGACAATGCCATGACAGTGCCATGACATTGCCATGAGAATGCCACGACATCCCCATGACGATGCCATGACATTGCCATGACATCCCCATGACATCTCCATGACATCCCCTTCACCTCTTTACCCCCTTACCCCAATACAGCATGGATTGAGAGTCTGGGCTCATTTGTGTTTGGAGATTGTATTGGTAATATGCAAATTTATTCAATATGGCCGCCCCCAGTGGGGAAAAGGGATATCCCAAATCTATTTATAGAATTTTCATAATGACATCATCCATCCACTCGCCTAGCAGAATCGGACTTTTTGAAAGGGAACTCCCTCCATAGAAATCCTATGTTAAACCTACACTCTCCAGCAGATTCTTAGTCTAGACCAACAATCGAAAAAAATGACTTAGCTGGGTCCTGCGACACACCACTAAAGCTATGTTTAAAAGATGGAAAGTTCTCAGCCTTTTTCAACAACTGATTACTCCGATTTATTGGAGGATCCACCGGATCGCTTTGCGATCCGGAGAACAAAGCAAGTTGGGTAATAAATGGAAAAACAGAGTGTATTCTACCTCGTAGGAAGACTTAGGAATTATCTATTATACATTCTTTTCATAAAACATAACATCTTACAGAAGATTAATATATGGCCTCTACATATCAAGGGTAACGTTTCAAAACAAATTCTAAGTTGCTAATCCTTAATTGCAAGATTATTAATAAGTATTTTACTAAATTGGTTTAGGTAAAACAAGAGATCTGCTATAACGTTATGTAATGTCAACATAAAACTGAAAATACGTACTTGTTCAACAGTGGCGTGTCGTATCCCCGCGATATTCTCTGTCTCTTGTAGCCGTAGGCAAATCTGAAGAGGGCCTGTGATATGAAGCCGCCACTGTTCACCTTGTCCCAGACGGCCTTGTACAGACGGTCCATGATGACGGGCACGGCCGCCATTAACGTGGGTCTCAGGATGGTGGCGTCACCCTTACTGCCCTTCTTAATCTTACTGGACTGGAAATAGATCAAAGGGCATGTTACTAGTGGTTTGTTGTTGACTTTTTCATTGTTTTGTACATATGTTATCATGTAAAACTATGCAACTCTTTTGCCCTGAAAAGGGACTGTGAATAAGGTATTGTAAAGTGAAGAAGAAAAAAAAAATCACCATAAGTGCATTAACGATACCAGTGTGAACAGCTTTAATGGACCATAGATAAAGAAGCATCCTTCCCAACTCTATTGGATTTTAAGGGCACGAAATCTGCAGCTGCAGGCTGAATTTTCCGTTTTTAGTTTCAGAAGAGAGATAGACAATCTTTTCATACTGACCTGGTCCGAAAGTGTGAGCGGGGTGGAGTAGCCGATTCGTACTCCATGAGACAAACTTGCAATCTCAGCACTCAATTCAAGAACATGAGCTAATGGAAGGTATCCAATGTATGTGTCGCTTGGCCTGAAAAGAGCACAAAAACATTGATGTACCATAAAGGAATGTATTTCCCTGTACATAAGAGAATGTATCTGACTGACATGCAAGATTGTGAACGAGATAAAAAAATAAAATTAATATCGAGGTGGTAACATCATAACCACGAGGCAAATGTTTTGAGTTGATGTGGCTTTATTGATTCTGACGTTTCGACCATCATTAGGTCTTCTTCAGGGATTATTACAGACATGAGTGGTTGTATGAAGTGCTACTAAGTGTTCATAATACAGGTCAAAGGTCATCTTACACTGATTGTTAACATAATGAGTTATCCATTATTTTAGTTGCAGTAGCATTTAGTTTGGTATTTTCTCTATTAATTAACAACTCAGTGTCTAAAACAAAATCTTTAAAAAAGAAGAAAATGTATCGTTTATGATTCACTTTATTGCAAGGCACCTGGCCGTGCTAAAATGATGGAATTAAAAGAAATAACTATGCGCTAAAGTGACTGGTCTTAACGTGTGAAATGAGATACATTCTTATAGTGAAGCAATTTCTAAGTAATATTATAAGTATTTTTGGTAATAAGTTTGAATACATCTTTGTTTTCATTCTACATACCCAAGGTTTGGGACTCTCTGTATTTGTCCTGACATGCCCGCCATCAGGTTACCGTGTGTAACTAGTACCCCTGTAAAGACAAAAAGAAATGCATAAGTGATAGGGGAATTTTGAATGACTGCGATACAGTCAGAACAATACATTGCCATCTCCAGAATTAGCAACCAGTTTTTATCAATTCAATAATTTTTTTAACACTGAAAGAACAAAAATGATATACCCTTGGTAAGCATGCTAACATTTTTCGCCGATATCGGCTCTTGAATCAGTATAGTAATACATACTAGGCATACTCAGGAAGTTGGTTTTAACAAGTCAGAAACAAGTTCTCGCATATCATCAATGATAAAACGTCTTGCCTTTGGGTAAGCCCGTAGACCCACTTGTGTAGATGATGACTGCGATGTCATTCGGAGTTGGTTTCGGAAAGGTTTTTTCCACTGAAAAGGGTAAATCAGACGTCAATTAAAACCTTTAAAAGGAATTAAAAGTAGCCCTGTACGTTTGAAGTTCCTTCAACGAATTGAAAATCGAGGACATTTTGGTTCACTAAATAAATAGGATAAAGAGAATTAACATTGAATGCATACGGGTTTCTACAATCGAGTTGACAAATAGGATTATTCTATTGCATTCGGACCATTGGGACGATTAATGACAATGTATGCATACTTCTACGCACCCTGTCTACCAGTACTTCTATGTCAGCTGATTTTAGGAAGGACCATACGGGAAGAGCGAATCTACTCGCCAAGCCCGAGGAGTTGTTTTCAAGTAATGGTTAACTGGTTGGCATTATGTAAAAACTTACGATTCGCTGGTTTTCTCCCTAGCTCCATCACTTGTGTCACGGAGTGTATCTGGACGTTAGACGGGAAACCTTCCAGTTTGGGTTTCTTATTGGACTCCATGTATATCACATGCTTTACTTTGGGCATTCTCTTCAGGTTATCCTGCAGAAAATAAATTATGGTTTATGGACTTTCCAACAGAGACAAAATACTTTCAGCATTGTAGCAAAGTTAAAATCAATCTTCTTTGCACAATGGAAAAATAGTAACTTGTATTCCATAAAACATGTAGTTTGAAATAGACATCTAAGTATGACCAGAGTTCTTTTAATTGTATTAAAAAAAAAACTCGCTATATGTATTCATATTAGTGGCCGTCTAAAGACTCATCGTCCCAACAGTAAGATGTTAAGAAACTGAAAGGACAATACAGATACTGACTTACTTTGAACTTGGGCAACAGTTCGCTACTGGTGATGACGTGTGTTACTTCAGTCTCGTTAATTCCGTGGACAATTGCCTCCTCTCCCAGCGTCGCGTACAACGTCATCACTGCAAGAAGGGAAATACCATTAACGTTTACATAAAGAGTTTAAAGCACTGGTTACTTTTCTATATTCCTCACCAGCTGAACAGGGAACAATTTATCATGGCTGGCCTTAGGCATCATTTTTGGCACAACCTAAGTTAAAGTTGTTTTTTTTTTTTTTTTTTTTTTTTTTCTTCTTTTTTCTTTCAAGAGGAGCTACATCACCAAGTATAACGTTACTTGCAAAAGCTCCAACTTGATCTATTGCCTTTCCTGCACCAGATGCGGGATTCAATATGTGGGACAAACCAAGAACCGCCTCATGGACAGGTTCCAGGCCCATTTCTACAACATTAGCCACAACAGGCCTAACAGTGAAATAGGCAAACACTTCAACCAATCAGACCATCAAGGCCTTGAAGATGTTGAAATCTGCATTCTTGACTTTATCCATGCAGACCCAGCCGGAAAAAAGTCCAAATATCTTAGAGATCTGATAGAATTCAATTGGATCCAAAGACTCCATACGAATGCACCCACGGGTTTAAATGTCATGGACCCTCTGTAATCCATGACTCTACCAAGTTGGGGGTCTCTCACTCATCCTAGCCACGTCAAAATCTTTTTACACTTACTGATTGAGCCCAGAGAGACTTAGTGAAGATCAGTTTCAAACTCATGACTGATTTTGTGCTTCCAACCACGAGGGATTTTACCCTCTTCTCCACCCACCCATTTTTTCAGTGAGTCTCACTGATCTCACCAAAAATTTGGGCTTTTTTACCCAGAGAGTTTCCACTCCTGGGTAATTTCTTCCTAATTCTTTTTAGGTACCGTTTCAATCATATGTTGCCCGATGAGACACTTGTCGAAACCGCATTTTCCTCTCTTGGGATCCCTGGACCCCAAGAACCCAGAGCCATTAAGCTGCAACCCTGCAGCCCACAGCTCCCCTGGCATTGGGACCCTGGCAGCCAGTGCCAGAAACCCAGAGCCAAAACTGGCCCCTGGCCGTTTCCATGGAGAGGTTGGACTGAGCACCAATCAGATCTGGATCCCTGCATCCAGGCACTTAAAGCAACCCACAACCAATGTTTCCTCTTAGTGTGAAAAAATATTGCAAGTTCCATTAACTGTTGAAATACATTGTAGGGGCATAGTTGAAGCCCTTGGAAAAGTATAAAGTGTGGAATCTGGCTAAAACTTCATTAAAACAGTTAATGTTATTGTCTTCCTTCTATTATTGTGGGCCCACACAACTTCTCAGTTGTTTACAACAGAAAGTGATGACATCACTATGATAGGATTTCCCCCCACCAACCACTTCAATCCAGTTCACACTATGTACACTTTGTATTTATTTCAAACAGTGTTCTCTCCAAGTTTTCTAGTAGACTGATACCATAGGATTACTAATTAATTTGTCTACATTACCAATAAGGTTGTGGAAGAAATTTCTCTAATAAAGTATGTTATTAGAATGAGATGCATCTCTAATATGCCAGCAATTCATCTAGTGTGAGTGTAGCCTTAGTCCAGGCTCCACCAGTGAAATGTACTTGACACTGTGGTCAACCATGTACATTTCACTTGACCCAGTTCCGGTTCAGTGCACACTGCAATTAACTCAGGACTAGTCCATTGATGGCAGGGGAGTACTCATGAATCAGTGCACTTGAGTGGCCCTCTTTCTTTAGTAATGTATGATTAAAATGCTTTATTCACTTTAATAGATTATTTCTGGAATATGCTGTATTTGTGGGGTGGAGAAGGTCTTCCAAACTATAAAAGTTATGTAAACCATATTTACAAAATTCAGCCCACTACCCCCTTCTCTTAAAATGGGTATCTTCTGCAAGTACTCTGTCAATGACATCATCATTTCTTGGGTGTCACATGGGGTATTTCCCAGAAGTATTTTAGTCATTGAGCAAACCAAAACAAACCCAAAACTTTGAAAGCATTTTTCTCCATCAGAATGTGTCTTATGGCACATAAAGGAATATCTAGGGCACTTTAGAATCATCAAGGGGTATGTTAGAAATGTTTATACATTTTCATGATTTTGTGACAATTTATGTGGTTGGATTGGTTGTGGGTTGCTTTAAGCGGTAGCAACGATCCTTGCTTGTCACATAGCCACGTTTCCCATCCTAAGTTAAAGTTACATGGAGCTATTTTAAATCAGATTAAAATCTGAAAAAGTACATTCGTGATTCATTAGTAATGATGGAAACCAGATTGAATAATGTAATTCTTGTTGATCTATTGAAAATGAAACTTGAAAGTCCCTCATCTCTTATGGTGAAATTCTGAACACATTTTTGGTTTGCTACATAACTTGGTATGCTTTTATCTGTGGCACTGGTGAACGATACTCACATAATCCCCAATACATGTTCAGTTTATCGACGTGCAATCAAAATAAGTAAGTGTGAAGTGACGCCATCGATATCGGAGATTGTTCTTTTAGATATACAACCTGAAGTGCTCGGCCTTTAAAGACTATCAGATTACTGATAACCTAGATAGTCAATGCATCCGATAACCCTGATAGTAAAATAAATTACTAGCAATCCTTATCGTAGAAATGGTAGTGTAAATAAGAGGTTAAGGCGAGTTTCTCATTTTGTTCATTAGTTTTGCCAGCAAACGACAATTATTTTACTCTGAATCAAAATGTATTTTCCAAATATGGAATAATTGACTGGGGTGGGAATATCATTTTATTTGTTTTGGGTTGCCTGCAGATATATTTATCAAAGAATACTGAAAGATAGATAATTATCACATAAGGCAACTTGTTATCAGAAAATAAATCAGTGTCTTCTTTGGCACTCGACTATTAATATCTATGTGTTATTGACTTATGCTTGGGGAAAATAGCACAATGATGATCACTGATACCCGAGGACGGCTCCTACACTAGACTCAAAGGTCTAAGGCGACTCAAGCACCTGTCAACTGGAGTGCGGCTATGGCTGAATGAGAGCCCCGGGAAGGTGTGTTTAGGGCGCCCCTGTATTAGATCCAGCTTGATCCCCAATCATATCTATGTAGCATTGAGTAAATGACAAAGCCACAAGGCGTGGATCCCCAACCCCGCTTAACTCTTTTTGGAATAGTCTACATAAGTCTCAAATATAAAGACCTCAAAGTCCCACGAGGACCCTCAAGACCCCAAAATATCTCAAGGCCCCAGAGTCCCGTCAACCCTCATTTCCTGAGACAAACCAGACTTTGCGTTCACATATTATAGAACATTAAAACGCCCGCTTCATCTTTCGTTCAGACTGGATTGATAAAGGGCATTACTTAATGAACATAAGAAGCAGACAGAAACTGACCTGGGAAGTTGTACTTGAAGCAGGCCTGGGCGGCTATCATCCACTCTGCGCGCGTCTCAGCAAACAGACAGATGTTGTGTCGCGGCTGTTGGCCGAGGGCGTGGAGCCCACTGCCGAAGGCCGTGATGGAGTCCATGACTTCAGCAAACGTCTGCCAGCTATACTCCCCAAGGATCACCTACAAGAAAAGGGGAAATAGGCGTCAAATCCATGAGATGATTGGATAGTCCAAAAGTAATGCTCTCTGGGGAGACAGCTGGAAAATAGTAGCAGAAAAATATCCTAGCATGTACAGTAACAAATTTTGTTCAGGAATGAATATATTACTTTTCATTTCATTTTTTTCATTTCATCTTCACATTCGGAATTCTTACTAAAAACCAAAACTACCGATTTCATTTGGTAGAAAATTAATTTAGTCTTACCCACCACAACTGGTCGGGAAATATGTTTAACTTCGCAAGAACCTGCTTCATTAAAACATCCCTCATTTCAAATACACATATAATGTCTAAATATCCAATGAAAATATTTTATTGAGAATCTGTACTGGTTCCGATTGAGTGAAATGAGACTGATTCAGTCACATTTTCTAATTCAGATCTTCATTGTATTTGATCAATTACCTCCTAATCTTAAATACTCATTTGTAGACACATTTTGCAATTAGTTTCGGTTCAATGAAAAAATTGCTTTCATTGAGTAACGAAGCTATTGCATGACTACCAATACCCAACACGTGCTTAGGATACGTGATCGGTGAAAAAAATGGTTCAGGTTTCTATTCAATTTGTAATACAATACCAGAAGCCGAGTGTCCCTAATTAGAGAGCTAACATGAAACTGGGGGGGAGACTAAAAAAAGAAAAGAAAAAAAAAAAAAAAAAAAAAAAATACAATCCAATCAGCCTGTTGGTTGTTGCCTTTATTTTTTTAAATGTGACCCTTCGTCATGGTTCACTAACTGCAATATCAATGAGGTCGAGTCATCATACGATCATTTTTCTGTGGCACATGACTGGGCCTTTCGCCTGACTCATAATTAATTGATCTTCCATTCCAGGGGGACAGACTACATAGCGGTAGCATAATTTATACTGATTTATGTACTGGTAGAACAAATGTGAACCGGACTATAAAATGATACCAGCATAAACATCAAAGTATGACCGCAATGAATATACGCTCATAAATACACTTTTATTCTAAACGTACTTCATTATACAAAGCTCAAAAAACATTACCACTTATTTGTTTATTCCATTAAATTATAGTTTACCTGCTATAATTATGGCTACTTAGATGCTCAACACAGTTTGTGACTACTTGATCAACGTTTTAAAAGTTGGCCACAATTTTACCATCAAAACGAAGAAAATCTGAAATCATCCCAAATATATATGAGGATAAAGTCCCGCAAAATATGCCTCATTTAGCCAACACTACCTTCTCTGTTTTTTCAAACCAGGATCTTGACCCTTTCTTACTCTTCACAAAGTATTATTGGTGAAAAAAAATCACTTATTTCATATCCCCAGGTTTTGCTAACTTACCTTCTTGAAGACCTTGCCGTTTGGCTGCTTCTCATCCTCCTCGGCGAGCAGCTCCCTCGTGCCCAGACAGGGGTTGGGGCCGTAGAGTCGCACAGCCCGCGCAAACAGCTCCTCCAGGGTGGTGCAGTCATCGAATGGTCGCGTGGTCAGCTGGTCAAAACTGTCGACTGTACGCCATGGGTCGCCTGGGTTACCATTTAACGGTTTAGCCTAAAGGGAGATATAAGAATCACAGCCAGGGTTAGCAGCAACAATTAAGTTTTTTACGAAAATAATATAATAAGCTTCCAAATACAATTTATCAGTTGCGTACCCTATACTTCTTAAGACATGTTCATTATACTGTAGTTGTGTATTATGATAACTTGACAATCTTTAGGACGATCTTCCTAAATTTCCATTTTTCTATTTGAAATGTAGCATATCAGGCAAGGGAGAATGGCAATTTATGGGACATTCGTTTGATTTTTGAACCCAGGATTTTAGACAACTCAAGGGCGTCAGGATAGTAATATCTTAGGTCTTAGTTTTCGTTTATAGGTTTGATTTTAAAAAACATTGTATCTGGAAAACAGATTGCTCTGTAGAAGTATTGGTATCGTTCAAGTCCTTAGTTTTAGTCTTTCCGGTGACATAAAAGGGGAAGCTCAAGTATTTTCAAGTTTTAGCGCGACAAGGTCGGTCATTCTAGAACATTCGCCTCCTTATCTTTTAGTCTGAAGTACCTTTCCAAAATCCTCCCTCATCCCCTTTTCATTTTGCCTAACCTTTCAAGTATAAAATGTTATCATTTCAGGGAGGATAGACGATAAGATGGTAGTTCAGATTAGATAACTATTCGTTAAGTGTTTACGATACTTTAGGGTCGCCCCAATTCCTGAAATAAAAGACAAGTTAAATGTCATATAGATTTGGTTTGTGTGCGAATCTAACTTCATGTGGGAATCTTAATTGCAGAATGATGCAACAAGCGTGATAAAAAATAAAAAAAATGTTCTTGATAAAGAGTAAAATAGAAAAAAAGATGAGTGAATAGCTTTTTCCAATGAAATCCGGACAAAAATTAAAGTTTAAATAGGGGATATCGGTATAGGAATGTGCAATCTCCTTTTCCTATTTGGATTTAAATGTCAACGTTTGAATCCACTACAAAAACATTTCTCCACATTTTTTTTCTCATTTACTTTACAATCTGAGTATCTCTATGACAATATCCTTAGGACATGGTCTTTTATTTACCTTAAGGCGCCGCGACTGTTTGCGCCGTACGTGGGGGTTGTCGTAGATGTACCAGGGGATCTTGGTGACGCAGTCGACCAGGAAGGCCACCCCCCGGAGGAGGCCCACCACCACTGTCAGCATCACCTCGCCCATTACGCTGTTCGTCAGGGAACGCCTACGAAAAAACAACACGTTTAGTTATAATTATAGATTTTTGTAAAATATTTGTCATGTTTTTTTTTAAACATATATTTCTATGACACATTGTATTTGAATGGCATCTCTTGCCGTGCTCTCGCAGATTATGTATGCATTTATGAGAAAATATTGGGTGTCAGGGATTTGATAGAGGAAACAAAATTATGTGTTTCACGGACAAGGAGATAATAGTGAGCTATAAAGTGAACATTGTGGTGGTGAGACTAAACACGTTGAATTAAGAATATGTTTTTTTGTAAAAGGAAGGCGTGACTTCGCCTATGCTGGTGTTCATCATGAAGTGACAGGACATGGATGTTACACTTAATTCAATTTTGTACAAGCAACATCAGAAGAACATCTAAAATGAACAAAATAGTTAAAAAGATCATTGTTTTTGTGTTAGTATACGTTTTTCAAATTCCCTCACAACTGTAACAGTACTAACACCATTGTAAGCAGTTAGAAAAACCTGTTAAAACCTTGAACCATTTTTAAGATTATAGTACGCACCAGCATAAATGAAATACAAACCATAAATGAGTTTGGCTGCTAGTATTTTTTCCATGGTTACCCGTGCCATGTTGTACTTACATGTTGAAACGTCAAGGCTGTGGTTGTCGCAAACACCTAAGTAATACGAGATGAACACGTATCTATACTCATGAAAGTGTGGGACTGAGTTACCTTTATGGCCTCGCCTTCCCTTTTAAGATCAGGTCGACAGTACTGGGTAGGCCAAGCAAATTAAATGCAAATGTCATGTTTTTAATGTCTTTTTTATGTGATTTTTTTTTTATAAAAAAATATTAAGCTGACTGCTCATATTCTTGTTACAATGTACCATGGCTTACTTGTATTGTAAGCACAATATTTATGGTAGTTTATAGATTGTTGAATTTCGAAACAGCTTATCCTGGGCCGGAGGTCGTTGTGGGTCAGTAAGAGTTGTTCAATTAAACTTTTGTTTTGGCTGAGGAATATTATAGCTAATAGAAATGGAGGTCGGCTCTTCAGAAAAGCTTTATTAAAACTTTTTTTTTTCTCCAAATTATCAGCTTTATGTATACCCCTTACTAATACTATCCCCAAATTTTTCTTAACTGATTGTAAACGCACGGGGTTGCTGTGGAAATTACTAAATAAATCATAAAGTTGTACGTATTAAATTGTGTGGATGTGTAAATAAATGTTCACCTGTAACTGTAATTGTAATTGTAAGATTCAATTGCTATTTCTCGTAACCCTATTCAGAGTCTGAAGGTAGCGCGTCTCCTGTTGCGACCAGAGTTCAACGAGCCCACACGTCCTCATCCTCACCGGTTTATACCTTTCACAAGGTACAAAGGACGGGTAACACTTTACAGGCTAATCTTAACACCAACAGTTTAACTAGCATCACTGTTTTCTAAAGGACCTTGCTCATAAAATATCTGTCGCCATACTTCTGTTACAACACATCATAAAAACCTACATTTTCTAGATAATTCAGCAGTCAACCTAAATGCGGGCGTTCTCAAAAGACTTGTCACGTTTTATCGGTGAAGATTACTTTATGTTCGTTTACAAATGCATATTTTCCTCGTTACATATACATTTATAGTTGTTAAAAGCAACGATGACGCAGGAATAATGACGTATGTAGGATACATATAGAACAGTGACATATAGAATAAACGTCCACCACTATTTTGGTACTTTAAAAGAGGCACACTCGATCTATAGTTATTGTTGTTGTTTTTCTAAGAGTATTATATTGAAAAGCTATTGTTTTATTTTCCCTAACGTGAAAACAAACAGTATCAGTAAATATTTTTAACGGTACGCTAATATTCACAAAATCCACTACAGAGGCAGGTGCAGTGATAACACTGCGTCATGCAGAGATCAATACTATCAGTATTAATGGGGTTGGTGTTTACGTCCGGTCAGGCCACCCCGCGCCGGGTACACGTGCACCGAGCAGCTCACGACTTGGCAGACTGCCAGCAGCTGAAACCACGTGACTCCACGTGTAGCTAGTCTGAGTGGTCTGAGTGGTGTGATCAGCTCAGCAGACACTGAGTAAGACTGGTAGCCGGCTGTAGGCTGAGGGCACACTGAAGGAGCGACTCCTTACTGCTGGGTACCAGCTCAGACATTCCGAAGTACCTGTCTGTTAAGGTTGTACATAACACATTCTTCAACGTTATTTTGTTTGGAAAATAATCAAAATTCCTTCCTCCACTAGGCTAGCCTAGCTTTTTACAGGCTCGGATTTAGGGGGTGGGGGTGTGCCAGGCCCCTCGTTTTTGACCAAATATTACATTTTTTAATGTAAAATTCATGCCCCCGAAGGGCAGGGATTTTGCAATAGCACGCCCCCACCCCCCTTTTTTTTTTTTTTTTTTTTTTTTTTTTAAAATAATCCTGGATCCGCCCCTGATTTACAATCCTTCCCCATACATGATGCCTTTTCCGCATACCTATGTCTGGGAAAATACTAAAATTAGACAAGATTTACATCGTTTCTAGATAGAAAACATTCACACCTGCCCCTACCCCTCTCCTCACTGGGCACCCCCTTATTAACCCGACAGAATCAGGCGACTGTGACGTCACGCCGGGGGTAGATTATGCTGATGACGCGCGTGCTTGGGGCTCATCCCCCAGTCAGTGGGGGAGTATTCCCTGGGGTACGCCAAGAACAGGCGCCCGGTGAGT
Source organism: Lepidonotus clava (assembly GCA_936440205.1). Taxonomy (NCBI): domain Eukaryota; kingdom Metazoa; phylum Annelida; class Polychaeta; order Phyllodocida; family Polynoidae; genus Lepidonotus; species Lepidonotus clava. The sequence continues at coordinate 24,991,385 of OW387148.1, forward strand.
AGTACTGATAACAGCCAAGAAGGTTTAATCAGCCAGAACACAATCATAGCGTGCTAAATGGATACGTCTTATTAGCCATGTCCCGGGTCGCGGGATGAAATATATACCCTTTACTCAATCTTCTTTGCATTTTACACCCAAAATATTCTATGTTTTTTCGTTACAAAAGATCATAAGGTGATCTTACTGTACGATCATCCAAACCCCTTTTGGTCAGGAGAAATAACTTATTAGCTATCGAATATTCAAAATTGTTTGAAAAATGTTCGCTAGCTATATAGTCTATAGTCTATAGTCTATATATATATATATATATATATATATATATATATATATATATAGTCTAACAACGGAGTAATAGAAGTAGAACTAGAAGGCGCATTCAAGGACCAGCCTAAAAAGGTGCTTCCTGTTCACCGCCCGACTGGGTACTTGAGTACCAACTCAAAAGTTGCTCTCTCCATTTTCGTTGTAAATGTGGCCTACGTTGATGCCCAGGGTCCTTGAGATTGAAGGTGGGGGTTCAGTGGTAGGGGATTAGGCCCGTGGGTTTTGGGGGTGTGGTTTGGGTTGGTAGTGCCGGTTGGCTTGCAGCCCTAATGAGCACCAGATCGATAAAGGTTAATTTACGTGACCTTGGCGAGGCCTCGACCCGGGGAGGGCAAACAAACCTCTGGAGGTTAGTCAGAACTCGTGTACTGAAGGATGTTTACCGTAGTAGGGTCTAACAGTTCAAAAGTAGATATTGTTATAAGTGTAGATATTTTGCAAACGTCAGTAAATGTCGGGAAAACCAGAATTAATGTACCGATAGTCACTTTATTTATTAGGGTCTAAAATTTAAAATTCAACTTTTTGAGGGAAATGAGTAAAATGAATTAAGTTGTGTTCCTATTCCATAACTCGTCAAGTGCGTCTTTCCATTTTTTTTAAAGGTTCAGGACTTTCAGTCTCCGTGGGAGCCCTGTAATATCAGCCCCCTAACGATCAAAGTGAGAAATTCAATAAACAATTGATTGGGTGCGCGAAGCCGATTGATTTGTGAGGATGGGGGTCATGCAATAAGTCAAACATACTGTAGACTTTTGCACGAGTATTACATATCTGATGAAACAATGTACGTGTAGGTTATAATGTATACTGCCATTATGTTAACATACAGGCAAAATGGCAAAGTTGTCACGGGTTTGAAATATATGTAACCTACATATACAATGAATCCTCTTACATCTTAACATCCTAATCCATGTTTTTTTATTCTAACGCACCAGGATATTTTCCTGCTTTCTTGCGATGTCTGACTGCAGAGCTCATCCAAAAAATCCATTACCCGATATGGTGCTTTCCACTGCACTGTTTACCATGGTACAGGCCTACGACTAAAAGAATACGGATGGTACAGTTTGCGTGCCCTTTGTCAGTACCAAACTAAAGTTGTTCAACACTCAATGTAGTGCGCAAACACTTATCTGCCTATAGTGCTGAGCCAAATAGAATAATTCGGATATACAGTTATACTAATATTGCTACATGAGAATCTGCCCACGCTCTTGGTGTACGTGGTATTAAGCCTTCAGATGATTATTACACGTATAATTGCTGCGAGCAATAGACTACCACAAACTCTGTGGGCATGAACGACTAGAAAGTGTAAAGTGTATCGAATCTATCGTGCAGAATACTCTTAGGTATGAAGGCAAAATATCCAAACTAACCGATTTTTTTCCTTTTCAATTGTTCCCCTTGTCTGGTCTAGTCTCAGGACACAGTCACAATTGCTCCAGAAGGTACCGTACGTATAAATACAGTTAACTACCTAGCTGGCTATATCCTTCTAGGGTGACCGACTAAACTTGTTCAATGTAGCAATTTAGGTCCAAAGCTCGCTTTATAATAGTCAGACCACGCGCACTTAGTTACGGTCTAAATAACAGGATTGCTCTACCGGATTCACAGGAAGTTAAGACATGGATGGAGAGTACACAATACAGAAATGGTTAATTAAATTAGAGATTTGTATTTTCATGTTAACAATATCACATAACCTCACGTAACATAATTTACATATCAGAACAATTTCAAAAACTGGTACAAAATTTTGAAAGCCAGTCGGTCAACCAGGAAACTAAGATTATTTGTTTAGGCTGGCCTGAATGTCATAGACAATCCGCTCTACTGCCCTCTGTAGAAATGGCAATACTGTGAACAAATTGTCTGATTTTAATTAAGCTGATGTGAATAAAAAAAACAGGTGACAATAGTATCCTCAGTGGGACGTGTGGTGAAAATAAAAGTAGGCACAAAAAGTGTTGTTCCGAGAGATGCCTCCGGGAAGTGCACCATAATGATTACTGGGAACCAGTACGTTGGACAATAAACCAGCTGGTACAAATGCAAGGTCTGCTACTGGTACCAGCGTCATCAAGTGACATCTCTTACTTAGGACAGCAGGTCACAGAATGTTTCAATTTGATAAGAAAAAAAGGAGAGACAATGAGCCCATCCCACATTTGGTAGATCGCAGGGTTGGACAAGGGTTGGACAAAATAACCATATATGCCACCCTTGTCTCCTAGAGTTGGGATTACTGAAATAACTAAAACATATGTTTTTCTATATCCCCAAGTACAGATACAAGATTACGATTTCTTAGATTTTACCCATTGATAGATTTGCATGTTTGCCAGCCAATCAAAATGTTGCATTTAAGAGAAAATAGGGTTGGACATTATAGGTAGGGCTGACAGACTTTAACATTGGTTCCTATGGGAAAAAGGCAAATACATAAAGCTGCATTATAAAAATTGTAGGACTAATTTGTCAACCAAATCACCATGATCCATTTTCCTTTACATCACTACCTTTAAAAATTAAACCAGGATGAAATTGCTATGTAATTTCATCGTAAAATTTGATGTTGATGTATACTGGGATGGGCTTAATATTGTTTGTTTGTTGGGTTAGTTCAACATCCGGCCAACCCTTTAGGGTTCTTTTACCAGACTGCACAAGGTAAAGCTTTTCAGCTAGTTTTATGCCACAAGGGCGGTGACCGAATCTATGATATGGTTTAGGAGAAACCCGCCACCCGGTTTGATACCCTACTCTTTGCTAAAAGTTTGTGTAAAATACGTAATTACTCAATTTCTAAAATCTATTGCCTTGGTTCGGCTAAGAAAATACAATGCCCGAGTTGAAGGGCATTTAATAAGTTATGGCGTACTTATTGGGTGCAAATCCAAAACGTGTTCACTCGGCCAACTACACCTACATTTCCTCTGAATTAATTTATTGTCAGACAATAATGTCGTCTAAACTGTGCCCCTCGGGTGAAACGTGCGCCGGTAGCCCCAGACACAGAGAAATTTTAATGTCGCCGACTGTGGCACCTGTTGGTCCTAAGTCGGCCATACAAATAGAACTGCCCCGGTGAAACTGGCCCAGGTAATGTTTACCTGTAACCAGACTGAGGTCTTTAAAAAAAGCCAGTGGAACAGTCAAGTGTAGTAACCACACATCTTTTTCAATTTTGCTTTATTTCTGGAAGATAAACTAGCTGTTTGGTTTTTTTTTCTTGCTAAAAATACAATGCACGGACTTATGGCTAGGTACACAAGTTTTGTGTGTTTTGTTCCCGGTGTGTGTTACAAAAGTTCCATAATTTTGGCCAATGATAATTACACTAAAAATATACGACCAAAAATATAGAATATAAGTTACGTAGGATAGGCGTTCCCCCACACAAAAAACGACCAAAAAATGTTGCTGGTGAAAAGGTCCTTACGTCAGTGAGATGAATCGGGAAAACAATTTGCCTGACAGAGGCCTGAAATTGTTTTAAAACGATTTTTTTTAGAAAACATTATACAGAAAATTATTTATCGACAAGCTAGAAATTTCAATATCAGGCATATGGAGAGAGCAGTCAACTTTCTTAAAATCATAAAGATGGGGAGTGACTGGGCGGAGAATCCTAGTTGTTACCTATGTTCAAGCAAAGAGTGATATCCCCACCCACACTCCCCTTCTCCCCACGTGGGCCGCATTCTCCCCAGTACCAGCAGTCCAGATGGCTGAGCAGGATCAGTACAGCTACATTAAAGGCTGATAACTAATCAATGGGTTACACCCAGTTACGTGGGAGTTACAAGGCTTCACTTTCAGCGTTGCTGCTCTGCGCTGGGTGTTACTGACAAATCCTGATCTGGAATAATCAACCCCTTTTGCTTAAATAGTGACAAGTCACAAATCAGAAAGGGGAGAATGTCTGACTTTCCTGAGTTCGGATAATTGTACCCTATCGTCAATTCATGACTCCAGATGTTGCAATTCAATTAGCAAGCTACAGTATACTATTGAACCAACGAGTAGAAGGGAAGGTCCCTTCTACTCTCGTTGATTGAACGTACATCGGAAGTTTCAGACTGTTGGTTGTTAGTGTTACAGTTTTAATTGGCTCAGCACGAGGCAGATATGTGATAATGATAATATGATCATGTATACAGCAACTATCTATACATGATACTGACATTGGGTAAACTGCAAGACCAATTAAATCTACAGACCCAGCGTATGTGGTACCCACATACATGATATCGACAACAGATGTTCTGTAAGGCACCATCTAATCCACAGACCCAGTGTATGTGGTATCAACATGCATGATACCGACACTTGGTAATCTGCAAGCCAAGGCACCATTGAAATGAATCCAACAAAACATACCCGCTGTATGTGGTATCCACGTACATACCACTTACGGGAGCAAAAAGAGGCGGAAACAGTAGCCCCTGGTTGTAACACACCCCTTGGGGTTACCAATCCCTCAGGCCAGTCGGCGCGGTTGCCAGGAAACCTGAAGCAATGCGTGACCTACCTACCCCCCCCCCCCAACAGCAAAGGAACTAAACATAGGTGTGGCTAAAATACAAACGCCCGATTACACATTGGTCAATGGAACTTAACTACAAACCATTAGCCTAGGTCTTCTTCCTTATTTTTTTTTCTATTTACTTGATATTATGAAGTGACAGCACAGCCATAGTTAGGTATGTTACACTCCACCAGTTTTCCCATCAAAAGTGTCCCCTGTTTTTAAGGTAAAAGCTGTGACAGAAGTTTTCACTTATAAATGAAGATGTAAGCTCAAGATAATATTTGATGAACCTGCAAGAATATCTACATTATTTTCCCTTCAAAATGACATAGTTTTGCTTTGTAATTTGCCCTCAAGCTGCACAGTGAGCCTTCTAAATGCACATGTCATTTTGACAGGGCAAAACCAGAGTACCATGTATTAACTGGCTGTAACTCTTGAACCAATGCAGATAGAGATAAAATGATAATCTGGCTGATGATACGTTGCTCAATATTTTTTGACCATTTTAAAATTGTTATGCAATATACCTACCATAGGCATAGTGGATTTTTCTTGTCTTATGTATTTTAGGGCTCACGGAATTTTAAAATGGCTGGGTGTCTACAGGACACCTGGACTATGACTCACAGTTGTCCTGCACATACACTTTGGGGTCCCATTCCCCCAACCTTGTCATCAGGGTATGATTTATTTAGTCCGAGAGGCCCAGACCCAACGTTCACAGTCAGTGGGAACGTACAGACAGGGTCTCTCGGTCTAGATTTCTTGGGCGTCCACAGGACACCCAGAGGGTCCTGTCAGGACTCAGGGTGTCCTGTGTATTCCCGTCAGGGAATTCTTTGGCCATTGTCCCTGTGCTGTTCATACCCTGTTCCAAGCAGCTATCATTCTTTCCCTTAGCTAAGCATATATCAAGATCAAGAGCAGGGGCTACCATTCACATGCGTGCTTAGAAACCAAATGCTACTGTCTCACCCGCGCATCTATCTAGAGTAGTGGCGGGTATTATTGGCAGGGGTGTATTATCGGCACCCCTGACTCGTCTAATGATATTGCAAAAAAATGAAAGCTTTTCAGATGATTGAATTTAAATATATTCAAATCTTATATTATATTCTATCATTTAGCAAAAGACTTGAACTGAGCTTCCCACATGACAATGTTAAAGCATCAATAGAAATATACTGCCTAATTATTATCTCTCCAGAAACAGACAGATTGTTTCATCCAGTAACTAACATAGGTGCATCGTTTTCAGTGTACAGACTTTAAATGCAGAAATATTGCATTTTGAATTCTATTGTCCGAATTGAAATAAAAGTACACATGCATTTGCAAAGAAATGATGTTCTAGGTATAATAGCAAGTTTAACTATGTGGGTGCCGATAATACACTGCATTAAATGTGTATGTCTTGTATTATCGGCAGGGCTGCTTTATTGTTTTAAATTAAAGGCTAGAAAATTAAATGGTAATGTATAAAAGTGTAAATGATAATACAGAACTAAGTAAAATATTGTCAGGTAAAGTTGTGAGCAAGGATATTAAGCATCAAAGTACTCTTCATAAATTTAACTGATTATAAACTATGCTTAGTCTAAATTTGGATGAATGGGCTTCTAAAACAATATCAAGTTGAGGAAAAAATAACTTAGTTTGAAATACTTTAGACTGTTGAAATAATAGACCCCGATTCTGGACACAAAGTTATATGCTAAGAAAAAAAATGTGACAGATCAGTCTTTTAGTGCAGAAATTATAATTTCTTCTCTCTTACTGTATGTATTGATGATTTTTATGATGGGGTGCCGATAATACAAGACAGGTGCCGATAATACACTCCAAAAGATAAAAACATAAATCATATAATATTTCTCTATGAATAATGTTAGAATGTTGAACAATATTTCTCAGGTGTGTAAATATGAAGAAGCTGTCTTATCCATAACGTTTCTATAAGAATTCTAGAGAAAAGACAATGTATTAGTACATTTCATCCTAAGGTGCCGATAATACCCCCCACTACTCTACTTCAAAATTATTGATGGCTTTTACCTCGATTTCATGTTCGATTTGTTGGTGACATGACTTGGTGATCGTCCCTTTCTTTCTGTGTTTTGGACCTAAAACCCTATCTACTGCTATTTCCTTTCTGACCACTATCTTTACTTACTTACACAATAGTAAAAGCTAACACCATAAATAATTGGCATAAAATAAAGAGCCCCAGTGCACAATGATAAAGAATTTTCTTAGTTGTAAAATCGATGCACCAGCCATCATGTCATGGAAAAGGGGACTTGGAAACTCAAGCAATCGATGACTAAATCATACAGTATGGTTTGGATGCAGGCTGTCGTTTCTATCAATTTCAGACATCATTCTTGGCTGAGCAGTTTCAAAACTGAACATTAACAGCAGGGAAAAAATGAGGTTTTGACAGATGTCAGTGTCATGCCCGCCTTTCAAAAGAGGAAAGTCAGATGCCGGTTACTTGCAAGGGATGTATAAAACACGCTCCATGTATCACACCAAGTCATATATCGTCTCTTTGCTGAAACATTTCCTGCATAACATGACGGTACACTCTTGTTGATAAAATATCGGCGTATCCGTTACATAATATTGATAAACATCCCCCTCTCGAGCCCCGCATCCTCACTGCATTCGGCCGGCGCCATTCTCAGACTCCCATCCAAAATGACTTTGTTTACGATGCTTTCGCGTCTCTTCTCGCTTTCCCATAGACATTTACTAAACTATACATCCTACATTGTCACCAGAGTTTCTCTAGAATGTGCTTACCTTGATTATATTGGCTTCAGGTAAATTCACGCTCTTTTGACAGCCGTAAGATGCTTTACGTTTCGGCCACTGCTTTCGTGATAGCCATGAGATCCCGACGTCATTGAATGACGACTGAAATAGTGCAAGGAGATCACTACGCACGAATCTTATTGTACCTTATTTTACCCGTTTATGTAAAGCATATAGAAGATAACAACGTTATGTGATATACTTTAACAGCACTTAGATAGAAAATGAAATTATCAAGCACAATCGGAACCCAAAGTCAGAACTATTTTCTGTTTTTGCAGAGACGCCGGCGAATTTTAGCCAATCAGAATGCGCCAAATGATGTCTGCTCAGCACACAAGATGGCAGCGCCCATGAGAGCAAGCATGACAGCAGCTGAATCTGATGTAGATGACTGGTTTTTCGACTCTGTGAAACTGTATGTACCACTTTGTTTCCTTACTCTATTGACAATGGCTTAAACTAACAGTGGTTGCATTGAAGCGTTAAGGCGGGAAGTATAACATTGGTAGTTTCCATTCTCGGTTCGGTTTTAGTTCAACTAGGACCTAGGTCTAGGCCATCGACGCGCGGGAACACTCGCTGTTGTAGCCAAACCATCGACACCACTGCTAACCATAACGCAGACCAGTAGTCCCGTACAATATACAGGGAAGGCACCACAGAGCTATCGCTGTTGCAGCAAATCAAATAGTACCAGTTTGGGGGCGTTGCCACTTTCCTAGATTGGACACCGACCCCCAGCCGCTGCGTTTCTCTATAGTCTAGACTCTATGCTAGCAAGGGATCGGTAGCGGCCACCATTACCAGCCCCTTTACTGGCTTTAGCATTGCTGCGGGCATTACTGTCAAACAGTTCAAGGAAGGGTCCTGACCTGAGCCTAACCTCCACACTTCCCGCCATTTTATATGCTGTAAAGTAGGGGTATGCCTTCATAATGCTTGTTTAACCCTTTGCCTCTCTCCAATGCAAATTTCGGTCATATATGACTGAAATATTTTAATTTCTATAATTTTTTTGTTATTTGAATAATTTGAATAGAGTAGAGTTGCCAGTTTTCGCGCACTAAGGATGGGAAATTATGTAATCAAAGAATATTTAAAGAAAAATTGATAGAAAATAATCTTTTTCCACTGATGCTACGCGAAATAAAGTTTTTGAACATAATTATAAAAAAAATTGTAAAAATATGATATATTGCTCTGATAACTTGCTACAATTAATCTAGATGTTCAGTTGCCAGTTTTCACGCACTGCTGCCTATTTTCGCGCAGTATGGTGCTAGTTTTTGCGCATTGGAGCATATATTTTGTATAAAATTGAAAAAATAAGAAAAATTAGGCAAAAAACAAGAATGGGACATCAGAACAACGTTTTCTATTGATTTTCGCCATGAGAAATATCTAGATCTCTTAGCATTGATAATAATAATCATTTTAGGAATGATATGCTCTCTTGGAAAAATTAAAACAACAGAAAATGCTTTCAGCTGAAAAATGCGCATTTTTCTGCATTTTTAGTTAAGGGGAGAAGCACCAATTTTCCCGAAAAAAAGACAAACAATTATATATAATGTTTTGACTTCCGGGTTCATACATTTCATGAAAGGGTTATCGGAATCATATAAAAACGTTTTAAAGAATTTCTTCCTTCTTTTAGTGAAAAATAATGGAAAAATCGGAAATTTCAGGGAAAATTGTGATAAAAGTGCGCGAAAACTAGCAACTGCCTTACTTTTTGTATTCAGTTTTCACGCAGGGGTCTATAATAAAGAATCAGGATGAATATTTTAAGTATCTGACATTTAAATGATAGCATATCGCTTCAAACTAATACAGGGGTTTACCTTAGCATAGAGTTACTAGTACCGGGTACTAGTAAAAATCAGCTCGGGCTAGTGAAACTAGTGAGCAACTAGCCCGGGGGACTAGTGAAAAGCTTTGGAATTACAATATTAATTGATTATAAGGACTAGTTGACCTTTGATCCGGGCTAGTGGAAAGACATCACCACTAGCCCGGTGGACTAGTGGACAAAATAGTTAAGGAAAACCCCTGTAATACCTAACGAAGTTGGGGTATTTTTGTTCAATTTTTACCAAAAATAATGTATTTTATATGTTATTTCAGAAAATATCAATTTTATAAGGCCCTGGACGATTCTCCAAATATCTGGAACACTAAAAGTCCTTTGTGCCCCTAAACTGCACAATTTCCTCAAAATCATTACAAAAATACGTATCTTGATCATTAATGAAGGTACCTTAGATATAAGAGTAACATCAAACCTGTAGGACCTCCACAGGAAAAATGCGTCCTTAAAAATGCGTAAAATGCGCGAAAACTAGTGATGCGCGAAAATTGCAGGCATCATACCGTTCCTTTATTTTAAAGGAATTTCCTTTAAATTCCTTTATTTTTGTGAAAATAGGCAAAATTCCTTTATTTTCATGAAAAATTCCTTTAAATTCCTTTATTTTTTTGCTAAAGTAAGAAAATATGACATTATGTCATAAAATGCATAGAATTCCATATTATTAGCGATAAAATTGCAAAATTTTCTAGCTGTCGATCGATCCAGGTTGATGTGTCGATCAGCATGAGTCGACGCCTACGCTCGCGCTAGGCTTTGGTTTTATTTAGCCAGTTTGGCTAAACAACCCCAGCTTTCTTTAGCCAGATTCAAAACTCTTTCGCCAGACTTTGATTTATGATAATTTGGTATCTGATTTATATAAACACTGATTTTATTGGGAAAGTATGTTAATATCCTAACCCCTAATAGGAATTTGAAAACAAATATTTGGAATACTTTTTCATTTTATTTAGGGATAACATATTTTATTAGATGTTAGCTTACATGCTAGGAAAATATGAATGTTCCTGTGTCTTCAAGTTCAATGTCCAAAATTTCGGTATGGGCAACCAAGATTATAGTTGTCCTCCTGGCACCCATATTCTGTAGCCACTGAGCTATCACTGATATTTTGCTCCTGAAAATAGCATTTTGGCTATTTTGAAATCTATTTTAGAAAACTGAATTTGTCTATATAGTGTTCACGACCAATAAATGTATGCAGGTGGTCAGATCTTTCATTATTGGCCTTCCTTCCACCACCAGAAAATTAGACTATTGAAAAAATAAAGAAATTCAAGTTTTACTCAAGGACTGTGTAAGATGATGATTTAGATTAGACAAGTAAATGGGAAATCATCTCAGCTTTCAAATGACATATGACATGCCTATGGGTCTCATATATTACTGCTAGTAATGTCGCCAGTTTGGCGAATTTTCTGTCCCTTTCCTGTTTAATTTTTCGCCAGTTTGAACTTATATTCGCCCTATGCGAACTGGCGAATGGCCAGCGCGACCGTAGTCACGCATTGATCGACGTGGGTTAACGCAGTGCTGCTCAGAAACAATCAACAGGAAGGCAGTCCTGTTACAATATTTGCCTTATTTCATGTTTCAGCTCTCTAAAAGTTCTCTTAATATTCCTTTAAAATTCCTTTATTTTTCCTAAAATCCCTGTAAATTCCTTTAAATTCCTTTATTTTTACGAAAAAAACTTCCTTTAAATTCCTTTATTTTTTTGGGAGGGCAGTATGATGCCTGAAATTGGCAACTCTACTCTATTTTTTTCAGTGTTTATCAAAGTTGGACTCCTCCTGTATACAAACAAGGACTTTCATAGTTCATAAGATGTCAATAAATATAGATTTGATGACTTTGAAGGCACAAATGTACCAAATTTGTTGAAAAGTACGAAAATATCACATTTTTGGGGGTTAATAATCAGACAATAAATCATTAAATAATTCAGTAAATTAAATATCTAAGATTAATTTTTAGATAATTGTAACATAATTGGACTTGTGAAGGTGTCTCTGTGACCAAGAACTAATTACTGAGGCGGAAACTGTTGGCGAAAGTAAAAGATTTAAATGTTTTAATCGTTTCCGCCTCAGTTTTAGAGTGGGCTCGCACTTTGAGGGGAGGGGAGGTGGACAGCACATAACCAGCGAAGAATATATGATTTAAAGGCTTGCTCGCCGGAACCAGCAAGTTGGGGAAAAGCAGGTGGACATCTGTCCCATCTTCATGTCCACCAAAAACATGTCCACCAGTTTGGAAAATGCAAATATCTCAGAGATTAAACACTAATAGATTCTAATTTTTGGTTTAATATTAAGAAAACATGTTATACTTTTCCTGAATAATGTCAAATATTGACATAATTAGTGAAATCATGGTGGAATCATGGTTAGAAGTTTGGTTTTGGACTGCCATCCATGGTGGACATAGTGAATTGGGTCAGGATGCTTGAGCCTCTTTTAAATTTGAAAACTGTTTGGTTTAGAAATTGTGTATTGATTTGTTTAAAGATGGCCTTCAATGTGGCTAGTCCGAAGTTCACCGATCTATAGGGCAAAGGGGTGAAAAGGGCAGAGGAGAAAAACTAGGGCAAAGCTAGGGCTAGGAAAATAGGGCTGTTGTATAGGGGTAAGGGGGTGAAGAGGGTAAAGGGGTGATGGGGTGATGTCATGGGGGATGATGTCATGGGGGATGATGTCATGGGGGTTGGTGTCATGGGGGATGGTGTCATGGGGGTTGGTGTCATGGGGGTTGGTGTCATGGGGGATGGTGTCATGGGGGTTGATGTCATGGGGGTTGATGTCATGGGGGTTGATGTCATGGGGGTTGATGTCATTGGGGTTGATGTCATGGGGTGATGTCATGGGTGATGTCATGGGGATTTCTTGCATGAAAGATTCAAATTATTTTTTAGTGCTTGAAATAGGCCTGTAGGCCTAGAGGCCAGATGTCTTTTTTTCAGATTTGGTTTTGGCAATGTCACTGGCATTACAAAAAATAATTATTTAGGTCATATTCAGCCTATCAAAATGAAGGAAATACTATGTTTTGATAAGCTCATGCTCCAATATATGGTATGGTTACATTCCAATGGCATCACACTGTCAATAAGTTCTCTCCTGCTGTCAGTGTCCAAGCTTGCAAGTTAACTTTTTTTTTAGATTCAGGTCAGACCCACCACAAGCCTATGTAAAAGACATAAAAGACAACCCCCCTAAATGTCTTTTTTAAAGATTGAAGAGTCCGCCTCAGTTTGTAGCTTTGCTACACTTTTAAAAGATTAAACGTTTAAACTAGTTTAGTTTTGAAAAATTATAAATTATAATTGTTTTAAGGAAGATGAAAATCAACATCTATTCATCTAACATCTAATCAACTGAATTATGCAAAATAGGTAAGTATCCTGTCACTGATGTCATTTCAATATTTGATTAATGACATTTATTTATGAAATGGCAACTTCTTTGAGAAAAATGTATCCCAATAATGTTAAATGGATGTATAAACTCCTATTTATTAGCCAAACTATCGATGCCACTACTACCGCAGTAGCTTCCCGTACAATATACAGGGAAGGCACCACAGAGCTAGTCATTTATAAACTAGTAGAAATTCTATTGACAGTCAAAAAAGTCAAGGCTGACTTTTATGTTATTGGGAGGCGGGCCTTAGGCCGCCGACCTTCTCTAGACTCCTTCTACACCAGGTTGTGTCAATGCATTTCAATGGAGGTCAAAACAGTTGTTACAATTTTGTGACAAATTTTTCGTTCCACTTTTCTCAGTAATGCCAGCATTATAATCTTCAAACTATATGTATTTCTGTAGTTCTGTTTCTAGTATATGGTGGTTTGGTTCTAAAATTCTGAAATATTAGGTTGTTTTCTTGTAATTTGGGAGACAATCCACAAGTTTTTTGTTACAAAATTGAAATAGGAATTTCCTATAGTAAAGAAAGTAGGTCATCACTCTCCAGACACAGCAACTCTTTTTCCCATAGGGATACATGGAGATTGACAAAGAATGTTTCACTGTCAAATTCCTGACACTCTCCAAGCACATGTTCAGTTTTGAAATGGTTACTTGTTATAGTTATTGCGAAATCATTGAAATTTTAATTTCGCCCACTGCCGGCCTCCTTCGGTACACCAGTACCCGAAAATCTAGTATAACAAGTGGAGCCACATTTAAATAAATGAGGTCAGAGGTGGGTGTAGCAATGACGGACCAACGCGCATATCACGCCCTGCCATTCTGTCACTATAGGAAAACACACCTTCCGAGATCTGCTCTTGTAGTCTTAATACCATGTTAATGGAACTAAAAATGGCGTAGTAGATGTAAAAGACATCAGGGATAATGATTTTGGACATGAAAATACTGCAAAAGTTTCATTAGCCTCATAATTTACGGATTTTGTGCAACAATTGGTTTTGTGTAGTTCTAGTGGAGCGAATTGAAGCGATATTGATTTTAGTGTGTAAAGATTGGCTCAAAATGGTGGTAAAAACAGATTATTTAAGAAGTTTTATATTTCAAAATTCCATATCTTCCTTAGTTTTCGACCTACTATGCTATTTGAACTTGCTCTTAGCTCCTATTGATTTAGCCTTTCCAAATATGGTCAAATTTTGATAAATTATAGATATTGAAAAATTACTTCAATTTGGGCATACGCAATATGACTGCAATGAACGTTGTATACTCTGACAGAAAAAAATCAATATTTTTTATTTTCAAAAACCAATAACTTTTCTGAATTAAAACGTATAGGATTGATTCAACCAGCGATGGTTTTCTCTCGATAAGGGCTTTCAGGGAAATTTGAATGTATAAAGTTTAGTTGCATTTAAAATTTTGACCCTTCATCACTAGTGGGTGTGACATGTTCCCCATGTGGAGTCAGTCCAATCAGAGCAGAGGGGACTCCCCCTTACCCCCTACCCCCTGACCACTTGCCGAGGAGACTGCAGCTCTGCACCACCCTTGGAGGGGGATACAGGCATGAATACACTCAGTTCCCACAGACACACTGGCCCAATCTCTTCAGTCTCACTATAGGACTGATAATCAGAAATCCTACTACAGACACACTGGCCCAATCTCTTCACTTCAGTCTCACTATAGGCCTGATAATCAGAAATCCTACTAAATTTTATGTGATTTTGTAACTCAAGCACTTTGTTCAATGTTGACAATATTAACTTAATAAGTGGTAGTTTTGATGATAATCAGCCAGCAACCTGTGACAGGTCCACATGGTTTTGCTGTTTGTTTTGGACAACACATCCCATCAGCCCCTCTGGCAGGAGCCTGGTAAATGCCATCCCTCACTGGGCGATATCAGTCCCTATGCCACGGGAATAGAGACTGGTGAGATCAGTCTACCACTTTCCTTTATTCCAGATCAGCAACTGTGAAGGGGAGACCGACAATTTTGCTGAGCGACATATCATGTCACCATGGGATTAAAAAAAAACCTGATAGATTCTCGTCTGAATTATAGAAAGAAAACAATTATTCCATTTAATTCACAGAAGCAAATACCCTTATTCATATTTAAAGAAAATTGTTCATCTCTGCTGCAGGTACGATCAGCTTCACATGTTTGATCTCCAAAATCCGGCCACAGCCATGTGTTGGATGAGCAGTGACCGTAAGTATACATTCATTTCCCTGTACTCAAAAATAATGGAGGGGACTGGGGTAACAAAGTTGCCATTTTTCCTTATTTTACTCAAGTCAGTAGTTATGAGTAGAAAGTATTACAATATTACAAACATTTGTTACCAGGTAATGAATAGAGATGTCAGAGTTGTTTCTTAATGCAGAATGTACATACTACATGGTTTCCTTCTTTTCGAATCTTCCTGCTTTTAAAAGATCAAGAATGTTGGTTCCACAAATTTCCTGATTTTTCATGTTTTATACAGTGGCACCCCTGAGTAATGTAGCATAGATCTGTCCATAATTCCCCAAACATCTCTCCAACTTCGTCTAAGAAAGAAATATTTATCCTCTTCCCAAAATAAATACTTATTTAAGAGAGTTTTTACAACGATGTCTTTTCTTTAAATAATACGCATGTCTAACCATTGACATTATGTCACACCACAACCATTTTTAACACTTTGGTGTCTTTGTTTCTGTAAAGGTGTGTGCGTTGTTGGAAACAAGATCCCCGGACAAAGTGAAATACTGGAATTGTCTTTGCCCAGTAAGCTGTTAGCCAGTGAAGCGGTAGGATATATTTTATGTATAAGTTGAACAGCAACCTGAAACAAAATCATTACCTGCTCCTTCAATTACATTTTCCTGTTGTGAATTGTGACATTACAAATTTATAGTACACATATCCCGATATTTGGAGAACCAGTAAGATAAGGCAAAGCTTAAGCATTATTTTCAACATGCTCAGATCACGTGAACTGGACTAACTAAATCCCGAATTAGTACTTGCTCAACATCAGAAATTTGTGTTCATGGAGGTAAAGATAACTTCTTTTTTTTCAATTTAACAGGGTACCAACCACCCAGGGAAAATGGCAACAAAAAAATCCCTGACAGGGAAAACACAGGGAAATCGCAATTTTTTCCAAAACACAGGGAAAACACAGGGAATTTCAATTGGCCAGGTTCTGAAATTCCTAATTCTCAAGATATTAGGAATTTGACTTTTTGTTGTTGGGTTGTCCAAATCAAAATTTTTCTGCACACAGAAGCTTTTAAAATTGAACAACTTGCTGGATATGACACAGGGAAAGATTGTCGCTGGACAGGGAAATCTCAGGGAAAACACAGGGAAATTGAAAATAGAACTTTGGTTGGTACCCTGATTTAACCAGGAGTAAAGTACAATCTCACAGCTGTGTACTATAAATTGGACTCCTATATTTTTACAATTTGCACTAGGACTTGGTGAAGGATCGCGATTTTGACGTCATGTCAGGTGTATACCACGACCACACGATAGCAAGTGTCTACCGTGTTTCCAACAAGTGAGTACAGAGGGCACCACCCTCCAGTAGTCTGAACGGCCAATCGGCCAGTAACATTGGTACTAGAGCCTAGAAACTTTAGTCTAACAGCACGTTCCGGAGGCTGTTCTCCTAAACAAAAGCTTTCTATGTAATGAATTTTGCTGTTTATCACAACATAACCTTAAGTATTAAGGTTTATATTTTAAACTGTAAGACTCGCAGAATTCTTTTGATATTTTCAGATTTTTATCGAAAATCTGTAAGATGCATTTAAGCGGACATTCACCAACAGTCCCATTTCAAAATCTATTTAGCTTCTAAAGTTACAGCTTGTCATAATGTTTTGAGATGGAGATACGAGAAGGATAAATATATTTCAGATGTATTGTGACTTCAGAAACCAGGGAAAACCTGATTCAAACCTGGACACTCGGTGATGAAACCACAGGCAAGTGATCTTTTTTCATAAATGTATTGTTTTCTTACTTTTCGAACATGATACATCATAACATATATATGCATTCAGACCAGACAGGGGTGTGGGATGATGAAATGGCCAACTCGAACGGCTTGCATGCTTGGGGCCCGAATTTGATGCTGGGCTGGGCTGGGCTGGGCTGGGCTGCTACACCTCTCTGCATTTCCCCCAGTGGCAATGACTGGGTTATCAAACTCGTGAAATGATTCTTCTAAGTTATCAAGGATCTGCTTACCTTTAACATCGAGCTACTACCATGAAAAGTCCCTATTCGTTTTGTTTTAAGTTGTTAACATTCTGATTTCCGTTTTAGGAGCAATCAAGCCTTCTCAGACGGTGAAAAATCCTGCGCCGCGGAAGTATCCTTTAAAGTTCTTTCCCCAACGTTTTGAAATGTTGCCGTAGACCATTGTCAGACTTCACTGCCACATTTAATGTACTAAAAAGAGGAATAATTTTATCCCATTATTTTCTGAAAAATCAGATTAATACATATGGTTATCCAAGTGCTAAACAAAAGTTACCTCTGCACAATAAAAGTTAAGTTGTGTTCAGTCAACAGCTCTTTCAAAGATTATATGTTCAATAATTCCATAACTCTCGGCATAATTGAAGCTTGATATAGAGAAGGTTGTGTATCTCAGGGTACCAACCACACAGGGAAAACAGGGAAAATGTCAAAAAAAATTCCCTGACAGGGAAAACACAGGGAATTTGGAAATTTTGTCAAAACACAGGGAAAACACAGGGAATTTCATTTGGCCAGGTTATGAAATTCCGGATTTTAAAGATATCAGGGATTCGACTTTTTGTCGTTGGGTTGTCCAAATTTTTTCTGCACGCAGAGGTGTTCAAATTTGGAAAACTTGCCAGATATGACACGGGAAAATTGCCGTAGGACAGGGAAATCTAAGGGAAAACGCAGGGAATTTGAAAATGGAGTTTTGGTTGGTACCCTGGTATCTGTCATGATGACATTTGACAATTTTTCTAAACTTTTCTAAATTTCTGTATTTTCACATCTGATGCAGTTATCTTTTGAATATTCTGAAGAAGAAAAAAACGAATCCGCCTTAGTTAAACCAGTTCGTTCGTTTGTGTGTGCTCCTTAACTGTCTCAGACACGCAGCCCGTGCAGCCGTACCCCGGGGGAGTGGAGACCGAGTACTGTTTGGCGATGCTGTTTGTCGGCTGTGTCTTGTGGACCTTGAGACAGAGAAACATCTATACCAATCCGCAGGTCGGTCAATTTTATCCTGCACTCCTGCATACATTTTTGGCATAAAGCGTCCTCTAATGATTTCAGCAAAATCAAAATAAACAGTAAATTTTTTTTTGATTACAAAACAAGTACGATGCATTTTATTTGAGAGCCATTTTCCTACTTTTTTATTTTAGGAATTCCTACTTTAAAAAAATAAAATCAATTTTAGATTCTTCAAAGGATTTGTCC
Organism: Lepidonotus clava; assembly: GCA_936440205.1. Taxonomy (NCBI): domain Eukaryota; kingdom Metazoa; phylum Annelida; class Polychaeta; order Phyllodocida; family Polynoidae; genus Lepidonotus; species Lepidonotus clava. The sequence continues at coordinate 25,009,867 of OW387148.1, forward strand.
GAGAGTAACATTCAAAGTATAGTGTCCTTGTTTAAGTTTGAAGCCTATTGGGTACAATGTTCCCTGCTTTTCCTACTCTTTCATCTATCCGGAGTGGCATCTCTGGTATCAGCTAAATAGAAAGGAAAAGGATCTTTTTAAGTCTCCTCAAAATTTATCTTACAGACGACTGTGAAGACCAAATATGTCGGTTGGACTTCATCGACGAGAACACATTTCTTTGTTGTTCGCAATCTTCTGGAGACCTACGTAGAGTTGACATTCGTGAAGGCGCTTCAGAGTCCAAATGTCATAAATGGGATGGCGCAATGACTGACAAATCAGTGGGTCAATGGGCCTCTGACTTCTTCTCCGGGGAAAGTGATATAACTAGCATAATCGTTCGCATGTCCGATAGTGGTGAAATGTTTGTGAGTGACCTCCGGCAGCCAGATACCTGGATAAAGAAGGCAGAGATCAAGGAAACACAACCAAAAGACTTACAAATAAAGGTATGCATTAAGATAAGTTCCCCAACTCCGGAAAAACCTTTTTAATCACACAATGTTTTTAATGAATTTCAGTGTTCGAGACTAACGCCTGCCCGTCGGCCAATGGCCGACGATTCTGAATCAGGGCCGATAAAAAATGGAGAAAGTAGTGTTGTTTCGGCCCGGATGGCCGACGCCAATTACGACCGTCATTTACGTTTCTTGCGGCCATCATGTTAGTCTGTACTGGCCCAGATTAGCTATACATAAATGTCAGAGATGCCACTTGATAATATTAATAAGTTTTTCCGTATTTTTTGCTTTACTAACTAGTTTTAAAAAGTGCCAACATTTTAGAAGGAAAGGAATTTTTTTTTCTGTTTCAGGTAACAAAATATTAAACATGTATCACATTGCATGTAGACTACATATGATTGTTTCAGTATCAGTCCTTTATTACAGAAAAATACAGAAATGTATATACAGAAATGTGGTTCCGTATTTTTTATGATTGAAGAGTGGCATCTCTGCATAATACTTTGGGATACCTTCGTGTAAGCAAATTTCCCTGATGCGTTGATTGTTTCCCCAGGAGGTGCGTATAAGCTTTGCCTGTTGGGTTTAGGCTGGTTCCCGCCCCTATGCCGCACCGCTATACTAGATATGTAAAGTATTAGCCAAATGATCGACTCTCTGCTCATAACCTCGTATGAGAGTCGAAAAGCTATCTATAATGCTGAGAATAAAATCATAGATAAATTTCTTAGGCCACCAGTGTTGGGGTATTTACAGACAGATCTAGAAGTATCAATACCGTCTTTGCATTGGGCACTAATATCCTTCGAGTGGCAATGAAATATTAAATGTAAATGACACATTTAATGGGTATTTCACCTGTGCCAAGCTCACGACGTCGCCATTAATGCATCAATGCACATGCGCATATTTCTGTTAACTAATAGAAAAAAAGAAATTGCTGACTTTTATTTACAATTTCAGAGTATAATAATGTTCTTAAATGCCATAAAATGCGTAAGAGATATGATGAAAAGAGAAAACAAACTATCTATATTAATTCTAGAACCTCCGAGAGTCCATAAACGTCAAAGACGTCCGCCGTACCCATTTCAACAGTCAGAACAACAAACATGCAACACAAAATCCCGTCAAATGTGCATCAAAAATAAATGCACCATCATATATTTTTTAGCAGGTACGAATTCAAAAGAGACATTCATTATATGATTGAATAGCACAAATATGTTTGCCCTTAGATATCAATGTTCAAACAATGCGTTTTCCATGGAGTTCACCCAAAAACCCGCTTCAGAGCCTTCGTACACAGCTTGCCGTGAGAGATATAGTGTCCACAGACCTAGTAGTAGATTATCAGAATTACCACGGGAAACCAGTGTATGTTGGGCCCGGGATGTTGGGTTTCACATGTTTAGCGCGAATTTGTGGTCCCTTTCCCTTGAAAGAAGGTGTGTGTGTGGGGGGCATCATATTCGCTGTATTACGGTATCCCAGAATCCTTTGCACATGGCGCAGCTTCTTGTAGATCTTTTCTACCATCATTACAAAGAATTTATGCAGGACAATAAATATTCCCTTTAATGTGATAATCTAGATGGAAGCTATTTTCAATTTCTAACATTTAAGAGACTAAAATATGAATATTGTATGTCGAAACAAGCCACTTCTTTACAATAGATTGTAGAGGAAATCCGTCCAGTGGAGCCAGACCCACAATATCTGTCAAAATGCAAGAAATAAAAAAAATAATAACTTTACAGGACTTCATAATAGCCACATGGGTAGAAAAGTTTATAATCTTACAAGAGGCTCTGCCTCTAAGCTTACCAGAGAGTAGATATATGAATGAAAAACTTTGTTCAAATCAATCTCGCGCCACCCATATCCACTCTCCAAGTAAACCAAAGTCTTAACTTTCTGGCCTTATCTCTCTGTTTGGAGAGTGATGACGTGACCATCGCATAAAATTTATGATGTGACAAATAACGTCGTCAGACATCTGAGATCAAACAGAATTACAGGGCAACAGGTTAATGCATCTTGGACGTTCAATTCGCCACCCTTCTCAGGGGTTTTCCTTAAGATTTTTTTCCATCAGTCCACCGGGCGAGTGGTCCTGTCTTTACACCAGCCTGGATGAACGATAAACCATTCCATATCAAGCTGATATTTCCAATTTTAAAGGTTTTCACTAACGTTAACCCACTGGGCTAGTAGCTCACAAATTGCACTAGCCCGACAGGATTTTTACTAGTACCCGGTACTAGTAACTCTATATAAAGGAATATCCCTGCTTTTTATTATGTAGGGGAAACATATTATAATTTTTCAAAGTTTTTCTTTGGACAAATATAGTTTTATGAATTTTTTAATTTACCGGAAACTGCTTCACGAGACCACGAGAATTGGGACCGTAATGCGGGGAATTGCCAACGAGCCTTAAAAAGGTGTTTTTTATTACTTTAAATAATCATTCTTTACTTAAAATCAGATAGCAATTTGAAGCTAAAATCAGGGCCGACTGAAGGCTGTCAGGGCCGACAGTTTTTTAACACTCTCGGCCCTGATGGCCGAGAGCCAAAAAAGTTAGTCTCGAACACTGTAATTTATTAATGATGTTCATTTCACATACAAGATATTTAACCATGCATCCATTTTACTCTGAATGTATTTTTCCCCATATATCGCACGAATTTTTGTAAACCAAGTCTTCTTTGCAAATATAGCATGTGGCGCTGTTCAACTTGTTGTACAGTTAAACTAGTAAAATTAATTGAATAATTTGTTTTCGAAGTGTAACTTTCAAGTTCTGGTTGGTGGCCAGTGCGATGATAGCATGTTTTGTTGTTAGTCTTTAGATTGGTTTCTGTTTTCCTAGACCAGCCAGACATGGCTACAATAACGTCGTTACTATGTGGAAATTTTATATACGAAAATCTGAAGTAGAGGAGAGACAATAATGAATTATACGGTGGTTTGAAACCTTACACTCCTTTTGCTATAGAGACTCTATAGAGTCTCTATGGCAAAACTTCGATGTAATTATGATAGTTGTTAAAACATACAACACAATGCTATGAGTCTAATTTTGAAAAGAATTAATAGACGTTGGGTTCATTTTGAATTGCACTTTTTCAAATGAAATCACACAAAGGCTCCAGCTATACCATTAATGTCTCATTGCTTCATTTCACCATTTCAGGTGTGCCCGCGCGACCCTGATATCATATCTACAGTAAACTCTCGTGGTGAGGTGATCCTGTACAACACAAAGGACTGGACTTGTTCTTCCCCAGGTGTTGCTGCAGAGTTTTTCCGGCACAAAGGACACTGGGTGCACAGTGCCGAGCAGAGCACAGTTATACGCGCACACATGTGGCACCCTACCTGTCAGCAACTAGTACTGTCTGCAGCTTGTGATGGGTCTTTACATGCTTGGGTCGCAGCCAAATGAGAGCTTCATTTCTACAAATATAGCTCTCATCTCTCTACTATAGGAGACAAATCTTAGGGTTTCTCTACCCACCCAGGACTTCATTTGATAAAATCTTCTAATTGTGTGCTTTCTTTGAGCCTCATTTTTAAGGGGGAGACAAAGAAATATTTTATTTGTCGAAGTATTTCCTATCAATAAGCATTTACATTTATTTTCGATGATTTAAACCTAGAAATAGCTTTTTTTGTGGTTTTTTTTGCGTTTTTTTTTTTTACCATATTTCTAATCTTATCATGTATATTTTGTTGGCATTCCTATATTCGCCTATATTTAATCTTCTATTCGGCAAAAGAAAGCCCTATCGTATTAGTTCAATCAATATTATGATGTCACAAAATCTTATGAGAAATGTTGGGAGAGTATAAATACTGTAGGAATACTGGTGCCCATCATCCCAACAGTCCCGTAGACGCCGTTTGTGAGTTCAATATGATTTCCATCAGCCATAATAGGACAATTCTTTGGTTGAATGCGTGATTCCACAACTTGATTACAGTTCTTAGATTTATTGATGTGAAGCTTTGTGGATACTGTGAGGCACACCATGGCATCATTCAGCAACACAGAACAAGCTATAGAAGCATGCCATTGTGTGTCCTACAGAACGGTCACAAAGTAATTCGTCTGATTGTTTTTGCTCAAGTTAGTGCATTCAGCTGAAGCCAAGATGTGTTCATTATAGATTCAAGGTAGTATTAAATAGGCAACGAGGTGGCTTTGGTAACAATATTCTCCCAAAACTGGTATATTTTCCTGTGCTGCAAAGTATCATTTTACTTTTCTAAGATTTCCTTTTTTTTTTTTTTTTTAAAGGGAAAAGTCTTAAGATCCTTACATTTTTCAGTTAAACAGTCATTGCCCTTCTGTTGTAGTCACTTGTAAACCTAAAGTTTCATCTGGAATGGATAAGAATGGTGTTCCTCAATTTCCTACTTTCTGTACAAACTCTAGTAGATACACAGTATAGACGTTTTGAAGATGACGTCACAACTGCCCATAATGAACTGGTCGCCATATTGGTGATCAATTTAAAATCATTATCATTCTATGCAAGATGTGGCTAGGATATGGCTGATCTGATGCTACCGCTTGGTGCCTGTATCCGGGATCTGGCCTTTGATTGGTGCTCCTCCCTCTCCTTGGTTACAATGGTAACCTATTGATAAGGTTCCCAGGCACTCAGTGAGTGTGACTTGGTTTGACAGGCTGCTGGACTGTTGTGTTAGGTGCAAAAAAATAAATGAATAAAAAATAAAATCATAATGGACTGTTATTATGCATTTAGCATAGATGTTTATGCTACTTGCTAAAACAGTCGTACTAAATAATACTTAACAATTTTCACCATTTAGAATTGATACATTTTCATTTATTACATGCCTCATGTTCTTGATCGCCAAGTGATGATCACAAATGTGATCATGTGACCACGTCTGCACAAGGTCTATAAGAACTTCCTACTATAAAAGTAGGAATTAGTTCAGCTTTTATGCCTCTAGAATTCCCCTAGTGGCAAAATAGAGAACTACACTAATTTGAAAAGCAGCTTAGCCATAGTTACAGTTCCTACACAAAAGTAGAAAACTTTGTATTTGTTTAGATAGTATTTTGCTTCCAACCGAACATCCAGCCACCAGAGGCAATCATATTGTTGTTTTCAGGCATGCCAGACTTCTGCAGTATTTTGGATCATTTCTGAGATTCATCCAGATCCGAGGAGAAAATATTTTGTATATAGGGGGGGTAGGGGGTCATGATAAATTTTTATGACCAAAATTAAAAATGTGACAAATTTTAGGGAGTCATTTCATGCTCTATTCAGTTAGGAAACGGTTGTTGAGGTCCTCCTATTATCATATTAAGTGTATTTCACCCCTAAAAATGAATTTAAAATGTGTTTTTAATGAATTTATGATTTTCCGCGGAAATGACGTTTTTTGACTGGCATGCCTGGTTTTGGGGTATAAACTACTGCAAGTTCTAACAATTTCCTACATTTTGATGGTCGGGGAGTGGCATCTCTGTTCTAGGTGTAACTAGAGAACAAAGGATTTATGGATGAATTTTAAAGGTCAATTTGATTCTGTCCTGAGGGGTGAATACATGGTTTCGGAAAAGGGGGGTAAGTTAAGTAACTAAGATGTCGCACATTCGAGCAAGCACTTGTCACATTTTTTTGCTTCTAAAGTCCCTTCCAAAAGAGGGAAAGTTCAGGACCCCCTAGACCTTCTCGTATCAATGCCAAGAGTGTACAATTCTAGCAATTATGAATTATGGCAAGTTTTAAGTAGGCTAAAGGTAGCAGGTGGCAGGAAACATTCATACTCACAAGGTAAAGTAGGCAGTTAGATGTCAAACTGAAGAATAGGCAAATTTTTGTTCCCTCTCATTAGGTAAATTGTGCCAGCTGTGTCAAATGGCAAGGGGCTGACGTAGAGTAGTACGGTTCAGTAAATATCCTGATAAGGCTGCTGATCATGGTGCAGGCCTCTTTAAACTTTACTTTTATGCCTCTTGTGTCAATAAGTTTGAGTTCTTGGGAGAAAGAATAGGTAAACTAGCAGATTTAGATTCAGAAGTGTATATACTTTCTAGATCTTTTGTTCTCCTAAACCATATCATGTATTCAGTCACCGCCCTTGTGGCGTAAAATAAGCTGAAAAGTATTACCTTGTGCAGTCTGGAAAGAACCCATAAGGGTTGGCCGGACATTAAACTACCCCAACAAACAAACTAGATCTTTTGTTTACAGCTGCAGAAGATTGCCACTATGTGGCAGCATCATACAAGGTTTTTGTGTCATTAGTTTTATGGGCTCCTCTTGGAACTCTCTGGGAAGAACGTTTCCTTAGTATCCCCTGCTTGTTGTAGGAGGCGGCTAAAAGGGGAACCCTGAGCCCCCAACAGGGTCATCAAAGGTGGGGGGTGTGGTGTGCTTTCTATGGGACATTGCGAATTAAAGACCCCTTGCCACTCTTCGAAAAGAGTAGGGTATCGAACCCGGTGGCGGGTTTCTCCTAAATCATATCATAGATTCAGTCACCGCCCTTGTGGTGTAAAACTATTTGAAAAGCTTTACCTTGTGCAGTCTGGTAAAGAACCCTAAAGGGTTGGCCGGACGTTACACTAACCCCACAAACAAACAAACATTAGTTTTACTGTATGTCAACAGAGGGAAGCTCAGAGCTGTAGCAGAAATGAGTTCCAGGTTTTGATCCCTTGCTGTTTTCCTGCCCCGTCACCTTCATCTCATAGATACGATCACCAAAGACAGAATTCATCCCAACTTGTTTTCGTCGTGAAAATGACCCTGGCTTTCGGTACGGCGTAAAGCATCCATCACCCACTCTCACTCCTTGGTTCACTAAGGGATGAGGTGCAGCAAAAACTATTGCCAGGTTTTGATCCCCTGCTGCTTGCCTACCCTGTCACCATCTCATAGATTCGATCACCACAGACAGAATTCGTCCCAACTGGTTTTCGCCTGGCTGTCGGTACGGCGTAAAACACCCAACACTCACTCACTCACTCCCCACTCTCACTCACTCACTCTTTAGTGGCTATAAGGTCAGCACTATGGGAGTAGCATTGCGCTTAAGAACATTAAACTTGTTAGTCATGCTCTTATGAAAAGATGACTCGACTATAATCATTGCAGCAAATAGTGATCAAAGGACATACTAAGCTTTTCCAAGGTTATGCACTGTGATAGGAAGAGGTATAATCAATTATTGGCATATATTATGAGAGATAAATGTACTGAGAACCTTTTCTGTGAGTTTCAGATATTTTAAAGCATTTTCCAGCCTTTAAATTGACAAATTATCCTTGGAACATATGCAAAACCTGACCAATTATGCACATTATAATATGTGAAAAGTATCATATTTGAAAACTGATATTTCTATTTCAAAGCCTGATTGATGGAACTATGGACTAATATTGAAATACTTTTATAGAATAATGGCAAATGTAGCATCAGACCTTTATATGTAACTAAATATCAACCTTTTGATATAAATAAACATGACAAATGGCAAAAAAATGAGCACAGTTGACCCCTGAGAGCAACCCAAATATGTCAATTATACTGTATTTGGTAAGATGCAAGCACACAGTTGGACATTATCATGATGTAAAAGTACATGTTACCCTCATAAACTGTTAGGATTGCAATATTTGTTATACTTTCCCATCAGAAAACCTATTAAATAGTAATGATAGATAATTGTATAAAAAGATACAACAAATATAGGCAAGAAATAAGCAAACATTCTGTAATCAAATTCAAATTGCTTCTCAGCATCCAGATGGCTTATTGGAAAAATCTGTGTTAAATGGTGATATTTCATAATTTCACCTCAGCCTTCCGACTGTGTTCATTTGCTCAATAATGCTTGCACATAGGTGAATGACACATCATTAGATTCCAAATTTAATTCTCTAAACTCCCTATTGAAAGAATTGAGATAAAATATAAATTGAAAATTCTATTTAGAATTAAGTTGATGAAAGTCAGGGAAAATACCAAATTTCGGCAAATTTTGGAGGACATTCCAAACATTCCAAATTATTTGGAATGTTCAGTTGGAACACATTTTATCCAGATTAATAATATATAGATTCCTAGCTTTAGAATGATACAAAGATGATTAAAATTGATCAAGAATTCTAAGAATTATGAGGATTTCTTTGAAAAATGTTAGGGCAACTTAATGTTTTTGATCACAATTTGCTGCAATGATCTATAGTCGAGTCATCTTTTCATAAGAGTGTATACAATCAACTAGCTTTATTATTGATGGCGCAGACATTTGTTACAGGCTTGTTACTTGGAGTGGGTTTGTTCAGTCGCTTAAGACCCTGACTGCTGATGGGTGTAGGGCCCACTCCATGCTCTTTTGCTATGCCAGTTGGTCCCTCTGCCCCTCTTAGGGCCCAAAGGAAAATCCTCCTGGTGGCGTAGAGAGTGGGTTCAATCACCGCAGAGGCTTGGTCAAAAAGATCCATTCTCAAAGAAATTCCCTCAATTCGCAGAGGAGAAAGAGATACAATTCCTTTATGTCAAGAGGAAGATTCTTCACAGAGGCATGAAGGATTGTAAGAGCATCCAATGCTCCATCACTAACACAACGCTACACTGCAGTTCTAAAAAGATGTAGGTTGCCAACCACCTAACTGGCCTTGACATGTGCTGTTAAGCCACAGCCCAATCAAAAAGAACCACAGACTTTAACATGAAACTGAGTACGAAAAAACAAGTAAGGTCAGCCCGGTATCAGTATAATGTGACTGGTTGGGATATAATGTGGACCTATGACATGATATCTCTATGAGGCAGCAATGTAAAGAGGGCATTTAGTCCAACTGCTACAAATAAGCACCTCCTCTTAAAGATTTGGTCACCACATATGTGGCATGGAACTATCTGAAAAGCAATACCTTGTGCAGTCTGGAAAGCGCCACCCTGTGCTCCCGAGAGGGTCATCAAAGGCGGAGTATGTGGTGTCCTTTCTATGGGATATTGCACATGAAAGACCACTTGCCACTTTTCAAAACAAGTAGGGTATTGCACCTGTTGGCGTTGCTCTTCTAAATCATATCATAGATATGATCACTCATAAGCTAAAAAGCATTACCTTGTTCAGTCTTGAAAGAACCTTGTGTGGTTTACTGGACATTAAACTACCCCAACAAAGTACAAACTGGAAAGAACCCTGAAGGGTTGGTTGAATGTACTATGTTTCTAACTGCCCCATCTTTGCAGTCTCACAGCTGCTAATGTCAGTACACCAGTGTTTTGTCCAAAGATTGTGGTCAGTGGTTTATGATCTGATACCAGAGTGAACTTTCTACCATATAGGTATTGGTGAAATTCTTCACACCATATGTGATACCTAGAGCTTCCGTCTTTATCTGGGAATAGTTCTTCTCAGATTTTGTTAGAGTGGAGGAAGCGTATGTGATGAGTCTCTTCTCTCTTCTCCATTCTCCATAATGTGGGATAGAAAGGCTCCAAAACTGTAGGGCAATGCATCGCATGCCAACACAAGCTCTTTTTTTGCATCGAAATGCACTAGCAGTATTCAACCTTTGGGGCCAGTAAGGTGCACTTTTCACGCTTTGCTGAATGTACTTTTCAAGTCTTTTCAGCACGGCTTCTAGCCTCTCAAGATGCTGCGCTTCATTGGGTGCTGTGGTCAGATCACCAATATAGCAACACACAGCCGGTATGCCTGTAGCACCTAGTCCATGATGAAATGAAACAGATGGGGTGCCGTTTTCACAATGATGGCAACCTCAACACCTCATTCAAACCCTTTGGTGTATTGATCGTTAGATGTTTACGTGAATTTTCCTCCAAGCCTACTTGAGCATTTGTCAGGTTTAATTTTGTGAAATGTTCACCTCCAGCCAATGTTGCAAATATATCCTCTGTTCCCCGTGGGGGTCAGGGTAAGAATAGGCCCCCAGTAGCCCCTGCTGATTGTATGAGGTGACAAAAGGGGGGACCCTGCACCGACCAAGTGGTTCTTTGGGTTTAATTCCCGGTTAGTGCTTGGTTCACTAAGGAATGAGGCACAGCAAAAATGATTTCCAGGTTTTTATCCCCTGCTGTTTGCTCGCCCTGTCACCTTCATCTCATAAGGGTTGGCCGGACGTTAAAATATCCCAACAAACAAACATAGATTTGATCACCAAAGACAGAATTTGTCCCAACTGGTTTTTGCCGTGAAAATGACCCTGGCTGTCGGTACAGCATAAAACACTCACTCACTCACTCACTCTGAGAGGTGGTAAGAACCACGAAACATGACTGGTCAGTCCAGTGTCAATATGATTGAGTGGGATATTGTGTGGGCCTATGACATGATATCTCAGTGTGGCAGCACTATAAAGAGGGCATTGGGTCCCACTGCTACAAATAGGCACCTCATTTCATAGATTTGGTCACCGCCACTGTGGCATAAAACTAGCTGGAAAGCTTTACCTTGTGCAGTCTGGTAAAAGAACCCTAATGGTTTGGCTGAACATTAAACTAACCCAACAAACAACCAAACCAGGTTGGGGCTTCTGCTCCTGGGAAGAATGTAGGCCCCCAGTAGCCCCTGCTGATCATAAAAGGTGAGGATTGGGGGGACCCAGCACCGACCAAGTTGTTAATTGGTTTCGATTCCTGGTTGGTGTCTGGGTTTACTAAGGGATGGGGTACAGGAACAATTTTGATCCCCCTGCTGTTTGTCCACCCTGTCACCCTCATCTCATAGATACAGTCACAGAAACTTACCCTAGCTGTCGGTATGGTGTAAAAAATCCATCACTCACTCACTTTTGGAACTGTCTGGACAGTAGTGACACCAGATTCGTCAAGGTTTAAGATGTTTCTTCCCATAATTTTGTGTTCAGCCACAACCCCATCCAAAATGTCAAAAAAGGCTTTGATATTCTGCTTGTTAAATGCCCAGCACATGCTAAGAAAGTGGCTTCAGGGGATCTTATGGCCAAGTTTGGATGTCTTGAAAGACACCCTGCAAGCCAAACTTCATCCACCGTATTTTCAGACTTCCACCTCTTTGGCATAGTCAAACCATTGATGAAGGCATCTGAAATGCCAATTGATCCGACTTTTTAAGGGTTAGCCAATGAAACATCCTCGAAGAGTTCATCAAATAATTAAGAGGCGATCCCCTGGGAGCCTCTTTCTGGCCCTTGAGGGACTAACATCAGTTATGACGCTGCAAAACACCATTTTCAGTTTTTTTTCCCTGTACTAATCCTTGTTTGAGAGCTAATTTTGTCAACAATTTCGGAGGTTAAGTTTACATTTCGATTGCATTTTTATTTTCACAAGGTTCTTCCAGAATACTTGAATGCGTCCCGTTTGGCATATTGAAAAGAAAAATTAAGTATTAATATGTGATCTTGCCATCTTTGTAAATCTTATTTTTCTGATACAGCCTATTGCCCCTGTTACTGGATAAGGGTATAGAGATTGGGGGAACAGATGTTTTTCATCACTGTCACAGACTGAGAGACCTGTAATCTCAGGAGGGTGATAATCGTTTTTGCAGGCTGAAGACAGTCATCAATGTCACAGACTGTGAGACCTGTAATCTAAGAAGGGTGATAATGGTGGGGTGCCAATAGGGAGCATGTGTAATATGCTCCCTAAACACCTATATTGAATTACTAAGCCAGGAAAATTAGATAAAATTATTGTGACCCACCTCAATTACAAAAGAAGAAAACTCATCAGTGATATTAAGAATATGTGAAGTAAAAGATTTGAAACTGGGTAAGAGGGAATTAAAAAAAAAAAAGCTATCTTTTTTTTTTCACCTGGAGAATTTTTTAAATTTTTTTATTTCACTTAAATTGCTACAAAATAAATAATTCAGACAACACAAACAGCCATACAGGGATCGCCGATGGGTAGCTATGCTATTAGATGACCAGCAGCGTGCTTCTTGTTTCCCCATGGGGATCCAAAGTGGGGTTCCTTCAGGAGCTCCCTAGGAAGAATGTGTCCCCAGCAGTCCCCAGTTTGTAGAAGGCGATAAATGGGGAGACCAGACTCGGTAGCCCAAGTGGTAGAGTGCCCGCTTTGAACCTGGGAGGTATTGGGATTTATCCCTGGCCCAGTCAGACCAAAGACAGCCCCCGTGGGGATCTGGGGCGGGGTTCCTTCGGGAACCTCCTGGGAAGAATAGGTAGAGTGCCCACTTCGAGGCTGGGAGGTCTTATTTATCCCTGGACCAGTCACACCAAAGACTTTAACAATGGCAGTGGTCATGGCTTACCTAGCTAAGGGATGAGGTACAGCAAAAATGATTTCCAGGGTTTGATCCCTGCTGTTTGGCCACCCTGTCACCTTCATCTCATGGATACGGTCACCAAAGACAGAATAGGGCATGTCCAGCCAAATAGCGGTGCAGAATGGCCTGTCTGATACCAGCCAGGTGTACACAGGTAACACACCTTGACCAGCGTCCACTGTGACCTGTGATCTGTGTAGTGAGGCATGTCACCAGTGACCACTGCTTGTACCTGTAATCAACACACTGGGCAGTTTGGTGGCCAGCTTGAGCCACTTCCAGCCGCTATTGGCGCACACTCCCTATTCGTCCTGACATGTTTACGCCACAAGGGTGACCTTGGCTGTGCGGCTTAAAAACACCCAACACTCACTCACTCAAGGAGTCTGGGGTCCATGGTTTTCGGTCTTAAGCTGCACCAAGACATCTGCCCTGCCTTCTTTGTAGACTGGCAGAAATTGCTGGTTACCTTTCCATCAAAGACATATGAGCTTCATGTCCTCTTGCCCCCTTTGTCTTATCTTTTCTTATGTCGTGGAAATGTGAATCAAAAACTGTTCTAGCATCTTTCCAGTTTGAGAAGCCGGAAAAAACCAGACAACCCCTTTCTGATGAAGTGTTGAACAAAACACCAGGGAGGCAATGCCTCATTTCTTTCAGGACTCTAAGTCAGAATGCGATATTCAGTGAGCTGCTGTTGCTAAAAGCATCTTTTATGTGTTTTGTACTGCGTTTAGGGGAAGTTATATTCTTCGCTTGCAAACTTATTGCAAACAAAATTGTACCTGTCATCTGCTTTCAGAGAACACTGTGGGGGTTCCGGGGAAGAATATAGGCTCCCAGTAGCCCCTGCTGATCATATAAGGTGATGATAGGGGGACTCAGCAATGACCAAGCGGTTATTTTGGTTCAATTCCCAGTTGGTGCTGAGTTCACTAAGGGATGAGGTACAGCAAAAACGATTTCCAGGTTTTGATCCCCTGCTGTTTGCCTGCCTTGTCACCTTCATCTCATAGATACAATCACCAAAGACAGAATATATCCCAAATGACCCTTGCTGTCAGTACAGCTTAAAACCTCCATCACTCACTCACTCACTCCTGGGACTTATCCCTGGCCGAGTCACACCAAAGACTTTTAAAATGGCAGTTGTTACCGCTTGCCTGGCACTCGGTACGAAGTAAGAACCACAAAGGGTGACTGTTCTGCCCAGTCTCAGTATAATGTGACTGGTTGGGGTATTGTGTAAGCACCATAAAATTGTGATGTATAGTTCCAAAGGGCATAAAGCAGGAAACATACAAAACTATAGATTTCCAGAGCATACATACCGGTTATAGTTGAAAACTATTTTGACATAGGGATTCCTGTGAGCTGCTCTCAGTTATGTGAGGATATATATAGGGTGTGAGTATAGGGTTAACACTAGGACCAGCAGCACCCTTATGGAGGAATATGTGAATTGGAAAGGATTGACAGGGTATCTGTCTTTTACCACAGATTGCCATACATTTCCCAACACCTTTCCAGCATGTGAAAATTTGTCTGTCTTTAAGATCTGGTTTGTGGAACATTCTTTTGAATGTAGATGGGAGCCATACAAGTCATATGGGAGCACAATTCCTGTTAATTCTCTGCTCAATGGCACCATTCTCCTCTCTACACAGTTGAATGCATTCCTCCCAGGTGTATTTCTAGCTATGAAAAGGGCATCTATATCATGTTTCTGAAATTGGTCAATAGCATATTCAATTGTTACCTTGTATATGAGGTTTTTGTCAGGCAAACCATGACATGTAATTATTCCAACTGGTTTATGGGGTAGTTTATGGAGACCATTAGGGGACAGCATGATATTCGAAACAAAGAAATTGCTCTGAAAGTTTTGACGTCATGTAAGTGTTCATATGCTGTGGATGATTGGCGGAAACATGGGGGTGGTCCTCACTGTCCATCGGCTACCGCGACTTTGGGTGATTCACCCAAAGTTACTCTCTGACCTCACTGTCTGATTACCATACTGGGTGGTGATTGGTCAGTGGCACTCTGTCTGTTGCACCACTTTGGGCTGGACCCATTGAGTTACAGAAATGGTGGCTGGTCATGCCCCCTGGTGTTACTCTGGGACACAGGCCTGTATGGTGTCTTACACTGACGGGCTCTCTGACTTGCTTGTATTGTGGTTAAGTCACCAAATCAACAGAGTTCACTTCGGATTTCTGTGTTGATTGTTGATGTTGAAAATGTTTGTCAACTTTTTTGGGACTAACCGGCTGTGGTCGTGGGCACGGTTTCGGTGTCATACCTCATCAGGCCGAATATTATTGGAGCGCGGTGTCCACTCATTGGGATATTTTTGGGAACATTAGGATATTTTTCGAGCATGGTCGAATAACTCCTGGCGTATCATAATCCATTGGGGACTCATTATTGGTTGCATCCGGTGTTGGCAGCCAATTCTAGGTTCTAGGTGGGGGCAGTGAATAGGTCGTTTACAAACTTAACTCTCCGTTGTGGGCAGAGGCACTCTCGGGTGTACACTTCTGGAATATACCAGTTTGCATGAATATGTTGTCATTTGGTGTGGATAATACCGTTTAGTATTATGCATTCTAATGTTTAACGTGATGTGGACCTCATTATCATGCTGATGTACATGGATGGCCTCGGCTTAATACATATTATCTAACGAGTTCAATCCCTTTGGGATTTGGCTGCGAAAGCGATGAATCCAGTTGAACTCGAGTTGTAGTCTCTTTTTTGTCGTAATTGTGTTACTGGGATCACAATGTATGAACTCCAGTATATGTATTTCGACATCATCGAGACCAGTGTGTGTGGCGTCATTTAAGTGTCTAGACACTTCTGTTTTGCCAGTTTTCCTGCTGATGTGGTAAAAGTGGTTCTGGAAACGCTCTTGCAGAGTGTTCTTGGTTTGGCCCACATATTGTTTACCACACCGTTTGCAAGAAATGCAATAAACCAAGTTATTGCTTTTGCACGTCACATTGTGGCGTGTCTTATATCGTCGGCCGGTTGAGTGGGAGGCAATGTTACCCTTCTTGTTCAACTTTGGACAATAGCGGCATTTCGGATTGTTACATATCCGACTATTTTTGGTGGCTGATGTTTGTGTGGTTGTTTTGTGGTCAGGGGGGAGTTTCGCTTTCACAAGCAGGTCCCGTAGACTTTTTGGCTTTCGATAGCCCACTGTCAGGCCTCCTTCATGGATGGGCCTGGTTGTGTTTGCTCTATCTAAGAGGTCCCATGTTTTTCTCACTTGTTCACTCAACCCATTATAGGCGGGGTTGTAGGTGGTGGTGAGAAAAGTTCTAGGCGTTGTGTTCACTTTCTCCGCTTCTGACTTTGGTTCGAGCAGTTTGTTTCGATCCTGTGCTAGTGCCCTCTGAAAGGATTCTTTTACCAGTTTCATTGGATAGCCTTTCTGGCGTAGAAGGGCTCCTTTTTTCGCATTATGATGGACAAAGTCCACTGTCTCACTGCAGATCCTACGGATCCTCAGGAACTGGCCATATGGGAGGCCCTTTTTGCAGTGGTACGGGTGGGCAGAATCAAAGGGTAGGTAATTGTTTCTGTCGGTGGGTTTGCAGTAGAGGCTGGTTGAGATCTCCCCCGTTTTCAGGGTCACAGTGGTGTCTAAGAAGTTGATTGAACTCCTTGATTGCTCCAAAGTGAATTTAATTGAAGCGTGGGCTGAGTTGAGATGCGTTACGAAATCTTGCAATTTGGTGTCCCCATGGGGCCAAATGCAGAAAACATCATCGATATATCTATACCAGACTAGTGGCTGTAGATCATACGTATATACATGCTTCTTTTCAAAATCAGTCATGAATATATTCGCATACGAAGGGGCCACTCGTGTGCCCATCGCAGTGCCCCCCACCTGTAGATAGTTACAGCCGTTAAACTGGAAGTTATTGAAAGCCAGAACCTGTGCCAGGAGTTCAACCAGCGATAGGTTGCTAGGTTGGATTGAGTCCTCCCAATGGTTCACCAGTGCATCGTATGCCGCTTGGCAACCTTCATCATTGGGGATGTTGGTGTACAGGGACGATACATCTAGGGTGAGCAGTATGGCATCGTCTCCCAGCTTACCTAGCTGGTCCAATTTGTTCAGAAAGTCTGTGGTGTCTCTAATATAAGAGCGACCTGTTCTGACTATTGGAGCTAGAAAGTGGTCTACAAAGGCCGAAATGCGTTCTGTTGGACACTCATTCGCAGACACAATCGGGCGACCCGGTACGGGTGTTATGTTTTTGTGGACCTTCGGTAGGAGGTATAGCTGAGAGGTTCGCGGAGTGTCTGTTGTCAGAAACTTCCGCGTTTTGTCACCACGTTTAACCATTGCCTCTAGATATGAGCATATTTTGGTATTGTGCTCAAGGGTTAAGTCGGATGGTTGTGGTTTGTAGAAAGCCGTGTCTGCTAACTGTCGTTCGCCCTCTGATATGTAATCTTTACGGTTTTGGATGACTATGGCCCCACCCTTATCCGCAGGTTTGATCACGATATCTCGATTCTTTGATAGGAGTTCTAATGACTCGCGCTGTGTAGATTTCAGGTTTTTCTTTTTTGAGGTTGTTATATTAGAATCCAGAACGCCCAATTCATTAATGGAAACAATGGTTTCCAGATTTTGTGGACCTACCGGGGGATTCCAAGTACTTTTAGATTTGATCTTAATCTTATTAACCTCTGAAAAGGGCCCTGTACTGGGTCCTGATTGATTTTGGTCATCAGATTTTCCCATTTTATTGAAATGGCATTTTAAGCGGAGCGAGCGGTGGAACTTATCCAGATCACGTCTAATTTCGCCCATGTCAGGCTCACCTGGAGTGGGGCAAAATTTCAAACCCTTATTAAGGACTTCTAATTCTGTTTCTGACAGGATGTATTCCGAAAGGTTGATTACATTGTCAATATTGGTCAAAGAGGACATCTCTTGGTCTACTTTATCGGCAAACATTGTGCAATAATCCCTTTTGGTGTGCAGGGGACTTGTTTTACCCACTGGGTCCGGGTGACTCTGACTTAGGGAATCATTTGAGACTAAATCAATGTAGGAATAACCGGAAGATTTATTCAGATCGGCATTCTCGAACGTTTCGTGATCAGAGTCCGGTGATACTCTGATGGACATACAGTCCATCTTTTTCGTCAACCAGTCAGTGTTCTCTACATGTCCACATTTTGGTTCTGCCGGCAGCGGCGTCTTCCGCTGAATTTCGGTCTCACGTAAGTTGGGCTGCTCAGTTCGTCGTGTTGGGCGGCGTCCCGACGGGGGCCGTGAGTCCCCCGTCCGCCGTGGCGAAAAGACCGGTCCTCAGGCCCATTCCACTCGTGGTCGTAATTTCTGCGGTTTGGATACGGTCGTCTGCCCCTCTGTCGACCTCGGCCTCTGACCAACTGCCATTCGTGGCCGTCGCGTATCGGGGGGTCGTGATCCCTATTACTTGCTGACTGGCGTGGTTCAGGGGCCGATGGTCTACGTCTGGGACGCGGTGGTCGGGCGTCAGTGGCGTGATCGTAGCTGCTACCAGCAGAAGCCGCTGGTTTGCGTTTGGTAGAGGGGTTGCGGTCCTGGCTTCGCTTGCGTTTGCCGGAGAATGGACGTCCCCTCGCAGGGATTGACCAACCTGGTTCATTACCAGTCGGACTGCGGGGGGCTGTGTCGTCTCCGGTGTCGAATCCAAGATCCATGTCTTCCGCCAGGTCTTCATGAGACTCGACATCAGCTTCGTGTTGTCGTCTGTTATTGGAAGACTTGTCTGGCCGCATCGTTATTGCCTCCACAAGAAACGGCTGGTGGTCTATTAGCCATTCTTTTCGCTCGCTCAGGGTTTTTGTAAGACTGGCGAGATTGCGGTCAGTGTGGGTGCGGACTGCGGCCCTACTTGCGGCTATCTGCATGTCATTGAATTCGGCTTCAAGGTTGTTCAGGATCTCCTCACCTTTGTCCTTTTCTTCCTCGTGCTGCCTGCGGAGTTTTTCACGGACCACTTCCATGATCTCCCTGCCTGCGTTGCCCCTGATTTGGAATATGTCGTTGACAGTTTTTTCATCGCCCACTGCCCAGGGTGGAAGCCCACACGTACCAAAGGCCCAGTAGGTGCTGATGTTGTATTCCAAAGCCTGGTCGATCCACGAGAATCGGGTGGCCTGCCGCTGTGCGTTTGTGGTTAGAGCCCTGCCTTCTATCCATCGTTTGGTTTGCTCCTCGGTCATTGAGTCCATGAATCTGAACCGTCCGGGAGGGACCTGTGGATTAGAGGGAACAGTCGAGTCACTACCAGACCCTTGCTGTGGATGATGTATTGTAATGGTTCGAGATTATTGTGTATAAGCAGTGACTGTATAAGGGAAAGACAAACACAGCAAATTGTCTGAGATCCAATTTTATTACAGTGAAAACAGTTCACAAAAAATATTCTCCCAATTTGGGGCTTCAGCTTTGTCTCAAATAAAGTCAATGTTACAGTAAAATAGTCTCAAATACAAAAAATAGTCTCTTTGCAATAAAGGCTGATATTTCACAAGTGGGTTCTCTAAAAATCCTTGGGCTCAGACCTCCATAAAAGAGGCTAACAGAGATCCTTTGTTGTAATACCTTACCTATCTGGCAGTAGAGAGATCTGATTTGGGGTCTAATCCCTTGCCAACCTCACTAACCAGCCCAGTGGACCAAAATGGTGTTTAGGCTAAGTTACATAACACCTCCACTTTTACATTCAATAAAGATAACCAAACCAGATTTTCACCATAGGGGATATTTTACATCAAGTTTCTACACCTTACTAAAGATAAATGCACCATAAAAAGTATTTAGAACACCATTAGACCTGATTTATCACAAAACTAGGTCGCGTTTGCATAACGTCGCAAATACGACGCGGACCGCGTGCGGACCTTAATCCGCGTTAAACCCCTTCCGTTTGCTCTGGGCGCAATCCGCCTTTTCTGATTCCGTCGTTTACCGTATCTATGCCACTTTCCCCCCTTGAAAAAAGATTTTGCTACACTTAGAAAAATCCCAAAGCTATACTTTTCATTACATAACAACCTTGGTCAGATAAATATAACAAGATATATAACAAGTACAAAAAATACATGAGATTATAACAAGTGAGATCTATTGTGGATAGGCACCACTAGAGATAGTGACTGTCTCTAGTCTTCACAGTTTTAAGATTGAACACATATTTCAACAAGTAGCACCTAAAAAATATGAAAAGATCTACCACCAAAGTACTAAGCAGCAAAAGTACGGTACATCAATAAATCCTAGTCTACAAATCCTATCCACTACAAATTCGATACTATGAAGTTTAAATCTTAAATTACAAATCCTAATTTTACAAATCCTAAATTAAATATTAAACTACAAATTTAGGAGATAGAAATTTCCGGCGTCCGGAGTTGTGACATGGTCATCGTCCCGTCTCCTCGCATCAAACTTGTGGGTAGAGGAGACTCCGGTAGGGTGTTGCCCAGGTCCTCCTGGTCGGTGGGCGCGGTGCTCAGCAGAAAAGCAGTCGGGGAGAAGGTGTTGGCACTCCCCATTAACTGGTCAATCTGCCTCTGTAGATCCGTTTTCATCTCTGCAATCTCGGTTGCAAGGTCCCTAGATGGGGGTTTACTGTCCACCTGGACCCCGACCGACTCCATGGACACTGCCAACCGAGAGCGTAGCTCTTGCACTTCGGCACGGAGGGCCGCGTTTTCGCGCCGTAGCTCGGCCTCTCGGTCTGCCGCTGCAACCAGCTCCTGGGCAGTTGGGTTAAGGCCCTCCAGCGTTGAAACCAGCTTCCGGGCATCCCGGGGTGCCTCAGAGATAGCGACCATGTGTGGCTGGGACTCCAGGGGTGTCGTCACGGGTCGATCCCTGCCTAGGCTCACCTCCTGCCTTCTCCGTCCCCTCTCGCTCACCTCCTGCTGGGTCTCAGGTTTCCTACGGCTTCCAGCGGCATTCACCAAGTCCATGGAATGGCTATCCAAAGAGCAGCGCGTCTGCCATCCAGAGTTTTTCCGGACCTCCATATGCGCCTCCCAGGCTAGTTGGGAGTATTTGTTGTTGTTTCTGTCCCGGTGAAACCACTGTAGGTGTCGGTACAGCTGGCACTTCCGGGCCTGAATACTTCGGCACTGTGTGGTCCGGCCCTTGTTGATTGGGCACTGGAAGTATGGCTTTTTTTTTTTTTTTTTTATTTATTGAACCACATTCACTCGTACATACAAATGATCTTCCATGTAGGTATAATATGTAATGAATAGTTGATATTAAACATAAATACACAAATCATAGTATCAATATCACTTTAGTAAACAAAACAATTGACAGGAATGAGTTTATTCTCTGTCAGTTATCTAATTTAGCTCTTTAGGCTCTTTAGACAAGATAGGAATGTACAGTGACACTTAGCCAGTATTGGATATAGTCCACATGTACGGAGATATCGGAGAATGTATACTGACAGCGGCTTGTTTGATGACTTAACAAGACGGCATGTATGATGACATCTATTTAGTACAAGACGCAGAAAATGATATAGTGACTGTACGGAGATATCGGAGAATGTATACTGACAGCGGCTTGTTTGATGACTTAGCAAGACGGCATGTATGATGACATCTATTTAGTACAAGACGCAGAAAATGATATAATGACTTAAACAATTTGGTAAGCAAGTACGATGACAGTGCTAATGCCTCATGAGTTTATGAGAACATAGCATTTTTATACCTGCTTCAACCATGCAATGGTTGCAGATTTAAACTGTGTAATGTCTTCTTGTCGTTTGATAGAATTTGGAAGCTTTGACCAAAGTTCTGATCCTACATAGTAAGGACTTTTACTATAGACAGTCAAATTTGATTTGGAGGTAGGAAACTTCCATTCGTCGTTAG
Source organism: Lepidonotus clava (assembly GCA_936440205.1). Taxonomy (NCBI): domain Eukaryota; kingdom Metazoa; phylum Annelida; class Polychaeta; order Phyllodocida; family Polynoidae; genus Lepidonotus; species Lepidonotus clava. Next base: position 25,031,613 of record OW387148.1, read on the forward strand.
CTCGCGTTTGTTTTATACCAAGATTCTTTACACCATATGTATTCCTTAATTTAAACATAATATTTAATAAGTGAGACCTGCGTCTCACTTCTAACGTATCTAGTTTAGCTTTATGGTGTAGTTCAACTATAGAGATGTCCTTCGGGTTAAGGATACCCAAGGACAACCTCAAACTACGATTTTGCATTCGTTGTAGTTTAGCTAATTCAGACGCTTTGCAAAGAAACAGACAGAAGTCTGCATATTCAACGATTGGGAGTACCATCTGTTTATATACAAGTAGTCGTGTTTTATTATCAAGAAATCGTCTCATGTGTGTTAATTTATGATTTCTTATTGAAAAGTTTTTTTTAATTTCATTCAGATGTTTTTGCATGGTTAAACATTCATCTAAAGTTACTCCTAAGTATTTATATGAGTGAACAATTCCTAACTTATGATTATTTACACAGATATCAGGACTACCTATCCTATTCAACATATTTCGTGTTCCAAAAGTGCAAACTTTAGACTTCTTACCGTTAATGCATAACAGGTTAGAACTACACCACTCAGACACATGCTGGACAGCCTTTTGTAGTTTGGTTTCTATATCTTCCAGATTGTGTCCAGAGCTATATATTACCAGGTCTGCATACATAATTGTATTCACATCATTACAATTCACAGTGCCGATTATGTCGTCAACATACACGTTGAAAAGAGTTGGTCCACATATTGACCCCTGGGGTACTCCGGTTCTAATGGGTCTAGTATCAGAATACATATTGTCATATTTGGTTATTATCTTTCGGTTTCCAAGGTAGCTGGACAACCATTTTATCAAGACCCTATTCAGGCCTAATCTGTCCAGCTTGCTTATCAGCCTGCCATGGGAGATCGAATCAAACGCTTTAGCCATGTCCAGGAAGACAGCAGTGACATACCTGTGGTTGTTAACACATTCAGTGATATCTTTCAAAAGTTTCAATATAGCTAATGAGGTGGAACTATTTCTCTTAAAGCCAAACTGCTCATCACTTATACAATCATTTTCATCAAAGAATTTCATTAAAAATTTATGACAATGTTTTTCTAATATCTTTCCGGGTATGGGGATAATTGAGATTGGTCTCCAGTTACCACAGTCGGTCAAATCCCCTCCTTTGGGAATTGGAGTAATCAAAGACGTACCCCAGGCATCAGGGAAAATTCCAGATTTAATTGATTCATTATACAGATGATACATTTGATCCACTAAGGAGACAAGAATGTCCTTCATAATAAAAGTAGGAACATCTATCATACCTGAGCTTTTGTTGACATCAATTTCTTGGAAAGATCTAAGTAAACTTGGTTTGTCTATATAAAAGATATTATTAGAGCTATCTTGGGTGCCAGCATCATAGCTCAGTGAGTCAATATTTGGGTTTCCACCACTTTGTAACTGAAGTTTTTCACCTATATTAGAGAAATAATCATTCAAAATATCTGCACTATCTATAGTAGTCCCATTGCCATCATCACGTATCTTTACAGATATTGATGCTTGTCCAGTATTTCCTAAAAGGTCATTAATCTTCCGCCAAAATCGTTTAGGATCACCGTTTGATTCTCCCAATTGATGCCTAACATAATCTTCCTTAGCTCTGTTAATTCTGATGTTAACTTCTTTTCGTAGATTTTTAGCTATCTGCCAATCCTCTACATTCCCTGTAGTCTTTGCTAAGGTATAGGCTAGTCTCCTGTCATTAATTAGTTCTAAAATTTCTCGAGTAATCCAGGGATTTTGATTTTCCCTTATCCTAATATGTTTAATTGGACACATAACTTCTAAGTGTTTAAGAATTATTGCATATAAAACTTCCCATTTAGAATTAACATCGATTAACGAATAAAAAGTTGTCCAGTTTTCTGATTTTAGGAGATTACACAGAGTTACATCTGAGTAATTTCTATAGGTACGCCCCCTAATTTTGGTGTACGTTTACGATTCACGGATCTTCTTTCTTACTGCATAAATGGTAGAGTGGTCACTTATTTGGTCAGCAGTAACTAAGTCAGCTTAAGGGGGCAGTGCACCTCCCAACAGTGCCGGTAGTACCTTACGGACGTACTGAACTCCTTCCTTGGTGTGGGACAATTCTCAAATATACACACCTGTCCCTCCTTCCACAGCATCACCGGCCTGTACTTTAGTTTATTTTGTAAGTGGGTATGCTCAGAGACCCCCGGCTGGATTCCAAGCTGTTGTCGTACCATTTCTGGTACCCAGCCAGGTAGTCCTTGCTTTCCTGCGGCCACAAAGAGTCCTCCGTTTCCTTTGGCCTCCTCGCCCGCTTCTTATGTGTCTCATCCCAACACACCAGTCTGGAAAGAACCCATAAGGGTTGGCCGGACATTAAACTACCCCAACAAACAAACAAAGTTTTGATCCCCTGCTGTTTGCCCGCCCTGTCACCTTCATCTCATAGATTCGATCACCAAAGACAGAGTTCGTCCCAACTGGTTTTCGCCCTGAAAATGACCCTGGCTGTCAGTACGGCATAAAACACCCAACACTCACTCACTCACTCCTCTTTCCTTGCCCTGGTCCAATTCACCTTAGGACGGCTTGGAATAGAATTGGCTTGCTCAGCCGCTTTCTCTTTCCCAGTGCCTAGAATATCTTGACAGTTTCCTTCCTGTTCAAGGTATTCCAGGAGCTCATTAAAAGACTTAGGCTTTCTTAGGTAGATGTGGCGGGCCATCTCTTTATCTACCAGACCAAACAATATGGTTCTGATCAGATCACTGATGTCCTTGCAGTTTTGATACCTGGCCTAGCCCATGTGAAAAGGGCAAAGACATTGTGAGCTTACATCGTTGCAGTCTCACCAAACCTCGTTACCCCGTGGGGATCCGGGGTGGGGGTTCCTTCTGGAGCCTCCTGGGAAGAATAGGTCCCCAGCAGTCCCTTGCTGTTCGTAGAAGGCGACAAATGGGAGACCAGACTCAATAGCTGTTTGGTGGAGTGCCCGCCCTGAGTCTGGGAGGTCTTAGGATTTATCCCTGGCCGAGTCACACCAAAGACTTTAACAATGGGAGTGGTCACTGCTTGCCTGGCACTCGGTATAAAGTAAGAACCACGAAAAATTACCCCCGTGAGGACCCGGGGTTGGAGTTCCTCTGGGAACTTCCTGGGAAGAATCCAGGTCCTCAGTATCCCCTGCTGTTCGTAAGAGTCGACAAAAAGGGGGAAACAAAAAGTACAAAAAATGGTACCCCAATGTCGGATGCAGGCCCGACCCAAAATAAACTGCAACGTCCCTCGGTAGGCAACCAGGCTGAGGACGGCTTATCTGCTACTGGAAGAAACAAAAAAATGGTTAACAATGACCAAAGTAAAAAAGAAAAAGACCAGTCAAGAACTGGTAAAAGAGGCCGTGAGAGCACGGGAACAAGTGCACCCGTCCCAAAGAGGGCTAACACTGCCAAGGGCTGTGGCGGAGATGGCTGGCCAAGATTCCTTGTTGTAGAATCTTGCCAGACCGGTAAGACCATGTCCACCGTCTCGCCATTTGTCATTGGCAAAGCCATTGGCAGTGTAGCGGGCTCCGTAAAAAGTATTAAGAAGACCAGAGCTGGAACGCTCTTGGTTGAGGTCGAAAGAATGCAGCAAGCCATTAACTTGCTCCAAATGGAAAATGTTGGTGAGACGCCTGTTGAGGTTTCCCCCCATAGATCCCTGAACACATCTAAAGGGGTCATTAAATGGAGGGACCTCCTGGGCACCCCCGTAGAAGAGATTGCTGAACAGCTCTCACGAGGGTGCAACAGGTGTCCACCAAATTAAAAGCAAGTCAACTGGCATCTATGTGCTATCATTTGACACACCAACTCCTCCGGAATTTGTCAAATGTGCGTACCCCAGATTGCCAGTGGAAGAATATACGCCCAATCCCATGCGCTGCTATAAATGCCAAAAATATGGCCATATTACAAACAAATGTAATGGCCAAGCAGCGTGTGGTCGATGTGGAAACAAAGAAGTCGACCACTCAACTCAAGAGTGCAAGGGTAAACCCCAATGCATTAATTGCAAAGGGGAACACCCGGCATACTCCAGGAAATGCCCACATTTCATAGAAGAGAAAGAGGTGCAATCTGTCCGTGTCAAAAGGAAGATCTCTTTCTCTGAAGCCCGAAGGATCGTGAGAGTATCCTGTGCTCCAGTGCTCACAAGAAGCTTCGCTTCAGTGGTCAGGTCAAATAAAGATGCAGGTTGCCAAACACCTGACTGGCCTGACCATGCTGTTAAGCCACAGCAACATCAAAAAGCTCCTCACCATCAGGGTGTGAATGCACAGCAAAAACAAAGTAAAGTTCGGCCCACACATAGGACCGACAGAGGGAGCAATACCACCTCGCTCCCTAAAAGAGGTCAGTCCCAAGTCTCAGGGACAAATACTGAGGGCAAGACCACCCAGCCCTCCAAGGGCCCAAAACCATCTGGGCCTCCAGCTGAGACTAGATCCTCTAGGATACCAGTACTCGCTGGTAGTAAATCCCCACCAAAAAGACCAGGTGGAAGCGAAAGACCCGCATCATCCCTAGGGTCTGAGTGTGGTGTAGACAGCCCACAGGAAGGGGACCCAACCCAACCTGTGACAAATTCCAGCCATGCTGTAGATGGCCCACAGGAGGGGGTTCAACCCAACCTGTGAGTGCTTCCAGCTATGCTGTGAAGGCCGCATCACCTCCAAAACAAACACCTCCAAAAACAAAAGCAGTCACCATCAGAAGGGAACACCTATCCCCGATAACCATACAGAATCGATTTGGTGTACTAGCAGACCCTAAGGAGATGACAGTGCTACAAAAACAGACAAAGAAAAAATGAGTAACACTCAAACAATCATACAGTGGAATTGCAGAGGCATCAGGGCCAACAGGGAAGATTTGGAGCTGCTCTGCACCGAAGTCCGACCTGTAGCCCTATGCTTGCAAGAAATAAAAACAACAAACCATGACCACTTAAAAATGAAACAATACCATCATTACTCAAAAATTCCCGATGAACATGTCCCTGCCGGAGGAGTAGCCATAATGGCCGAAAGAAACTTCCCTCAACAAGAGGTTTCCTTGGACACAACCCTCCAGGCAGTGGCTGTTCGAATAACAATAAACAAACCACTTACACTGCTCTGTCTACATACCACCAAGACAGAAAGTCACATATAATGATCTTGCAGCACTGATCACTCAGCTGCCTCCTCCGTTTCTAATCATGGGTGATCTCAATGCCCATAACCAGATATGGGGGTCCCACAAAATAGACGTGAGAGGCAGAGCAATTGAAAGAATCATAGATCGGAAATCCCTCTGCTTGTTCAATACCAAAGTTCCAACACACCACCATCCTGGAAGTGGAACTTACTCGTCCATTGATTTAACACTCTGTCACCATTCCATCTTTGCAGAGTTTCAATAGACAGTACATGAGGACTTATGTGGAAGCGACCACTTTCCCATCCTCCTGCAGACATCCAAGAAAAATGAAAATAGAGACAGGATCCCAGTGTGGAAGACACATAAAGCAGATTGGGATTGCTATCAAAACCTTTGTAAAGAAAGAAGATCCAGTGCAATACTTCACAGATACATTGCTAGAAGTAAGTGCGCTGTCTATACCAAAAACCTCAAAACATCCTCCAAAAAAGTCTCGGCCATGGTATGATGATGAATGCCAAAAGGCTAGAAAGGAGAGAAAGAGAGCACTGAGAAAGTTTAATAGTAACATCAGTGCTGAAAATATGCATGCATATTAACAAGCCCATGCTAAAACAAAATTAACATATAAGACTGCTAAACGAGAGTCCTTCCGAAACTTCATCAGCTCTCTTTCCAGATCTACCCCAATGAGGAAAGTATGGAAAGTGGTGAAGAAGATGAATGGTCACTCTACCTCAACAGTCCACCAGTTGAAGGTCGGAAACGAAACAAAAGAAACCAAAGAGGAAATAGCAAACACCTTAGCAACATATTTCTCCAAAGTCTCCTGTGAGGAGAACTGTAGCGAAACTTTCCTCCGACACAAAAAGAAGAAGGAAGACACTGAACTTGACTTCACATCCACCAACAGGGAGATATACAACACCATCTTCTCCCTCGAAGAGCTGAAACATGCCCTCCATCAGTCAAAGTCTTCTTCTCCTGGACCTGACACTGTTCACTATGACATGCTGAAAAAACTGCCAGAAGAACAACTCAAACTACTACTAGAGTTGTACAACAACATATGGGTAAACGGAGATTATCCAAGCTCTTGGGCTGAAGCTACTGTGGTCCCTATCCTGAAAAATGGGAAAACCAAGAGTGACCCCCAGAGCTATAGACCTATTGCTATGACTAGCTGCCTTTCCAAAACCATGGAAAGAATGGTCAACAACAGGCTGACTTGGTATCTGGAATCTAATGATCTCCTAAACACCTACCAGTCAGGTTTCCGCCAAGGGCGGAGCACAACCGACCACCTTGTTAGGCTAGAAAACTACATAAGAGAAGGATTCGCCAACAAAGAACATGTGGTGGCTGTCTTTTTTGACCTCGAAAAGGCATACGACACGACATGGAAATATGGCATCTTACAAAATCTGCAGGAAATGGGACTGCGTGGCAGACTGCCCACATTCGTTTCCAATTTCCTTGCCAACCGAACATTTAGCGTACGTCTTGGTACCAAACTGTCGCGGAGAGTCGACCAGGAAATGGGTGTACCCCAAGGCTGTGTCCTCTCTGTGACAATGTTTGGTGTACAAATTAACAGCATTACAAAGTCCCTGCAGAAAGACCTTAACTGCTGTCTCTATGTGGACGACTTTGTCATATGCTACCGATCGAGACAAATGACAACTATAGAAAGAAAACTACAACAGGCAGTGAGTCTCCTTGACAGATGGAGTACTGAAAATGGTTTCAAGTTTTCCACCAACAAAACTACATGCGTTCACTTCTGTCGTAGAAGGGGGTGTGTGGAAAATCCGGCACTCCATCTCAAGAACACTGAACTGCCTGTAGGGGAGGAGGTGAAGTTCTTGGGAATGATCTATGACAAGATCTTATCCTTCAAACCTCACATTGAATACTTGAGGAGAAAATGCCTAAAGGCCATGAATCTCCTGAAAGTACTGTCCAACACAGAATGGGGTGCTGACCGAGAGATCCTGCTGACCTTGTACAAAGCATACATCCAGTCAAGGCTGGATTATGGTTCTTTGATATACCAGTCAGCAGGGAAATCCTACTTGGACAGACTAAACCCCATCCAAAACCAGGGCCTACGAATATGTCTTGGCGCTTTCAGAACATCACCAGCCAAAAGTTTGCATGTGGAAGGCAATGTTCCACCTTTACATTTAAGGAGGGAAAAATTGTCCTTACAATATGTAATAAAGGTCAAAGCTGACAAGAGAAACCCAACACATGATGCCATATTCCGCACAGATAACAGCGAGTTGTTCTGGGTAAATCCAAGGGTTGCCAAACCATTCTCTACCTCTGCTAAATCTGTGATCAGAGAAGCAAAGATACCTTTGAACATCATCAGAGAAATAAGACCACCCAAGAACCCACCATGGTCCCAGAGTAAACCTGTGGTCATCCTGGAACTATGCAATAACAAGAAGAACGAAACCAACCCCTCTGCTTTCAGGAACGAATATGGAGCCCTGAAAGACCAATACAGTGATCATTTCCCCATCTTTACTGATGGCTCCAAGGAAGGAAATAGAGTGGGTTATGCAGTACATACAGAGTATGGGGTCCTGACGGGTGCCCTTCACGGCCAAGCCAGCATTTTTACTGCTGAAGCACGTGCTCTGGCGCGTGCACTAGACTGGATCAAAGTATCAGGACACAGAAAGTTTATCATCTTCTTACCCTGTACTCCCGACAGGGTCATCAAAGGCCGGGTGTGTGGTGTCCTTTCTATGGGACATTGCACACTAAAGACCCCTTGCCACTCTTCGCAACGAGTAGGGTATTGCACCCGGTGGCGGGTTTCTCCTAAACCATGTCATATATTCGGTCACCGCCCTTGTAGCGTAAAATAAGCTGAAAAGTATTACCTTGTGCAGTCTGGAAAGAACCCATAAGGGTTGGCCGGACATTAAACTACCCCAACAAACAAACAAGCAAGGGAGATTTTCCTTTTTGGGGTTTACTCTATGTCTTATGGCAAGTGGTGCACTCTGCCATCCATCTATCAAGATCGCGTCTTTGACCTGGCCAATAGCATCTATTTCTGAGACTGAAAAGTGTTTTCATTCTCCCAATATGGCCTCCTGTAGGATGAAGGTCAATCAACTCAAAGAGTTTGAACCTTAGAGCAGTTGGCATGACTGGTACCAACTTCCTTTGTGTTCCTTTGGTTTGCCTTCTCACACAGAGTATACCAGACTGAATCTCCAAACTATCCCACTGAGAGCAGAGCATCGATAATCTTTAGACTCTCCAGAGATGGCAGGTCTGTCTGGTGCCTTTTTGCCTTCTCTTTTCATCTTACTCAACCGGCTAATGTCCTTATCTAGTTGTTGTTCTCGCAACACAACCAAAACACAAGTAGGTTCTAGATCATCAGTACTTATCAACTCTGCAATAATGGCATTATGGCTTCCGCAGTCAACACATTCTGGATTGTGGCACTTTGCAATTGGCTTTCTTGACAATGCATCAGCATTGGTGTGCTTTCTTCCTGCTCTATGCTCAATGGTTTTGGCAGTGATACCAAAGTCTGACAGGATAGAAATCCATCTAGCTAACATCCTATTAGCACCTTTGAAGTTCATTAGCCACTTCAGATAAGCATGACCTGTCCTGACAGTGAAATCAGTTCCCCAAAGGTAACTACTAAACTTCTTTGCATTGACAACTATGGCTAGCAACTCGCTGTGCGTAGCGCAATAGTTTCTCTGAGATTTTCCTAAGCTGTTACTCGAATAGGCTATGACTACCTCTTTGCCATCTTGGATTTGGGATAGAACTGACGAAATGGATTCTCCACTGGCATCAGTGTCTAGAATATAGTGGCCTGTATCAGTTGGGAATCCAAGTATTGGTGGAGAAACCGATGACTCTTTCAAACTCTCAAAAGCCTTTTGACAGTCTTCGTTCCAGTAAAACTTTGGTTTGCTTCCTCTCAGCATATCTGTTAGAGGAGCAACTATTCCAGAAAAGTCTTTAACATACTGCCTGTAATACCCAGCTCGATATAAAAAAACTCTCACTTGCTTGCGAGTTTCAGGTACGTGCCAGTTCTGAACAGCTTCTATCTTTTCTGGATGTGTGGCAATGCCATCTTGGCTCACAATTCTACCAAGTAACTTAACTGACGTTTGGTACGGTTTACACTTTGAAGGTTTTAACTTCAAGCCATATTGCCGTATTCTCTCCAATACAGCACACAGATTGTCCTCACACTGACTCAGGGTTTTACCAAAGACAATACTGTCATCCAGGTATACTAGGCATTTTGTCCATTTAAGGTCTCCAAGCATTTCCTCCATCATCCTTTGGAATGTGGCAGGAGCATTGCACAAACCAAACTGTCCTTTCTATGGGACATTGCACACTAAAGACCCCTGCCACTCTTCGCAACGAGTAGGGTATTGCACCAGGTGGCGGGTTTCTCCAAAACCATATCATATATTCGATCACCACCCTTGTGGCGTAAAATAAGCTGAAAAGTATTACCTTGTGCAGTCTGGAAAGAACCCATAAGGGTTGGCCGGACGTTAAACTACCCCAACAAACAAGCTTTGTTGAGTCTGTGATTCTTGTCACCCTTTTGATTCTCTCCCTTGTAATGACTGTTGCAGCTCCAGCGTCATCACAGATGTTGCTTTCTTTAAAATTCAAGAGATATCCTGGCTCCACCTCTTCCATGACCTTTTCAAACTCACTAAAAGAAAAACCTTAGATTGTTTTTGGGTTAAGCCATCCACGTGATGTTTTGATGATGCTGCACTTTCTGGTGCTGAGTTCTTCATGGCATTGAAGAAAGTTTCAAATCAGTCATTAACAGGCAGATTGTTCTTAAAAGATTTGACAGGTCTTGCCTTCCTTGTTCAATCCCCCTGTGAGGATCCGGGATGGGGGTTCCTCCAGGAGCCTCCTGGGAAGAATGTTTCCCCAGCAGCCCCTTGCTGTTCGTAGAAGAAAACAAATTGGGAGACCAGACTCGGTAGCTAAATTGGCAGAGTGCTGACTTTGAGTCTGGGAGGTCTTGGGTACCCACTTTGAGTCTGGGAGGTCTTGGAATTTGTCCCTGGCCCAGTCACACCAAGGATTTTAGAAAAAGCAGTAGTCACTGCTTGCCTGGCTAAGGGATGAGGTACTGCACAAATAATTTCTAGGTTTTAATCCCCTGCTGTTTGCCCACCCTGTCACCTTCATCTCATGGATACAGTCACCAAAGACAGAATTCGTCCTGACTTGTTTTCGCCGTTGGGGTTGCCTTGGCTGTTGGTGCAGCTTAAAACACCCAACACTCACTCACTCAAGGAATCTGGGGTCCATTGGCCATCCTGTGCTCCTAACAGGGTCATCAAAGGCCAGGTGTGTTGTGTCCTTTCTATGGGATATTGCACATGAAAGACCCCTTGCCACTCATCGAAATGAGTAGGGTACCACACCCGGTGGTGGGTTTCTCCTAAACTATATCATAGATACAATCCTCCATAAGCTGAAAAAAGCATTACCTTGTGCAGTCTGGAAAGAACCCTATGTGGTTGGCCGGACGGTAAACTACCTCAACAAACAAAAAAACAAGCTTGCCTGGCACTCTATATAAAGTAAGAACCATTAAACATGACTGGTCCGCCTGGTGTCAGTATGATAGGACTGGGTGGGGTATTGTGTGGGCATATGCCATGATATCTCAGTGTGGCATCACTTTAAAGAAGGCATTGGGTTCCACTGCTACAAATAGGCACCTCATCTTATAGATTTGTTCACTGCACATGTGGCATAAAACTAGCTTAAAAGTACTAACTTGTTCAGTCTTGAAAGAACCCCATAGGGTAGATTGGACATTAAACTATCCCAACAAAACAAAGAAAACCAAAAGAAATGCACTGTATAGATCTAAAGGGTGTAAAGCAAGAAACATACAAAACTACAAGATTTCCAGAGCATACATACTGTTTTTAGTCAAAAATATTTCGACAGAGGGATTGCTGTGAGCTGCTCTGTTATGTAAGGATATATGGTGTGGGTATAGGGTTAACACTAAGACCAGCAGCACCCTACTGGAGGAATATGTGAATTGGAAAGGATTGACAGGGTATCTTTCAGTTACCACAGATGGTACACCTTTCCAGCATGTGCAAAGTTGTCTGTCCCTAAGATCTTGTCTGTGGTACGTTCTTGTGAATCTAGATGGGCCGTAGAAGTCATATGGCAGCACAATTCCTGATAATTCTGAAATTGGTTAATCGCACATTCCATTGTTATTTTGTATATTTGGTTTTCGTCAGGCGAACCATGATATGTAATTATTCCAACTGGATAATGGAGACCATCAGGGGACAGTATAATGTCTGAAAACTCAGAAATTGCTGTGAAAGTTTTGATGTTATGTAAGTGTTCATATGAAGTGGATGATATATGCTTGATACTTTTGATTGCAATGAACTTAGGTCCTTATTACCTAATACTTTTTGAATTACCAATATCACTACCCCATGGGGGTTCCGGGTAAGAATTGGCCCCCAGTAGCCCTTGCTGAGCATATGAGGCGATGATAGGGGGAACCCAGCCCCAACCAAGTGGTTCTTTGGGTTCAATTTCCAGTTGGTGCTGTGGTTCACTAAGGGATGAGGTACAGCAAAAACGATTTCCAGGTTTTGATCCCCTGTTGTTTGCCCACCCTGTCACCTTCATCTCATAGATTCGATCACCACAGACAGAATTCATTCCAACTGGTTTTCGCCGTAAAAGTGACCTTGGCTGTCGGTACGGCGTAAAACACCCAACACCCACTCACTCACTCACTCACATGACTGGACAACCTGGTGTCAGTATGATATGACTGGGTGGGGTCACCCTGTGCTCCCAACAGGGATTATCAAAGGCCGGGTGTGTGCTGTCCTTTCTATGGGACATTGCACATGAAAGACCCCTTGCCACTCTTTGCAATAAGTAGGGTATTGCACCCAGTGGCGGGTTTCTCATAAACCATATCATATATTCAGTCACCGCCCTTGTGGCGTAAAATAAGCTGAAAAGTATTACCTTGTGCAGTCTGGAAAGAACCCATAAGGGTTGGTCGGACGTTAAACTACCCCAACAAACAAACAAACAAGGTAGTGATCATTGCTTGCCTGGCACTGGGTACTGGTTGGCCCAGTGTCAGTATAATGTCACTGGGAGGGGTATTGTGTGGGCCTATGCCATGATATCTTAGTGTGGCAGCACTATAAAGAGGACATTGGGTCCAACTGCTACAAATAGGCAGCTCATCTCAAAGTCACCCCCCCATGTGGTGAAAACTAGCTGAAAAGCATTAGCTTTTGCAGTCTGGAAAGAACCCTAAAGGGTTGGCCGGATGTTAAACTACCACAACAAGCAAACAAGACTGGTCGGCCCAGTGTCAATATAATGTGACTGGATGGGGTAGTGTGTGGGCCTATGACATGATACCTCAGTGAGCAGCAATATAAAGAACTTATTGGCAAAGATAATGTTATGGGAAAGGAAATTGTGGTAATGGGAGATATGAATATCAACTATATGCGGGGTAAGGATAATAATAAAACGTTTTTAAAGGAGTTAGAGGCCAGGTATAACATGAGACAACTTATCAACACCCCGACCAGAGTTACATTGAAGAGTAAGAGTATCTTGGATCTTATTCTGACAACAATTCCTCAAGAGTTAATAATCACAAGTGGTGTTCTAAGTGTCGCTATATCAGATCACCAACCAATCGTAGTTACTCGCAAAAAGAAACGCGAGAAGCATACTACTACTAGAATTAAGGTGCGTAACACTAGAAATTTTCAGAATGATCATTACCGCGATCTTATTGTGGCTGACACCCGATGGGGACCCTATTGGTTGGATATATTGACAGCTGATCAGATGTGGAACATTATGCTTACAATTATCAGAAGTAACTTAGACATGTTATGCCCATTTAAGGACATAAAACTCCGAAATGACCAACCAACATGGTTTGATGCTGAACTATGTGGCGAAATCAAAGTTAAAAATCGCTTGATGAAAATTGCCCAAAAATCGAGAGATATAGACGATTGGATTGTATTGAGACATAAAAAACAGTCAGTCAGACAACTGATAATTCGGAAAAAGAGACAATATATTTCTGATAAATTAGCGGAGACACGTAATGATCCCAAAATGTTCTGGAAAGAAATAAATAAAAATATTAAATTTGGAAAGTCAAAAACTACCACGTCTGGAAGCCAAATCAGGGTTGGGGAAAATATGTTGAATGGTCCGACCGCTGCAAATGCTATAAATAACTACTATGTGTCAGTAGGCCCTGAACTTTCAAAAAATTTCACTCAGAAATGGGATACTTGCACCTATTTAAGGGAGTATACTGGTCCTAAAATGAACTTTAGGTTTGTAGGGGAAGTAGAGATCAAAACTCTTATAAAACAACTTAAGAATAATAAATCATCCTGTGTCAAGGATGTAGGTATTAAATATCTAAAATTAGGACTCCTACATATGACATTAGAACTTACATATCTGATCAATGAGTGCCTTGGGAAATCTATTATGCCGCTTGAATGGGCGGTTGGTGCTGTAACCCCGATCCCCAAAGGTAGTATATCATTAAATATAAGTGATTACAGACCAATATCGGTGTTGCCAGCCCCTAGTAAAGTGATTGAGCGAGTAGTTTTTAACCAGATAAGTTATTTTTTGGAAACAAATGGTCTGTTAGATAATAGACAGCATGGTTTTAGGCGTGGACATAGTACATCGACAGCCATAAACGACCTTGTGCAATATATCTATGAAAACTTGGATAAAAAGAAATTTGTAAGTTGTGTTTATATAGACTATAGCAAAGCGTTCGATACGCTAGATCATGATATACTTTGCAGGGAGCTGCATTGCTATGGGCTGGGAGATGATGTTAAATGGTGCCGTTATTATCTCACTAATAGAGAACAATATGTTAACTTCAATGGGGTTGTATCAGATAGTCAATCGATAACTTGCGGTGTCCCACAAGGCTCAATTTTGGGGCCTTTGTTTTTCATCATATATGTAAATGATCTGATATATGCTGTGAATGGTCATAAGTCGCAAATATTGTTATATGCAGATGACACTGTTCTATACTTTGCCCATGAGAATCTAGATGTGGTTGTCACTGAGATGCAGAGTACACTTAACACTGTACATGAATGGTGCATGATGAACAGATTAACTATTAATATTAATAAAACCAAGCAGATGATGTTTGCACCACGAGGTAACTTGGAAATTACCCCAATTATGAAACTATTTGGTCAACAACTGGAGCTGGTATCAAGTTATAACTATTTAGGTGTAATTATTGATGATTTGCTAAAATTTGACCAATTTCTTAAAACCAAAATTGGGTGAATTCGAAGCCGTATATACCAGTTGGGAAAAATGAGGAAATTCATCACGTGTGAAACTGCATGTATTATCTACAAACAGGTAATATTACCCTTGTATGATTACGCAGACTTTTTGGTGGAGAGTGGGCCTAAGAACAAAATTATAAGGTTAGAAAAGCTGCATGAGAAGGCATTACATATTATTGATTGTAAAGCAAATCCCACCTTGGATGAAAATACCCTTATGTCCCTGTATGGCATAGATACTCTTCAACAACATCGGCGTAGTCACCATTGCAGTATGATGTATAGATATAGTGTAAAACAAGAATATATAGACAAGGTACGGCCGAAGGTGAATCTACGAAGTAGAAAGAAGGTCAAATTCAAAAGGCTGGATGGTATTTACTCCAAATTCCGGAAAAGTCCAATGTACAGAGGTATTGCCCTATATATGGGATCGTATCCCGAAGGGTATTCAACGATCTACCACCGAGTTTAAATTTAAAAAATCTGTTAAATCTATCCGATTTTGATATTGGACGGTGATTATATGCTACGTGGATTGACCGCCGACACTGTATGCATGGTTTACTACACATCTGGCTCATCTCATTAGATTAAGGATTTGTACTGCGCTCATCTCTTTACCATAGGCTGGAAGAACATGTAATATCGTGAAGCCTTGAATTCAATAAAAAAAAGAAAAAAAAAAAAGCATTGGATCCCACTGCTACAAATAGGCACCTCATCTCATAGATTCAGTCACTGCCCTTGTTATGTGGTATAAAACTAGCTGAAAAGCATTACCTTGTGTAGTCTGGAAAGAACCCTGAAGGTTGGCTGGACAAACAATCAAATTGTAACCATATTTACTAGATGCTTTAGCAGCTGGAAATTATGGTATTTCTCAACGTTGGTCAGTAACCTTGTATTTTGGATTTTAGCATGAAATTGAATGCAAATAGTTGAATTCCTTGACCCATAATCTTCCGATTTTGACACCAACCAGGAGTCTTTAGTCATTTTAGAAGCTGAGATATATAGATAGTAATAGTAATCCAAATTGCTTTTTTTTGCCTCCACACCTGTCCTATTGATATTTCAAGGTGGCTTTCCATTCAGTTTTCATAGTTATACCTCAAAGGTGTCTCGTATCAAATTTAGTCCATTTATTTACTCTGTAACTAAAAGTTTTGGTAACAGACCCCGCAAAGTTAGGCAAGGGTACCAACACAAATTACAAACAAACATGTGACACAGTATTTTAGAAGTTTATTTTTATTGTGAAATAAACGCTAATTATATGCAATGGGTATATAAAAATATGCAAGTTTCAAACTTTCTTAAATCATCTTGATATAATTATTCATATAGAACTTGTACCCTTTATGGTAAATTTCATTAAAATATCTCGAGAATACAAGTGTTTGCCGTTGTAGGGTTCTGAATTTGTTCCTAAGAGAAGGGGAGATGAATGGTCCTCTGTGAAGTGTTGATCCGCGGCTAACCATACATCGTCAATTGAATAAACTGGAAAAAAATTAAATAAGTGTTGAGACATTTTTCAGAATCTGATCATAGGCTGCATTTAGTCATTATCTCATGCTAGTAATTTATTAATATTGATAGGATAATCAAAAAAGATACAGTCAGACAAAAGTCACATCTCAGTATCCATGACTTGCTGCCTGCCATGGCAGAGGAAAGAACCAAAGAACTTCGTGAATGTACAGTCTAAAGATAGTCGGTTCTACTAAAACTCTCAAAATTCGAATAGCATGCTTATTTGGGCCTGCAATTCAGAACATTTGGGATATTCTTTAAATTTTTTCACACGTTCTACAACATTCAGAGCTAGGTTTCCCACCTCTGAATGTTGTAGAAATATCAATATTATAATATTGTAACTCACAAAACGTCATTGATGTCACTCTCAATGTCAAAATGGTCATAATTAAGGTTCATGACGACTTAGTGTCTTCAGCAAAGATACACTTTGTCACGTAGTACATTGTGGTGATACTGTATGATTGGCAAAAAGGCAGTAAAATTGCAAAATGCCCTAATATAATGCTTTTTAGAAACCCTTCTTAACCGCCCAGTTCGGCGGTGGTTTCTTCAAATCGGTGGCAGGCGCCTGAAAACGCAACCTATTGTGTGTCAAGGGTATTAACAATGATGTATTTGATTTCAATGTAAACTGACCTATGGCCGATTTGTATAGGTATAATTAGTATGAATAAAGGATCTGAAAATTACCGTAAACCGGTATATAAATAATCTTGAGGTGATGCAGTGTAAGCTGATTTACTTAACACTACCGTTATAATCCGCGGCCTATACTTGGTAGTAGGATCGGATATGTATACCCAAAGTTGGGGTGCGGCTTATGAACGGATTTTCCCTCAGGTGAACCTTATTTATAGAGAAAATAATTATTATTTTCGATCACTTGTTATGAAATGTTTTTGAAATAATGTTAATACAGATAATTGTTGTGCTTTTAATCCACACAAAAGATTATGCGCCCCAGCTTTCAAAGTCTAGGATGGTCCCTGCTTCTTGGCAACAAACCTGATGTTAGGTGTGATTCCCAGCTGCATGACCATGTCATTCATCTCCAAAATAATTATATTTCAAATATTCGACTACTCTCGCTCTGAATATGGCAATAGCTGTAGGAATAGCTTATAACAGTGCTTGCTCTCTCCCTTTAATTTCCATTTAATCTCCTGGGGAGTATATTGCCCAACAACTAATGCTTGTATTACAAGTACATATTAACAAGGAGGAAAAACTTGGGAGTTGGCTAAAGGTTTAAATTGGTAAAGCCCTTCTGTAAGTTAAGGAGAGCGTATTTTTTTCTAAACAATTTCCATAGTAAGTTTTAGCATATATTTGTTTGCCTCACCTCATCCGAGCTAAATGAACATGTTTCACTTTTTTGCGGCTCACTTTTTCCACGCCACGTTTCTTTAAAAAAAAAGGCATAAAGATGTTTTGTATAGACATGATACAACAATTTTTCTGGTTCAACAATGTCAACGCTCTTTACGATCAGTTACAACCGCAATAAATTCACATATACCTAGATGCCCATTTGTATTAATTGTAGGGCCTATTTCCAGAAATGTATGATACCGGTATACGTCTTTTTTTTTATTGAGGTAGTTTTGCTTTCAACATGATGGTGGGAATAGCGATCCCACGCTTATGTTTTTATAGCCATATCTTATGTATATATGGGTGCTAAAGAGAGCTGAAAATATCACCAGTATTTAAGATGTCAAACCTGCCGTCACTACACGTGCATAGGGAAAAACTTAAAGCGTCAACGATTTCCCAGGTGCATTAAATTTGTTACGTATTAAAGATTTAGGATAATAGTATAGAGATAATAAATGACCTACCTAACATGAGTTTTAGCCGCACTGCTGCTGCCACAAAGTCGCCGAAGTTGACCCGACCCTCTTTGTCACTATACCGCACAGAAAGGGCCTTTGCCGTCCTCTCACTCAACGCCATGCCTTGTTGAGGAAAAAACAATAGTGTTATGGGTCCCATTTGTTATAATGGTGTAATTTTCTCTGTGTACTCAAGATTCATAGTTATTTCCTTAAATGTTTCATTTCAGCCACTAGATTTTGTAAATAATTCAGTCTTCATATCTAACCGCTGATTCTTGAGGCATTCCATGCTTTTCAATCCTTGAGCATATCAAACAGTGTATGTGTCATAAATATTTTGTACTGCAGTGTTGATTTTTCATAATTTTCATTGAAATTCACCTAATATTCATTCATATTATGTCATTCTAAAATGTACAGGTAATCTAAGTTTCTTGCCAGGGGATGTAAGAGTGCACACCTCTTTACTCCCAAAACGCTCACCTGTTGTTTCTTGGATAATTTCCGCGAACTGTGCTTTATCAAAATACCCCTGTTTTTCAAGATCATGTTTCTCAAAGACATCCTGAAAAAGAAAAATTTATTCAGAGATATGACCAAATGTGGACACGCAAAATCATCGATTAAACTTTAGAGCTTGGAAAACCTTTCTAATTTCATGTTCATAAACATTTAAAACTTTTCTTACCAGCCATACGTGTAAATCCTCGATGAGTTCTTGAAATTCCCGGAAACCCATTTTCCCGGATTGATCAATCTCTCCAATGATGTAAGGAAAAAATACATTGTATCTATAAAAGATTAACCCTATGGACAATGAGGAGATATTTTTCTTAGAAATGTGAACTTTAAATGTAAATTGTGTAGATTAAGCTTTGAATCATATAATGGTTTTCTTCGATCCAGTTAGCGGTATTGGTTGTAAAAGGATACATCTCTCGTGGCTAACATGGCTCTGCAGGTGTCATATGAGAATCCCTCGAATGGAAACCTTATACAGAGAAGTTCTGCAAATAACAGAAAAAGAGAGTAAGCTTAGTTATGCCCTTATCACGTTACCTGCGTGTGCAACAAAAATCTTCAAGTTAAAAAGTGTAAATATCAATTCGGGGATATCTTATAAAAGCAAAAGTTAGATTCAACAATAGGCGAAATATATCTGATTTCCCAAAGTATGTCACCTTGGAGAGGAGATTTGGTTACCAGAGATTACAGGTACTAAAAGACTTTTGTCAAGTGGCATGAAGTATTTTAATTTCTGATTGATAACTTACGGGGAAATAGGATGAGCACTCCAATTTTAAAATAAACGAGAATCTGTCTTATTAACAGTTACCAATTCCAACAACACCAAAAGTAAAAAGATTCTGCAATTCTTTCGAGAATCCCAACTGATAGATAAAATATAAGAAAGGATCCTAGAGTCTTGGATCCACCCTGGGCCACCCTGTACTCCTAACAGGTCATCAAAGGCCGGGTGTGTTGTGTCCTTTCTATGGGACATTGCACATAAGAGACCCCTTGCCACTTTTCAAAATGAGTAGGGTATCACACCCAGCGGCAGGTTTCTCCTAAACCGCATCATAGATATGATCACCTGTAAGCTGAAAAGCATTACCTTGTGCAGTCCGAAAAAAAACGTGTGGTTGACTAGACGTTTAACTACCCCAACAAACAAACAAACAAACCCCTGTTGTGGGTATACATACCGTAAAACCCCTAATTTAAGCCGCGGCTTAAATAAGGGTTAGTTCCAGAAATATGATCTAATAAGGCCTCAACTTTAAGGGTGCGGCTTAAATTAGGGTTTCACACAACATTGAATACAATGGGATCTCTGAAAAAAAATATGATGAATAAATGTCTAAAGATAAAGTCTAAAGTCAGGGTGCGGCTTAAAATAGGGTTCGGCTTAAATTAGGGGTTTTACTCACCTGTCTGTTTGTGGGTGTTGAGCAGGTCGTGGAGCTGCTCGGCGTCCAGCTCGGAGTAGGGGTCGTTGGCAAACTGCTTGTAGACGACCTGAGGGGTGACCCCGCTCAAACTGATCACACTGCCCACATCCCCGGGCTGAGAGCTGACCACCGCCGCATTCTCCAGCTGAATGTCCGACTGGACGGCTGGCCGCGACTGAAAGTAGGGGGTGGTGATAGAATTAAACTTTTTGGCGAACAATTCTTATGGGATTAGCTAATTGAAAAAAATAAGCAAATAAATATAGGATATTTCAGTTATTCTATAGGGCCTATGTCATGTACGTTCCCTACCGTTCTTTTGGAAAATTTACGGCCAATCTTGAAAAGCTTCGTTAACCTTTCTTCATAATATCATTGACTGGCAAATCTTTTTCTTTTTTTTTCAATAAAAGATCGTGTTCGTGAACACCATAGATTCATGCGGTAATCGGGAATTCATGCGTGTAGATTGCATAGATCAAGCCGTTGCTGGCTTAGAAATTGCATTGTTCTTTTATGTGACCAAGATAAGTCTTACCTCACTAAGGTAAAGCCTTTTGGTGTATGAGGGTATACTCCCCAGTTAGCACATTAAAAAGTATGCACAGTATATTCTCCGCACCTTTTCAAGGAAACATTGGATCATTCTATATTCAAGCTATGTCCAAGAATAGATTGCTTCTCTGGCTGTCCACTGATGTGTAATTTCACATTTTTTAGAATCACATACCAAATTAATGTCAGGGAAAAAATTGAAGTGAATGTATTGGAGTATAACCGTGTTCAGGGCCCTTCTGGCTCATCCATATAGTGGGCAGTTATTCTGATTGACAGGGATAGTGTCGGTCACTATATTGAGAGCTTTAAATTGCTAGCACTAGTCTTAACAACCACTGGCACAAATCATAGCGCTGGGAAGGGGTGGCCATAGTGCAGGTATAGGTAAGCCAGGTGTAGCATAGATAAGTTGATCCAAAGAAGTACATTTTTGGTATTTTTCTAGTTACATCTGTCCATTGCTCTCAAAGTCAACTTCAAGCATGTTATATCACAATGTACACATCTACCGAAACTTACTTCATCTACTTTTATGTATGCACATGTTTCACATTAACATACATTTCAGACTTTTTTTAACATTCGGTAATATTTCCTCTGAAGTAATAGGACTTCAAGAGGTGTTTTCGACCCAGTTTTACAGAATAAAGGTGCACTTGAAAACAGTTTTAAAAGCCAATGGTATCGAAGAGTAATTTTTGCTGTATACCTGCCCAGCAGGAGTACACTGGCCCCGTAAGTACTGGTTAGGTACAATTTGGGTAATTCTCGACAGTCAAGAACGCAGCCCAGGTCAACATAAGAGGTGTGCCATAAGTACACTAAAATTTGATGTTAGATCTAAATAGTATGATCCCTATGATTTTTATAGTAAATCGATACTGGATATTGCTAGAGTCAGCAATTGCATAAATAATAGAATAATGATACATTTTATACTTATCAATAAGCCGTGTAACTGTTCTTTTATGACCAGGTTGTCCCCTTTTTCTCCAAATTACATGTATAGGCCTACTCAAATTCCAAAACGGCGTGATGGATTTAATGTGATTTGTACATTATTTTTTTGAAGCTTCCCTTTCTTAAAATAATACTGTATGTAAATTATGTCCATTTCAATCAGGGTAATAGAAACCTAATATGCCGGACCGAAATATATCATGCAATTATGTATTTGATTGTTTCGATATAGAGTTTGTTTGTTCTAATCAATTAAATCAATGGTCAAAAATACCGTCTCGTAAAAGAATTCTCACTTACCGGTCTCCTCTTACTGACGACGCCCGGGCAGCAGGGCCAGTACCCGCAGAGCCGACTTACCCACAGAGACATACTTCCCACCTCTCCTGACCACTACAAACTCTATCCGCTGGGCAAATCTGAGAGTAGAGTGGACGCAGTCTGCGAACGGCTAGCTTATAACAAACCAAGTGACGACCCTCAGATTTGAAAAAAATATCAGTCACATACTCCCCATAATTATAATTATTAGGCTATAGTTGTGTAGTGCCGGGTTGGAGCATTCGACTCGCGTCATTTGACTCAACGTCTCCAAACCACAGAGCATTGTTTTCTCTAGCTATATTTTATGAAATTATTAAATAGATAAAATATAAACATATGCCAAGCTCACAAAAAAAAATTCCTCGGTCTCAGGGAAGAATATATGCGACAACATTAGCTTTATATTACTCAATGTACTCATAAATGTTCACTTTAGTAATGATGAGTGCCACCATCTAGGCTATGGTGCTGTATATATGTTATGAAACTATCTACCCAATCCTTAGGACTAGTCATTTTAAAGTATTTATGACCAGCCCGATACTACGCTCATGGACTGTTAACTAGTCACTGTCATAAGACAAGTGTGATCACTCAAACCAAGGTGCTGTATATATGTTATATAAGTTAAAGATGCACTCACGAGCATCTTTATGTGATGTTGCTAGTAAAAATGTTAATCTAAGTTTTTATAATTTGTTTGGTGCTAAAGCGAGTGAAAAGATAAACACTCATTCTTACACTCCTTTTTCTGTATCCGCATACTGCATTTCTAGTTGACAGTTTAAGATAGTTTGGATACGATTATTTCTAGATTACTACATTTGGCTAGATCCCTATTCTTACTGGACTGCATGCCCACAGTTTGATTTTCAAGAGCTAACACTGGGAACCTTATAATTCCCGTCTGCGGTGGTGTATGGCTAATCTCCCAATCACCAACACGCACTGTAGTCTATGTGTGTACATATACCAAAATACACACACGAGTGGGAGGGGTCGCGTCGGCGAGTTCCTTTTATGAAGAATTAAGAGGGCTACATTTAATGAAAAATACATAGGCCCATTGGCATTTTAGAAACTTAATTTGTAGGACTATTATCTAAATAAGACAACTGGGACATTCATGAATCTAAACGGCTTATATTATCTACCAGGTAATACGTGTTTCTGGTCATTATTGACCGTGATATTCCATATCAAAAAAATGTGAAAACCAGAATTTCCTGATTTCAACTTAACTTCTATTCTATTGAACAAGACTGATAGTAAGTTTAATGATCTAATCAATGAAAAATCAAGGTGGCAGAAGAATAATTAGTTTATGAGGGCCGTGTCTATTCTCACATCTAAAACAAACCACACATCTAAAAAATCAAACATCCACGGACCCATGCGTGATGACTACACACATCCAAGGGCCCATGCCCGATGACTCCACACATCCAAGGGCCCATGCGCGATGACTCCACACATCCACGGGCCCATGCACGATGACTGCATACATCCACGGGCCCATGCGCGATGACTAGACGGCCACACGCGATTATTTCCGTCAGCGCGAATGGGCCCGTGGATGAGGAAAATAGACGGTCCCGTGCGTCAACGCGAGTGGGGAGTGCACATCCACACCTCCGCATGGACGTCGAGTCATCGCGCATGGACGCCGAGTCATCGCGCATGGACGCCGAGTCATCGCGCATGGATGCCGAGTCATCGCGCATGGACGCTGAGTCATCGCGCATGGATGTTGAGTCATCGCGCATGGTCACACATCCACGGTGCTGACACGACCATAGTTTCCTGGTGGATGTGGAGAAATCATCGCGCATGGGCCGTGGATGTGTAGATGTGTGGATGTGTGAATAGACGGTACCGTTTATGAGTGCATCAAGCAATAGCTGTTTATCCTCAGATAATGTTTTCCTAAACTAGCGCCACGTTAACCGCAGCCGACAAATACCATGTAAGGCGTCCATAAAGCTCCAGTTGTTGGCACCATTCTTTACATTGGTCCAGTACTTACAATCGGCGGTAGAAAGGGATACCTGCCGAACTTTCATGACCATGGGTCCAAGCTGCAATTTCGGAGACTTTATCAAATAACGTTTCCTTGGCGCCAAAAGCGTTGGCGCGAAAAAGCTTTTCTTTTTCTTTACAGATTTCAATGCGGTTTAGTTTCAATAGATAAAAACAAATTAAGTCGATGGGGACATGTATGGATTACGCTTCATACTAGGTTACATTTTGGAATGGCACTATGCTAATGTATTGCGGAAATCTGTAAGGAATAAAGGTTTCTCTTACAATCTAATTATTCCGTAAAAAAATATGTGGTAAAACAATAATTGCACTGCAAAAACATTATATCGCAGGGTTCCTGTCAATAGTAGCGAAATTTGACGATCCCTGAAAGCCCATGAGACACAGATTTCTGTCTTAGGAAACTTTTTAACCAAAAACCTCATGCCTTTTGGTGCGGCCATCACTGTAGCTATCCCTATGGGTTAGGGACCGATGTCTAGACCATTGCACCAGGCCTCTGTTTACATTGTGAAGAGTTTCTCTGTCGGACGTGTGAGTGTAGGAGGTGACATGTTTGTCAGCGTGTGCCGATTACAGGACCACTCATTATTTACAACAGCAGATTGAAGCCATACATAGACTTATAACAGAGGCATGGGTTTTCAGTAAAACTAAAATTAATGTTTACTATTATGACTGCACACATAAAGAAAACAAATTCCTTTGGATAAGGCGCCGCACTTCAAAGAAGAATTAGGGGGAACTTTAGATGAGTGGCCCCAATGGTGTAAAAAGGAAATCCATAAGTTTCTCTATGCAAAGCTGGCTTGTTATCCCTGTACTATATATACTTTGTTTTTTCTCAGAGCAAGCCATCATATATTTTGGGGAGATTTCGTGTACTCATATAGCGAACGAGATTCTTGAGAGCAATGGTGAACTTCATTGCGATCACTATGTAAGGCTTTGTTTTATTTATGATATTTGATTGATATACAATGCTATTCAATACAAGCCTAATACCGTTCCATGAGATGCGCTTTGACACTAGGAAAAATGCAGATTTGTAATTTATACAGGGATATAATATTCTGACGCAGAACAACTTCGATAACTAAACTAAAAAGAAAACATGCTGTTTCATGATCGGACTTGATTTGGCCGCAAGTTTTTATCGTAACACCTATGTCTAAGATCTAATGGGTAGAATCAATAATTGTTGATTTGAACAATCGAAGTGTAAGAGGCTGTTGATCCTTGATGTCTGCTATGATATTTGTTATCATATGATGTTTGTTATCAAAGATAATGATTGGTGTGGGTTGGTTAGCACCGTTAGGCGTAGGCCTATAGCCAAAATGGGATATTAGTACTGAGACTAATACTTTGTCAATCAGACTTTTTATGCTGAGTAGGTATACTGTTAATTCGGAGTGATCAGCAAGTGGAACTCGCCGGGAGAGAATCAGATAGGAAAACCTTGTAGGCATGTACAATATGTTTGGTTAGTGGATATACCAAGTGTATATTGTACTGCAAGTTTACCAAGTATCCTAAAATGAAACATTTCTATAACTTAAGCTTGGTTAGCCAGTACATCTCCTATGACAAGCTGGTGCACTAAACTACACATACCATTATACGAGCATATACGAAGCTCGCAAACTTAGAAGTGACTTATACATTCTATCCTGTATAACAAGAAGTAAAATAGCTTCAAAGTTTCACTCATGCATGAGCGATGGTCATCCTGCAATGAACTAAATCTTGTAACAAAAGCATTATAATCTTTTACCACCAACAGGACCCCTTTCCCTAAACACCCCCCTCCCACCACTAGTAGGCTGTTTGGAGTATGAGTACTGACCACCGACACTACTCTGCTGCTGTCACACACAGCGAGGGGAGGGGTTTATGTATTGCCAATCACCTAGTACTGAATGACTTATCACTCACCCACCTTGACCAGTCCACCCACAGGAGACAGTGGAGGTCCTAGTGTGAAGGGATGAGGGCTATTTGGCTCAAGCAGTGGTTCTGTAACCCACTTATGGCTTCTAACACTGCCTTATTCTAACAACAATTGGAGTACAATGCTTTTCAACTGCTGAGCATGAGATTGTGTAACCGGTCATTAATAACAAAGAGAATTGAATGACTAAAGACCTGACCGATTGAGGGAGTCCCCCAAATAACTACAATACTATATAGATATAACTATAGAAAAAGCTAAAGCTAAAACTAACTTATCTAGTGTTTTATTGTTATGTTAGACAGTTACTGTATATTAATCTGTTCTGTCATAGTTATCTAGGACATCTGTCCAATAAGTTGAATTCCTTTCACTCCTCCGAATCTGTATTAAAGGTAACCCATGCGTGTTATTGAAACTGGGTACCAGCGGTTATTTGGATCTTGGGTTCTAGGACGTCTTTCAAACTTCCAACCTCAAATTTGCTGACGCAGTTTAATCTGACGGAATATTGAAAACAACAAATGTAATCTTACATCAACAATCAATTACCCGCTGAAGATAGATGCAAATAGACATTGGTTTGAATTAGACTGAAGTTGCGTCCGGTGAAATGAAACGATTGAAAGCGTGGTTTAACATACAAACATTCTTTATTCTTAAGGGCATGTATTAACAATTTTTACAGTGGACGTTTGGTATGGAGAATTCAACAATGGTGATCTGCATAGTGTTTGGTATCATGCAACAGATTGCTTCTGTGTTGGAACATTTACTCTTATAGACAGTATCATTAAGCAAATAATTATAAATGTTTGTATTGAACTATTTGTCTTACACAACCACAATATCAACTACCTGTTTAAAGGAAATATAATGTTCTGATCTATTTTAGACCGGACTATATTTCAAATAATACTGTACTAAATTAAGTAATTCTAACGAGAGCCCTATACAAAACAGGAACTATTCCATCATGCAAACTACGTACTTTAACATAATTATATAAATACCTTTTTGGCTTTGCCTTTCAATATTCAACATGGGATTCACACAATAGATTCTACACTACATCATGCGTCATCAAACAGTTGATTTGGTTACAAAATGCACTCATTACATGCGCAGATGATAATAATAATTCTACAAAAAAAATCACAATCCGATTTCCTTCACCAATTACAGTATAAGTGCTATAGAGTTTTTTCGATAAGGGTGAAGGAGAAAATAACCTCACATAATGAGAGCTGAGCTTTTAGTTTTAGTTATGGTGGATAGAGATATTCACCCATAACATTTTTGCTTTAAGCTCAGTTTTCATTATACAATGTATTTTTATTGCTTTTGTTCTGGGAAGTCGATAAGGGCAGCGTACTGGGCTTTCACATCGACCCAAGCTACATACACTCTACTAAAATATAGGGACAATGGACACCTCGTAATATTGACACTGGTAGACTAGGACCATTTCTATACAAAGGATTACAGGAAACTTTTTTCCTAATGAAACATTTTCTCTTTCTGATGAAACGTTCTCAACTTCAAAGATAAGTCTTCTGTCAACTAATTATAAGTAAACAGCAGATATCACGGTAATAGAAGTGTGAAAGACAGGTAATTCTCAGACAGGCACATTTTTATTCCCCAACAGTAGAAAATAAGGATCCAAAAATATGTTAAAGATATTTTGACTTTGTTTTAGACAAAACTCTTCCTAATGCTTTTTTTCCACAGTAGCAGCATTCAGTGTTCTACCTCATTCTGAGTGAGTTCATCTAAATCCCCTTCATTGTATTTTCTAACTCATTTTAAAAGCGGGAATATCTAATTTACAAATACTGTTTTAATCTGGTATATGCACTCCAATTCACTGTGGGCAGTACAACGTCAGGGAAACTCTTTTGTCGTCATAAAGATTATTTAAAACTTCCATATTCCATAAGGCACTTTCATGTTCAACCATATAAGGTTCATCTACATGAGATATCATACACTACATCGTCTTAATCTGCAGGTCACTCGGTTTTACAGAATATGTTTAAGACATTGTATCATTCATAGCCTGCAGGTCATCATGTTGTCAACAAGCTGCCACAACCTCTGCCCGTGTGTGACGGTCTAAGAGTACATGGTAAGCTGAATGAACTGTAAAGAGAGAAAAATTAAGGATGGTTAGTTGAAGGACAAAAGTATAAATTCAATTAAATGTCTCATTGAATAATGAATAAATGTTAAAGTTATTCTCAGAAATAAACATTGAATAGCATAGTGCATGAAGAAGTATGTCGATAGTATACTAGATGCCATCCGAAATTGTTCAGTCGTAATGATCATAATAAGCAAAGATTTTCCATAAACTTCACAATACTGCTACACGCTGAAAACATGTCAGGTGGTATTAGAAAATGAATTAATCTTTTAATATAGAATACATCATCCGAATTCATATTCATGCGAACGACTTACTAATGAGCCTGGAACTTGCCATTCATACATGGAGTCCTACCGGTAGTTACTCTAAACATTTTGGACTTATAGAAATAATTATAAAGGTATGAGACTTTGATAGTAAAGTTAAATCTTACCTCGTCCATTCTGAAGCTGGATTCCCCTGCTCCCTCCTCGTCCTTTTCTTTGAACGCCTCTGCAAAAGGGAAAAATAAAATCGTTTGAAATAAGACATTTAACCGGTAGCCGATAAGACATTGAATCAATCAAGTTAATGTAAGCTTCATTTGAAAAAATCACAGAACTATTTAAATGTAAATCTACAAATTCGAATATGCCTAATAGGCGAATATAAATTTTGTCAAACATTATTACATTTACCTCTTTAAGATTTCACAAAAAGAAAACCCGAAGTATTTCTCTAATCCCTTTGAATGGAAAAGACCCACAAGATATATTCAAAACTTTTAAAGCACTGAGAGCTGATTGATGACCTGCGATACTATAATGTTTTGATAAGACCTTAATAAGTTTCATTTACTTACGGAAGAGCCCCTTAAGTTTGATGACGCAAGCTACAAAGTCGTCGAAGGCTACGTGTCCCTCTTTGTCGCTGAACCGCAGCACGATGGCGTTAAACGTTGAGTTGCTCACCCGTAGACCTGGAGGCAGAACCCGTCGATCATTTTAGTAACTCAAACACTTTAAGGTCTCGGAATACGCAGGTGGTAACTACAGGGAAAACTACTCAATCACTACGAGAATGGGCAGCTAGAAATTTAAGGAAATGTTTTGGTTCCTTTTCCAAGGTTTGATCATTGCTACAAACCTATAATTTTACATGCGTGTAGCTTTACGATGAATAAATAAATGACGCAGAGTAAAATTGCAGTCGGTGAATGAATTAAAACTATTTTGATATTCAAAACAATCCGTGAAGTCGTATTAAAGGAGAGGGGAGGTCGAGGGATGTTTCATTCATATCAGTCTTTAAAAAACAGAAATGTAATCAACCGAGGAATTCATTTTGGTAAATAATTGGTAATCCCTTTTTTCTTGGAGACCTTTAGAAAAAGGGATCAAATAAATAACATGAAAACAAACTGTACAGAAAATAGAGGTGCCCTCTTGCTTTTGTCTTTTTAACTGTACTCCAAATGACTAACAATATTTCAAAGCAGTCGAATTTCGAATGTTTTTTTTAAGATACTGTCTTGCTGTAACCATTTTTCTGTTCATTTGACATTTGGAAAGTAGTTACAAAAAGGCACCGGTATTTTGTTTGAATTCTTTTCAAAATGAAAAATAGCGTCAGGAGTGACTTTTCGTAACAATGGAACCTTAAGTAAAATAAAATGGGATAAAATAAAGTACGTTAGAGTATATCCCATGCGAAGTCACAATAACAAACAACAGGTTTATTTGTAAAACTGTCACTGTCACACCGTTAAATCAGTGTCAATGTCTTCATAGGTCAAAACGTAGGCTTGTCAGTAGGTGTTTCAGTAAAGTAAAACAAATGTAAAACATTGTATCATAAGTCTATGATAAGACAATGATTGTAAAACATCGACCACCGGCAGGTCCAAAGCCTTCCTATAGCATTGTAAAGCTTCTGCAACCTACTCTATACCCTTTTTGTTAAGCTATTAAACCGTAAAGCTGATACATAGCCGTTATACAAGACAATACACTCACTCTTATGTGAAACATTAAATGACTTTGTCCCCAGTTATTGAAATGAATGAAAAAACTTGATAAAATTATACAATTTATCGTAATCATTATACCCATTTTGTAATTAGAATTATGATGATGATAAATTTGAATAGAGATTTGTCACAATCTCATTAAAATGAACACGTCGAAAGAAGCCCCTTTGCATAATATTTTTAAGGAAGCCATAGTTGACTAGAAATCATAACCCTGACTGTTATGGTCTATAATACGAGCTGTATTGATTAACAAGAAGCTATGCAGAGTTTAAAAAGTAATAGCTAAATTTGTTTAGACTTTCAGAAGAACACACACCAGATTTGAAATATGAATATTGTACATGAGTATAAAAGAACTACTCGTATATTGTTGGATGAGAGAAACCTTCAGAGTGCAGAATAGGGACAATTTTATATTACTAGGATATAATGTTGCTAAAAACATGATATCATTTTCTTGTCCTGACTCTATCCTAAACTGACTACTTATCTATTTCTTATTCATATACTATACTTTGAACGTGTAACAGGACAAATACAAAGAGGATAGAAGGAGGAGAAAGAAAGGAGAAACTACTAGGGAAGCATATGGAATGTTTCATCTGAATATATGAAAGTTCGATGTAATTTGTACTGCAAACAATCTATCTGTTTGCGAAAAAATAATTCCTTCCTAAACAATAACAACTTTGATTTTCTTACTGGTAAGTTTTGTGTATTTGCGATGGGGAATCTTGCCTTGTATGGAGCAATATATAGATGTAGGATAATTGGGGAGGGGGCATGCCTACTAACACTGGGGGTTTTAAGAGGGGAGTTTAGCAGCGCTTCTAGTTAGTGTGAGGAAGATTTAACAGTAGGCGTCTCAGAGGGTCAAGAGTGCAGAGAGGAAAAGCAGTGAAGGAACACGTATACCATAACAGTTCTGCGAGACAAATATGATAAAAGGGCACACGGCTTTCTTTGGTTGGTAGAGTACGAACTATAGACGAAGAGCTGGTACCTTTAAGTTCTTCTACATAAAAAGCTGAAGAAAAGACAGATGATATATGTGATTCTGCGCCTTGGGAACAACAGTCACAAACAAGTGTGGTAACACGCAAAACCCGTCTCTAACAGCAACATGGAAAAAGACAATAAATACACGTATACACTCTATACCACGTTCACTTTTGATGTAAACCAATTTTGATATGTACTAAAATTCTGATATATTTCATATTGAATAATTTCAAAGATATTTTGAATAAGGAATTTGTAAAGAATATTATAATGTCTTTTTTCTTTCCAAAAGCAAAATGATGAAAAAAAATGTGGCATAAAGAATATGTGATACACTTCATTTAAAATACTTATCTAAAATACGGAGAACAACACTATAATGCGGTATCATTACCGTTATCTATCTACTAAACAAAATAAACAAACGCAATCACACTTTCCCCTTTGTGAAAAGGGTTAAACAAATCGAAATAAACATATCTTGCAAAAACACAAAGGAAAGTGCTGTCTAAAAAGAATTGAGGAAAGAGAACCAGTAAAATTCACAAATCAAATTGAAAGATAAATCAAAATAAAACCATACCCTAAAACGGATATTGAAAACGTTCTTTGTTTACCGTTACTTATACATGAAGGGTCGATACTAAACGTGTTATGCACTACTACATAACCTAATAGTCTGTGCAAGCTTTCCGTTTACACCAGCTATAGTTGCTTCTAATTCTACCCTGTGTATGCATTAACAATAATCATACAGGTGAATATAAGGTTTGAAAGGTTTAAAACACAGACCTATTGTGTTCAGGCATTGTCTGAACTCGTAACAGTTGAAGTAGCCATTTCCATCGGCGTCCCTCATTTTGAAGACTTTCTGTTGAAGAAAAATTAATGGTTTTGTTAACAAAATCTGACTTTTCTCATTGTTTTTATAAAAAAAAATCTGATATGGAAACCACATCCTCATGAACACCTAGCTTAAAATATTGAGTATTTGGTATGATTATGTTTGTGGACATAACTGTTTAAATGAAATAGCAGAGTTTCTTTTCTGGGCCACTGGGTACCAGCTATAGGCTATCAGTGTGACAAAATGGGAACTTGTGGCAGAGAAAGATCTCGGCGCGAGTTCTTCCCACCCTGATTACTTTTCTGAGAGGTGATGTAATGAATAAATAATTCCGGCTCCAGAAGTGTTATGCTGGGACGTTTTCATCTTGATATGAATATGATGAATATGATAAATCGTAAAGGTAAACGCGTGAAGATAACGCCGCTATTATTATATGAAACTAAAAATAGTTAGATACAAATTGACAAATTTATAAAGTGACAAAGAAAAGCTTGACGGTAAGGATTCAATAAAATTACCTTGCACATCTGGAGATCGGCCCACAGACTCGAAAAGTCGCTGTAATTAAGTTTACCCGACATGTCAACCTGTTTTAGGAATTAAGGATGTTTGTCAGTAATCCTAAGACAAAGGAGATTCGTTACTTGTTTCCTTTTAAGTATCAATATGATTCTATTGTAAATCTTACCTTATTTAAGTTTATATTAAATTTATGTTCATTTCAATTAAAAAAAATTCTTTCAAAGTTCATCAAATTTGCAGCATATATTACACTTTTGGACATTACAGACAGAATGTTCAAAGCGTCAACAAAAAGGATACGTCCTTGAGGGCAACCATGCCTCTGCACACATCCGTGCTGAAACCGTCAAACGTGAAATCTGGAAATAATAATACAGCAAATCATGAATTGAATTGAACATTTCTTGACCATAGGTCGTTAAAAAAGTTAAAACCATTAATTTTATGTTCCTTCTATATATTTGCACGCTAAATTGGAAAAAAAAACGCAGGTGTTATAAAACTATCTACTATCATTTTCCACCTTGCGCTGCTTGATATTCCTTGCGTGGGTGTCAATCTCCATTAGGAATATACTTAAATTAGGAATATACCCAACGCAATTCAGACAGTGCAGTGGCGGATTTAGAAGGGGCGCAGGGGGCGCGCGCCCCCACTCTTTCCTGACAAATATTAACTTTTTTAATGTAAAATTATTGGTGCCAGAGGGTACGGCAAAAATTATTACCCCCTTTTTGAAAATCTCTGGATCCGCCCCTGCAGTGCATAGTGGGAAATTGCTTTAAAGCTGCCGCAATATTTCTGGCGCCGGCGGCTATATATCAGAGGGTCTGAGTTATCCTGAGTCATACACTCACCTCCGAGGAAGTTGCTGTTGAGTATCTCCTTGAGCTCGTATGCGTCGACCTCTCCGTCCGACCCCACGGCCTCCCGGTACGCCTCCATGGCCGTCTCCGTCTTGGCCGTGTCGTCGTCGTCGTCCTCGGGGATCTCGTCCATGTCCTACGAAAGACATGCTATTGTTAGTTCGTTTCAATAAGATGTATACCTCCCGCCCCGCTCTGTGTCAAAATGACAATTTTGTTGCTATTTATCTAGTTTCTTATATTGTAATTCCTCAATATGTATGTAGAATTATGATGCAATTTCGGGCAACATCTCATTTTGAAATTTGGAATTCTTGAGCTCTCCAAAGCTGTTTTCAAATCAACTATACTCCTCCGAAAACACCTTTGACATAAGGCACAACACTATTAGGTTTCGATGTATAGGCCCACGGTGGCGGATTCAAGATTGTGAGTGTGGAAAGAGGAAGGGAGCGGCACACTGTTGAAAATATAGTTATCCTTAATTAGTTATGGGTCGAACTTGCCCTATTTCTTAATCCAGAAGTGAGAGTGGGCCCCGCACCTTCTAAATCGACAGCTGGATTGCCTTGTATAAGACCTTTAATGGTTTCGAGCAAATTTAGATATTGGGTCAAAAACGCGCCACCAAACTTTCACAATTGAATTGACCCATTATCGGTGCCCGCCAAATTAGGACTTGCTCTTTGGGGAACAATAATTATTGTTCCAATTGCTCTTAAGCACATCAAAGGTTAAGGTCATAACAAAGCCAGGTCATCAATATTCAACATGGAATTATGTCAATAACAGCCGGAAAACGTGATCTGTACAATCTTAGTGAATCAATGTAAATGGAATGAAAGCTTTCATTGGTCATTTAGATAATATCAATGTCAGTGGAATAAAGCTGTCATTGTTCGTTTAAAGATATCAATGTCAATGGAATGGAGCTTTCATTGGTCACTTAAAGCATTGTCGTGGGGAGGAGCGTTGAATTTGATTATTATAATAAGAAAAACTTCTTTCAAAATGTAATATTGAAAAGGATATTACACTTGAATACTTTCCACACTTTATGGTCCAAAAAAAGTTGAAATGAAACGAAAAAAACAAGGTTTTTGTGTAATTATTGTAATTTTGGTCATTGGCGAGGATTATGGGTAGTTTTCTCACTCATATATATATATGAACATGGTGGCTATAGATAAGGGTATGTTCATATCAAGCATAAAGAAACTACTTACAGCATCCTCTTTCTGTTTTATGGTGATATAATTCACAAATTCAATATACATAAACTGTAATTTCAACGTCTTTATTTTTTAAGCCATCCGAGATCATTTACTGATGATTGTTCCTAATAGCATCCCAGGGATATGATTATAAAAGTAAATGTTGTTCTGCAATATGCCTAATAAGTAACTAAGAATACATACTCTATGGAGGGGAAAGAATTAACACCAGGCAAAAGTGTACTACTTGTTATCTCGGAAAGTCCGTACTATAAAGGTTAACCTAGATTAATCAAATCAAACATGCAAATATTGAAAAGATACTTGTGATCAATACAAACTAATATGCAATGTATCTTTAGGATGAATGAAATAATTAGATAATATCCAAAGGGATCTTTTAACTTCCAATTCAAGGTCCCGCAATACGATTTACAACATAATAGTGTCCCCAAAGTTATGATCAAAACCTTATCACAAGTAAAGCATGAATATAAGCTGTAACTTACATCGCCTTCTCCCATTGCTGTCTCTTCGTCCATCTCTCTGTAAAAGAAGAATAACAAATATTCTCAGTGAGGTTGCTTGTTGCGAAAAGCTCTATTGCCACTTTTGTATCATTCTTTTTTCTCAAACGGAAAATATCTTGGGCAGGGGTGTGGGGGGTGCAGAAGCTTATTCTATAGGTCAGCTTTCTCTATGGGTAGGCCTATCCTGTAGGAATGAGCCCCCCTAACTCGATAGACTTTGAAGTGGTGGGCATGTACCTAAGTGAAAATAAGGGTAATTGAAGTATTTTATACATGAATCTACATTGGGCTATTAATTCAATTACTATACACAAATTGGTTATAAAGACTCAGACCTCTCTCTGATACATCTTTGCAGTGAATTGCAACCAAAACACAATTTCCTTTTCATTTAAGTTTTGATTATTCCTAAAGTAACTTGTTATACAAATAATTTGTTTCTCCCTCATGAGTGATGGCAATATTAAATAATAGTTTATATTATCTTATAGAACCCTAGTGAACATAATCCCATCTGCTGATTTTTGTTTTCCTGCAAACATCTTCATAACTTACTCCATGGGGTCTGACTTCTCTGTGAGCACCCTGAGGATGAACTCGGCCTCCTCGTTGGGCTGGAAGGTAGTGGGGATGATGACGTAGTGTCCAGGGGCCAGCTTGTGGTGCTCGCACACCTCTCGCATATTGATGTAGTTCTTGGAGCGGGCCACCGCCGACCGGCTGCTGAACCAGCGGGGTGTCAGGTTACCGCAGTTCGGGTCGTCCAACTGAAAAATGGGGAGATTTTGTTATGAATATAGGAAAATGGAATTGTTTTCAATATTTTCCTGTCAACAGTTATAAAGACGGGGGGAAACTAATGATAACCAATGAAAGTAGGAACATGTTTGCAACCCACGCATTTATACAGACGTTATCCCCATCGTTACACTACCTTCTCTAAAACAAACCCTATAATGGATACACATATATTTATAGGATTATGAGTATTTTAGCATTGAAAAGCTCATAGGAAATCTTTTTAATATCAAAGAGGATTTAATACAAGGTTTTCGGACTTGTTTATATCGCTGTAAACTGAATTATACGGCTATGGCCTAGCCATCCGAGACATAACCAGCAACCCATAAGGGAACACGGTAATTAAAAGAAAAAAGCCTGAAGCTCCTGGTACAGGTGTACTCGCCTCGTAGACCATGTAGCCGATGGCGTAGTTGTCCTTGCCCGCCCTCTTCAGCTTCCTCCGCTCCTTCTGCATGAGGCCGACAATGACGGAGCACTGGCCGTCCTCGTCGTCGTCGTCAGCCTCATCGATCTGAATCTTGTACTGCGGGTTCGTCCAGAAGGCTGCAAGGATAATGAGCTTTGATTCAAGATGATTATCTAAATGGCATTATTTGGATCAAAATTGTTATTACATTTTTTAGTTTCCTAAGCCGGTTTTGGAGGAAATGGGACTTTGTGTTATGTTCATGGCTTTTATCTATGATAAAATGCCATTGGAGTCTCTATGCCTATCTTTGATACCGTTTTGAGGAATGCTTATTGATTGGCACGTCCTCAAAAGATGACCAAAAACCCTAACTCACAGGGGTAGCTCTTAGTTTTTACAGTAACTGACAGGTACGTGTACATCAACTCACGGGGATAGGTTTTACATTAGCTCACAATGCCAGTTTTTTTCCAGTCATTCAGAGGTCTAGTCCTTGTAGTGCCCCAAAGGAATAGCTTTCCCTGTAACTTACAGGGGTAGCTTTTACATAAACGCATAGGTAACATTTAACTCACAGGGGTAGTTTTCTTTTACAGTAATTCACAAGGATAGTTTTCACAATAACTCACAGGAATAGTTTTTACAATAACTCACACGGATAGTTTTCGCAATAACTCACAGGGATAGTTTTCACAATAACTAAGGTACAGATGTTTTTTGACAATAACTCACAGGGAAAGTTTTTGCAGCCGCCGGCGTTGACCCTGGCCTTCCAGCTGCCCTCTAACAGCGTACCCTGCCACTTCTGGATCTCATGCTGTACCTCCTCCTCCACCTCGTCCCCAGCGGCCAGCGAGTCCGGGCTGAAGTAGCAGATCTCCAGCTTCATAAAGTTGGTCTTCCAGTCGTTAAAGGCCATCCAGAACTCGCCGTCGTGGTCGAAGGTCAGCCCCATCTCCTCGCGCTGGTCCTCGGGGATGAACTGCCACTCCTCCGATCTGGGGGGAGAGTGACGGATATATTAGAATTATTGTTCTTACGTAACTATGTCGAAATAGATTCTACGAGTGTTTGTACATAATGTAGGTCTATGACGAGAGTTAAAGAAATTGACTAAGGAATTATTCATATAATTGTTTTGTCATTTCTCAGTATTACTCGATAACAAGAAAAGGCTTTGAACTTGTGGAGGATCGATTTGTTTATATTGTAAAATTACATTATGGTAATAATAATGCATCGGTCCGCATAACTCAAAATATATAAGAAGACAAATAAATAAACAAACAAATTGAAAAGTCGCACTCACTCGTCACTGAAGGCTCCCTTCCACTCGTGTTCGTCACCCCAGGGGTTCCTGACACGTACCATGGGGATACGGCCCGACACCTTCGGGGTCTCTATGTCCACCTGGCATAGGGAGGACGTAAACGTAAGGGTTGGGACGAATAGGTAAGGGAGAAGTTAAGAGAGCGAGTCTTGGTCGTTAACGATGAATCAATATGCCATAACATAACCATTGTTTAAGGGAGTTTTGTGAAGGTGTAATTAGGTTGAGGGACATATTTTGACAATCCAAAATAATTGCTGATAAGAAGTCCATTGAGCCCAATGATAGTGCCCTGGTCCGCTTATCCAAATTTCAAACCATGGAGATGAATTATGACCAGGCATCTTTCTTTTGTTTAAATCCTTTATACCAGGTACTTAATTTTCAGCTCAATCAGATAGTCTTCCACATTGCCAACATCTATCATAGTGATAAGTCGCCCCCTGCTGTCATTATTCTGAATAGGAATATGGGATATTTTTCAGCATTCACCAGTCATTCATTCATCCATGCATTCATTTAGCACTCACCAGTCTGACGTCGGTGATACTGTAGGCGTGGCCGATGATCAGACCGTTGTCAAGGCGGGCCTCCATCTGGTCGGGGGTCGCCTAGCAACGGGGAAAAGAACAAATGATCATAAATTGGTGACATGGGGTACGGTGCTATAGTAATATAGATCTAAAACCATAATGACTTTCTCCTAAGTAACAATGAATATGGTCTATATAACAAATGGTACAAATCAAATCTCACGTCGATGGAGCAGCCCATGAGGCCGCGCTTCTGCGCTTTGAGCATCATGTTGAGCAGGTCTGGAGGAGGGTCATCCGCCAAGTTAAACCTTTCGACGACACCCCCGGTGAAGTCTGTGAGCGCCTCGGACGTCAGCCCGCCGCTCAGGGCCTCGTATGAACCGTTCAACCTGACGATAAAAAAGGGCACACCTTTAGTGTGAGGTCCTTAGGGGAGAAGGGCATTAATGTGAGGTCCTTAAGGGAGAAGACAGAAATCAGTATAGGGAGGTCCTCAGTAAGGGCCTCGCATGACCTGTTCAAACTTGAGAGGAAAAGGGTAGACCTTTAGTGTGAGGGGAGAAGGCAGATATAAGTTAAGCGAAAATTTATCAATTATATAGAATGGGTCATGGGGCATATATATATATATATATATATATATATATATAATATATATATATATATATATATATATGGGAGAAGGCCTATAACAATACGAGAAGGTGTGCAGATATCAGTGGCGTTAGGTGGTTAGAAAGGGCCTCTTATGGCCCCCGTTGGGAGAGGGAGAAAATCAACACTCGGGAGAGGGACACATATGACATATATGACCATTTAACCGTTCAGAAAGAAAAGATCATTAGAAAGGAAAACCTTTGCATGTAACATTAAACGTCTGAACATGTGTTCCTTTAACAACAAAACCAAAACGATCTACTTTAACGGATGTTGATTAGAAAGGAGTGCAGCTTATCGTTCAAATGACAATTGGCAATAGCAATATTGTCCTTTAATAAAGAATAGCTTATACGGATACTACCATACATGTTGGTTTTTTTTGGTAATACTGAGGGATAGCTTTAGAAACTGATATATAGGTTCAATTCAGGGTCTATGCCTGTTGTTCATTGTTTCTGACATCAAAATTTGGCATGAACTCACTTGGCATAAGCTTTCTCCAGAAGGGCTGACCAGAACTCATTGCGGTCGGCGGAGTGCATGTAGATGAGCTTTCCATTAGAGGTGGGGAGGCGGTCGTCGATCATCACCTCCACCCACCGACCGTACTGCCAGAACTTGAAGCAGAACACTCCTGAAAGCAAATAAACACATACCGTAACATACGATGTAACTTAAATGGGTATTTTTTATTGGGGTAAGACGATATGACTCTCCTACAACATGGAGGTGGATCCGAAGATGATCTAGGGCAAGGGTGGATCCAGGATAAAGGAGGAGAGCTCCTGACCCCTCCCTCCTTTTGGTGGACACTTAAAAAAGCCAAAGAGGAGATAATGCTGCATGCACGTGTGTGAATGCATGACCTTTTAGTACTTAGTCTATGTGCGGACCACCCTTGGCCACCATTTCTTAAATCCTGGATCCTGCCCTTCTGGTTGGGACATAAAACTTCATATAGATGAGAGAGTGGTGCACTCATGGATGAGGATGTGCAACTTTTGGTTTACTTGAGAAATACAAAAATTCTAAAAATACGAGGGCATACTATTTCTTCAAGAGACCTAAGGTTCCAAAACGAAGAACCAGCAATTGCTTTCAAACATGATCTTTTACTTTTAGCAGGCAAATCGATGTGGCTGACAACACAGCTTTAAAATGCTCAGTTACCAACAAATTACTATCTCCCTAGACTAAACAAAACCTGTGTTTGTTGCCGATCCATTCAGGTTTCAGAGTTTTTCTTTGGTGCGCACAAATACAATTAGTACTAGTAGACAGTGACTAAACCCAGACATGATTACACGCTTACTCCCTAATAACTCTAACTAAGGTAAAGTATAGCAAATCCCTTCATAATCCATATCTATAGCCCCCTTGACTGACGCGGTTATCTACTTATACCTCGGACATCAACCAGGAAATGGACCTTGAGATACCATCCCCACCGCAACACCAACAGCTATCACCGACTCACGTAGATTTTCATAGTATACAGTGTTTCAGGTAGAGATTGCAGAATGTGAAGGCTTGTTTACATTGGTTTTGGAGACGATAAGGCAGTATGGGGTGGAGAGTGGGTGTCTGTCTGTCAGCAGGTCAAAAAAGGCCGTAGCCTACACTTAAGAACTAGATATCATATGGGCTTTTTGAGTCATTTCTTTTATCGCCCTGCATTAGAGTAATGGAAAAGGTTATCAGGCACGGAGATTTCTATCACAAAGTGCAGGTCTATCGGCAATTTGACATAATAATTAATTACAATACATTAAGAAATTGAGTAAAAACTACATACATCTTATGTATCTTATGTTTGAAAAGATAACAGTAAAATAAGTTAACTTTTAGAAACAGTGTTCAAATTAAATTGTCCCCTGCACGCATGGATATAACGATTCATCAATAGCATTATTGTTCTCCTGTGCCTCTGTGCCATGAAAACAGATATATTAGCTCCTATACATATAATTTTACAAATGACATCGCTCAACGCATGGTTGATGAAACATACATGTTGAGCCTTTTCTTGTCATACACTGTCAGATTTCCTTAATATTGTTATCATTCCATTTGTTCTAGATAGGCATCCCTATCTGTTACTACTGTAATTATTCCGAAACTTTAATTCCATAACATTTTCTTTATCAAATCATGACATCATACACCTTTTTTCGAGCGCTTGAAAGGGATGGCATTAGGTGTCAGTCGCTCCAATCATAATTGAGACCCTAGAGCTTTATAGGAAGGTTTGATAGATGATGAACAATTGTGGGTTGGTAGCTGCAGTTATTCATTCTCCAATGGGGTGCAACATGATGTACTATTTTATTGGGGTTTGTAGCTAACGTCATTAAACTCTCTTCATGTCGGCATAGTAAGGTACTATAATTGGAGTGGTACATTTTGAGGTTTGAATCAAATGGCATATCAGCATTGCTTATGAGAGATAGAAGGCCCTTGTTCAACGTTTTACGTTTGTAGCTCAAATAAACTACCATGCTTCTTACTGACATATTCGTTCGTGAGGGACTGTGAAGGGGGTACAACATGGTGCAACATTTTTTGGGTTTGTATATTATGTAACATTAACGTTCCTTACCGGCATACTCGTCGGTGAGGGACTGTGAAGGGGGTACAACATGGTGCAACATTTTGGGGTTTGTATATAATGTAACATTAATGTTCCTTACCGGCATACTCGTCGGTGAGGGACTGTGACGGGGGTACAACATGGTGCAACATTTTGGGGTTTGTTAATAATGTAACATTAATGTTCCTTACCAGCATACTCGTCGGTGAGGGACTGTGAAGGGGGTACAATATGGTGCAACATTTTGGGGTTTGTATATAATGTAACATTAATGTTCCTTACCGGCATACTCGTCGGTGAGGGACTGTGACGGGGGTACAACATGGTGCAACATTTTGGGGTTTGTAGCGAGGCAGGACACGGCTGCCAGCAACCAGCAGTCACCTGCAAAGGTCAAAGGGCAAACGGTCAAATAGGTCATTATGAGGATACAATCAAATGATCAAAATTACTGTTTATATCAGAAACAGCTCAAAAGACGAAACTAGTAAATATTCATGTTCTATCCCTAAGAGCAAACGAAATCCTTTCTCGGACAGACAGTAGGAGTGTGCTCATTTGCAAATTGTTTGTTCTACTTCAAGGACTTGGCAGTGAAATTAAAGGTAAAATATCAAAATTGATAATGAAAATATTCCATGCTGCACATTTGAAAGAAGCCTTACCAAGGACGCCTTGAACGACGTCCATTCGGCTGGTGCCTTCCGTGAACATATGGGGGTCATCGCAGATTTCCTTAAATAGAAGTTCAAGGATTCATTTTTATTCGTTTGTAATGATTACTCACTATTATGTGTATTTTATCATCCTTTTCCATAGAAGCGATAAATTTAAAGGGGCACAGTCACAGAAAACTTATCCCTGGTGAGAAGAGACTGAACCATCAGCAGACTGTTGTAATGGGTATGGATTCTAACGGGTATGACTGACACTTCACACCATAGTAAATGGCGCCAAATGAGCCACGTGTGGGGCATTGGGGTTGTGGCAGGGGTTGTGGTAAAGTTGGGTGGGTGGAAGGTGGAGTGTGATATGACACCCCCATACTTTGCCTCGGTCAGCCTCCAGAGTAACTAGGTCGGGAGGGAGTGGGGGGTGGCTGTTGACCTCAACCCCGTCCCTGGGGCGACTGAGACTGAGGGTTCTTACTTCAATGAAGCGTTTCAATAGCCAGAGACGTCCTAGACTGATTTAGGACCTGTCTCTACTCGGCGAGATAGCGTAGGTGCAAAGCGGGAGTTGGCGAGTGGTGGCCATCCTAGAGACGTTCCAGCCCAGAAATAATTCTGTACTGGTCTCTGCAGATACCACTTTGGCGACGTCTTTAGGTTTTATTGCCACCTAAGTTCATATGAATTCCACACTGCCGTAGGTTATAGAAATAATTCCCAAAGTATGTTAACTTTTATTCAGTACGACAGGTTATCATCCAAGCATCAATTATCACTTAAAATAACGCCAAAAATATGAATGACATAAACTGTTAAAATACGTGGTAAAGTTTCAACTGATGTTTTTTTTAAAAAAAACAAAGCGTAAATACTAAAAACAGGGATGTAAGTAAGGGTTAATGAAAAAATCTGAAACCCCTGAGAGAAAATTTAGAATAATCTTAAAATGACATAAAAGTAGCAATACCACAATCTTGGTAAAATCCAGGGACAAACCATAAAATTCCATAGATTATGGGGCTAACCACAGAAATTTGACTGTAACTTTTCTAATCTTAATAGGACAGGGAAAACAATAATACCAGAAGAAAAAGGATATTTGAGCATGGAAAACTCAGGTTTTATTAAAATCAGACTTTATTTGATAATTTTATGGATGACTATTTTAGGAGTGACATGATAATTGATATTTCGATTAATTGAGATTCACTCATCATGGGTCACTTTTTTCAGAATTTTGATTTTAAGTTCCTTACCATTTTTTTCTCAATTTTTGACTAGTAATTCTAATATGAATGAATAGGGCAAAACTAGTGAGATCCGCGGAACTACATGCTCTTTTTAGTGTTGTATGGTATAAAGGTATGCAGTTAGGCTAAGATCCGCGGATTTAAGCATGAAATTAACCTTATAGATCAAAAATCATGTAAAAATGGGCTAAAATAGGGGTCTATATGTTTACCAATGATTCATTGAAAACGCCATGCAAAAAAAGTCAGCTTTTACCATCATACATTTAGCAATATCTAAACAATCCGAAAGTCCGATTTTGATTCTGATTGAAATACCAAAAAGTACTTGAATAGGCGCATCTCGTAGGCCCATTCAAATAATTGAAAATCGAATTGAATTTATATTTTGTGTGTCGTATTGTTAAAACGTCATGTAGGTAATTTAGTTTGAAAATTATTATTTTAGGCGATGAGGTGAAAAAATCTGAAATCAGATTAAAATCTGAAAATTTACATGCCTGTAAAAAAAAAACTTGCATAATTCTAGGCCGCAACGTACATCCCTGCTTTACAATACCAGCAACTTGGCTACATTCTCCCTAACATCACACCAGGGGGTTAACACTGGAGGAATTAGGTCAGAATCAGAGACCGACTTTAACTAGGCCAGAAGGGCGTCAGGTTAAGGGGGTATCAATGACAGGGTCATCGTGGTTGCTATGGAAACAGGAACCAGATGGTGTAGGGGATGTTTTGGTCAACATGCAAATGAGAAGAGACCTACAGAGCCACCACAGGTACAATTTGGAATTAAGAAAGCGGGCCCACTCTGAGCTGTAACTTCTGCGTGATAGGCCCCCTTTAAGCAGTTTGGATTTCCTGATCAAAACTATTCATTTCAGTAAACATAGAAATCGGTCTTCTGTAGCCCCTGAAACTCCAATGCCAATCTAAAATGACCGGCGAGAATATTAGACACATTTCCCTTAAGTCTGTACATAGATAGATAAAACACGCAAAAAATTGGAGTCTTCAGATTGAAATCTTACGTACCAGAAAACGTAGGATTTTGCTAAGTTAATAATTTATTTATTTCTTT
This sequence comes from Lepidonotus clava, assembly GCA_936440205.1. Taxonomy (NCBI): domain Eukaryota; kingdom Metazoa; phylum Annelida; class Polychaeta; order Phyllodocida; family Polynoidae; genus Lepidonotus; species Lepidonotus clava. The sequence continues at coordinate 25,075,880 of OW387148.1, forward strand.
ATTGCACAATATTGCTGAGACAATACATGGCATGGACGAAAAAGAACTACATGAGCATCAGCTCTCATATACTACAGCGAAGTCGAACAAAAATGTTACGACACCAAAATACAATGCAGTGGGTAATATTCCTGAGTATAAAGTTAAGTACAAAGATCAGGCGTAATCAACTGGCCCTGCTAATTTCAAGTTTGCGTATGGAATTTGCTTTATATAGGAAGTTCATCACTGCTGTTATAATGGTAGTATTTCTGCAACTCAGTAAATACACAAACAAATTTCCAGTTTCCATTGACAGTACATCTGGTTGTTCATTGCTTATGACTTTAAACATTTTTCTGCGTAGCTCATTATAAAATGGACAAAAGAGTATAAAATGCTGTTCTGTTTCAGGTTGCAACTTACATATTTTGCATATCCTATTTCAGGAGGCACACGTGGATTGTAATACCTACCCCTTTCTATTTCTAAGTCATGGCAGCTTATTCGGAAAGCACAATAAAGCTTTCTATATGGTACTGGGACATCCTGAAGGGACAAATATTTCTCAATATCATAGTTATTTTTTAAGGTTTTGTATGTTCTGAGCTTGCTATGGTCATTTATCATCGTATAATGAGCTTCAAAATAGGATTGAGGGTAGACACTCTTTACCTTTTTCACCATCTCTTCTAGACAGTCATTAATCGGTTCATGTACAAGGACAAACATTTTAAATCGCCCATTTGATTCTACACATTATACAACACCTACGTGGGGTCTCTTCCACTCGATGTCGGGCCAGCAGGAGGGTGGGTCCTTGAAGAACATGGAGGAGTCGATGGCGTCGAAGTCGGGGTCCTCCCATAGGATGCCCTCCCCCAGGCACATGGCCTTAACCTCCTCGTACGTCTTGGCGTCCTCGTAACCGGCCGGCCGACGCTTCCTGAGGTATAAGGGAGGGGTATTGGCGTATTGTTAATGATAAGGGCATTGATTAAGGAGCATACCAGGAGCAAAGTGTGACTTTCACTTTTGCTATGTAAAGACTCAGGTGCGGATCCAGGAATTTGAAAAAAAAGGAAGGGGGGGGGGCGTGGTACAGCAAAATCTTTTGCATCAATTTCATGATTATAGTTCGCCGCATCAATCAAAGTTTAGCTTTGAGTTTTGCTATTATGATCCAAAGGATGGCAATAGATGGCAAGGGATGGCACTTTCGTTTTCCTCTGCGGTACTCATTCCGTATGTATAATTGCATACATTGCTACAAGCACGTGTACGAAAGTCAGATATCGTGTTTTGTTGGATTGTTGTGGACAGGGACGTTGTGTGAAGAGGTATTAGACTTGGATTGCATTATAGCATAGACATATAGTCTCATATATTTCTATGGTTAGTTCTTTGTCACTAAGTGCAGGGAAATAGCTATACTTTAGGTAACAACTTTTGTTACCCTTTTCATTCTTAATTGAAGGGAAAACATGTATATTCCTAGATTTTCGTCTTAAAAGCATACGTATCTCCCAATCCTCCTATATAAGTAAATTTGAAGAAACCCCCAATTTCCTGATTAATTGGCGGGACCCTCAAGGCCGCTATACCTACCTCATGGTGCTGCGTTTGCTGGATCCCCGGCCAGTGTCCCGGATGGTGGGACGCCCCCCGAAAAAGTCGTCGAAATCATCAAAGCTGGGGATCCAGCCTCGCTGGTAGCGTCTGAAGAACGACATCTTTAGGCCTGCAATGAGAATTCAAATAGCAATTGTTAGACATTTATAACCTGAGGGAATTTGATATAGGTATTTTCATTACAACGGCAGCTAGGGCATTTCACCATACAAACATTCGTTTTTCAGTTAGCTGATCGAATCCAATACTAACATTGAGAGAGGGGATCTGCAATAAGGATCACTATAGGGTTACTATTTTATCCATGTATTACTTCGATTTTAAGTATGGGTTGCGTTGGTTCGAAAATTAACGTTGCTGCAAAATGTAAATTGACCATATTTTCAAATTGTCCATTAATTGTCATAGACTATTATTACCCGTCTCCATTATTATGGTGATGATCCAATGTCTTTAAAAACGTTAACCATGCAACGTCGGTTATCTAAGATTTATAAACCTCTCTATTGTTTTACTCCACAATAGAAACAAAATTGTTTATCTGTAAAATCTATTAATTAACCTCAAATATATGAACCTCGATGTTAGATATTGCAGTGTAATCTTCAAGACCACCCACCCCCACCGCTGTTCTGCCTATCCAATATGAACACCCATAATGTAGCCTGAGTTAAACATGGGGAACGCAGAACCCCATCTGTTTAATTTGAGCTGCTAGTACTCTGTATCTGTAGTTTAAAGACCAACAGAGACTGCTGTTAACCCACTCAGGGGTAAACTAACCAAACATCTGCGAATCACATGGGGTCTGGTATGTCTTGCAGTTCTCACACAAGTTTGAGGGGGTTAATTCAACAGTGGCTTCTATTCCTTTTATACATTCGTGTGTATGTACTGGCAATGTACATACTAGCTACTGCGAGTAACCTGTATCATCGACCCTTCCAGATAAATGAATAATATTGATAAATAGGGAAAACTGTTGGAATCTTCCCGTTGTTTCTAGAATTGTGACTGCAAAACTGTACACAGAATAATCAAAGGTGGCCTACTGGTATAGGTACTTTGACTTTGTTGCATATTCAATCTAAATAATGGTTTTGTCAGGGAAACATGATGAAGACTGTGAACATTATAGACGGCACTAAGGTACTAAGAAACAATTTACAAAAACTATTTCAACCTATCTAATAGCTTAGCTAATTCATGTGTTCGTGTGTTCATGTATGAAGTAGCTAGTATTCTTATTCTTATTACAATGCAACTAACTCTCAGATTCCTACAGTGTGTACTATACCTCCCCTTCCTTGTTGAATTTGAGGTATATGTGGAGGTTACACTGAGGTCAGGCTGTCTGAACCCTCATATCAGAGAATGTTCACATGGGACGATGCTAATTATAGAAATGGGCCGTGGAGCATGACATACCTGGGATGTGTATACGGATTGTGTAGGAGTGTGGTCAGTGAAGGAGTGCGCACACTATAGCACTGTTTACCTCCTATCGCATAGAAAGTGAAAACCTTTACACTAAGGTCCAAAATTAGATTTATCCATTCCAAAAATGTCTGATCCATTGTCAGTTTTCTCCCCTTTGCAAACTTGTTCTGGGCAGGAAAACATTAAATTTTACTATTGAAATTTGCATTACTGGGAAGATTTCATTGTGTATAGCCCCAATCGACTTTTCTTCTGAACCAATACAATACAAGCATAATAATAATATGCGATGGTTTTGCCATCAGCTTGATACAGCCTGGCATTGGTTTGTTTCCGGAATAACATTATACATGTCCATCATACATGTCCAATGACTGGTCTTACACCAGTATGGTTGGCCTGTCTCAAATCTAATTGGTTACTGTCTGTATAATACCTGTATAATAGTGTATGGAAAGGGTCGAAATCCTAGAAAGTATTAGTCGATGATACCAAATTAAGCAATCAAATTCAAGTGGTTTACACCAGGCACCCCATAGAGTTAGAGGCCCACAATCATCACACACTGAGTGGCCCACCTGTACTTTGACACGGTTGGTAAACTGGGATCCATCCACAATGTGTTTGGTCAGTGTGGGACCCCAGTCTTGGCATACATTGGTTGTAAACACACGAACCATTAGGTCAACACATGAATATTATTGACCATACATCAATAGTCATGTTACTAATAAAAACTTAATCGGTTTTGACTGATTTTAGTGCAATACAGTTCTCTCTTCATTTAAGCGTATGTGCGTTCTATGATATTAGAAACATCTTCTCTTATGTTTGGTATACTGCTTCGTATTTGAGAAGGTTTGGTATTTGATAAGCCAACCAAAAATAAAGTTATTAGATTTGAAAATGTGTTTATACAGCATAGACTGTTCCACTGTGTCTCATAGATCTTCACAGTTTTTCAGTCGGTCCACATTGATCAAAATTCCAGGCAGAGTTGCCAAAGGGCAGTTACTGAGACTACAATGTATGGCCTTCAGGGTTTGCAGTAGATGTACACAAGCTCTGACCCACTTATTTGTATCTATTCTAAGTTAAGTCTATTTTTGTATCGACCGTCTATTCTACCTATGATTTCAGCATAACCCTTATGAAGAGTGTTAACGTGACCAAAATTACCAAAGTTAAACAACTTTGAAGAAGGTTGCAAATTCTGCATAAAAATAAGTTGCATTGAGGAGATGACTCTAAATATTGAAATTAACAAAGGTGTTCTACTGTTTTGATGAAGATAGATAACAATTGCAACAACGGGTGTGAACTGATTTGGAATGTTCTCTTTATCCTTTGGGGTACAAACTCATACCTGCTCACTTAAGAGAACCGAACTAGACGTTAAACAGATATTCTAAAACTACACACTGACTAATCTTCACTACACTAACTGAACTTACAAATATATACAACATATGACAGTACACAGACACATAAACACACAAAAAAGACCTGAGTCAAACAGGCTAAAAACCAAAAGCTCAAGGCCACGAACATGATGTTCGACCTGAAGGGGAGAGGTCGGGGAGTAGATGCTGAGGCTGAGCCACCTACTTCTGGACGAAAATACACAAAAACTCTAATTGTGAACCATATTGGCCAAGACTTATGTTGACGGTATGGTGTTTGGCGTGAAGTAAAGAAGGAAGGTTCTGGTGTGTTGGGTAATGAGGGAGGCTGGGCTAGGAGGAAATATGATGAAGTGTTTTTGAGATGGCACACTTGTATACTTGTATACTTATAAATACAACATTCTGCCATATGTGTGTATGGTTGACGTTATGATTAAGACATGAGGCATTTAGATGAAAAATAACCAGGCAACTGGTTTTTCTCATTTAAACCACACGTTAAGCCCGCAACATATCTTACATGTCAATTGTTTACTTATCCTGCACATATTTCAGTAAATCTTTTTCCCTTCTCTTCTTGTAATGCTCACCGATGTTTCTCTTTGCCATTCTAATTTCATCTCTTTATTTTATTTTTTTTAAATTCTTTTATTTATACTGATAATATGATTAGCAAATCAATGCTAGTTTACATCAAATACCAGTTATATATATATACATTTACATTATAATTCAGGTATAAAGATAACATATGTACAATGGTGGGTTGCTCATTACGCAACATTCATCTCAGTCTTAAATTTTACACCAATCACATGAGGAGAATGCTCACATTTAATATTTTTCATGATGGTAAAGAGACATGTTTAATTTACATAGTAAATCAACATCTAAATCTAAATGTAGCACAATTCAGGAATAACTAATCCCTATGTTTGCGGAACAATACATGATTTCAGCCATTGTTTTTGGTTGGCTTTAAATTTTTCAAAAGTGTCTATACCTCTTACATTAGCATCCAATCCATTCCAATTTATGGCTCCTTTGTAGAAGACATTCCTTTTGTACAATTCACTATTTGGTTTAACAGTCAGAAACAAGGGGGCATCATGGGCCCTTGTTCTAATATTTCTTTTATTTACAATTTGTTCATTTGACAACTGTTTATACATATATAATCTTATATACATCAATCTTCTACATTCAAGTTTAGCAATATCACATAGTTCATGTAAACGAATTGTTGGTAAATGAATTTGTGAACTGACACAAGTCCTTAAACCCCTATTTTGTAAAGTTTGTAGTCTATTCAGTTTTTTTTTATTAGCACCATCATACAAAGTACAGCCATATTCAATAATTGGTAAAATCATTGATTTATAAATATTTTGTTCTCTGCTTAAAAAGTTTTACTGATGACATTAACAATATAAAAAATCTAATTGACTAGGGGACTCTGAGCATTGTTACTTGGATTGCTGCCAGGTGCCCTGAAGACAAGCTACCCAGGTTGACAACCACGTGACTGACGCAAGGCATTCTGGGTCAGCAGGCCCCCTGGTGGTGGTGACTGTACCTTATAGTGAGGGTCAAGGTCATAGGTCAAAGTATTATTACTCTACCTGTGCCCCAATGTAAATAATCATGGATGGCTGAAAAATAGTAGGTTACAAGGAATCTAAGTAGACCTAGCAGTTTTTTTCTTAACGCTCGAACTACCTAAAAACACTTTTCTGTAGAAAATGGCTATTCAATCAACTATTATCATATCATTATGACACCAAGACTGGCCCCCTCTGAGTGGGTACTGTGGTTAAGTCATCCAGTTCTTCATCTGCCAAGAAACTTGACTAACAAACGTTCTATGCTTCTATGTCTATGCTTCTGATTAATCTTCTTTCAAGAAGCAATTTTTCATCCACTGAATGTTGAACAAATTCCTTCTTCCAATTAATGTATCTTGTGGAAAGGTTCTTTATTTTGCACTTCCTTTTCAAACATCAGAATTCTAGGTCTTACCTAAAATACTTGCTTACATCTCACCCAACAGTTTTCTTCACCTCTGTCATCACCCTGCGACAAACAACACTAAACACTCCCCAGCCACATAACCACTCTATGTCTCTGAAGTACCAAATACCATATATCTGCTTGAGGAGTGTAGGAACAACAAAAAAGAAGATGGACGACACATGTCATGGGTGCTAGGTACACCCGGAGTTTACGACTACCTGCAAATGCTTAAAAATAAGTCAGCTCACAAGGGCTAGACCCTACCACCAGTGTACCATATATTACTGAGGAATCCCTAGAAAAGTGTAGCCCGACCCAGTGTGAGTCGCTCTCAGGCCTGGTATCACGACATCCTGTTTCAGATGCTCTTTCCTATAGTTGCAATAGGGAGGCATTTCAAAATATTCTAATTATTTATAGTATACAGATTGCGCTAAACAACACTTCAATGTTCTGAAGATTTCAAACTTAAAAAACATGTCCGCAATATGTTATTGTGCATATATGGCTCCTGAGATAAGAAGATGACAAATGATTAGTTCACTGTGGGAAGTGATCCTAACTGAACAGTCTGGAACTCATTATATTAACTTACGTATAAAAGATCAAAGCATTCAACGGGGACATGTATATCTCCTCCGTTTTTGTGTGTGTATGAAGCCTGAAGTATCTCTCTTCATACACGAGAGCTACACTGTTAAAATGGTGTTTAGAATTTAAATATGTTTAGGGTATAAACATGTTTATAATCTAAATACATTAAACCATATCTGTTTAAAACCTAAACACTTGTAACTTCTAAACATGTGTTGGGTTAACTATGCTTAAAATCTAAATGCATAATATCAGTTGTGTTTAAAAGCTAAACACTTGTAACCTCTAACCATGTTTTGAATGGGACATGTTTAGAATCTAAACACATAATATCAATTGTATACTATATGGAAAAGAAAAATGGACACTTTGGGATTAGAACCCGCATTCTCTACATTCAAGGTAGAAGCCTAACCAACTGAGCTAACTTGGACTGCATGCAGTGCACTCTGGCAGAGTCAGCACCAATGAGTAGGATCTGTACTACTATACAGGTATTCAACATAAGACAGCCAATAGTTCAATACTCTCACACCCCTACTTATTCAGTTAAGTAGCAAAGCTGGACTGTGTCTACCTACAGGCCTCCATAGCTCAGTGGTAGAGCATAGGCTTCATATGCGAGGGGCCCCGGGTTCAAATCTCGGCTACTGAAGTTATCAAATTACTACTTTGAAGTAGTTGTACTATTAGTGGTTTGCAACATACCGTCCATATTTTTGGCCATGATTAGTAAAATGTTTTTTTCACACACTTAGGAATTTGGAACTTTGTGATTAAAAATGTTAGATTTTTAAGTTTTTGTAGCGTCATTAAGATAATCACTTCATTGGCCTGTTATTCTAGGTACGGTCAACCAACCAGAACACCCCTAAAACATTTACAAAACGTTTTAAAACACCTTTTCAGTAGGATTAACATGTAGACACCTTTTTAGTTCAAGAACTTTATCAGCTATACCCTGAAGGTTTTACCTCCAACAATCAAACAACCCATGCAAGGCTAAACCAAGAAGGAAGGACATACTTGGTTATTGGCTCAATGATCCTGTAGTGTGTTTACAGGAGAAATAAAACTTTAAATGCTGTTAACATTACATCTGGTGTAAACTGTATGTCTTAGTACCATAGCAGTGTTTTACATGTAAAATCTACTGGGTTTTTTCACACACTACGGTATATTATTGTTAAATTTAAAATGGTTTTCATCCTTAAGAATGAAAGAACACTTTACATATTATGGTATATTACTGTTTAACTTAACACCTAACCCTAAAGACCTTGAAGACCTAAATGCTTCATAGATAAACACCTAAACATCATAGATTTCTAAACACTTAACAGCTAAACATCAAAAAAGCATAAGCATTTTGATTCTAAACACCTTGAGGACCTTAACATTTCATGGGTAAACAGCTAAACATCACATATTTCTAAACACTTAACCCTAAACACCAATAATTCTAAACATGTTTAGGGAAATAAAGTGTTCCAAAACTGGATGCGCCGAAGTGTTTAGGAAAGTGTTTAGGTTCTAAACACTTGTTTTAACAGTGTACAGGTAAACTATATAAGTGAAAAGCATGAAGTTCGGCCATGCTACAAGTTGACTTACTTAATACCTACGGCCCTCACAAATGTTGCAAACATGACCTTGATGCTCCAAATATCTACAGAAATATAACAGCGATTCTTCTCACAAAGTGTGACATAGACTAGGTGTTGGGTACTGCTGCAGGACAAAAATATTTTTATGAAAGGTGTTTACAAGCACCAATTCATAAAATAATTTGTATCTACTGAAAGTACATTGTAATCACTTAATTGTTCTATAAGCACAATGACAGTAACCTATTAAATTCTTATTATGCTACAAGAAGAATATTCCCCTTCGTAGAACACTGGTACCCTGATCAAATAGGCCTAGGTATGTGTATTCAAGGAATGTTATACCTGCCCTATCTGTACTGCTGAAGTTAATGTGGTGAAACGCACTGAAAGCTTTTTTTCTCCCTGAAAGCATTCGATACAATTACAAAGAACTGTTATATAGTTAGGTATCTTTATTCTGCTTCAATGTGCGACTCGTCTACTTCTCGTATAACCCATTAAGGTGACATGTTTAAGGTCCTCCGGCTACCCACATCATGTCTTTGAACATTTGTTTGTAAGCTACCACCAGCCCGTACCTCGCTGCCGTCACCATACAAAAAGACCCCCAGAAACCTCAGGGGGCCTACAGGTTGGGTCAGGGCGGTCTGCACGTTCTGCTGTTATCTGAAGAAACATGGGCACCTGGTTCTACTAAATACTGGTCTAAAAAAGGTGGAGAGGTCCTGGAACCAGGGGCTATTCTACCAGGAATTCGGGGAAGGTGCAGGACGGTAGGGGTAGTGTGTTTCACCCTACAATGGTTCGGCGGCATGTAATTTTTGGGATGATTTCACACTCCAATAGAATAACAATTATACTCCGAGAAACATAATTGATAATGACACAGCAGTTGGCTGAATAACTGATATAGGTTATTATCGTATTCTTTAAAACCCGAGAATTAAATGCAAAGCGGAAATCCCATTAACTTATCATCTGCAATTCCAAAAATAGATTACTCTACCTATTCATTACCCTACTTCTTCTAAAATGATGTCCTTTCGCATGTTGCTGCCTACATACTGAACTTTCTTCAGGTCTTACCAAGAACCAGCAAAATGGGTCATAACCAGCCTGTCCATTTGGTTGCTGTTTTGTTAAACTACTTTCAAAAGGACCTGTGGGAACCAGCAAATTGGGTCATGACCCATTTCTTAGTTCCAGCCTCATCCTCCATGGTGTAGTGGTTAAGACCCTCACCTCCAAACCCAAAGGTTGTGGATTCGAATCTTGGCGAAGCCACTTGTATACACTAAACCGTAGATACTCGCGACGTTCTACTGTGAATTGATTTTCTTTTCGATCCAACATGTTGAAATAGAAAAAAATATGACGAGAAACAGCCTCCTAAATGCAAGTTAAAAGAAATTATATCCTCAATTTCTGTCAGTTCCTCGGGCATGGCCTTGAGGTATATTGTGTCTTATTACAACTTACATGTACTCTACGACCGCAAAAATCTGTAGCCTAGTTTCTTTCAGTGTGCTCACATAAGCCTGGGCGGTTACGTTAACAAACGCTGCTAAAAAAGATGGCATCCTCGGCTGTCTTTATAATTATAACCTCCAAATTCTATTACAATGCACGCAAACCCCCTATAAACCATCTAGCAATAATACACGTTGTTTTGATGTTACTGAAATGCTGAATTTCCTTTCAAAACAATAACTCTATGGATAGCAGTGCATTATAAAAACAATTCGATTTGTCTCTTGTTAGTTCTACTTTTGCCAGGGGTTACAAATAGTTTTTCTTTTAATTGAAGTTCTATTGGGATATTGTATGTGTTATTTCACAGTAGAAATTTGGATAGCGTCATTTGAGACGTATAACAAACCTACTAAGGGTATCTTTTAGAAATAAAAATAACTTCCTCGGGTGGGATAATAGTGTATGTGATGTCCGTGCATACCAAGAGGAATCGCACACATTCACTCTGTGATCTTACTTGGTAATGATCTCATGTAGCCTAAAAACTGAGATTCACACTGGCCTAGATACCGCCGACCCGGCTCTGTTTCATGGAGATAAATAAAAGACTACAGGATCGTTCTTATATCTTAAACCTCATGCTATGGAACATCACATAAATATAGGCCTATATATCATCGTCATGCTAAACACACAATATCAATATTAATCATAATTGATATATTTCATCAAATTGATGTTATGTGATTTAATATAAAACTTACATGGAGAAAGTTACAAATACAACAAACCCAATGAGAATATTTTTGCATACATACATTTAAGGGACCTTAAAGGTACTGAGTAACTTTCTATTGGTGTTATCCTTCTACCAGTGACCTTCTAGAATGCAAAAGTCGCACCCTTCTTATAGATAGTACACCAGGAGGAACTTTCTTTTCTGCGGTAACTCAAGACGGACTTGGCCAACATATCACTTCGGGATATGGCCAAGTCATTTTCCTACTCACTGGAGGGAATCAGAGGCTTATATCACAACAACTTCGAAATAAAACTTTACCTAACATACTGTCTCCGTGTAGGATTACAATCCGGGTAACTATAAAGTTGCCCTACAAAATGGCAAATTGCTCTGGATTTAGATATGTTGAGGTGGAGGTCAGGGGCGCAATGTATTTGCCAGAAACTGCTGTGCCAGTAATAGAAATACCAGGTAACAAATTGAGAACATTACTAGCACGTGCAGATATGTCAGCGTGACATTATAAACAAACATGAAAAGGTGTATGGCTAACTTGATGCCTTGATCTAGTTTCCTACTATTAAGTATATAAAGGTATGCATGGACTACATAAACTTGAGTTGATAAACAAACCGTATACTTAATAAGAAACGTATACATGCAGTACATCCAGGATCCTAATGGGAACCATAATACCCATGACTATGCAGTGTCAATGAAACTGCTTAGGTAGGTGCATACTGTGCTCCAGGTATATCCTGTTTATTCTGTGGCATATATAATACCCCAAAGATGTGGAACTAGGTACGCTTTGTTATTATTATAGGAAGAGCACCAACAAAAAAGTAAAAGTGCAAGCCCAAGTTGGTGGCAGTGCTTGGGGTTATGTGATGACACGGAGCATGGGCCTACCTGATTCCGGGCAACAGGTGTACAGTCCGTCTCCAATAAAAAGATCACATTGTTTCTGATACAAAAAAGTTCATGTATATTTTCCCCAAAATATCCATTTCAATAGTCCTCTGATTATCAATATGCCTGTGAATAAAAGTTGTGTATCATAATTGTACAGGATTACTTTTCATCAATCTTATTATGAGATCTATTAAAGAAGCCACAGGGTTGGGATTAGGGGAAAACCTAAAATATTATTTCTCTCATGATGACCTGCAATCTTGATGACTTGGGAATGATTGCCACTTGGTAGTTTGACCCTCTAAGCACTATACTTTGGGAGCCAGAAGCTGCCTATCCCGTTATTTATAAACACCCAGGAGGAACTGAGGCTTGAGAGGAAACATTTGTCTCGTGAAGCATATGCCATTCCATGTAAATTGCAAAATTAAGCTACATCCTAAATGAACATGTATTGGTATTTCCCCAAAAGACCATAACATGCCTGAAACTAAAAGGCCTAAAAATCAAAAGAAGTTACCATTTTTGCCACTACATTTTGCTATACTTTTGTTGTAGCACAGGAGTTGCTCCTTCAAAAAAAGTCAATGCTCTCATAAATTTGTCTGCATATGTGGAAGGTACAGCTGTTTCCATGGCAACCATCAACAAAATTAGGCAATTCTGAAATCAACCTTCTTCATGCAGGTTATATATTTCTTGATATGCAAGGTAGAAACACAAGTGAGGTGTCAAATTGACACATTCCATCAGCTCAATCAGATTAGGGAATGAAATTGGTTGTCTTGGGGTTAAAACCCTTCTCCACACTGGTGTAAGTAACCCAGGTTACTTTCCTTGTGCAGAAATGTTTTTTTTGTCTTGGTTATATATCTTCAAATTCACGCTTTTGTACTTGCTTCACCTTGACAAATAAACCATAAGAAGTAAACTAAGGCCTAAAACGCAGACCTGATTTGCTCATGGCCTTATTTACAAACACCCCTGAGGGACACCAGTAAGGGGAGTGACTGTAGCCCACATCTGGGAGTGAAGAGGTGGGCAGAAGGGGGTAAACCACGCCAAGGGAAACACCCAGGACGGACCTGTTGACTGCAGGCTGTCCGGGGGGACTAGCCCACGCACTCCTGGGATTTATCGGTGCTTTTTGAGGACAGAGATAATCCTACTCTGCAGTTTTCATTCTTAGCAAGAATATACCAAGTAGTAGTCTATAGTGGAAATGGCATTTGCATAGTAAATTAGTTTTTGCATCATTAGGGCTTAACTTGGGTTTCATTTCATTAAAATTATAGCACCATTTCATTCACCATTATGTGTATTTATTGAAACCGTGCATGTTCCTCAGGATTTTGCAAACACCCGAAGAAAGGGGAATCCAAAATAATTATCTGGCTTTAAAAAATATTATTTTCACCGAACGTATTGTCTTTTCCAGTGGCTTATACCACGGGAATGCTTCAACTAATCACTATCTGACACATTAAATTACTAAATTCATGATATAAAACATGCTATAGCTCTCCAAAGAGAGTTCATAAAGTTACTTTTATTATATCAGACATATAGCATCCAAAAAGACAGGTAGACATCACTCAACTTGGAGGCAATGATTGCCAACGGTGCCAAGTCACTCTGTCAAGTGGTGAGCCTTCAGAGAGCTCGAGTGTCATGGGGCCCGAGCAGTCGGTTGGGAACCTGCCATCCACCTTCTATTCTAGGATTCGGGACACCCCCGTTGCTAGGTGCAAAGCTTTATCTCCGCCATTTTCTTTGGTGACAACAACTCCATAGATACCACTGATAAGGCTATGGGCAGGGAAGGCGGGAAATACTTACACAATGAAAAACATTACTTAAACCATTCAGTAAATTCTACAAATTACACAATATATCCTTGAATGTAAACTTATAAGAACATATATTTACAAGAAGGTGCTAGCATTCTTAGATCATTCGCAATCTTGAAAAAACATTTCCTTAAGCATTGTACCTATGGGGTACCACACGTTCACACCTGACTGCAGCGCCACCTTTACCAAATGCCCGGATTACCGAATCTGAGAATGTACGTCCGGGTTATGTCATGTATGCGGCTCAATACACCTGATAAACCAGAACCCGTTCAACGTGTGGGTCTAGACCATGTGAACTGAAGTTGACCTGTGTTGTCTTTAGCGATAATGTTTTGTAAATTGTACCATAGACATATATAAGATTATGTATCTCCATGAATGTACTGCGGCCCGTGGACATATAATAAGGTCATCTATTACTAATACTAAGGCCAAACAAAAATAATTGTTGTGTTCAGGTAACATAGGTCGAAAAAAATAGGGTAGGTAGGTCGAAATTATTTTATTTTTTTTGCTTTTTTTTTTCACTTGCCACAGTGTTAAGATATTCCAAATATTCTCAAAAAGCATTTTTAGCATCTAAAATACATGCCCTGAGTATTCATGTGCTGTTTTACAGTTTTCCATGGTACTTTAGGTCAATTCTTTGGATTCTGAAAAAAAATAATTAAAACTTTCCTAAAAATAAGTTAGGGTAGGGCCAAAAATTAAGGGTAGGTAGGGTTACCTGAACACAACATTTTTTTTTGTTTGGCCTAATCTAAGACTACAGTTGGTGTTTACGCAGTGTGCAATATGACGTATATATCCCTCATGATAACATTGTTTGGGTGGATCTCTTAAACTAATTAAATAGTTACCTGTCCGTTCAGAGTAAGACCATGTACAGGTGAGTGTGCGGGTCCATTCACATCTAGTGGTGTGCCTTATGTCGAAAGGTGTTTTCGGAGGGGTAAAGTTGATTTGAAAACAGTTTTGGAAAGCTCAAGTCTTCCATATTTCAAAATGACATGTTGTCCAAAATTCTTTTTGGGGCAACATGGTATTTAGCAGCCATCTTGAAAATTTCTGAAAAAATCTATTTTTATTATTTAATTAATATTTTGCATTATAATTCTACATAAATGTCGAGGAATTTGTGGCTGCTGAGGTTTGTAGATGACCATTTTGAGCCAAAGAAACCTCTGACATTGAAATGAATAGATAAAAATGCATATGCACTAATCTGTAACAGGGGGGATTACTAAAATCGCAGAGAGTTCAACGCATCAATCGACTTCTCATTTCATTTAGATTCATTGAATGAAATTGATTTCAGACAGTCTTGTGTTGATGCGCTAGAACATCCATTTGGTTCCCTATTCAAGCAACCATATAACATGTATATAATATGATTTTGTTTACAATGGACGTTTGAAAGGAATAGGGGTTATTTGACCTAGGCTGTCAAAATGATGAATTACAGGGTGTCATAACCTACCCGTAGAATTGCGGTTAAGCACTGCCTCACAATAGATTTGACCTTTACAGCGGCAACTATGGGCAGGGCCATTGGGTAAACCAATGTAAATCAGATCTACAGTTGAAGAGAAATGGAAATAGATTTCTTTTCTTGGTATTTGTAAAATACTATATAGATTCACTAATTTGCAAATTTCTTATAGGGATTTAGATGAAACTTAATAATGTCAAAATATTATTTACCATGCATTCAATGAACGTAAGGTGGTGAGGCAACGGAAAAGGCAGCTACTACCACACAACAGAAGATTGAAACATCTAAATTGTCGCTTTTCTTTAATTAACAAACAATGTGTAGCACTTAGGCATATTCATGGACTTTCATAGAGGGATGTAGGGTATAATGTAATATACGTGCACGATAAGTATCTTATAAGTAGCTTTTGTGATTGTCTTAGGAAAGTTGTTCCACTATGTGAAACCGGTCATATATATCTCCCACCGATCACATTAACCTATATGACTATGTTAGTAATTAGTAAATAGTTCTAACGGTTTGCGTTCACACATCGTCAACCTACTGGAGTCAGTATGTGGCAAGGTTCCAGGACTCCTGACTTGAGCATAATATATCTCAGGTCTGCACACAGAGTTTTCTAGTCTCTCTCAGTAGGCCTACTCATAAATCACATAGTTTGACTTCAGTCGGTCGTAAACTCACTAAATATAGTACCCAGGGTACCAACATATGCGGGATCTTTGGTAAAGAGCTAACAGGAAAAGCTAAGATTTTTTTATCATGTACGGGGAAGATTCACAACCCATGAGTTTACTATGTATAATACTAATAATTAGTTGGAATGTTGCACGATTAGAAATAAATTTACTTGATCACTTATCGTTAATTTTTTATATAGGCCTAGATTTAAAAATAAAAAAGTGAACCATGCATTCATCTCATTTCATAAGTTATGCACCCCATGTATAAATGTATAAGGATGATAGACATAATAATTTTTTTTTTTTTTTTTTTTTTATTGGATCAATAACTATTTCACAATACATAGGTGTGCTCTTCCAATAGTTGTAAGGAAAATGATATGGAAAATAATGAGAGTGTTGTGGTGGTGTTATGATAATAATCGATAGTACAAACATGTGATGTTTTGATTCATCCTTGATAGACTCATATTTAACCTTGGCTTGATAAGGAAGGAGATATCCTACCAATATCACAAATCAAGGAATTTAGCAGTGTTTCTCCCTAAATGGTTAAAGGGTATACCGGGTCAGAGGGAGAGTAACTATAATTGGAAAGTGCAATGCATAAACATCCTTCCCCATTAGCCTATATTGCTGGGAACAATTTTGGGTGGTATTATTGGAAAGTTTATCCCAACAGATGATGGGCACATACTACTGGTGCATATCGTTGCAAAGATTGATATTAACGTGTTTATCATAAGTATAAGAAGCGTTGCATACCTTTGATTAAAAAGATGGTATCATTAATATTATTATGAATATTCCAAACAAACATCTCTGACAATAGGCCGATTTGATTCGGGAGGCTTCTTAATAATAACCGTGGGTGCCCCAATGACCTATTTGGGGTAAGCATGGATACAATGGGAGAATAGCTCGCATATTTCGAATACAGTGTGGCAATTTCTTCTAATTGCCGAATCCCGCTGGCCCAGGAATAATATAAAGCCGTCCTACTTGAAATGGTAAGCCCGGATATACATGTGCACTAATATAATTATGGTGACTTATAGTTCAGTCATTGTAGAAGATTATGGTAATGCTTTACAGAAACCTTGAACTAAACAATTTCTTCTAAACAGCTTTGTAATTCAATGCTAGAATATTAATTACAAAGATAGACAATTAATAGAAACCAAATGCGTGATATAAGACAAAGATTTTGGATGACATCTCTTGCCAGGGATTTGCTGTCCTATAGATTTTTGTATGAGAGGATTTACAGCTATGCACAGATCAACTACTGTTTATACTGTCAATCATGCAGATGCATTGTAAGAATGTCTAATACACATTTATTTGGGGGTAGACTTTAGCAAAACACTATGTACTAGATGTATAACTTGGCGTTCTACTTTAGTCATATATAATCTCAGAGAAATGTATACCTTATGTATACAGTGTAATATGTTCAGCTTTAAATATCGTTGCAGCATTGACAAAGAAATTGGATTTATCGGCGCTATATATGATATACGTCGCATCTTCATCTTATAACTTATACACGTTTTCCATTATCAGCAAGATAAATGTTTTCTTTGGATCCAACTCTAGGACGGATACATAACCCTACTAAACGGCCTGCCAGTATTCACATGGTCCTTCAGGGTTGCATGGTATGTGGGCCCAGCACACCCAGGTATAAACAGTAAGAGGGCTATTTAGGTACATTAGGTAATGGGTCGTTACGTAACGGGACAGGTAGGCTAGACTATAGCGCACCTAGTGTAAACCGGACTTTCAACCATAATAACATATATTATCATAAAGATGCAATAATGTCTATACACAATGCACATTTTGTGATTATAAATCATAATAAATGCAAGATTATGTGTATGTTCCATAAGCCCATGGCATATAAGTTAATTTGTATTCCAGGCATGTATTAAGTATAGGCTTGCAGAATGTTTCTCTAAGGAATTACACTACCTAAGCCCAAGCCTCACCTAGTGACGGATCTAAGCCTATAGGGACCCCACAGCTGCCCCACACATAGGCCGTATTTACATCCTTATTAGTCTCGACCTGGCTCTCAACTTCATGGTGTATTTACAGGCTCAGATGTCCACTGACCAACCTAAAACCTGTTTAAATCTAAGCTTTAATCAAACTCAAGTATTATGTATGTACATGTATTGGCATGTTCATGCACATATATATTTTATTCCGTTTATCTTATATTGTAAACAGCACCGCCACATTTATAAACCGGCTATAGCTGAGGTAGAAACGGCTAATAGGTGTTATTAGAACTGATTAGATTATATATTGATGTGTTGTTGATGTGGCGTTGATGAAAAAAAAGTCACCCTGCAGGCAAGTCCCAGAAATAAATTTAACACCATTAGAGTATAATTATATTAACATTGAATAGGCCAAAAGACTACAAAGAACAATATGAATCAACTCAATTAGCTTTGAATTTGATTCGGTCTGGAATAGATGCAGCAATTAGCAATTAATGACAAATTCATAATGAGGGAATAATTGTAAAATAATCCTGCAATAGTAGGCCTATATTAATCAGTCGTCATTCTATTCTAGAAGGAAAATCCATGCAGAATGAGTTGGCCTGACTAAAGTAGCAAAGTAAGAGCTTCCCCCAAAGGATAGATGCAATATTGATTGTGCAAAGTATAAATACAATTTTTCTTCTATTTTTAAACGTGTATATGGTTAACGCATACTACACGCTTGGTCTTCCAGTTGATCAAATGAAGGAGTGAAACTAAAGGACTTGAATATTGATGTCATCTCATAGCCTAGATTTACAACACATCTACATGTATTTGAATAGTGTGTATAAATATATGGTTTCATAGACATTCCAATAAAAAGTACATGAAATAGGCATGATTTCTATCATAAAACATTAATTATAAAGACACTTCCTAATTACTTTAGATAGCTATAAGAGTGTGTGAGCCTTATGATTCTATAAAAAAAAAAGTAGTAATAATAATTTATGCCATAGGCCTATAGCAACTTTTACATATTAAAGAGAGATATTAAGCATAATATCTAAGCAATTTAGAATTCTGTATAGATTATTTATGATTGATATGACACATACATTACAGTAAAATACACTAGATACACAGAAAACACTGCTAAACTCCGTGAGCTGCAACCACTAGCTCAAACCACGAACTTGACCTCTCCACCACTGCTACAGTGCTAGGTCGGTACTAATGTTATTAGTATATATTCTAAAACTAGATCATGACTAAGCTCTTCCCTGAAAAAAAAGTTAGTAATGGAGCAGTGGAACTATAGGGCAGATTATCTGTGAGATAAGATTATTTAGGAGACATTAGTCAGGTATGAATATGATTCAATGCCTGGCAGTGGTAGAATTACCTACAGGGGAAGGGGAAGGGGAGAAGAGCCCCCCGTCCCGCCTTTGGAGAGTTGGGGGCGTAATTACAAAAACTCGACCAAAAAATTATTGAGAATTTATTTTCTTCAATTCCAAGCGCGCCCCTCCCCCTTTTTAAATTGTTAAATCCACCTAATATCCAGTACAGATACTGCACATAATTATTATGACTTCTTGCATGAATAAGTATTTAAGTCTATCCTACTCCTATGAGCCATTAGGCCTATAGTTACAAGAGTGACTATAGTTTGGATACCTGAGGTGTTCTACTGTTGTGTTGAATGGAGCAGTGATGATACAGGCAAGTCCAGGGTGTCCTAGATAAGTTAACTGTAAACGGTTCTCACCTATTAACTGATAAAAAGCTTACCTTTGGTTGATTGTCAGGCCACAGACAGGTATCCCACGGCAGGTAGGGTCTATCCGGGGATCTATAGGGATACGATTGGGGCTGGAATGCTCCAAAAGACCGGACTTGCAGTGTCTTTACTGGAGAGCTGTGGAGGTAAGTAAACTCCTCTCGCGACTTTCTCTCACTCCTCCACTCCCCGGACAGATCTGGGCAGGCTCGGGCGTCCACCGCCTGCAGCTGTGGCCTGAACTTAGTGTGGGTGTGTTCGGAAAACCGTGATTGTACTTTCCAAGGTGATCCCGGGTACAGAGGTTCCTTTCACATAAATTTCCAAGTTGCCAATTTCCTTATATTTTATATTACTGGGGTAATGATTCCAACAGAACAAAGGTAAAATTTCAAGATTCTAGTAAGTTATTCAGGGAAGAAAATTATAGGTGCATGGGAACCCTCTGAATTCTAGGAATTTCAGTACTTGAAGTTAAAATAACTTCCCTTGCTACGTCATAATAATGGGAATTCCCTTTTAAGATAATTTAGGTGAGTAAGAATTACAGTTAATGACAGCTTGTATAGGGCTTTATATGAATATTTCATAAAAATATCTTATTTCCTTTCTATAAATTCTGGAGAGTTGGGGATTCCCTTTTGTTGAATAATAGGAATTCGCATTTAGTCACCCTGTGACGTCACAAATTTGGGAAATTCCCTTCAAAATAAGAAAACTTGACAATCGGAATATTTTCAATATTTTTTCTACAATAAGATCTATTAGTTCTTGACGCAAACACCATGTTCACAGAATTTTGACTGGAAAATAATCATTTTTCAATTATGTGCAAGGTTTCCTTTAAGCAAAATTCCTGTATAAAATTCTTATTTGCAATTGCTTAATTGAAGAGCATCAAAGAGTAAAATGTTTTCAGTCATCATAATTCCCTATTTGGAAGACAAAGTTTCCGGGGTATCAAAAATAACTTTGTTAAGCTAGAGCCTTGAAAAAACATATAATAAAAATTAATTGAAGTTTCAATCTACGATCTTTATCATTTGGCAAAGCTAGTGCTAGATTTCCATCGATTAAACATGGATTTAAACAAGTTAGATAGTTTAAATCATTATTTATTACATTAAGGTGCCAAACGTAAATCAATTTAGAATCAAAATTAAGATGCCTCTGGATAAAGAAAAATCATGGTTTTTATTGTTAAATTAAAGGGGGCCTATCACGCAGAAGTTACAGCTCAGAGTGGGCCCGCTTTCTTAATTCCAAATTGTACCTGTGGTGGCTCTGTAGGTCTCTTCTCATTTGCATGTTGACCAAAACATCCCCTACACCATCTGGTTCCTGTTTCCATAGCAACCACGATGACCCTGTCATTGATACCCCCTTAACCTGACGCCCTTCTGGCCTAGTTAAAGTCGGTCTCTGATTCTGACCTAATTCCTCCAGTGTTAACCCCCTGGTGTGATGTTAGGGAGAATGTAGCCAAGTTGCTGGTATTGTAAAGCAGGGATGTACGTTGCGGCCTAGAATTATGCAAGTTTTTTTTTTACAGGCATGTAAATTTTCAGATTTTAATCTGATTTCAGATTTTTTCACCTCATCGCCTAAAATAATAATTTTCAAACTAAATTACCTACATGACGTTTTAACAATACGACACACAAAATATAAATTCAATTCGATTTTCAATTATTTGAATGGGCCTACGAGATGCGCCTATTCAAGTACTTTTTGGTATTTCAATCAGAATCAAAATCGGACTTTCGGATTGTTTAGATATTGCTAAATGTATGATGGTAAAAGCTGACTTTTTTTGCATGGCGTTTTCAATGAATCATTGGTAAACATATAGACCCCTATTTTAGCCCATTTTTACATGATTTTTGATCTATAAGGTTAATTTCATGCTTAAATCCGCGGATCTTAGCCTAACTGCATACCTTTATACCATACAACACTAAAAAGAGCATGTAGTTCCGCGGATCTCACTAGTTTTGCCCTATTCATTCATATTAGAATTACTAGTCAAAAATTGAGAAAAAAATGGTAAGGAACTTAAAATCAAAATTCTGAAAAAAGTGACCCATGATGAGTGAATCTCAATTAATCGAAATATCAATTATCATGTCACTCCTAAAATAGTCATCCATAAAATTATCAAATAAAGTCTGATTTTAATAAAACCTGAGTTTTCCATGCTCAAATATCCTTTTTCTTCTGGTATTATTGTTTTCCCTGTCCTATTAAGATTAGAAAAATTACAGTCAAATTTCTGTGGTTAGCCCCATAATCTATGGAATTTTATGGTTTGTCCCTGGATTTTACCAAGATTGTGGTATTGCTACTTTTATGTCATTTTAAGATTATTCTAAATTTTCTCTCAGGGGTTTCAGATTTTTTCATTAACCCTTACTTACATCCCTGTTTTTAGTATTTACGCTTTGTTTTTTTTAAAAAAAACATCAGTTGAAACTTTACCACGTATTTTAACAGTTTATGTCATTCATATTTTTGGCGTTATTTTAAGTGATAATTGATGCTTGGATGATAACCTGTCGTACTGAATAAAAGTTAACATACTTTGGGAATTATTTCTATAACCTACGGCAGTGTGGAATTCATATGAACTTAGGTGGCAATAAAACCTAAAGACGTCGCCAAAGTGGTATCTGCAGAGACCAGTACAGAATTATTTCTGGGCTGGAACGTCTCTAGGATGGCCACCACTCGCCAACTCCCGCTTTGCACCTACGCTATCTCGCCGAGTAGAGACAGGTCCTAAATCAGTCTAGGACGTCTCTGGCTATTGAAACGCTTCATTGAAGTAAGAACCCTCAGTCTCAGTCGCCCCAGGGACGGGGTTGAGGTCAACAGCCACCCCCCACTCCCTCCCGACCTAGTTACTCTGGAGGCTGACCGAGGCAAAGTATGGGGGTGTCATATCACACTCCACCTTCCACCCACCCAACTTTACCACAACCCCTGCCACAACCCCAATGCCCCACACGTGGCTCATTTGGCGCCATTTACTATGGTGTGAAGTGTCAGTCATACCCGTTAGAATCCATACCCATTACAACAGTCTGCTGATGGTTCAGTCTCTTCTCACCAGGGATAAGTTTTCTGTGACTGTGCCCCTTTAAGGTGTATCAAAATCCCGGTAGCGGGAAATAAAGTTTCAAATGTCCGAACGCTACCAAAGCTCTGATTCAGAACGCCCACGAGCACGGGGATCTCACTCACCAAACACCAGAAGCGGGTCATGTTTGTTGCTATTGACTTGGGTAGCAAGACTCTGCTTGAAGAGCGTTTACCTACTGACCTGCCCCTGAACTGATTGCTGAATATGATACAATGTGTATTATACCCTTTAAGCATTGAAAAATAGTGTTTTTTCCATGATACCCATAGGCTATTCTTGGGACATCAGTTTTATAAGTTTTGACCAATAATTTTGATACAATAGAAACTAGAACCTACACTTCCCTCCACAGTAAGGTTTTTGTACTGTCTATTCCAGGGTACAGAGGAAGCTACTTCATGAAGGCATCGGCATTTAAAAAATAAAAGTGAAAAATTAACTATATTTTTATTATAATCTTCACTTGACAAAAAAGAACTATGCCTACCATACATTAGAAAAATATTATTTGATATAAGATTATGATACATCATGGAGGGTGTTGACCCTCCATGGATATATTGAACAATAAATATTAACAACAAAATCATCGATGTTTTACTGACAGGCCATTGATATCCATTTTCTATCCTTAATTTAGTTTATGTATTTTATGTTGCTTATGCTCTGGCATTGAATGGATAAGGCATCATCCGTCACATTTCAGAGCTTATATCCAGTATACCCATCTTTTGATAAAATGCCATTCACACAACATGTCACGACTATAATCGATAACATGTCACGAACATGATATCAATTTAGAAAATATTACATATTGATTTTTTTTCATGTAACGTTTTGACTGGGTAAAAACAAAATGCTTATTTTAACCGGAACAACACCCTTTCTTGTCCTAATTAAGAATTCACTTATTGCACAGCCCTGTTCATTATTTAAGAATAATCATGAGATATCATTACAAATCTCTATCTTATTCCATTATAAAGCTTAAAAGATAACGTTTATCAATCTTATGAAAATATTGACCAGGCCCATATGCTACAAGAGGTTATCGTGTCTTGTATGTATTTACATGGATAATTTGTGTTCTTAGCGTTTCTTATACAATATAATATTTGAAAAATATTTGTTAATATTTTGTCCTTTGTTTTACGCTTTAACTGTAATATTATATTTTAATTTTCTAATCATTACTTCTTGTCAGGTTGCCAGAAGAAGTTTTTTTTTTCTGAAAGTACATGAATAAAAGTATTAGATACATTTTCACATTCAAATAATTTATACTTTTTCAATGTCAATCTGGAGGTGAACAATATCTTTTTATTATTATAGCATCGCGCAGAAGATGTTATTGCATCCTGCAGGTATAAAGCTACAATACATACATCTTTATTTGTGGTTTCCTTATAAAAAAATAAACTTTCATATATAATTTCAAAGTGTTTTTCTGTTTTAAAGATATCCTTCAATATAAAAAAAAATGTCAGAGATAGATAAGGGGACGAAAAACTTATGTATGCACCAATGAGCAACTGGTATCTATTGTTTGAAAAAATGAATCTGGGAAAATTCATAATTATTATCTATAAAACAAATTTCGTGTTGTTATTTTCAGAAATTAAAAAAAAATTAACAATGACTACACAATGTAATTTATCAAGATTTTAGTGGCGATTTACGTTTGTTCATTAAATGCATTTTTTTTTATTAATATTAATAAGATAGAGTCTAATGCGAACACGTTCAGTTTGATCCATTATGAAATTCCTATATACCTTATTCTTTTCAAATTTACCTCAGAACTATTAGTGATAAAACTACTTCTTTAATCCGCAATAAAGCACCTACACGCGCAATACAACAACTCTGTGGGAATGGTTTTAAATGTATTCTGAAGAGAGCTGTTAAATAAGCATTTCCCTGCACATTCCTGGACAATAGATCTAAGCCCCCCCCCCCCCCCCCCCCAAAAAAAAAAAAAAAAAATTGTTGTGTTCAGGTATCCCTTCCTACCCTATTTTTTTTTTCAAAATCCAAAAGAAGTGATCTTAAATAGCATGGAAAACCATAAAACAGCACATAATGCTCAAGGCATGTATTTTGAATGCTAAAAATGCTTTTAGATTATATGGGGATTTTTTTTTTAATTTCCAACACTGCCCACGTCTCTTTGGCAAGTAAAAAATAAAAAAAATAAAAAAAAAATAAAAAAAAAGAATAGCAAAAAAAAAAAAAAAGAATTCGACCTACCTACCCTATTTTTTTTAATGTTACCTGAACACAACTATATGTTTTTTGCCTAATTAACTGTTGTATTCGCGCTGCCATATTAGATTGGCAATACACATAATATTTTTTTAAAATGATGTAAAATAATTTCATATTTATAATTATGATTTTACCAACGTTTGTGCCTTTGCTGTGGGCAGGGACCTTGATATTACACTAGACTAGTCACTACAACAAGGGGGCACCACCATCAGCAGTTCTTCCACGCTCCCGCTTGGTGGCGCTATCGTCGTGACGCTGATTGGCTGCGCAAAGCCGAAATGAAGTTGTAAAGTACAATGGCTGCTTTTCCAAGCCAGGAACACAGGCCCCTTAAAAAGCCCCGTTTGGGGAATGTGGGGCCTGATGTCTACCCACAAGACCCCAAACAACGTGAAGTAAGTGAATTGCATAAATTTGTCGCCATAAATTTGTGAAACTCGTTGGCAATTGCATCAAAACATGAACCTCTTATGAGCGATAATGGGCGAATATTATGATTTGCGTGAAGCCCTATCAAATAATGGATTTTACTTACAAGTGTAAAATAGTTTTTATTTGATGCGGAGAATTAAAAGGATGAAACATGCTGTAGAATATGTACTCGAAAAGAACTAGTTATACTTATAGCCACTTTTTTACACGCTTTTTGTAACTAGTTCATCCCAATAATCATAGCAAAATGAGAGGTAAGGTAGTCTACTGTAGTACTGAGTACTGTCCGGCTCCGGCATCACCTAGCCCTAGGCCTAGACTGGAGAAGAGGTTAGATTTATTGAGATCATTGAGGCAATTTATATGTTTAATAGACAACACTGCAGAGTGGTTTCTTTTGGGTTTCACTTCCAATGTTCGCCAACCAATGAACCTTAAATTAGTAGGATGGACAGGACACCTACTGACCTAGGAAGGTGGTGAGGACTTAGTTATGGTATGAGAAAGATCTAGATCTAGGCCCTCCTGTAGATCTTAGTTTTAAACGCTAGACTAAATTTATTTAGGCAACAGGTGCGGATCCAGAAATTTGTAGAGGGGGGGGGGGGGGCAAAAACATGAATGTACGGGGGAGGGGGCCACCCATTAAACATGATTTAACAGGGCAGGGGGGGGGGGGGGGCAAGGCCCGTCTAGGAGAACTCGGTCCTCTGGAGAACTCGGTCCAACAGTCTTTCTAATGGGAAGCAAACTAAATATAATTATATCCCTCTCATCTAATAGATCTAGATCTCCAGCCACACATGTTTAATATAGATTGGGGTGCCGATGTTGGCCAATCATGTGTGGGTATGCTTAAGGTTCCTCAAGTAAAACTAAACCATGAGAGGTCCTGCCCCCTTGTGATCCTCAGTGGCAGTGGATGAAGTATATGGAGGTCCAGTCCCTGGTGTTGAATTCATTCCCAATATCAGTGCCTCAGAGGGCTTAGACTCTATTTTGATCTTGTAGAGGTCACTAAGCCGAACCATCCACGCCACAGCTAACACAATAGCGTCAAAAAGTGGTACATAGGTCCAGGGGAAAAAATCACCAAAAATGATGTTTGGCAACAGATCTGTCCTAATTCTCTGGGATCATCTAAGTCAGGCTAGGAAAATTCCTCCAAATTTCTGGTTGTCAGAGGACGACCAATATTGAAGATCTGGTCGTCCTCATTCATCCATAGGTCATCCAGATTACTGGGACACATTCAAAGTTTCAAAACAAATAACAAAATCGACCATATAAGAATTTTCAGAGTTAACATTTTTAGGATTTTTTCAAAATATCTGGTCGTCAGGAGGACTACCAAAAATCAATTTCTGGGCGTCCACACCAATTTTCTGGTCGTCGAGGACACGCGGACACGCATATTTTCCTAGCCTGAATCTTCAATACCTTTGGCATTGGTACTTCCTGGAGATATGAATCATACATTTAGGTCTAGAACCAACGGTCTCGCTGGTAGGTTCAGTATACACCCTTTCCAGGTACTAGCAGTTGAAATTTTTGGCATGGCAATTTCAGGACACTTGTGCTTGGAGAGTGTGAACTTATAGCATTGTGTCTTATGGGGTTTTTCGAATCTAGGTCGCCCCAAACATCTGCTTGGATTTTGAATCTTTCCAAATTAGGGGAAGAACAACTTTACTGAGCCACTGGGTACCAGCCATAGGTTATTGGTGTACACGCGGGACACCAGCGGCCAAGAAAGTTCCCGGCATGCTACACTGATAATCTACTGCTGGTACCCAGTGGCCCAGAAAAGTAGTTCTCCTCCTAATTGAGAAATGGGCGGATACATTAAGCCTAGGGAAAAAGAATGTTTAGGTAATCCAACCTACCCTGAATTTTTGGCCCTACCCTACCTTTTTTTTCAGGATTTTTTTTTTTTCAAAAATCTTTAAAATCCAATAAAAACAACTAAATGAACATGGAAAAGCATATAAATGCTCGGGACATATATATCAGATGCTAGAAAGTGTTTTAAGGACTGTTTTTGGAGTAATTTTTCTATTATCAAAGTTGCCCTGTTCCAAATGTCTAATCAGAAAAAAAAAAGGGGGGGGGGAATAAATCGACCTGCCTACCCATTTTTTCGACCTACGTTACGTGAACACAGCTATTTTTTTTATTTTTTTTTATTTTTTTTTACAAAGCACACAACGAGAGGCCTAATTGATTAGCGCTCGGCCTATGGTATTTTCTTTTAAACATCCGAAATACATGCAAATACTTTACAAAGAAGGTAGGGAGTTAGTTTAACGTTTACGTGCAAAACTGATGGTTCACGTACGTATGTTTTTCAGGATGAGCTGACGTTGGTTGCTGTGAAGAATGGCTTCACCTACAGGTGTGCCATCGACGATGAGGTAAGTTATTCAATATCACTTAATGTATTTGATTTTGCCTAATTAATAGCTGCATATCTATATATATAGTTCACCTTTTTTCTTTTTTCATGTTTGTAATGAACTGAAAAACAGAGGTAACTCTGATGTTGATTACTAAATAAAAGTTTATGCACACAAAAAAAATATCTAGGAATTCCTGTTTAAAAACTTAATTAAAGCTGAGTGCTGACTATCATAACTAGGGTATACCAAATGATAAGAATTAGACAACGAACTTGAAGATTTAAGGAAATGCCCTATCAGTGAATCACGTTTTCGCAATTATGATGCTGAACATGTAGTATAAGCAGAGAATAGTCGACTCGAGTAAGTTGGTATAATGTAAATTTGTGTAAGACTTTACCCTGCCCGAGTGGGCGACTTTATCAGACAATGCATCAGTTGTACCTCTTATATCTTGCAGTTTGGTACCGCTCGCAAGGAGATGCTGGATCTGTCCGAGGAAAAGGTTAGTTCTGGTCCCTGTACATTCCTTTCCGTGATAATGTAGTCTCGCTGTCTGTAAATACCGATAGCAGGAGACAGGGATATAGCCTGTATTTATCCGATAATTATGCCTTTAAATAAACCTATATATGCAGGACGAGGCGATATGGTTTGAATTACACCTTTACATCGGGTTTTAGTGTACATCAGGTTTTAACTTGCTGCTAAGAAAGGCTGTCTATATAAAGTACAATTTATCTCAGATCTTTCCTCATCTTACAGTTTTTGTAATAGCGAGGTTTTGCAAGATATTTCATCAATTTCCAATTTCAAGTAGCTCTTGTTAATAGATGTATGTCTTTGTGATATTTCAGCTGGTACAATGCTATAAACAAATACTCTCCAAGAAAACAGAAGCAAACACATTCCAAGACACGGGATCAGCAAAGAAAAAACAACAACTTAATACCAAGGATCATTTCTGGCATGTAAGTACATTATTCAAAACATCATACTGCACACCCACAGCCGGTCAACTATTCGTGATCGTCATATTGTTCTATTTCTCTGTTCTATTTACTGTGTTCTCTTTCCACTTTTAGACTTCTTAAAGTGGTTACAGCAGAGAATTTAATTAATCATTTAATTAATCATTTAATTTCTCACATGATATAAACCTTCCATAGTGATTCTTTGTCACTAAAGATATACCTCATTTTTAACAACTTGATTGCTTAGTTTCCACCTACTTCTTTGGCATTTCTAGGTCACACAACGGACCAAAAATGCGCTTGAAAATTGGTTCCGTGACCTTGCCGGCAGCAAAGTGCTTACATCGCTTTCCAAAAAGGTGAGTTATGATTAAATTACTAACAGATACACACGTTTTTTTTGTCAATACTACCAAAGTAAAGTTAATTAGAATTTTGATCTTTTTAAGGAATACAACAAAGAATGTATGTATGTTGTTCAAATTCTTGCACAAATGAGGAAACGTATCAAGTACGAAATGTAAGGTACAGAATGACAAAAACAAACACGCACTTAAAAAAAGTGGGATTAACCTAAGCTGACTTTCGCGTTTTTTGCCATTCTGAATAGGTGCCCAACTTCAACAAGAAGGAGGAGATTTTCTCTCACCTCATCGACTACCAGGTGCCCATGCTGCGGGCCGCCTGGTTCATTAAGATGTCCTCCGCCTACCAGGTGGCCATCTCAGAGGCACGTAACCGTAACCGCCAGAAACTGGACCCCTCCATGGGTAAGTGATGGGCCGCTCAGTAATAGTTGTGTTCTCTTTTATCATCAGGAAATGCTGGTAGATTTTGTAAATATTTGCAGTTCGCTACTTTAACAATTCTTAAGATCAATTGAAGTTTCTACATAATTGTATGGCAATGTGAGCTTAATGTGTAAATCAGTCTGGACAGAACCCAGAATGGTTGGCCGGGCGTTAAACTACCCCAACAATACAGGGGTGGACAGAACCACGGACCCGGGGGCCCGAGGCCCTTAAAAACAGGTCGGACACCTAGATTTTCTGGCCACGGGGCCCGACTGGCCCCTAGAAAATCTTGGATAACAATGACAGATGTCTATATATTTTTACAATAAAACATAATGTTTTCAAAGACAATCTGATTATATATATGTGAGGCCCCCTACATTTTGGTGAGGGCCCCTAGATTTGGAAAGCTGGGGGCCCGACTGGCCCCTGGATTTTTAGACTTATGTCCACCCCTGCAATAATGTGTAAAGGCTAAACATTGACTCAGCTGAATAAATGAAACACGGACGATAGATGTTAAGCACTAGTCTAACAACCTTGAATCCTGTTTTCTGTGGAAATGAAGGTTTAACAAACTATAATACCTTTTCTTTACATGTCCAAATACAAAAATATCTGACTTTTCTCAAAACAGGTAACATGTTCATTACCTCCCACCACATATAAATAATAAACTGAAATCACCCTTGACACTTATGTTCTCTGTAACTTTAGACTGGGCTCAGGCGATCTGTAAGTTCATGAAGGACCAGC